>JABSTQ010011320.1:0-1200000 GCA_013358835.2 Ixodes persulcatus | reverse complement strand
AACACGGACGTTGCCGTTGTCGCCATGCCCCCAATTCATTGGCGCCATAAGTTTCTGAAGTTTCTACGAACTGCCAGGCTGGGGAGCGCTCCATAGCAGAACAAAGGCATCCGCCATACCCACCTCTGTCACTGTAACACTGCCAGCATGGATACAAGAAACAGCGTGACGCCATCGGGCCGAAATTGAGGGACCACGAATACAGTAGGCTCGCGGTAATTTAAACTGGGATATTTTGTACCTCTGGCTAGCCCAAAAAAATTTCTAAATTTCGGTTGTCCCGCTAGGTTTTTGATGTATCCATAAGCCGCTTAATTCGAACGGCGTTTTAATGCAATTCATACTTTTTGTTGTCGCGGCCCCATTGAGTGCATTTCTTTCCGAGCACCGGTGCACTGCAGAGAAGCAACACCCGCAGAGTTTGCTTCCGCGGGCATTGCTTCTCCGCAGTGCACCGGTGCTTGGTTGGAAGCACACTCAACGGGGTTCAAGCAGGCCACACGAGCTATGAAAACGGGCACCACGCGAAAATTTCCATACCAACTTGCGCGGACGCTACGAAGTGGCGTAGGCCCACGTCATAGCATCCGTGCAAGTTGTTACAAAAACTGCCGCGCGGTGCATGTTTTCATTGCTAGACATCATATTCCATCGAATATCTGCTTTGTATGTGCAGCCATTCATTAAACAACTTCTTGGCCCGACGAACAAACTTATAGCATACTTGATCATCTGCACCGGTGCGCCCCGTTGTCTTCAATCAAATGCACCGGTGCGCATCGGACGTCCTCGACCAAAGGAGCACACGCTCCCGGTGCGGCTTTTCGATGCTTCAACGCGCACCGAGAAAATCGACGATGTGTCAGGGTGCAGTTCCATGACGCATTGCAGCCAGGTGCGGGAACCGAGGAGATGACGGAAATAGCAGACGCCCCCGTTGGGAGACGCAGAGTCTATCGAGATGGCGACCTTGCGAAAACGAACACGCCTCGCAGCGGCACTCGATGAATTCTCCAGTTCTTCTGACAGCTAGGACTAAAGCTTCTTACCATCACCGAGATTACCAGTGATTTCTGTGGTGGCAAGGAGTGCCTGAAAGTTATGAACTTTGCGGAAAGCGTTGCGAGGTGTTTCAATGACACCGAGGCAACCGAGGTATGGCTATTATCTGGTGGCACTCTTTCTTGAACCAACAATGATGGGGAAAATATACCTGTGGAATAGTAACTCGCTCCGTGACCCCGTCGACAATCACGTCCACGATGTTCATTTGTGTGCGACTCCTAAAACCATGAGTCAAAGGCCAGGAGTAACTGACAGCAGACGGGCACCTCGCATGGGCGTAAGCGAGAAAAAATAAACAAAATGCGAGGCGACGCATGGTGGCGGTCGCCGTGGCTCACAGGCGCGGCGCAGTTTGTCCTAGATGTTACACCGACTTCGCACTGTGCACTGTCCTGGTTTTAGGGCAGTTCCACGCGAGTTGATTAAAGGCGCCATTAATTTCGTTTTAAGTTGTCGTGCGCCGTCTAAGCAGTCCACGATAAACAACATTTTTGAGGGATGGATAAACTAACGTCATACATTTCACAATATGCTTCATGTGCGGCATACCTGCTTATGATAAGTAGGCCTATGTAGTGGAAATCACCAATAATCCACTTTGCATGTGTGGCCATTCATGTGGCAAATCATAACTTTCTTTTGCATCAGATTTAGATGAATTTCTGATAATTCAAACTTCCGATAACACAAACAAAATTTGTGGCTTCCTGGAGTCTGAACACGAACGAAAGTCTACTGTAACGATGTGGTAAACGCACCAGTCAGAGGACTGTTCGAGGTACCGTGGAGTAAGTCCCGATCCGCAGTTTGATCCACGCTTTGATCCATACTTTGATCCGCGCTTTGATCTATGCTTCAATCCACACTTCGATCTGCGCTTTGATCCGCGCGCACGCCAGGGGCTCAACTCACGTCCAGTTCGGTGGCCATGCCAACGTTGCCCTGCAGCCGCATGCGCTTGAGGTCGGAGATGGCCGACTGGTCACCGATGTTGTAGGCGCAGTAACGCAAGGAAGGGGCCAGCTCCTCCACCCGCTGCTGGTAGAGCAGGCGCTGGCTCTCCCCCAGGGCCTGGGACAGCTTCTCATAGATGGTCTGGGCCTGGTGCAGGCACTCCATGGCCTCCTTCCACTGCTGCTGCTCCGTGTACAGGGTGCCGCACAGGTGCGCGCTGTATGCCTGCGGGAAAGCGTTGCGAGTGTGTCGCCTTAAATGTTAGGTGGTGGGAGGTCGCAATGAGGGCACCACTTTATACTCTGTTTCACAATAACTTGGCGAACTGTGGAGGCTGCGGCCCCCGCGACCCAATTATGGCGCCGGAGCAAGACACGTGATAACAGTCCATGGTCGAAGCCACCGGGGCCTTGTTACCGCCACAGCAACAAAGCCCTCCGCGACAAAAAAGTAGTTCTAGGCCTCTTTTTCTTTTAATGACAATTTAACTCGCGCGATTCCATTCATAACGAGAAGATACGAAGAATAAAGAATAAATAATCACAAATTTATGAGTTTCAATTATATTTAGACCAAAAACGTGACGCCACATCCGTATCCACTTTTTTTTTCGCCTTGTAGCGCCGTGGCCATTGGCGATCGCCAGCAATCGCAGCCGTGCAATCGACAGTTTCCGCTCAAAACATTGCACGGTGCCCTGGCATTAGCAGCCGTCACAGATTCGCGGTTAAATTGAGCGTACGGTTGTCTCATGAACTGTTCCCGAAGTGCTCGCTATTCTAGTGGACGGATATGTTGCTGCGGTGGACGTTCATCCGAAGTTGGTTGGTTTCGGAGCAGACGACTCTTGGCTAACTAGCAGACGGCAGCCGGTTCCTCCGGGCCTCGTGACTCGCATTTGGCGTGGGGACACAAATGCTCCCGTGACATCAGGTCACAAGCCTCGCTCCGACGCTCTTATTGGGTCGCAGGGCCCTAGCCTTCACAGTTTTCCAAGTTATATTGTGAAGCGGAGTATAGCATGCACCAACAGATTGCTTGTATATAGGGCAACTGAAGTAACCAGGCTCAATCTAAAATGGGCCGTAAAAATCGGCACCTGCACGAAGCAATCTAAACTTTTCGCGAAAGGTGTATTTCACAGGTCGGTTTTATCTTGTAAAATTACAAAGCGTAGCTCCCTTTCTGTAAAAAAATAGGGCCAAAAAACTTGCAGGGTCAACGACGGACGGTGAAGCAGACGACCGAGTCGACTTGCGGGACGCGTTTGGCGCACTTACTGATAGATGGCGTCGGGAACAGCGTCAGAAGGTGTAGCCGACCAGCGAAAGAAAGCAGATGGCATACAGACGAAATCCGTTGGAAGCAAAAGCGGCGTCTGCTGCAACCGCGTTTTTAGAGCGCAGTTCTTAGGGGCCCGTTTCCGGCTTGAGCAGCGTCGCCGTCGCCGTAACCGCGAGGTCATGTGACCCCCCGAGGTCACATGACCCCCCGAAGTCACGTGACCCCCCCCCCCCCCCAGGTCACGTGACCCCCCCCCCCCTGGTCACGTGACCCCTCCCAAGGAGGACAGGAGTAGGAGGGAGGTGGAGGAGGAGGGGGAGATGAAGGGAGGAGGTTGGAGGATGAGAGCAGGAGGTGAAGGAGAAGGAGGGGGTGGAGGAGGAGGAGGACGAGGGAGGAGGGGAGGAGGAGTAGCAGGCAGGATCACGAGGGAAGGAGGAGGAAGGAGGGGTATACCCTCCCCTCAGTACCCTTCCTTCCTCCTCCTCAAGAGCTGCACTCTAATTCAGCGTTACAGGGAGTTGTAAACGGCTTTTATTTTTTGTTTCTTTTTTACTTCAATTTTTGCTTTTATTGTCCGCATTTATTTTTAAACCAAAGGTACATTACAAAAAGATTATGTTCATTTTAATAAACCACGGTGGTCGCGAGCAGTCTCAATAAGGAGGTAGCGCCATCTATCAATGCCGTGCGCCAAATGCGTCCCGCCACTCGACTCAGTCGTCTGCGTTGCCGTCCGCCGTTGACCCTGGTAAGTTGCTTGGCCCTATTTTTTACAGAAAGAAAGCTACGCTTTCTAATTTTAGAAGAAAAAACCGACCTGTGAAATACACCTTTGACGAAAAGTTTAGATTGCTACATACAGGCGCCGATTTTTACGGCCCATTTCAGATGGAGCGTGGTTATTCCAATCACCCTATATATGTACTAGTCCAACTAACTTGACCGCCATAGAGGTGTGTGCTGTAGACCTGCGAGAAAGTGTTGAAGAGTAATGTGATCAAAGGTCGTAATGAGGTCATCACTTTAGCTTTGCTGACATGTTGGTCATATGTACTGTATTTTCCAGATTATGGGTCACAAACTACGCACATTTAAAAGTTGGAATTTTAAGTGGTATGGACTATATGACGATTTGTTTTTTTTCTACATCATTCTTTATAATGAGACGTGACAGATTTGTGATTGACAGAATATGGTAAGGATGATTTCTGTATACTTGGAATGTGCACTAATAGAGAAGGCATACTTTTTTGTCAATTTTTTTGTGCAAGAAGGTATTTTTAGGTGTTCTGTTTATATATTATTTATTTTTTTACGTGCAAACTATATAAGAAAAAAAAAACATAGTTTTCATCCATATGGGTGCAGACTACCATAGTTCGGAAAATAGTATATGTACAGGGCGTCCTCGAAAAAAATGTTGCGTTTTCTCCACAGCAAAAATAAACTATACGCTGTTGAACGTTCCGTCTCCACAAAAAAGTTTCAGAGCTTGCCATCATCCGATTAAAACATTCCAAGCAATTTCCTAAAATTTCTAATAAAAAAAAAAGAATGGCAGCCGACAAGTTCCTTGAATATGCGGAGACAACGGCGTCTACCCCAGGGAACGGGCCCCGTTTTCTCCCGTCGGGGTGCGGGTACCTCGACCGGAACGTCCCAACGCCCGAAAGCCGCGTAAAGAGAGAAGAGGAAACCCCCCAAAGCGCTCGCCTGTGCCTCGAGCTTGCAGCGGGCGTCGCACCGGGGCGACGCCGTGCAGAGGGCCGCGAGTCCCTGCGCGTGCTTGACAGCCTTCTTGAGCCGGGCAAAGAGGTGGAAGCGCTTGCGGGGCTCCGTGTTGGCCTCCTGGCGCAGCTGCATGGCGTGGGCCCAGGCACGCTCACACTGCACCACCAGCAGCAGCAGGAAGCGGGACTCTCCCCCGGACAGCTGCTCGTCCGTCACCTCCTTGCCCTGGTAGCGGTGCTTGCTGCCTTGCGCAAAGTGCAGCGACTTGCGCAGGCGGCGCAGACGCCGGCTGCAGTAGCCCCTGCGCATAATGGCGGACCGCCGCTGGGACTTTGCCTCGAAGCAAGCACTACAGGTGGCACCGGAGCATGGGTTCCCAGACTGTGTTCCCAGAAACCCGGGTGTGACCCGTCTGCGCTGCGCGTAACCATAGGGCGGAAGGTCCCAAGCGGACCTTCCGCCAAAACGAGCCGGTAGAATCGGCGCCCGCACGCAGAATGCTCAAACTTCTGCCCAATGTGCACCGAGCAGGTCAGTTTTACCGTGTGCAATTTGAAAACATAAGCAAAGAACTTTCCAAAGTTGAGGTTGGGCACGTTTGCAGACGACAGAGTTAGATATGCTATTAACTCGTGGCGCCATCTCCCGATAGGTGCAGCGAGCGGAGGACGCACTCTGTTGTCTGCCCGCTGCGCCCGTCAGAAGATGGCACCACGAGCGAGTGGCGTCGCGAACTCGGTCGTCCGCGAATGCGCCCAAGCTCGACTTTGCCAAGTTTCTTGCTCTCTTTTTATACGGGAAGAGAACTACGCCTTGAAATTTCACGCTATAAAGCTGACCTGCTCGGTGCCCGTTCGGTGAAAGTTTGAGCCTTCTCTGTGTTGCAGGCGCCGATTTTTCTGGATCGTTTCACGGCAGAGGGTTTGCTTGTGACACCCTACATAAGGCAATCACTCCCTAGTATGTGAATTATTGTTTTAGGGCTTGTGAGTTTCTGCAGTTCATAACAACAATGTTGACACTGTGAATGGTTCCTCGGCCATCATACGAGGATGGGGATTCCTCGAGATCAAGAAGTTTGAAAACCTAGACCTTTGCGTCCTTCCCGTCGGTTCCAGTTCATCATCATTATTTGTTGCTCCTTGAGTGCCCATAAACGAGCTGTGCAACGATTTTAACATTGAAAGAATTTGCATCTTCTACTTTTGACATTGTTTATCTTGTCACAAGGGACAGAAAACATCTCCTTCCTTCGAAATGTTGCGATTCCGCCGCGTAATCGCGAGGCTAGAAATTAGAATATTTCCCGACCTGCAGCCGTGAGCGGCGGCCATGAGAACCACGTGGCATGACATCAATGGGGGACTTGTAAAAAGATAGGAAGTTGTGCTAATACCTGCTCGATAAAGGGTAATTTTTCTATAAATCTTGTCGTTCCAACATAAATATAAATGCGTCAAAAACCTGGTATCATCGACAAAACTTTTACTATACGGAGTTTTAGTGGTGCCATCTATCCGAGGTCAACAAAACCGTCAGCTCTATTTGCTACAGCGAACAGTCGTTAGAAGTGGGAGGGGGACGGGGGCAGAGCCAGACGGGGATGGCCGGACCCGGACAAGACATCCCTCCTTTCGCCATGTTGATCGCGCTGCGCAAGCCCGTGGTCACGTGGTCGCGAGCGGGTGAGTTCTCACTGCTCTCTGATGGCTTTAAAGAGAGAGCTTCACCGGAACCCCACGCGTCCCCCATTGACGTTACAGCACACGTGACTCGGAAGATGGTGAAGGAGTTGAGGTGCTGAAAACCTCAATCTTTGTCCATTTTAAAATAAGAACTAGGACATGCAGGCAAAAGCGTATTTTGGTTCTTTACTTCAGAAAGGTCAAGACACCAACTCCCGAATTATTTAAGCAAAGCACTGAAATTGTTGCGCAGCTCCTTTAAAGGCCGACAACCAGACTCAAGATTCTGCAAGGCAGAAGATTTTCCTCACCAAGGGGGAGGAGGAAACTGGCAATGGTGAACAGGTAGAACGGGAAGAGGAGGAAGCAAGGGAAAAGTGGAAAGCGTGAACTGGTCGTCGGTCCTTAAAGGGGAACTCCGGCGATTTTTTTAGCAACCCCAACTAACTATATTTTCGAAATCGCCGTCCTTTACTCTTTCCGGTATGCTATTTAGTATCGCGAAATTCAGAATAGTTATTGTGAAATCGGCAAACGAAAATGACGCCAAAACGAAGATTCGAATATACCCGCGCTTTTCATTGCAGTGACGTCACGGGTGGGCAGGATTGCGGTTCGAGCGGGCAGTCTAAAAATGAACTATGCCGAGCATTTGTATCGTGCTGCTGCGCGGGAGCTGGAGCGACTTTCCAAAGCATTCATTTGACACCATGAAACGGTTTGTAATCAGTTGGGAACAAAGTCTACAGCCCAAAGAGTGAACCCCTGCCCACCCATGACGTCACTTTTTCAATGTTGCCAGTAGAGCTTTTCACTTTGAAAAACACGGTGAGGACCAAAATTGTAAATTCTGTAACTTCGCGAAAAAAAGTTATTTTGTGCAAATATTTGGGTTACTATTTCAACAATGTTTGTTGGTGTTTTTAGCAAGTTTTTAGGCAAATCGGGGACTATGAAGAAAACGGCGGAGTACCCCTTTAAGGGCACTACACAAGGGGAGCGGGGATGCTGCAAAGTGTCTATATAAGAACAAACCAAAAAAAAATGCACACTCAAGCAAATTGAAAACCCGAGTTTTCACATGGAAAACTTCACAGATGAAATATTTATACTAATAAAGTGTTTTCTGTTAGGGCAACTTCAAATGGGTGGTTTAGTTGTGAACCGAACGCGGTACGATCTGCCGGAGTCACAATACCGTTGGGTAGGTCATCCCAGTTCGCTATTGCTAATGGCAAGCTAGAGTCAAGAAACAGGAGGGTTGAAACGAAAATTGGGCGGACCTTCCGCGCGCTATCGATGCGAGGAAATATGCAAGTGATCGGGAATACCAATGAAGTGCTGATGTCACGGTTACGATGGTATATCTCGCCAAAAAATGGAAGGGCGTGATAACGCTCTAAGTTCAGCGCATTCGAAAACTACGAAACCCAATGTCAATAAACCGCCTGCAGCCCCGTCGGTGACACTTTTCGCAGTTTGCCCTATTCGTTGGTGCTGGTAAAACGTGGAAGCAGGCAGACGGCTCAATCGATGACGCAACTCAAGGAGTATGGCCTGGGACGTATTTGAGACGCCTAAATCCAAGCTTACTTGTTTTTTTTGTTGTTTTTTTTTTGTCTCAAAGCGGTTGGTAGCATTTGCTGGGGCCATTTTGGCAGCCGAGGAGTCAACTTCTCAAGCACCGGCTCGGCTCGGCTTGGCTCCGAAGAGAGATCGGCACGTATCGAAATCGAGTACCGGCGGATGCTCCTTCGAGTTCCCGACTGCTCTGGCCGGTGCTGTCGATCACGAAGCAAAAGAACACAGCCTGTCTAGAAGACGCCCCCCCTCCGTGACAACCGTGCGTGGAAAGAGACGGGACGAAAGCAGACAAAAGTCACCGACATGGATCCCGGCAAGTGGCACTATCGCACAATGCTGGTGGACATTCCTGCTGATTCTTTGCCGAGGAGAGCACATTCGGCGGTGCAAAACGGACGCTGCGGAAGGTGTGCGCTCGGCAGCAAGGTCACCGCGACACAGCTGTTGGGAGCCACGTATTCATTTCAAAGGCGACTTCACCCAAAACTTTTCATTACCTTGTTTCTTTTTTTGTGAAGAGCAAGTGGGCACTGTGCGCTTCTCAACCTCCAAGGAATCCTTAGCTATTTCGTATAAATGCCAACACAGGGAAAGGGACATGGAGAAGGTATTTACGCTAGTCAGAATTTTTTTTAGAACACTGTCAATGAGGTGCTTGTGGATCGGGGTGTGGTTTTTGTGTGCACAAACACGGCCAGTAGAGAATGGGATACTTAGTAGGTCTGCTCCCACTTTCTTTCCGCAGGTCGCGCACGGCGACATAAGGGAGATATTTACAAATTTCTAGGACATCTAAGGCACACATTCATTAGTAAATTTAGTAGAATCTATGACACATCATTTTTAAGACCATGAGCAATGAAAATTTGTTGATTGAAAGAAGCACTGAACGAGTAATTCATAATCCCTGGTCGTCCGCTTCGGCTGTTTTATGTTTTAGTTCCAACGCCAATGCTTGCTATGAGGTGGCTGGTGCACTCTAAACAGATACATCAGTTACTCTTCGAAGTAAACGCAACCCCAGAAACATGCCTTCGGTAAACGTTCTGCCCAGCTACTAGATTCAGAACTGACTGTCAGGAGTCTCATTAACGGCGTAATAACAAGAAAAACTTAAGTTTCAGATGCACTCACCTATAGCGCTGGTAATCCCCATGTCGCAAACCATGTTTCTGCTGAGCATCCTTGATGATTTGCAAGACTAGTTACGAGTCAAGGTCAACTCACGTGAATGCCCAAACGCTTGTCAAAGTATCCAGTTGTAAACAACACGAGCGACACAGACAGGAGTAAGCTACCTGTTGACATTTGTTGGGGCATATAAAGAGGTATCTATGATACTGTACACATTATATAACTGGTTGTTTTCGCAAAGGAACAACTATTTTTCCTTTTTTACCGCAGAGTTGTATGCGTGACTACAGGCCCACGAAAATACACATTGTACGGAAATTCAGGTTTGTTTAAAAGCAGTTCGCGAGTTATACGGTACGTTATATGCAGTAATATTTCATTTCTGATTTACCAAACTTTACAGGCACATCGAAACAACGAAACGACACATCCCAGATTTACGCCAGCATGTTGGCATATGGTGCAAGGTTGCTATCGAGGGATTTCGGCCAGCTGTGAAGTTCGCGCCGTTCCAGGAACCCAATTTTTGCCGATCACCCTCAATAATGTCTCAGGCCAGGTGAGAGAGTAACTCGAACTAAACACGGAATCGCACATTTGCCACGTCCCGAATTTCGATCAGGGTTGTGGGTGCTGCGGCTACACACGGTTCGTCTCGAACGCCAAGGATACTCTCTAAAGTCACGGTTGTTTGGGGGACTTCCTCCGTGGCTTTGTTGTCCGTCGGCTTATCTTCGGCAGCCTTCTCAATTTCGGCAGGCATGCTTCTTTTTTTTCTCACACACAAAACGGCAAGTCTATGCGAGACAGCCAAGACAGCTTCTACTCTTTACTTTTTTCTTTTTCCGGCTGCGTAAACCAGGGTGGCTGGCACTTAATGTTTGACGATGTGATTACGCTAAAGTGGGCGTTTTTTTTTTAATGTAGTTTAGCACCTGGCACTATTTCTGCATATTTCGCAAATCAAAGTAAGTTATAGCCTTTTAATTCGTTTATTAATTTAAGTATTGTAGCTACATATTTTATACAGGCTGACTGACGTTTGTCAGGTTTCGGTTTCAAACTTATGCGGCACAACCAGCACAACTACAGAAATCACCCTAAAATGCTGGATGCATTAGGTCAAGGCCGGCTCTGGTCATGGGCAGGCGCTTGGCTTTTCGAAGCTGCTTCCAATCCGGACAAATCCCTGCTTGCAGGCACATCCTCTCAAGCAGTCTTTTGAACAGCGCTTGTCGGTGATCTTGCTCGTGCAGCTGTCTTCTTTGCAGGTGCTGCTGAAGCGATGCCTCAGCACCTCATTCTTGCCGCAGTTGTAATTTTGACGACCTAAAGCAGCACATAATCGGCTTTAGTAAAATCGGTGGATATTTTTTTTTTTTTTTTTATGTAGACAGGGTGTCGAACCGTGACCGGAACTGAACCGCTTGTTTTTTTGTTTGTTTTTTTTTGTTTTTTTTCGAACCGGAACAGAACCCGAACCGAAATGGTTGCCATCTTGGAACTGAACCCGAACGGGAGCAAAACGTAGGAACCGTTTCGAACCGGCTCGCGACAAGTCGCGATTCATTAACGAATGGGCGAGCAAGTGCTGGGCGCGGGAAGACTGAGGCCTGTCACGGAAGCACAGACCGCGGTCAACGTAATTTAAAAGGTAATATTACCACCACTGCACTTTCTCGCCCATTATGTTTTTTGAGTCATCGCTGTCGTGAATTTTGCTGCGCGTATTGCAACTAAAAAAACACTGCGAAAAAAAATATAAAAAAAAAGCTTGATTATGATCCGAACCCTACAAGACGCATGTTCCCCCAAAATAAAAATTAAAGCAATATTAACACTCAGAGACTCATTTGAGATTTCCCGAAAAAGTAAACGTGTCTCATGCCGTAAATATTGCTTTATCTTATTGGGCGAAAAAAGCATCTTGGGGTGTGCGAATTGCAATTCAGCTGTTAAATATTTTTTTCCGCCCTTTACATTGTCTTTTTAAGACATACGCTAAAAGCCTTAGAGTCGTTCTGATAACCGATTTCCTTTTCGAATTCTTGTTTAGCTGTCCGATATCAGTAAACGGGAGGGAAATCTCGTAACGGTTCCATTTTCCATCCTTTCTGTAATCCTTGCAATATTAACAATTTAATTAATATTAAGCATTTGGTTTCTAGCTGAACCATTACGAATGGATCAAACCGGTTCAAACCAATTTTTTTTTCTTTTCCGGAGTTGAATCTGAACTGAACCAATGTCTGAACCGTAACCGAAAAAAGTTGCAGTTCGACACCCTGGTCCTAGATGGAGCAAAAATTTCAAGAAATCGGCTTTATCAGATTCTGTACTCTGGACAAGTTTCTTTATCAGTGCTTTTTGGTTCAAACCAATATTTTTATTTTTGGCACCGACGCATGTTTTGTACCTTTTTCAGTTCAAACAGGAAAGTCTACGACTTAGTTGTAACATTAACAAACAGAAACCATACTATCATTACAATTTGGCATTTGACGAGCAGCTCATTACTTTTATCCATGGCAGCCGATGCCCTTTTTCCGTATTCGGTACGAATTCAGAATGTGCAATCCTTTTGATTGTGCTTACCAGTCGTTTCTTGACTTTCCCAGTTATACAAGACCCTGAAGAATAAAGACATTCTGAAAAAAGCGTAACAGATGCAAGACTAAAAAGAAAGTGACGGCTAAACATTGATGTGCTTTACCCATGCAACTAGCGTTTGAGGCAGCAATGGACCTCTTGGCGAATATGTGCTGCCACCTAGACACGCGAATCGGTTCGAGACTTGGTGATAAAAAACAACGCGCGCCCAAGGCCTCTCCCACCCGTTCCACACTCAAAGCGTCAGCTACATCCTGTTCACCCATTGAGGCGATGTGACCTATAGGTACGGCTCCCCCAAGCTCACCTTTGTCCCCATCGTGCGTAATCTTCCGCCCCGAGGTCGACACAACGAAACCGCTCAAAGGCGAGAAATGCAAGATGGCGGATTGTTTGGAACTAGATACTCTCGAACCCAGGCGCATGAAATACTCCGCGCATGCGCACCGCGTATTTCTACAAAAGATCCATTGCGTTTGAAAAGGTGGCTTACGTGTTCCTTATTTTCCTTGATGTTGGGGCAACTTAGACCATGTCCGTATCAATCGGAAACTGGCAACTAAAATCACCAGAAGGGCAATCATGATCACCACTCCCCGATGGCTTTGCGAAGTTACGACGCAATACGAGCAAGCTTTCCATATAATAGGATGGCACATGACCCAGACGCATCACTGGCTGCAGCACTTTACTTTTCCCCGTTTTACTCCTTTCGAGCCAAAGTTAGCCAAAGTAGGAAGCTCGTTTCGTGTACCCACCTCGAGTCTCCCCTTCGACGAATAATTAATTCTGCATACACATTGTTACTAAGTAATGTTCAGAGATAAACATTAACATCAAGAACATGCATCACAAAGTATTCCAATACTTTCATGACGTTTATTACTGCCACTGGGCTCCCCAAGAGGAACCGTACAATGTTCTAATGTGAATTTCAGGTGGGCGTGGTCTACTAGACTGGTATGGAACAACACCAAATGATGGAAGTGAACACGTCAAAAGGGGAGCACATTTTTTGCTGCGACCTCCAACCAAGCATACAAGAGCACGGCGCCTAAACGAGGGACATTTTACGAGAGGCGTCGTCGTAGACAACAGACAGAATCTGCAAGTTGCCAGACAAACGAAACACAAAACATCTCATTCGGTACAAACAAGTGAGGATGTGACATCAAAATGTTGCTACCACCACCATGGAGTTGGCACACGGTATTTGAACAAATACCAGATAGAGTATGAGAACTCCCCAGTTCTAAAGCCTCTCAGTTTCGAATGGCCAAAGAAAAAACTTTTGCATGTGACTTACTCTATCAACTGGACTCAATCTATTTTGTGCAGTCACATACAAAACCGTGCATGCTTGAAATCCTGAAGATCATGGTTGCAGACTACACTAAGAATTGCCAAAATTAGATTTCTTAGTTGTTCAAGCATTGAATTTTCATGAACAGAGAAAATAATGGTACGAGGTTAATGATATAATAAGCAGCAATTGGCGACGCTATATACACAACCGCAATGAAAAGAGTGTTTTTGTACCTTGAAACTTGAGCCAACATATTAGAGCGGACGAAAACACAGATCATGTCGACTGCACTAATTCACGACACGGCACCAAGCCAGTCTCTTCAAAGCGTATTGAGCATTGTAAGCTCGCTTCATGCATACATGTGCAAAACAAGACAAGTGACTTTGCTTTGCCGAACGTACATGGTGGAGAGGTTAATCAACATACAAGTCACTGTGCCAAAATACTCAAAATAAGTCTCAGGTCGGTTTGGTACAATATTTTAATATGAAGTAACCAAAATAGGAAAATTAAAACAAAAGCTACTCTGTGCACAAAAAAAAAAGGAAAAAAATTTAGAAAATGATTTTTTTTAATAATACCAGTCGGTTTTAGGTAAATCCACTTAAGGAGCACGACGCCCAACTAGAACGAACACAAAGTTACGCCGACTCAGCCAAGCACGTCAACTTCCAAAATGTGTGTACATGCAGAACCTGTGACACACTAGAATGAATAGTCTTCGAAATCAGCAACACAATTTACTGTACTGCGTTCAGTACTTGCCCAATTCCAAAAGAGAACATGAAAGCTATTGCAAGTCTACAAAGGAACTTGGTAACAAAAATAAATATGTAAATAAGGAAAAAAAAAAATAGTCAGGGTCAACCAGGTATACTGTTTGAGAAAGATAATTTGGAACAGCAGTACAGAACTGTTTTTACATGTCTTCATTATTGCCCAAGAAGCTACTGCTTTTATGGCAACAATTAAGAACATAAAAAAAATCTCACCATTACAGAAACCCTTCTCACTCGGCTATTATTAAAACATCTGTAAGCAAGCCCTTCATCTTTATCAATTTTGAAAATAGTTTCATGTAAAAAAAGAAATACCTAATGCAGCAGTACTCTAGAATGTTGCAAAACACCCCCCCCCCCTTTCCCAAAACATAGAGAATAAAAATTTGCATGAAACAGACAGAAATTACAAAACTGTTCTGGTCAAAACCCTCATCTAAAGGGAAAAAAAACCCAGCAGAATCAGAATTAGAAAATGGTATGTTGCGAAATGCCAGAACAAGAACTCGCGAAATAACTCCAGGTACGCTTTTCCCCAGAGGGAAAAAATTAGTATGGCATCCCTACGAAGAATGAAGCATGCCATACAACAACTTACAAAACCTCTCCAGGTACACTTCTTTCCAAAGAGGGCAAAACTTGTCGTCCAATCAAAAACAGAAAAAAAAACACACATAAAATTCAATTTTTTATTAAAAAAAACACCTTTTCTTAAAAAAAAAAAAGCAAGAAAAAAACAAGTTCGTGCAAAATTAAAATCAAATCTACAAAGAGGCAGATTACAGACGAACGAAAGGTCGGCAGCAGCCACCTTGGTTTACCCTATCCGATCCACCACACGCCACTGGTTACACGGAGGGGCTGCGGTGGCAGCCATCTTGGTACACCCTATCTGACCCACCACACGCCGCTGGTGAAACGGAGGGGTTGCCGTTGCAGCCATCTTGGTACACCTTTACAGATTCACCACGCCCCGCTGGTGATGCCAGGAGCCGGCGGTGGCGGCCATCTTGGTACACAATAACGGATTCACCACGCCCCATTGGTGACGCCAGGGGGCGGCGGTGGAGGGGGTGGCGGCGGCCCGCCGAGGAGTCCGGCTGCCGTGTGGTGCTGCTGCTGCTGCTGTGCCTGCGGCATGGCGGCCATCATGTACTGCTGCCCGTTGGGCATCTGCATCATGGGCATCATGTGGGCCATCGAGGCGGCTGCCATGTGTCCCATGGGGGCCATGTGTGTCATGGGCATGCCCCCTCCCATGCCGCCCATCGACATGGCCGTCATGGCAACCGCGGGCGTGGACGGCGTTGTTGACGATACCTGGAACGCGGAGGGGAGACACCGTGTCACGCAATCTGAAGAAACAAAGGTGTCTAGACTTTGTGAAATCGATAAAACGAAAGGGATGCAAATTGTCTTTGCACTGCACAGACCACAACTTACATTAAAAAAACTGCGATACCAATAAAGTCAGCCTGGTCCTTGGTGCACCTATTGTTTTGAAAAATGTCCTTTGACTGCCCTAATATACCGAGTAATCGGCCACCCCACCTTTTAACTAAAATATCAATTAAAAAAAAAGACCGCATCTCCACGTGGTGAATGATGCTGCTTGGGGCGAAGCTCTGGTGGTGCTTGTCTGCGTAGACGCCGAGCCGCAGCATGTCGAGCCTTTTCATTCATGTCAGTAGGAGAATGTGTGGTTTTCTTCTTTTTCTTTTTTTAAGCAGACAGATGGGATGGCATCTCAGAACCCCCTACTCTTTTTTTTCTTCTTTTTCTTTGAGCCTTTTCATTCATGTCAGTAGGAGAATGTGTGGTTTTCTTCTTTTTCTTTTTTCATAATTTTTTTCATCTTTCTTTTCCAATTGTTTTTGCCCTACACGAGCACGTGATCTCACGAGCAGAAGCATGAGCACCCGACGCCGGCCTACGGCGGACAACGGACGGACATGGCCAGCCCCTAAGGAGCTTCGCCCCTAAAAAAAGCGGAGTGATTGCTTATTTTTATGAATACACCTCCCTGCGCAGACCCAACAATCCACAAACACTCGTCTTCCCTGAATGTCGCAATTGCGGACCGCAAGGTTGGTGGACGTCCATGCCAAAGTAAAATGAAGCGGGGGGAAGGAACTTTACTTCGTTTACGCTTATCCCTCCATATTTCTGCAACCCTAAAGTCAGAGTGAATCCCTGCGAAAGCCAGAAAACTGGAGATAACAAAATAAAACTGTCTTGTGTATGTTTCGACAGGAAAACATTACGGGAAAGACAATACAAGCAGTAACCCAGCCATCCAGGGATCGCGAGGTCAGTGAACGGTGCTGTTTTGTTTCGTTGATAACTCAAAGCAACTCTGACGACTCTGTTCGGTCGTTCTCCTGGAACTTCGCGGCTGCGTTTGGCAAGGTCGTGCAATGTTTGGGACAAAGGCAACAAGTAAACAAAGATTTGACGAAACGCCACACACAAATGTTTGTGAAGCATACCATTTGAAGCTGTTATCCTGGTGTCATCCTGGCCAGAAAGAAGATACACAAAAGCTTGCTCCTTGTTATTGACAAGGCGCCCAACTTGGCCCGACACCAAAGTATTTGCCGGGGCGATCGCCGGCTTACTTGCTTTAACAGCAGCTCCTTTCGTCCCGCTCGCTCGCACCTTGTGCCCGTTTTTTTTTTTTTTTTTATTTATTTTTGAATTTACAGATTAGCCAAGGTTCAGAAGTTTAACAGAGAGAAGACCGTTGTTTTGGAAATGTGCTTTCATGAAACAAGCGCTCATAGAGTATGAAAATACTAATGACTGCCGACTGGCGGTGTTCATCGAGAGTATGCAAGTAACAGACTTTGTAATAATGAAACACGAAAAGTATGGGGGGGGGGGGGGGTGCGCCAGAAGAGCTTGGCGAATCGGCATTCAAGAGTACGAACAGATGGAAGCCTTGGTTACACGGACCGCTCTGCAACGAGCCCTCGTCAAACTGCGGGGCGGAGACTTGAACCTGCCACCCCGGAAACCTGTGAGCTGGCGCTTTGCCTTGATCGCAGGTCTAAACACAGCTGCCAACGTTCTAAATCTATCGAAATTCCAGGAACAGTTGGCAGTACCTGCGAGGTGGTGGAAATGCCGTATCCATAGTTGCTGTTGGGCAGTTCTCCCGAGCTCTGGTTCATGTAGTCCCCGTAGGCGTTCGTCGAGTTGCTGTCGTTGTAGCGGTCGTTGCGCCGCCGGTCGTCGTAGGAGTCGTCTCCCCGGCCGCCCCGGCCTCCTCCGCCGCCAGGCGTGCGCCAGCGGTTGCGGCCTGTATCCACAACGAGCCAAAGAAATGCTGTCAATGTCCCATTCTCGCCCCACGCTTTGACTTCTGGGTACGTCGCTAGCGTTTCTCAAACCTTGCCGCCGGCAGAGACCCTTCGAACGTTCGGCCACATGCGAAACAGGATTTTCGAATGACGCGGCACGACTTCTACAAAAGTTAAATTTTCTGTGAACTTGACTTATACAAAAGTTTGTATTAAAATTTCGAAAACAATTACCGTAATATGTTGGAGATAGCCCACATAAAATCGAGAGCAAACCGGGTGAAAACAAAAAGTAGGCCAATGTCCGGAGCGCGATAAAAAATTAGAAACAAATTCTAGTTTTAGGTTTTGTGACCGGCAAAACTTGTGACTGCAAAGACCACTGCCCTTCCCAGTCGACAATGTTCGCTCATCTCCCGTCGTGGCTAAGTAACACCAGTTCTGCTGAGGTCACCCTTGGCTAGGCCGTCCAATTACCAGAAATGGGCTCTCTTTCTGTGTTTTTCAAAAAAAAAAAAGTAAATCTCGCCACAAGTAGGGGACATTACGGTACTAAGGTTTACGGAATAAAAAAAGCAAACTATGGTCATTTGATGCCGTGATTCGTCAGTATCTAACGTGATCGCAACTCTGGTGGACCTGTGCCCGTTATTGTTACGTCGGGATTTAAGGTTCTTACGAATTCCGCAAGCTTTTCTTCGTGTCGCAAAAATTGAGCGAACGTTATCCGAGTGCAGCGGCTAAAAAAGACCTACCGGTGAAAATGATACGTTTGCCGCTAGGGGCGCCCGGTCGGGGCTCGAGTTGTGTCCGCTCCTTTCCCGTAGGGGTCACATGATCCCCAACTATAGCTCACCTGATCGCGTAATACTGGCATATCGAGCAACACCTTTTTAGGTCGTGTGATCATCCAACTACAGGTTATAAGATCAACTAGCCTATATCCCGCTTGACGTCGGAAAAAGAATAATTTTTCACTGCCAAGGCAAGTGCACAGCGGCAGTAGCCGCACTAATTCAAACCACTCCGCCGGTCTGAGGATGGGGCGTCGGACCACAGAGCGACCACTGTTTTCTTCTTTTCTCTTGCTAAAACAGTTAGTTGTACGATTGTTTTAGTAACGACATTCCGTGACACTCCGGGCACAGAAACCTGCCTGCAAAAGCAGTGCGCTTAAAAAATCTGCAGCTTTCCCCGACAACGTGCGAAGCGACAGCAATAGCCGTTGTCGTGCGTGGCAACACCCATTTTTTGCATAATCACCCTCTATTTACTTGATGACATGCTAGACACCGGAGTCAACTTTCCTGCCAAAGACTAGATCGAGACTGGTATTGTTACTACTGTGGCTTGCTTTACATCCGACAGTAACCGAGTTCTAAGGTGAGGAATGTGTGGTGGCAACCCCACCAACCGTAGATGATGCTGCCGCCTTGGCACGAGCCAAGCGCATGCACTTCGTCCGGCACTGCGGGACGGCGCTCGAACGAGCATCTGCGGTTTGCCTAAGGCGACCCTAAAGTCGCGAACGCAGGTGGTAGGTGCCCGCGAGAGCCACCGCCTCAAAAGGAAAGACGATTCCGGGACCGACGAGGCGTCTCCACTCACCCCCGCGTCCCCCGTAGCCCCGGGACATCTCGTGCATCTCGTACAGCTTGGGGTTGACCACCTGGTTGGCCTCCTTGAGCACAGAGATGAGCTCGTTGGCCTGCTTCGAGTTGTGGGGCGTGAAGAAGGTGTACGCCGTGCCCGTCTTGTTCGATCTGGCCGTGCGCCCGATGCGGTGCACATAGTCCTCCGAGCAGTTGGGGTAGTCGTAGTTGATCACAAACTTGATGTCGTCCACGTCTGCAACGGGAAGGGGGAGGGCCCGGGGGGAGGGGAGGGAGGCGATTAGGAGACTCGATCGGCCGACGCCCGATCCAAGGGCCCGGGAGACGCCGCTTCCTGTTGGACTACGTCATCCCGCGATGGACAAATGGGTGGTTGGATGATTGTGGTCGTACCCTTTGCGACGAAAGGTGGCTTGCGCCACCACCTGGCCCCGACGGCCCGAAGTGGCCGATGCGTGGTCCTTACCGAGTCTACCCTTTGTTCCGTTGACCCGTCCAATTCTCCAGGCCTATCGAGTTTACTGATTCATTAGCTATATTAGCACAGGCCTATCGAGTTTACTGATTCATTAGTTATATTAGCAACGCGCAGTAGTCCGTTGACTGAGTTCAAGCTTCAGCTAGATAGTCCGGTTTCCATCATGACTGCCGACTGTACTCTGCAAAATGCTACTCAGCGTGAAGGTATGAGGAAGTAGAAGAGCATGAAATCTATCTCCTAAATCCTTTTAATATTCCCCCTCCTTTGACTGTTACTAAGGTCTCTATCATTAGCCTTCTTACTGAAACATAATCAGCCTATACTCCGTTTCACCGCATGTGCACCAACGAACGATAGAAGAATCTACACCAACCCAGCGTTCCATGCGTGCCACGTGATCTTGCACTCTGCGGGTCGCTCCGCCCAACCAAAAAGACGCGTGGCATGCCCCGAGGTACGCATTGCCTTCGATGGCTCGTAGCGTCCATTGCGGCAAATCAGAAGGTGAAGTGGAGTATCGTACTCGGCTGCTGGCAATAACCGATGCCTGCACTTTCCAGATTACTTTTTGTCTGAGCTAAATTCGGGCAGACTAGTCTAGACAAAAATGGCCAAGCCCGCTAAACAGAAAACCAAGTTTGCCACAGCCGTCCGGCACACATTTTGCAAAGCCGATTTACATCCCAACTGGAAGATTCCGTATCACATCCATGTTTGTCTTGACTATACGCAATACTGAAATCAACTGGCATGTAGCAGCTCTACGCATTCAAGTGCACTTCACCTTACGTATTTTATACTAAATTCATACATATTTAATGTTCACACATCGATACAATCTACACATACCCAACCACCTGTCTAGTGGTGCATGACAGACTTCCATACTCGGCCAAGCTCATATGAAAAACTTGACGCACTTCGGGCAGTATGCTAATATAATGGGAAGCCCTTCCCTAAAAGGAGGTACCCAACTCCCAAAACACATACCTTCCCGTTCTTAAAGAAGCACTGACACACCAAAGGTCACATTTCTGTTTTTTGTTGTCTAAAACGATGCAAGTTGTAGTCGTAGACAAACAAAAAAAATGTTCCCACGTGCGCGCGCGCTTTTTTAGTTTTGGCGTTTTACTCTCCCTCTTCTCCCCTGCTCGCTTCTTTTTATTTGCGACGTAATCGATCATGAAATTTAAAAACATTGTAAGCGACATTTCTACATTTAATAACGACATTCTAAAACACGTTTTTCAACGCAACTACGAACGCACTATGGCCCTTCCTTTTGAGATATTGAAAATCGGAGCCCAAAGTGATGTCACCTCCTGGCTTCTTAACCTCCCTCGGAAAACATAGCGGCGCTCGGCACATGCACCGAGGATGATCGGCGAGTCGAGGAATCTGACGAAGTTCTCTTTTTTAGGTGCCCGACGACCTCTGACACTTCGAAAAGAAACTCGTCAACAGTCAAAACAACTAGATTGGTGTCTGGTGTCTGTGTTCCATAGTTTCGGTCGCGACACCACCGGGGCAGTCCTTTCACGCAGAACCGGCGCGACATGGCACCTCACGTCGCTCGGAAAAGTCCACTGCGCGTTCTCTTCCGACTTCACACCGTTTCAAAGAATACGAGATCGCTGAAAGGGCGGTCCTGAAAGAACTTCAAACTCAAAAGTGAAGCGTCGTCTGCTCATAGCGATAGGCGGATGCACGCAGAGGAGTGGTTGATCGAAGGACGCGGGCGAACACGACCCTTCAGGTCGGGACAGTTCGAAGGCGCTTCGTTTCAGACAATAAAAAAAAAAAAAAGGATTTTGACCTGTCAGTGCTCTTTTAAGATTTTCAACCACTTTCTACCTCTACCGCCTGAGCAGCGCAGTGTCAGCTACCAGCTCCTCCCATTTCACCCAAATTTCCCCGCACAAACCTTTCTTGAATTCCAGCACAGGTGGCCCTACCCTAAGAAGTACCCAGAACCCTAGGCAGTTTTTCTTTCCCTACACCAAAAAAACTTCTGCCAACTTTCACCCCCTACCGCCAATACAGGGTGGTGAGTCACCAACTTTTTCCAATTTATTCGTCTTGAGCTACACAAACATTTTCTCCCTAATCTCGGGACACACAACCCTTCGCTCGGGGGAGTACCCAGATCCTTAGGGATCAATCTCCTTTCCCATTCCCAGGATTTCTGACAACTTACTCTCTGCCACCTGCACACATGCACAGAGTCACTAACCCCTCCCAATTTACCCGTATTCCGCGACCTTTAACTCCTTTCCCCAATCTCGGGTCATGATATCCTTCCCTAGGAGTACCCAGATCCCTAACACTGTTTTCATTTCCCTACTAAAAGATTTGTCAACTTTTGCCCCTACTGCCTTCACATGGTGCGGTACGAATCACCGACCCCTAACTCCCCCGTATTCAACTGCACGACCCCCTTTATATTCGATTTCGTAACCCGACCCTCCTCTAAAAGTACCCAGATCCCTACAGGACCATTTTTCCTCGACCGTATTCCAAAGGTTTCGGACAACTTTCTCTCGATCGGCGCTTTTCCCCCCCAACCTCCCCAATCGGGGAAGAGACAAGAGTCGGGGTTACCTGTGGTTTCTCCCGTCGCCGGCGTGTGGGGCAGGCAGGTAGCAGGCCTTCCGCTTGCGGCTCTCCCCGCCGCGCCTCCGAGACGGCGGGCGGCGGTTGGCCTGGCACGACCGCCCTCCTTCCCTCACCAGAGGGAGAGGGGGAGGCCCTCCCCTCCTTTGCCACCCACACACACACGCCAGCCACACCACAGCAGTATGACACGCAACTCTCTTTTCGTTTTGTCTGCTTTCCAGTGTCTCTCCGACCGAAACCACAGGTAAGGACCAAGAGAAGCGAACAGTGTCTCTGCCCCCCGCCCTCCCACACACATCAACACTCTGAGGAGGGGAGAGACAACTGAGACCTCTTGCTCGCTCCGCGGACTTTCGTGCTGCGCCGGAAACTTTCGCCGGCTGCTACCATAAGCGTCGGGGGGCTCGACTCCGCTCTTTAGGCGGGCAGCGGCAGGTCGGCCCCTCGGCCGTCGTCGTCCTCGCCGTTTTCCGACCGAGTAGGAGGGTCCAATCTTAGGCCCGTCCCCTCCCCCACCCCGACAACGGCCGGCACCGGGCCGCCGAAGCAAGGTGGGAGAACGAGAGTCCACCTTCTGGGCGTAAACGTTGAGGCCCTGCTCCGCCCACTTTGTCCTCGGCCCTTTCAGTGTTCGAGTGGGCGGGTCAAAACTTCCCGCCCCCTCCCCCACCCCGCGGACGACCAACACCGGGCCGCCGAAGCGAGGCGGGAAAAGAGAGGTTACGCCTTCTGGGCAGAGTCCACCCAGTTGTTAGCAAAAAGGGTGAGGTTTGGCTCCGCCCTTGCAAGACTGTTCTCGGCCGCTTTTTCTTCCCAAGCGGGCGGGTCCAAACTTGGGCCCTCCTCCTCCCCGCCGAAGCGAGGGGGGGGAGGGAGACGCAGTCCGCCAAAGGGGGGCGGGCTCGCCGAGGACGAGAGCTTGAGGCGGTGACTCTCACCCAAGAAGTGGGCGGGGGCTCCTGCCCGTACGGCCAGCACGAGAGGTCGACGACGACGACGCCTTGCCTTCCCCGAACTCGCAGCGTCGCACCGTCCGTTCGGCGGCGGCGGCGCTTTTCCTTCCCCCGCTTTTCGTGACAAAGGGGCGGGCCGGCCGTGCTGCGGCGCCTTCCCTCCTCCGCTCTCCCCATGGCCGAAGTACGCGGGGGTGGCCGAGCGCCTCCCAGAGCAACGCAGAGGCACCATTCGCAAATCCCCGATCTCTCTTTACGGTGCCTCTGAAAGAGAGAAAGAGAAGAAAAAGGCCACATGGGGGTGTTCGGAGGGGGCTGCGGACCCCGCTTACCCCTCCCCAGCCAAGCCAGGGTGTCTACCCGGCAGACTCAACGACTGCGTTTGAGGAGTTGGGGAACTTGGGGAGTCTGAACAGTTTCCAGGGGGAAAAATCATTTCCCTAGAAATTCCCTGGACTCTCAAAAGTGCTCCAACTCCCCTGGTTCTCCCCCTCCTGGTAGTAGACACCCTGACCCGAGGACAATCCCCGTCTTTTCCCCGAGACGACAGGGTTTTGGGGTGCGCCCAGCCGGACCGACCGACCCGTCTGCTACCCCGCGCCGCCCAATTTTTTGGTCCCATTCCCAATTCGGACTAGAAGCCCCAGCCTGTAACGAGAGCACGAGGGAGTTTGTCTCGTCGGTCACTCACCCAGCCCGCGGGCTGCAACGTCCGTGGCGACAAGGATCGGCGATTTCCCGCTCCGGAACTCTGGGGTAATTGAGAGACGTCCAAGAATGTGACAAAGAAGACGGTAGAAGAGAGAAAGTCGCCACACAGACTCGCATTGTCGACAATGAGGCAGCAAAAGAAAATCTGCAAGTCACCCTCGCTTGTTCCTCACGAAAAAAACCGACTCACCAGTGAGCACCCAGTCACGTTCGGGCTGGGACTTGTCGCCGTGAATGCACATGGCCGGCCATCCGTCGCGGCGCATGCGGCGCGTCAGCTCGTCCACTTTACGCTTGGTCTCGGCGAAGATGATCGTCTGCAAGCGCGTGCCGACAACGGCCTTGAATAGAGCTTTTCCGAAACTCCACCGAGCAACACTGGCGATTACCAATTCTTGAACAGGAAATGTATGATTTGATCCCAGTCCTCGCCAAACGTCGACGCAGCAGTTGTGTCCAATACATGCTTGTAGTTAGTTGGCGTGGTGGCCACTAGGCGGCACCGACTTTTGAAAAAGATCTAATGGCCACGCAAAAATATTAAAATTAGCACTGCAAAAGCTACCGAATCCGCTCAGGCAAACCGCACCTTTCCTTCGCTTCAAACGCGTCGTAATTTTCAGCAGGCGCACCGTCAAGTGCAATTCAAGGCACTCATAAAGGAAGAATTTCCCAACTTCGCGAGGTCGCCGAAAGTCAAGTTACCTCCCAATCACATGACCTGTCGTTACAAAGCCGTACGTCTGGCCGGCTCCATCCAAATCTCTAAATAATAAAAAAAAAAAAAAGCTTTGGGCACGTTAGTTTAACCAGACTGCAATGAAAAGGGCCATCTAAAGGATGTCTTGAAAACGACAATGCTGGTCAGAGTTCCATGCCTCCAAAAGCACCGACCTTGTTTTCGCGCTCGTTCATGATCTCCTGAAGAAGCTTGAGGAGCCTGCAACAGAACACAAACTCACTTTAGTTGAACACGCTCCTTCCTCAAATGGTCACACGCCGTCGACGGAAGCTCTGTGCCAGTCACCTGACGGACAACGGAGAGCGCAGGAGGAAGGTGCACGGCGTACTCACTAAAAGCGCCAGAAATAAATTAGTTTGCCTTTAACATCAATAACTGGTAACTTAAAAAAAAGAAAGAAAGCTTTTAGCTCTTTGAGATTGTAGTCCCGACAAGATGAGAATGGCAGGTCATTTCTTCCGAACGCCCGGCATCCGGCAGTCACTGTTGCTGTCTACTGTGCTTCGGCTGAACGTGAACGCTCGCGGCCCACGAGATGCCGAAGCATTATCGAAGACAGAAAGGTCGCGCCGGATACGGGAGAGTTGAAACCCTTCCCTGCCGTTCCCATCTCGACTGGGGGAACGCTGCCTCTCATCCATGATTAAAGTCTCGAGTCGTGCGGCACCTAAACCTCTAACAATGTCGACCGGCCGGCTGATGGATGGATCGATTGGCTCACTTGGTGTCCTTTCTCCGACTCCTGGCAGACGTCGATGATCTGCAGGATGCGGTGGTTGGCGCACAGCTGCAGGGCCCCGATGTTGATCTGCACATACTCCTTGAGGAAGTCCTCTGCCAGGGAGCGCACCTCCTTTGGCCACGTGGCGCTCCACATCAGCGTCTGACGGTCGGGCTGCGTGTGTCCGGCGACAACTGACCTTTAGAGAGTATGTTTTTCGATTTTCTTTGGTCCCGACTGGTCCTCGAGGTATTTCTTGCATCTCGAGGTATTTCTTGCATCACATTACTCCTCGGGACCTACTTAGCCACACAAACGCAAGGAACATGGCTATTAGCCTAATGCACACATGCCAAACATGCGGCAAAGCCCGCCCTATCGTGCACACCATCACCATCTCTGCTTCTGGACCTAAAGAGCACCAATCACTCAGTTACTTTGTCGGTATCTTACGGAGAGTGCTTTAGACTGAAGGAAAATCGAGCTGAGCCTGAATTTTCGTGTCTGCCTCCGAGGGAATTTTCGTGTCTGCCTCCGAGTTCTCAAACAGGGCTCCACAGGGGTTCCCCAAATAGCCTCCAGGGCTGCCAGAGCTCTCGAACTTCCACGGCCGTGCCTGCTTTTAAGTAGTGTGCTCTTCCAGTTTTATCAATATTTTAGCACACCTGAGTCAACCAGTGATCAGTAGCTATGTGCTAAACCCTCCCTGGTATGTGCATTACTGTTTGCAAGGTCTGTAGGCTTGTGCACCGCTTCGCTGCGTCGATGCAGAGATCGGGAGGAGTTCCTTGGCTCTCTGACAACATGGGCATTCCTCGAAACTTAAGTTTGAAAACCCATGGGCCAGTTTGCCAGGTGAGCGCGGCCATCTCTCCCAGCAGTTGAAACGGCCAAGAGATGTCGTGTGACTGCCTTCGTGGAGACAGGAAGCTATGGCAGCTGGTGTTCCAGACAAACGGCTGCCGTAAGTTCGTCCTCATTTCGATTATTCTAATCCAAATTTGCACGCGGTAAAAAAGCGAACAGGCTCGAAACGTTGGTGAAAAAAATCGCATTTGTGCACTTCAGGAGCGGACACATAAAGTTATTTCTGGAGAAGGCCATGTTGAGCGAGAATCAAAGAAAACAACGGGCAGGACTTACGCCTGCCGGGTGGAATCGGCCGCAACGCCAAGTACTTCCTGCCCTCCGAGCCAGCCTCACGACAGGAGAACCCCTCTTGCGGCCTCCGCGCAAGCCAGCAGATCGGACCCAATCCGGAGGGCGCACGCGCGACTGCACTCACCCGTATCTGCTCGACGATCTTGCGGATCTGCGGCTCGAAGCCCATGTCGAGCATCCGGTCTGCCTCGTCCAACACCAGGTAGGTGCAGCGGCGCAGGTTGGTCTTGCCCGCTTCCAGGAAGTCGATCAGGCGTCCCGGTGTGGCAATGCAGATCTCCACCCCTGACAAACAAACGCCGGCGCAACCTCAGGAACCGCTGCCTTCGCTCCGCCGACGGCACGGCGCCCGCGACGCATCTCCAACCCGCATTCTCCGCGCCATCCACGTTTGGGGTCCCTCGAATTCCGCCCGACGCAACGATACGAGCGTCGGGTCAGTTGCCAGCCGGGGCTCCGGCCTAGGCCCCGGCCGGTGTCTTGCTGTGGGACGCTGTTGAGCTCGACGGCTCGCAGAGGCCTCCACAGCGGGGAGGTGGGGCCCCCGTGACGCAGGCGACGCACGCATTTACTCGTACCACATTTTCCGCACTAATGTCTGCACATAATGTATTGTCTGCAGGGGCAAATTTGGGGTTAAAAATAAAAGATTTTTTAGATAGTTTGTACTTAATACCCAATTCGAATGTCAAAAGTTCATCTACACGACATATTAACTCAGTGGTTCTCAACCATCGATGTTTCGCGGACCCCTTGTGTATCGGTGGAGATGATGGAGGACCCCGTTCGTGGTGAGGGGAGGGAGAAGGTATAGGTTAAATTTAATGAGGATATATTAAATGGATTTAACTAAGGGCTAATGCGACGTAGACCTCTCTTATTGACGTACACACGAAAAAACTCGCCCAGAATTGGAAAAATTCCTTCTCGATCTAAAAATAGACAACTGTTATTGCCGGGCTTCACTGATCTTGCAGGGCTTCGCGGACCCCTAGAATGCCTTCGCGGACCCTTTGGGGTCCGCGGACCCCCATTTGAGAACCGCTGCATTAACTAATGCCTGCCGTATTAGCTCGCAAAGTAGCTTGCACATAAATCGACGTTAATACACTCCGCCATTCATAAAGTCCTCGACGTCTCATCAGGGCCAAACTATCTAGAAAAAAAGAAATCCTCCTACAAGCCTCGTTTACATGAAAGCGACTTCAGCGCATCGACTCCACTCGTTCTTCGAAAGAAGCCGACGCGGCAACGTTTACATGAATGCGCACTAGAAGGTGGCGCCACGCCGTGTCAAATCTCGAAGTTATGCAGTTCCGGCGCCAGCCGCACCACGTTTTCCGGTGCGTCGCACGTGGAGGACTGCCCTTCGATGCCTTCAGTCAGTGAACGTAAATATCGTGCCCGCTATTTTCGGTGCTGTGGAAGAAGTTACGAGACGGAAGAAACATCAAAACCCAAGCGTTTAGGGCTCCAGGCCGGGCCGCCGGGTCACTCTGGACCAGAGGCGACGTGTGTGCGCGCGCTTTAAGGAAGCCTCCGCGCTTCGCCGCGCCAGACCTCGCCGGTTGCGAACGGACCAACCGGTACCCGAGTCCGAAAGGCTCCTGCGCAGCCAGGAACGGCACCGAGGTAGGAGCTGCTCGTTCTGCGCTACCATGCAGTGCTCTACAGTGCTCGGAGCTCTCGGTGTTGTTCGTGCTTGCGCCGAAGCCTTTGGGACCCCTTCGGACGAGCAAGTCGTACTTCACAAGGCTTGGACGGGGGCCGCCTTCATCAAGCAGCTCCGCTATATTCCGCTTACTTATGATGGCAATAAAAGCTTGCGTTTGTTCTCGGGAAAAAATTGCCGGCGACCATACGGGACCGCTCTCCGCGCCGCCGACGAGGTTGGCCGCCGCCATGTTCTCAGCTGTTCACTCGCTTCCGCAGCGAGCGCCTTCCCATAATCCTCCCCGTTCCAAAATGCGATGCGACCTCCGTTTACATGGGCTGAATGAATGCGCACTCGCCATCTCGATCCACCTCTGTCTAGCGACTTGGATGCGATGCGCTTTCTTTGCGCATTATGCTGTTTACATGACCGCATTGAATGCGACAACTGGATTCAATGCGACTAAGTCGCATTCATGTAAACGCGGCTACAGTCTGTGCCGGGTAAAATTTCAACTATAAAATTTTAAGGAAATTTCAACTATTTCTATAGTCGGGAAAAGTATGGTACTTTTCATAACTTGCACGATCGACTGCCAGGATCGTGACGTTGGACAGCACGAAGTGCAAGGCCCCGTGATGCGCACTGTGGTAGCTAAGAGACCACTTTCGTGGGGACTGGTGGCGGAACGCGTTGGCGCACCGCGGCTCAGAGCGTGCAAAGCGAAAGCTCGCGCTGCGGAACCAGGGCGTCCTGGATTCAACCCACACCCCTGCCCGCATCGATCGGGACAAACGTCTACGGGACACAACGCGCACCAGTAGGAGACGCGTGCGATGCACGGTATCCGTGTCCTTGCCGCCATCCTTCGACACAAAGCTGTAGAACTTCCGCGAGTTCACTTACCCACAGAACACTGAGGCAGTCAATCGCGGGAAACAAAGGGATCCCAGCGAATCACAGATCTCAAATTGCGATTAAGATTCTAAAAATGTGACGTGCACAGGGACAATGAGCACGACGTTTCCCATCACACTTTTTGCACATTACGTTTTTTTTGGTCTAATCGTACGGAGCTTCGTCGTTAGCGGAGATTCTACTCTTCGCCACGTATTGGTCATCTCAGGTGTCCTGCTGGAGAAGTGAACTCTTAGGACTTTCTTTTAGGGTACTCTCTTGCAGATTGCAACTTTCTCTTCAAAAGGGGATTCCCCACCTCTCTCCAGGTCCCGTATCTGGGGCCCCTTGGGGGCTCCCCCGAAGACGCACGTGTTGCGGATGCGGGAGGCCCTCCCAAACTCTGCGGCCACCTGCTGGATCTGCTGGGCCAGCTCGCGGGTGGGGGCAACCACCAGCGCCTGCACGGGGGGAGGGAGGGGGTCAGCCACGAGAGAGGGGCTCGGTCAGCGGTCGAACCGCGGGGTTGCCGCGGGTAATACCCAGAGGGACTGTGAAGCACTCGAACCTAAAGAAACTATGAAATGCACGAGCCTAGACTTCACAACACTCAAACCTAAGGGACAACAAACACTCAAACCTGAGACCATGAAGCACAGACCTAAAGGGACTATGAAATGCCCAAACCCAGAAAGCACTCAGACCTAAAGGGATCATGGAACACCCAAACGAAGAAACCACAAAGCACTCAGACATAAGGGACTATGAAGAACTTAAACCTGGATAGACAACAAAGCACTAAAACCTAAGGGATTACAAAGCACCCTAGTCTAACGGGATCACGAACATTCAAAGCAAAAGGGATAAGAAAATGCTCAAACCTAATGGAACTATGAAATGCACAAGCATAAATAGAGACAAACACTGAAAAATAGAGAAAACAAAACACTCAGATCTGAGTTTCAAGCCCACTGGCATTGTACTACTATAACATACCTCTATTTGACCACAACTGTGGGACGCATGTTAAAGACTCGCAGGTTTGGAGCCGTAGTGTACTGTCCAAATTTCCTTAATACAGTGAAGACACTAGACGGCATCCCAGGGCAAAATAAATTTCTGGCCGACTAACTAGACATCTCCACACCAAATTCTTAGATTTTGGTAAGAATTACCTCCCATCAACATTCTAGACAGAGCATGGACAGTAGATAACGCAATAATAGTAATAATTAAAAAAAAATAAAAACAGCAAACACAAGATTGATTAAGTGATATGACCAATGTGCCAACTTACAATGGGGCCATCTCCTCTCTCAAGGTAAGGCTGGTGGCTGATGTGAAGGATCGCTGGAAGAATGTACTGCAAAAAGGCAAGGAAAGGGAATACATATTGAACACAGTGCAAGATTGTGACAGAGCAAACTCAAACTACCTATGGTAGACTGACGACTTAAAAAATAATTATAGCATACAAATTAAAAAAAAAAAAAAACTCTCTAAACATGCGTGATTTTAAACCACGCTTGGGAAACAATTATGGAGTACAACTAAAAATAATGCTCGCAAACCGACAGAGGTAAAATATAGCAGTGGCTTGCACAGGCCCAAATTAACGGCACATGACCATGGAAAAGGACCGAGTGCTATTGAAGGCAGTCCAACTTTCCTTGAAATGCCCTTTTTCACATCTTTCTTTTTCTCCCCCATTTGGAACACTATAGGAATTGCAAACAGCAAAGCTTCATTATTTTTTCCTTTCCATTTCCCTAGACAGCGTGGACCCCAGAATGCCCCAAACTCACAAGAATTTCCTCATTAGTCTCTTCGAGAATCACCCCAATACACCTCTTTGATGCCACAAACATAAGTGGCACTCGGCTCCGAAAAGAAGTGAACTCCCTAGAATTCACTTGCTCTTGCTAGTCCCAGATTCTCCCCAGCACACATCCCGGACGGCAGGGAAAGCAGACGAAGCAGCCCCAGACTCACGGCAAGTGTCTTGCCGGAGCCCGTCTGCGCAATGCCGACCATGTCCCGTCCGCTGAGGGCAATCGGCCAACCCTGGGCTTGGATGGGGGTGGGGACAGTGTACTGGGCCTGCCGGATCGCAGACATGCAGAAGTCTGCCCCACAAGGAAGAGAAGGGAAAAGGACACAGGCACAAGACATCAGACTCCGTGCAATAAAAAAAAAAGATGGCCAGACAAGGTTTTTAGGAAAAAAGAAACATTCTCTTATGCTCGCAAGCTAAGGTTTGAACACCCTTTTGTCGGGTAACAGGCAGTTATAAAAAGCCTTAAAAAAAAGTAAAAAATTTGTTTGTGCATAAAATATGTATGCTACAACACTCAATTATTTTTATTGCAGAGCTGTATATTTTCTGATAAAAAGAAAAAACAGTCAACCTGAAACCAGACAACCAGCTAAGTGAAATGAGACAACAAAAAATTTAGTAAATCACCCTTTACAATTACTCATCACGTGAACCCTCCATTCTTGACCGGCAGATTTCGCGTGGAAGAAAAAGCTGGATTTCGCCTCCGTCAGATTGAGATCCTCGGATCTGCCCGACAAAAATCTCGGCAGGCATGAATGTCTCCATTCGTCCCCTCCAACAACAAAACACGGCTAAAGTTGCTATTCACAAGCGAAGGAAAGTTATGGGGACTCAGTCTACCAAGAGGTACATTAACCATGTTGATTTAACCTGAGACTGGGGTAGAGAAGAAGCATCAAAACGTAGAAGGGACAGAAAATAGACAGGACGACGTCTCACTGTCTATTTTCTGTCCCTTCTACGTTTTGATGCTTCTTTTCTACCCCAGTCTCAGGTTAAATCAACATGGTTAATATTCACCAGCTCGCCTGCACCCTTACGATTTTTTCTAAGAGGTACATGTTTCCAAATCGTGTTGATATAATAAAAACAAGTGCACAGGAAAAAGAAAAGCAAAAACAAAAATACATTGAGGCACATAGCTCACCCGGCAGGTTGGCTTCTTCGAAGCTCAGAATAGGGTTGGGAACGTCCTTGCCGCGGATGGTGACGTCGTGCTGCTTACGAAACGCCTCCACTTCCATCTGCAATGCGAGAGGCGGGCACACCGGCCAACCTTTGGCTTAGCTCGTCGAAAGCGAGTGATCACCAGCAGTGTGGTTGGCTAGAGCCCACCACAGACTGGCACAGAATGCAGTACGAATCTGCATTTTGGCATCGCCAGCCAAACGGACATACCTGCTTGCTTTTCTAGCTTCTCTCTCTTTACGAAAGAGAGAAAGATACCCTCGCTTTATACACCAATTCAACTCTGTTACGTGGTGCGGCAGAGGTGGCGCTTTGGGCGCACTTCCGGTACGGGGGTGTGGGCAAAGGTCGCCGTGCGGGACGGGCATTCCCGTGTCGTTTCGGAATAAACCAGACTGAAACCTGCCTTCTCGTCAAAACGCCGCGACTGGGGTTGTGGCAAAAGAGTCGGGAAAGGGGTGAATATCAGTTTTCATGTGTTTTCTGCCTGCTCGGTTCTTCCGAGAATGTGGATAATGCAGTGAAAAGATAAAAGAAGACACTGTCGGACCACGATTGCTCGTGCAGGAAACACTTTGTGTTGAATTTACGGGTACTTATGGTCGTCGATTTACAGCAGACTCCCGTTAAGGCGAACTCGCTTAAGCGGAATTCTTGGATATGCCGAACAAAGTAAAAACATTTGGTTGGTTTCCCATAGACGCAATGCAAAAAAAAAAAAAATTGTTTAACACGAATTGCTTTGCGCGTGCATTTTGGTTAACTCGAACTTCCATAGGTCCCCTTCGCGATGGCACAACACCGTCGGCGACGCCGCGCATTGCGCCGGCCGAGGTGTATGTCAGATGTACCGTAAAAACCTGCATATAATACGAGGATTTTTTTTCAAGTTTTCAGCTTCGATGAGGCGCGATCTAACGCTGTTTGACATAGTTTCGGTTTCGAAGCAATATGGCGCTCAAAACAGCTATCATCATCATTAAAATCGCAAAGTCCGAGGCGCCACCATTCATACAGTCAGGCTCGGCAATGGCGTCGGTGCAAAAACAATCATTGGTCGCCTACAAAAGAAACATTCTTTTGGTTGCGGAAGACATCGGTAACAGTGCTGCCGGACGACAATTCGCCGTAAATGAGGGCAGCATCCGTGGATGGAGACGACAAAAGCAAGCTCTGTTCGCGTGCAACGGAACGAGAAGAAGCTTTAGGAGCCCAAAGAATGGCGTGTTCGCGGACGTCGAGGCAAGTCTCGGCGACTTTGTAAAAGAGCAACGTGAACGGCACCTCGCCGTAACTTTGTAATACAAAGAGCAGCGTGAACGGCACCTCGCCGAAAACATCGAGCTGCTGAATGGATCAGTTCCCCCACCAGTGGTGTGTGAAACATTTTTTTTTTCTTCTGTTGGCATGGTAAGCCAAATAAATGTCCCTTTTTTAAGTATCTCTTCATTGTAGGCCTTTTCATTCTGTGTTTGTTGGTCAACAGCAATTTAGACATGCCCAGCATGATAATTAGGGCACTTCTGTTAAGGCAAACATCTGATAAGTCAAACAAATTTTCAGGGTCCCTTCGTGTTCGTCTTAAAGGAGTCAAAAAACGCTTTTCCAACTCTTTCCTATTTAACTTTCCTCCTCAACTCATAAATCGCACATTCTACCAAACAGTTCAAGAAGACGGAAAGGGGGAGTCCCCTCTTGCTCGGACTCTCGTTTGTGTAATCCGGACACATCCATTCTCCCCCTAGAAGATTAGCCCGTCGCTTAAAATTCAGACAAAAGTTGCTTTCCCCACCCCGTTCACTCCGAAGCTGACAGTGCTGTGGAAGCTACGTGCTCCTTGGGCCAGCCACACTTTTGCCACGTGATCACGCTCTCTTGCGCATAACCACGCGCGGAGAATGAGGTCAGGTGATGAAAGGGGGGCGGCTGATTGGTCCAGCAAGCGCGTAGCTTCCACCTCAATGTCAGCTTAGGGTTGAAAGGATTAAGTGAGGTCCGGTATCGTGTGACGTTCGTTTGGGCCCGGTGACGCGCTACGGGGACCCGGTGACGCGCTGCGGGGTCCGCGGATGTATCACAGTGAAAAGGCAGAGAGCTTACGAAGGGAAGGAGGTACGAAATAGTCCGCTGTGTTTTCAAATTTTCGTACCGAAAGTCAGGCTTTTGACTTTCTACCTTTTTTTTCTTTTGGCCCACTGAACGATGTGCTATTAGTAAAATCCCAATATAGATTGATTTATTCAAGCCCAAAATTCGTTGCATGGGCCCTTTAAAGGGAGTCTACTGTATTTGTTTTGTTCCAATGTGAACGCGGGAGAACCATCAAGTTGTCCGGACCACCAGCAGATCACGATCTTTCAAACGACAGCGACCGGTAGACCAAACATTGCGATAAGAAATGTAGGCCTCAATGACTGAAGAGACTGAAGTATGAAGGTTGTTTGGAGTAAGCAGGCTCAGTATAAATGGTAGATACGAGGAGGTGTTGATCGTTGTCAATGGTGGCCATCACCGATTTGTTATGCCCGATTCACTTCACCCAATTCTGCTTGCGATATTCAGTATCGATATCGAGCATCGCAGCTATTGTCATGCTTTTGTAGCCTGAGCGACGTCGCAACTGAAAATAGCGAGCATCGTGAGAATCAGGCTTTAGCGTCCATTTTACGATGTTCACACAAAATGAATCGCAGCACCGTCACATTATTTACACAAAGTTTTCCGACGTAACGAGCCTTAGTAATTTCGCACAGGCCACTAAAGTAGTAAGACATTGCTAGAAAGGCATAGAATCAACAATTCCAATGCGAAAAAGATCACGGGAAGTCGGACCAACACCGATGACATCACATGCTAATGGTTTGCTGATGCGGGACGCCGCGCTACTTACCCACACCCTATTGTGCATGCACGGCGCCGGTGGCGAGCCGCTAGGGGCAGTTCGGTTAGTTTGTAAACATGAGTTGGTGTATATATTGCCTGGGTATGTGTGTGTTACAATATAGATCAACCACCAGATACTCCAACTTAAAGGGACTATGCAAAAAGAAAAAGCAGTCAGTACAGCACTGACTCATCTTGTTCTTTGCACAATGAGCACACGACAGTGAACTTTCTGTAATGCGGAGTGGCTACCAGTATACAAGGACTTCTGATGTGGACGACGATTATGCAACCTTTGCTAAGTGCAATACCCTACGCTCAGAGTAGCAGCACTCGGCTCCCGATGTCCGACGTTGCCACGACAACCGTTCGTCTGTCGTGTCATGTGACATTTGTTTACGCGCCAGTGACTTGTGGGCGCCACTGCCCGTTTGTTGCCCAGTCACACTTCTGAAATGCGATTTTTCAAGCAGTAGATAGGGCGCAAGGTGACTGTAGCAGTATCATCTTGTTCTGCTGCAAGCTGTTTTTGCACGCAGGACGACAGAAGGCATTTTCTGTCGAACATGTCGGCGAATGCTGGAAGCACTGATTCTAAAATTAGCACCAAGATGTTCTGGTGGAACCCTCTCGTGGTTTCCGTCCATGACATCATGACCAGGAATTGCCTCGCCGCGACATCGCGAGTTGTTATCGTGGCCGCTTATTGTCGGGTCCAACCGGCTAGTTCCATGGAGCGCGAAAAAGCTTGGTGCGCGTTAAAGCTTGGAGCCATCACGTCTTTAAAGGAGCTGTGCAACGATTTTAACGTTGAAAGAATTGGCATCTTCTACTTTTGACATTGTTCATCTTGTCACAAAGGACAGAAAACACACCTCCTTCCTTCGAAATGTTGCGATTCCGCCGCGTAATCGCGAGGCAAAAATTAGAATATTCCCCAACCTGCAGCCGCGAGCGGCGGCCACGACAATCACGCGGCATGACGTCAATGGGGGTCTTGTAGAAAGATAGCAAGTTGTGCGAATACCCGCTCGATAAAAGGTAACTTTTCTATAACTCTTGCCGTTCCAACATAAATATAAATGCGTCAAAAACCTGGCATCATCGACAAAACTTTTATTATACAAAGTTTTTGTGGCGCCATCTATCCTAGGTTCACAAAACCGTCAGCAGCGGAACAGCCGCCAGAAGCCGGAGGGGGAGGGGGGACAGTGCCAGATCGGGAATGCCGGACACGGATGAGACTTCCCTCATTTCACCATATTGTTTGCGCTGCGCCCGCCAGCACGTGGTCACGCGGTCGCGAGCGGATGAGTACTCGCTACTCACTGATGGCTCTAGAGAGAGAGCTTCACCGGAACCCCGCACGACCCCCATTGACGTCACAGCGCACGTGACTCAGAAAATGGTGAAGGAGTTGAGAGGTGCCGAAAACCTCAATCTTTGTTCATTTTTAAGATAAAAACAAGGACATGCAGGCAAAAACGTTTTTTTGTTCTTTACTTCAGAAAGATTGAGACACCAACTCCCTAATTATTTAAGCAAAGCACTGAAACTGTTGCACAGCTCCTTTAAACCAGCACTGTCAAAGCTGACAGTCTTACATCATCCTCATCTCCCTCGATGAAAGCGAAATTAATTCCATTGAGGATGCCGTTGTAAGTGTTTGGCCAATATTCGAAAGCCGACCACAGACATGCTTTTAGTTGCACACGCAGTCAATACTCTCGAGTGCAATAGACCCCCCTCGAAAGTCCATTGAGCAACATCAGCAATCGTCATTTCTTGGGCGCGAACGAATCTGAGCCTTCGTCAAACGTCAGTGCACCGCTCGACTCCGACACGGGCCCAACTGTGTCCAAACAACGGCGCACTCTGACAACCTGCGCAGCGGCAACTCGGCGACACAACACTTTCGAAGAGGGTGGCTCCGGCACTTGCCGAGGCACACTCACCATGGACCGGTGCGACGTGGTGGGGTGCTCTTTGTAGAAGTCCTTCTGGAAGGCGGGCAGCCTCGACATGTCCCACTTGGGCTTGCGCAGCCGCTCGCCGGGCTGCCGCCCCTTCAGGCTGCCGCGCATTCCGTCGTCGCCGCCGCCGCCCCAGCGGTTTCTGCCGTCCCTCCTGCAACAACCGGAAGCGGACCGACGGGGGCTCAGGAGACAACCAAGGGACCCTTAGCGTGGTTATGGTGCGCGGAACGCGTCTACGAACGGCGAGTTTACCGCGTCTTGAAAACGCGGTGGCTCGATTTCTGCTCGACGACATGACAGAAGCGAGTTTCCCGCTCGGTAGTCCGCGGGAGTTTCGGCAGCCATGGCCTCTAAACACGTCAAACACAAAGTTGGGGCCAAAGTTGACGGAGCGCACCGATTGGCCTATCATGACGATGACTTCACACTTTTTTTCGCCAATGTCGGGCATGCTCCGCCAAGTTTTAGTTTCAAGTTAGCGTTTAACGAGTTTAGGGATCCTGGAATCGGGACGTGGCGACGGCGGCAGCACTCGCGTTCATTCACACTTTCTGCCAGTGCCAGGACACCTGGTGCCGAACGCCAGGACAGCGACACCCGACTTTTGTCGCATTGTTCGTGGCCTTCTCGGGACCGCTTTTGACCTATGGGTGGGGACGGGACGCTAGACAAAGACAGCACTCCGGAAGCCGTACAGAGTGTCGAGCTTTCTCGCGCCGGCTATACTCCGTTTCATCCTACAATGGACGAAAGCTCAATGCTAAAGGCAGCCAGGTCCAATCCCGAACCTGTTAGAAACCATGTGGTATATTTGCTCCATCGTACGTATCAGTGCGCCAAGACACGTCATGCGGAGGAGAGTTTTTCGTCTGCTTATCGAGCCCTCGCGGCGGCTGCGTCTGCTTGACTACTGAAAGGGGCACTGACACACCAAAATCATATTTTTTTTTATTATCCGAAACGATTGAAAACGATGTCGGGACATTACCCTCAAAATTGGAAACTTTAAAATTCAGTATTTGTGAATTAAAAAAACAATTTCCAAATGCCGAATTTGAAGTTCCCGCGCGATCCGCGCCAGTGCAGTGACTCAAATTTTGCGGTCTCCTGCGACTCGACTTTCTTTCGGACCTCCGCCGTTGCCACGGCGACCAGAAGCGAGGAGGAGGTGAGGGATAGAAGGGCGCCGGCGGGAAACAACCGGTTTTTCCAGACTCGCCAACGAGCGCCGGCAAGTTTTCCGAGGGAGGGTACAAATCTAGGAAGCAACATCACACCGAACTCTGATTTTTGGTATTTTAAAAAGAGGAGCCGTAGTGCGTTCGCAATTGCGTTAAAAAACATGTTTTACGATTGCCTTTATTTAATGTTATAGAAATGTCACCTACAAAGCTTCTAAATTTCCTGATTTTTGACGTCACCGATCAAAAGAAGCGAGGAGGTGAGCGGCGAGAAATACAAACGCCAAAACTAAAAAGGCGCGCGCGCGAGAGAAAATTTTTTTTTTTGCGATGCGGTTTTTTTTGTGTGTCTATGACTACAAGTTGCATCGTTTTAGACAATAAAAAAAATACGACCTTTGGGTTGTCAGTGCCTCTTGAAGGGATCAAATACCGCCTGGAAGCGATGGGGCAAAGAGAACATGGGAACAGAACCAGTGGCTATTAAGAAATGAAGATGGGTCGGATAGTGTTAGACACAAGAGCCAGGGGTTTCCGCAGAGTTTGAAATTAGGGGGCGGATGGGGGGGTGTCAAAATTTTTGGGGGTTGGGGGGCATTGAGTCGTGAATTAAGCGGGGTGCCTTCGGAAAAACAAGGGGGGTTTACACCCCCGTAGGGGGGTGTAGGAAAATCACTGACGGGGGCGTAGAACGAACCGCGTGCGAAAGGGAGATGAGTGTCCGGGTACGTTTTACGTGCACAAAGTTGGATTGGATTGAATTGGATTGTTATGGCTGAGGCGAAAAGACTTCATGTCCGTGCTTTATGCCCGCCGTCCAACTTCTTCAAACAGTTGACATGTTTACAAAATATGACAAGAATGTTTATGAAACTAAAACCTTTACTTCACCAATATAAAATGGCACGCTATCATAACAGAGGACCATATGCGTTAGATTAGTGCTCTTCACAGTCTGCGTATCGGAATTTCTCTCGCGCACTCTTTTGCAATGCGGATGCAAATTTTTCTGAGGCAGTGCTCCGCCCACCAGCCTTCGGGCCCTAGTCCATCGTAGGGTGAGACGGTGTATAGGCAGTTTGTCCTTTTAACTTCTCCGGTCCAGGTACAAAATTGAGAGAACGGCCCCTTTCCAATAAAGAGGGCCAGTGCAGTCATTCGCTATACATGGCTTGCATTGTCATATCAGCCACCACTGCATCCTCAGCACCGCGCGCCTCTGCCCGTTCCTTCTGCAGCATACATTTCGCACCATCGAATTTGTCCTTCACAGCAAACCTTGCCGAAAAGAAAAAATTCGACGGTGCCAAATATTTGCTGCAGAAAGTATGGGCACAGGACCATCGTATGGCAGCTGGTATGGTGCCATTTGACGTCACTTGACGTCATCACAATGTGGAACTGAGCATAGCCAGAAGTGGCAAAATCTATGATATCCGAAATTGCAGCTGCCACTTGTCAAGATGTTTGGCAGAAAAGGGAAGAAAGCTTTTACGCACGAAATTGGGCACCTAAAGCCTCGTTTACATGAAAGCGACTTCAGCGCATTGACTCCGCTCGTTCTTCGAACGAAGCCGACGCGGCAACGTTTACATGAATGCACACTAAGCCCTACACGAAGGTGGCCACACGCCGTGTCAAAGCTCGAAGTTATGCAGTTCCGGCACCAGCCGCACCACGTTTTCCGGTGCATCGCACGTGGAGGCCTTTCGACGCGTTCAGTGAACGTAAAGATCGTGCCCGCTGTCTTCGGTGCTGTGGAAGAAGTTACGAGACGGAAGAAACATAAAAACTCAAGCGTTTAGGGCTCCAGGCTGGGCTGCCGGGTCACTCTGGACCAGAGGCGACGTGTGTGCGCACGCTTTGAGGAAGCCTCCGCGCTTCGCCACGCCAGACCTCGCTGATCGCGACCGGACCAACTGGACCCCGAGTCCTAAAGGCTCCTGCGCAGCCAGGAACGGCACCGAGGTAGGAGCTGCTCGTTCTGCGCTACCATGCAGTGCTCTACAGTGCTCGGAGCTCTCGGTGTCGTTCGTGCTTGCGCCGAAGCCTTTGGGACCCCTTCGGATGCGCAAGTCGTACTTCGCAAGGCTTGGACGGGGGCCGCCCTCACCGAGCAGCTCCGCTATATTCCGCTTACTTATGACGGCAATAAAAGCTTGCATTTGTTCTCGGGAAACAATTGCGGGCGACCATACGGGACCGCTCTCCGCGCCGCCGACGAGGTTGGCCACCGCCATGTTCTCAGCTGTTCACTCGCTCCCGCAGCGAGCGCCTTCCCATAATCCTCCCCGTTCCAAAATGCGATGCGACCTCCGTTTGCACGGGCTTAATGAATGCGCACTCGCCATCTCGATCCACCTCTGCCTAGCAACTTAAATGCGATGCGCTTTCTTTGCGCATTATGCCGTTTACATGACCGCATTGAATGCGACAACTGGATTCGATAGGGACGAAGTCGCATTCATGTAAACACGGCTTAAGATAACTCACAACGGGCACAAAGGTGGTATTTGGGCACTGCCACCTAGGCCGCTGCGACTCACGGAATGTAGCTTTTCCGCCAAAGGTCTGAAGCTCACACGTTTCGACAAGTACTATTAGAACAGAAACTTCTAAAAAAAGTGAATTGTCATAAATGTTTTTCTCCCGTGTCCTTTCAATTAACGCAGTGTCCAGCGTTACGTCCGACGGAACCCGAAATAAAAATTAAAGTTACGTCCGACGTAGCTTTACGTCAAGGATTCGAGTTACGTCCGACGTAACCCAAAGTGAAAATTAAAGTTACGTCCGACGGAACTCCAAATAAAAATCAAAGTTACAACAGACGTAACTTTACCCCAAAGTTTCGAGCTACGTCCGACGGAACTCTATGTGAAAATTAAAGTTATGTACAACGGAACTCGAAGTAAAAAATAAAGTTACCCCCACCCGCTGCCCGTTTCGACCTGGATGAGTTTCATACCGGCGTAAGTCGTGGTACCGGCACGCGTTTGTGTAATTATTACTACACGCGTTCGTGTAGTTACATACGAGCAACACAATTTTTCTAGATCACGGCACATATAATGGCTTTAGACGCTTTAGACGAGACGATAGACCCTTAATTTGTCGTACGAACCAAAACCCCAAAACTGATATCTCAGGGTCTCAGGCTCGCAGCCTGCGTGCTGCGGTTGCCATTTGGTTATTTTTTTTTCTTTTCTTTTGTGTGTCGCATCTAGGAAAAAAAAAAATTGCTGAAAAAAAAATAATAAAGGCGTATGTGACGGGTATTGAACCCGTCCGGCCTACGCAGCTTCTACATACGAGGAACACACTCCAACCCCTCAACAAATCTGGAGGTTCAGATGAAGACGCGATTTTAATCAATTTATGAATGCTGCATCGAACGTAATGCAGAAGTAATTTACAATATTTTTGTGTTTACGTCGTGGTTCGGCCACAAAGCGTAACATTCAATGAGGTTCCGTAGGTTACACAGGCCGTAACTTTTATCCGTCGGACGTAACTCGAAACCTTAGGGTAAAGTTACGTCGGAAGTATCTTTAATTTTTATTTCGGGTTCCGTCAGACGTAACTTTGCTCTTTATTTCGAGTTCCGTCCGACGTAACTTTAATTTTTATTTGGACTTCCGTCGGACGTAACTTTAATCTTCATATTGTGTTACGTCGGACGTAACTCAAAACTTTGAGTAATGTTACGGTGGGCGTAACTTTATTTTTATTTCGGGTTCCGTCGGACGTAACGCTAGACACTGCGTTCAATTAAAGCTTCCTCTCGTATATGTTTTCTGAGAACAAGACCTTTCCTACGAGATTTCGAAAATACTGAGCAGCCAGATTTGTACATGGTTAAAGTCAGCGAGCAACGTGAGGAAACTGTAGAAGAATACAGGAGACTTCGCCAGATTTGCTCAGAGCTTGTGGGCATCTGTCTTTTGGACAGCGCTACAGCGCTAAACAGCTGACGTAAACAAACCAGTTTCACACTTGACGACAACAAATCAAAACAAAAAGGCCGACTGCAAAGAGGGGTCACTGAAACCGGGTTATGCAATGTTTTGCAAAATAAACAACCCCCCTCGGAGTCCAACAGATTGCACAACCAACACAAACCCAACGCAGTCAAATCTTAATCTAAAGACCAATGGGATTGCGTTACCGCCAATAACACAGCACCCGAAGCAACAGCTCTGACGCCCGTAAAAGAACGTGAAAAACAAACAAACGAACAAATAACTCCGGGCACAACACAGCCATGTCCTTGGCGAAGCCAACCATAGTTAGGCTTAGCACTCGATTCACAAACAACGCAACAACATTAAACAAAAGAGAGCTTTCGAGCTTGCAAAGCCTTGCGATTTTCAGTAAAATTCACGGGAACGCTCGCTCGCGAATCGACAAGCGATGTTAAAGTGAGTTTAGTGCATATACAAAGTGCGCAAGAGGCCTGACGAATCTACGAAGTGCCGATGCAACCATGGCCCCATTTCGGAGGCAACGCGTGATCTAATATTACGCGCTATTGGCACTTAATTTCTTCGCGAGCGCTTTGAGGTGTTCATTATAAGCAGAGCAGGTACCACGGGCCACAACGAATAGCGCTCCAAACGACGACAATTGTCGATTGTGGCCGTATTTACTTCGTCAGGCGACGCCGAAGCAAATATGGCGATCATCAGCCCGCGGTTGTGAATCAGCGCGCTTTTATCATTTGCCAGCAAAGTCTGAGGAACTTGATAGAAAACAGGAAAAATGCTAAAGCTTACCCTCTTGGGTCTCGGAACGACATAATAGTACCCGAAATTATCGATCAATCAGCAATTAAGTCGATTATTCTTTGAGCGCCGAGGTTTTCCACACTTTTCAATGTATCACAACAAGAGCACGCAAGAGCTCGTGTTGCTGCGCGCCGGCCGCCAGCAGCCAAAATAGGATATTATAGATTGAGTCAAACAAACATTAGTGCGAGTTTATAATATCTATTATAAGCATAAATATGTATTTATATCTCCATAAAAATAAAATCAAGGTAAATAATGTAATATTAAAGAGTGCAGCCAAGAACTACTTTTAGAGCGCATGCAGATTAAACCTACTGACTCTACAGATAGAAACAAAAAAAGAAAAACAAAAGCTTGATTTTTTTTTTGTTTTGTTTTTTGAGTGCGCGATGGCATTGGTTTTTATTTATTTGTGTTTACCTTTAACTTGGCTCCCAAATAAATAAAAAATTAAAGAGACAGATTCCCAGGCTATGGCAAGAGGAAAGCACTGTAGAGAACCTGGTACTTGTAGGATTTCTTTACAGATTTGATGCCCAGAGGGCCAGAGCATACATCGTGCAGCAGCCGCTCCAAGACCTCTCCCGCTTTTCTCATTTTGGCTTGCTGGCCAGACAACACTGAGGCGGGAATTTTGAAATGCCTTGCGCGGCCACAAAAACGGCTAGACTGTCTCATCCTGCCATGGGTTTTCGCAAAGGCTACAAGCGCGAGCGGGTAGCTTTGGCAGGCGTCAGCACGTTCCAATGAACCGGGCATAGCCTTTTTGAAGCCTTATAGCAGAAATGGGTCCTCATGGCCATCAGACCATGGCTGTTGTTTCCGAAGGTGATGCCTTGCGGAACTGGAGCGTCACCTGTGTCTTTCTCTTCGGCAGTGGATTTTATTTCGGGAGGGGTTCAAAGGCATTACCCCCCTTCCCCTCTCTCCCCCCCCCCCCCCTCCCCAATGACGAAGCAGGGTGAACTCGGCGCTACGGACGCTCACGCAAAGATTATGGAGGCGCTGTTTAGATAAAACGGGTGAAGCTGCACTGTTATTTTTTTAAAACGTTGCAGGCTTCATTTGGGCCCCCTTTCCACTGTCGACGTAGTAGCGGCCCACCAACTTTAAAACCTTCCTCACAGCACACAACTCCCTCCGCTTTTTGAGGTAGCACGGTAGCACTGCGTTACCAACGCGAGCCGGCCAGACAAAACAAAAGGATAGCTATACTGTAACAAAATATTAAACAACACACAAAAAAATTCGACGGTGAAAAATCAGTGCAAACGTCCACCCACAAACACTAGGCCATATTCCAAGCCGAGACAGCGGAAGTTGAAATTCAGTTGCCGCGAGTAACAAGTCAGCAACGTCACCGCTGTAACATTCCCGCTAGATGCACGCAAGAGCATTTTAAGCGCTCCGTGTTCCTTCCTTTCATGGATTAACTGATCACACAGTTAGATGGTAGATTTAAAAAGCACCGGCGTACGTTGCAATTACTTTCGTGGCTTCTGCCTGCAAAGATCTTGGAAAGCGGGGCAGCTGCCGGCGCTGAAGGGTTTTTGGAGCTCTATTCTGGCCTGGTTTCAGTTCCCGAACTCCAATGCGAGCTCCTCATATGGGCAAGACGGAGAAACGTGAAACTCCCGTCACGTCCACGCTACAGGTGGTCGCCCTCTGTCCGGCCGCCGCCATTTCGCGAACCGAGCGACCCCTACCAGCCAGAAATTCCTGCCACCTGCCTCTGCCTGAGCTGTGGAAACCCGGTCAGCGTGACTCCCCAGCTGCAGTGCACAGTGGCGTCACAAGAGGGGGGCGGACCGCCCCGGGTGCAGCGCTCAGGGGGGTGTCGCGGCGGGCCACGAGAGAGGGAAGGGGGGGGGAGTCGCGGCGGGCCACGCGAGAGCGGCGGGGAGGGGGGGGGGGGGGGGGGGGTCGCGGAGGACCACGCGAGAGCCGGGGGGAGAGGGGGAGCGGGGGGAGGGGGGGGGGGGGGGGCTGGTCTTGACGGGCTGCCGCCCCGGGTGCCGCTGACCCTCGTGACGCCACTGATTGTGCATTCGGAGTTCGCCGTCTTTTCTTGGGAGTTTTTACTTTATTTGCCTGTTTAGGATGCTTGTCCTTTGTGTGTTATCTTCCACTGTGAGAACCAGGGAATACCAGGGCTCGTAGCCTGCTCGGCCTTCGCAGGAAACGAACGAAAAGAGCGAATTTCAAGCAGCCCGCGACGCGGGCATTTCGACGTTCTTGGAGGATTATTTTCATTGAAATAATCTCCAAAAAGCCTCCCCGGCTTGTGTTCCGGATGTTCGCGAAAAATAGCTGATAGGGAAGGGTAGGGTCCGTGGTGTGGGGACGGAATAGACACGTTCGTTCATTTGCTTTGAAGCTGTGCAAAAAAAAAGCAGCTCTCTTCTACATGTGCCCCAAAACACGCCGGATTCCGTCCGATCGTCGTGAAGTGACTATCGTCGACACTGTATATTGGATATGCTGTGTTATTTGAGATCTTTCTCAAAACCTGTTCGGATCGCGGCGTCGTGGGGTACGTACATATATGTTGTTCGATTGATGAGACTCGTTGAATTTCATGTTGTGGGCGGGGAATATCCATGCAGTTCGGATATCCTGTGTGGTCAAATATTTTCGACGGTTAAGACCTTTGTAAATTGACACGGCTGTGTGTATGGCGCCGTAAAATGATCAACATAAAATGAAACAAACATTCCAGTTGCATTTGTTTTGTCGCGCACGCACTCACCAAAACAGCTTTCATTTCTTTGTTTTTGTTCCCAAAAATAGTACAATGCATTTTTAAAACCCCCGCCATAGAACACACACACACAAAAAAAAAAAAAAAAATTTAGCCTCCATCAGCGTCCGAAAGTGCGCCTACGCAGGCTGCCACAGCCCACTGACGCGAAACTCCACAGCCCAGCGCAGTCGGGCAACACTGACGTACCCTCTCAAAACCAAGGACGCGCGCTGTAAATCGCTTCGCCTGCGACGCAGCTGGTAGGGTGCGAGCAGACGACGCGCTATGTCAAAGCACGGAGTGGCTATGTTAGTTCGCAACTATGCAGACTAAAACGGATTATTTATTAAAGAAACGATAAATAACAGCGCCTGGAAGGTCCTTTTTTATTAGAAAAACTTCAAAAATGTTCAAAAACAAGCCTGGAGCATAACATTACAGCTTGCCTGTGTAGATTGCTTTAGAAAAAGGTTTTGCATTCACCAGAGTAATTAACGTGGTGTCTTCTTAGCTGTGCACGTGCGCACAGTTGCGTTGGAAAGCGCCGCACACTTGTTTTGGCTGCAGTGAGCTTGCCGATACCGACGCTTCACAGGTGTGACTCGACAGTTGCTGCCGAGCAAATGCTCGTCAGCAACTGACGCTTAGCTCCTTTCGAATCGAAAACGCGACAAAGAAGTTTGTCACATCGCGACTTCTGCTCAAAAGAAAAGAAGAAATTTTCATAAATTCATAAATTGTCGGCCACGGCCCGGCAAATCCGCGGGCTATTGAATAATTTGTTCTATCGTATTTTTACCAAGAATTGTTTTCAATTTAAAATCACTCGGCTGAGGAGCGCGTCACGCATTATGCGCATTTGAGTTCGCAAAAACGAAACATGCAAACGTTAGTAATTTATAGCAGGTATATTCCTCATTTTCTAGGATGCTGAAGCGTCACCGACTTAGTAGATTACTTCGATCGCGAGGGGGTCTCGCACGTTTCGGGTCGGACGGGTACATAAGCAGGGATTTAGTCGAAACGACTCCGGAAGCCAGCCACAGTTTCTTCCTGCCAGTTGTTTTGAGGAAATGTTCGTTTACTGGTTTACAAAATTAAAAGAAAAGGAATCAACTCGGAACTAATAAGAGACCAACACTCCCAGGACACATTGGAACCTAAAGGATACACGGAGTTGCTTTCACTGAAGTGTTCACTACACACGCGAGGGGTTCTCGCATTTCGCTTTCCTTTTTTCGATTTTATCAGATCTTCCTTTCTTAGCTTTATTTTGTCCGAATCATAAAAAAAAAAAAAGACACCCTGTTCGCCGTGGTAGACGCTGTAGTGCGACAAAGCGCTGGATATTCTATTTTCCTCGTTCAGCTTTTTGTACGGGATAGAGAACAGCACACCACCATCCGACCACTTCGACACCTCAGCTCCAAAAGTGTTTGGTGGCACGACTACGCTTGCCACATGCGGTTTAAAGCTTTGGTAAAATGTCCTGATACAAATATCGCTTCACCAAATAAACACAACGCGTGAAACAGGCTTTGCCGCGCGTTACAGCGCATGAAGCGAGCTGACGAGCCGAGGGATCCAAGATCTGCGCGGTCTGTCCCAGTCTGTCCTATCCGTGACGTCACAAACGATGATGATGATAGCTAGAGAAACGCCCCCTGTAGTTCGCGCACGCCGCCAATTCCCAAATGTCCATCGTCTCTTCGAGATCCTAGTGACTCTGCGCGTAACGGCGGGAGCTGAGCGCTTGTTCTCTTCACTACGACGGTTGAAAACATACCTGAGAGCGTCCACTTCAAATGAGCGACTGCTCGGTCTAGCGCTTATGAACGTCCACCGCGACATTGAAGTTCAAGCAGAGGACGTCCAGAATTTCTTTATCGTGAACGCAGGCGGCTGCATCTTAATGTGTAGGCGCTTGGCATATACGAGATGATCAAGAGACCCTGTACATTGCTTTCTGAAATAAAAAGTCGCACTTACTTTTTTATTCGCGGTAATTTCTAGTCGAAAGCACTAATTCTGATCAGTTCTCAAGGTGTGCGTGAGCGCAGCGCCACCCGTTGCTTACAGTGCAGTTGTTTTTACAAATCATTTAACACATCACTGACATTGTTTTATATTATATGACCACATGTGTTCGTTATATTACGTTCGCTTTAGTTTGATTGAACTGTGCATTTTAGTGAGGATAGTTTATTATACTCGGCCTTGAAATTGCCATCCTTCACCCAACGAATGTTTCGAAATATCCGTTCTCTATATATCTGAGATCAAGTTCCGCATCCCATCAAATAGGCATGAATGAAGAAATATTGCCTATTTTATTCATGTGAGCATTCTCTCCCCCACGAACACTTTTCCCGCCGCACTCTCCCTTTGCTCCATGCCTCGTGCAAAACCGACTGCGTGAGCAGGGGAGCAAGCGGGCCCGCGGGGGGGGGGGGGGGGGGGTAGGTTTGGCATTTCGGGGGGGGGGGGGGGTTCGACCCCCCGAACCCCCCCCCCCCCCTTCCCTTGCCTACGCCACTGCTCTTCGGTGTAGATTGGCGAGGACAGGTCACAACGTCTTTCTCTTCGGTGTAGATTGGCGCGAACAGGTCACACAACGCGTCCTTGTTCTTTTCTTTCTTTCTTTTTTAACGCGAGCGTTGGCATTTACTTTTGTAGGCCTGCTTGCGTAAGTCTAGTGAAAAGAACGACGCAGGTGACGCAACATCAGCGGCCAACATGCTGCATTACGGGTACGGCCATCGTCTCAACTGAGGTCACAGCTCGGGAATCTTGGAAGGGAGGCGGGCCAGGTTCAGCGATGGCGCTGAAACGCATCAAAAGGGAGCTGGAAGACCTCAGCAGAGACCCGCCGGCCAACTGCTCTGCGGGACCAATCGACGGCACAGACATGTTCAGTTGGCAAGCGACCATCATGGGCCCCAGCGACAGCCCCTTCGAGGGAGGTGTCTTCAAGCTGAACATCTTCTTTCCCAAGGACTACCCGTTCAAGCCTCCGAAGGTAGGGCACTGTCGCTAGCAGCAAACTGAGTCGGCCGAAATGGTATCATGTTTTATATTTTGTGTTATTTGATGAATGTCAACATTTTGAAGCTGCTTTTGTTGTCTTTTCCGTGTTGTGGCTCGAGTCACCTGAATGGGTCACACAAGCCGCCGCCCGCTTTAAATTGTTCAGCCGTATCCATCCGTTCGTCCAATGAAACATAGCTGTGTCTGGTATATTCACTGGCCGTCGTTGGTCAGAGCGTGCTTAGAGCAAGCACTATCGCTTACCATCTGGCGGGGAAGGCGGTGTCAATTACATGTTGCGCAAGTTCACCACCAGCAACCAATTCCACTGGCTAGCTCTACCTCGCAGCTCAAGAAGTCAGTATTTAGCCGCACCTGCCCGTGGGTGGGGATTAAACTCATGGTAGGGATCCTGGGCTCAATCTCCACCCCTGTGCGTTTCGATCTGGATGTGCATCCCCGGCGTATATGTTCGTGTATTGCTGATGCACGTTAACGACCCCAGGGTATAGTACCACACTGACAAAATTTATCGCCTTCAGCAGAGACACTCATTGGGGCTAACTATAAAACCCCGCTTTCTGAACAACACAGTTACAGTATTTAGGGAGCGATTATTAAAATTTAGTCAGAAGACACTGAACAGTCATCCCATGGGTCGAGTGAGAAAGAACACATTGTTTATCAATTCCCCCCTTAAATTTAGCGGGGAAATTGTGACATGACGTCAAGCGGGGTCATGATCTCACATGGCAATTTCTCCGAATTAGCGGGAAATTGGCGTCACAGTTTGAAGTCATGGTGTCCAGTGTGATACCACGACGTCCGTACATTTACCCACTAAATTCAGCGGGGAAACGCACGGAGAAAGGGACGGACGTAGGGACGAATTCAATGGGAGTAGGGGGGGGGGGGGGGGGGGGTTCGTTAAAAGCCTTCCATGCTTTAAAATTGAGGAGCTGATTCGACCTGCAGGGTACTTTTGAGGTATACTTTTAATTATCCTTTTTTCTATCTTCTGTACATTCGTACACACTCTCCTCTGGCATTGCTTTCCCGCTGTCACCGTTTTCGGAGGGCATCGTCTTGCACGACCAACATATTCATCCCCTACCCTGCTCGTATTTCGTCTTTCTTGACACTATTTTTGTTTTGTTTTTTAGTATGGGGCGTAAAAAACAATGAAAACCCATACGACGGGACGATGCCAGTGTGTTTTGATGGTTGGAGTCACGTTGGGCTGTCTTTCATCTGTAGTTCGCAGACAAATCTCCAAACAATGCTCGTTACTAAAAAATAAATAAATAAAAAAGATGGTGTTTGTTATTAAAAGAAAAGTTCATGACGTAACTTTTTTTTATTTTTATCGGCAAATAAATATATACTATATAAATATCAGGGTGTCAAGCCGGTAATTTTTTCGGTTCGGTTCGGGTTCGGGTTCAGTAGCATTGTATTTTGTTCACGATTTTGTTCCGGTTCGCTTCCGGTTTACGGTAGCGCACATAATATCACTCCGGTTACCGGTTTTAGTAAGGGCGAACCGGTTCGAACCGGTTCCTAACTCCACCTTCGAATATTGACCGAGCACTTGCAGCAGCCTTTTCTGAGCACGAGATACTTGCAATAGACCAATCCCAAAACAACTCCCTCTTCAGGCAGATCTGAAAACCCAGCACAGTGACAGTGCGCAAAAGACATAATTAATAAGGCAAGGCTATTACTTGCAATATACTGTTCTTAAGTGAACTATATATAAGCGATCGGCTTTCCTTCCTTATGTTGTCTTTTACACAGGCAACTGTACTGTATTTCAAACTCTGCCAGAAGAGGGCGTAATTTCGGGATGGGTCTATAGACCTTTCCAAAAAAGAGCACGTGATCGGTGCCATCTTTAGTATTCGTGAGTATAGTGCGTGCTTTGCTCGCTTTCTGAAGCGACGAACACGCACAAGCCGGGCTGTGAAGATCGCACGCTGGTCGAGCGGCTCACCGGCCAGCTCGGCCGCTCTCAACTAGCGCCCCAAAGCGTTCGCGCAGGTTAGCCAATGGCTCACATACTGACAAACGTGTTGTCGACCTTGCCTTACGGGGAAGCCGCCCACCGTGTTCTACATAAATAGTTTTACTCACTAGCTTCCCAACGAACACACGTGCGGAAGGTGATAGTCTCCAAAAATAGCAATGCATTAAAACGCACCAAAAATGGCAACGATTCTGAGGTGCCCCGTCTCAACTGGGCACCCCTCCCCAGACCCTCTCCAAAGGGCGTCGGTGGCTTCTTCGCACGCCAAACAGACAACTTTCGATAGTCAACAGGTTGGCTTGCGAAAATAAAATTCAAAACCATAGAAGATCGTTCAAATTCGTGACACCCGTCCGCGAGGTGCCTGTCACAAAACGGTTTGAAAGGCACAGCAAGTTGGACAGCACTCGCCGGGAGTCTGCTGCTTGCGAATGGCCGAACTAATTTGGCGCGAAGGTTACGAGGCCGCCCGTGCGGAGACGACATGAACCATGTTAAAAAAAAAAAAAAAAAAAAAAAACCATTCGCGTTGCATCTAAACGAATTTTAGAAGTTGTTCAGGCCAAGCGCCTTTGTTTTGGTACGGGTTAAAACATTTCGCTCGTGTAATGAAATGTGACTACATCTTGACAGCGCTTCGGGTTCCGGTAGAAAAACGCTGTTCTGAAGATCTCGTGGCGATGCTTTGTCTTCTCACTTTGACTTTTTATTGGAAACAACGCTCTTTGCAAATCACCCGGTCTGAGGGACTCAGAATCAGTTACATAGCAGGAAATTATTAACGTTCAGTGCGTATAATATTATATAACAGTATTCACATTTGAAAGTGTTAGTACCGAACAAAATTCCGGTAATGCCACCACAGCCAACGACGTTTCTCGAATGCTCAGTTGAAGACGATAAAAGAAATGAGAAAGTGGTTGAACAGGCGACATGTTGGCCTTGCTAGTCTGACAAACCTACAAAAAATATACAAAGAAGCATTTTCTCCCCCCCCCCCCCCCCTCTTCCCCTTCTCCCCCCCCGGCCTCCTTCCAAGATGCGGCGCGTCGGCGAATCATCGCCGAATAACGTTACATCCGACAACCCATTTTTTTCTTTTTATGTAACATTTCGAACACGTTGAAGAAGAGATTGCTTTTCAATGAGATGAACCACAGGCGGCCCTACGAACTATAATGCCGACGCAGCGCGGTTCTTGTCCAACCTTCCTTCAGCGTGTCGCTGCACTCAAGCGGGAGGTCACGTGGTGCGCTCTCGGTGCTCGATTGGCTAAATGGCTCATCGATTGAAACTGCGGTCCATCTTGAGGTCAAACATTCGCGGACGCGTAGACCTCCGTGCCTAGAGTGGCGCAGTCCACTCCGACACCTGGACATTTCGTAGCCAAGCGGCCAAGCCCAAGCGGTGCTTTGAAATCGCCGCGCCGCTACCGCGCAGCCAGGGTCAATCCAAGAAACAAAGTAAAATTGAAGCTTTTTATGTGCCTAAGTAGAGGTTGAAACTAAGCGAGCTCACTGACCACGCGGTCTCTTTGTGTCTCTGCTTTTGATGATGATGTATTTTTATTACACATGCAAAAATACGAAATGTAAAAATATCTGACATAATGTAGGATCAGTCTTAGCAATAGTATAAGAAAGAAATACGCCCGCAACCAATTATTGACGAAATTGGAACCGCTTTCATTGAACTGGTAACCGCCACAGCAGATTATGGTTTCGTTCAGGTTCGGGTTCAATATGAAGCGTTCGATTTCGGTTTCGGTTTTGTACCGGTTCGGTCAAAAATAACGGTTTTGATCCGGTTTTCGGTTCGGGTTCGAGTTTGGGTTCGGTTCGACACCCCGATATATATATATATTGTTTGTGCCTTAACATGGCGCAGGTATGCTTCGCGACCAAGATCTACCATCCGAACATCAGCAACCACGGCGACATCTGCCTGGACATCCTCAAGTCCCAGTGGTCTCCGGCGCTGTCCATCGCCAAGGTCCTGCTGTCCATCTGCGTCCTCATGTGCGACCCCAATCCGGACGATCCGCTCATGCCCAAGATCGCCTCCATCTACAAGAACGACCGCCTGTCCTACGAGGTCACGGCCCGCGAGTGGACCCGCATGTACGCCATGGAGTGACGTCAGACTCACGTGACCCCGGTGCCGCACTGGCGGCGGCCACCTTCATTTCGTCTCCGCACTTACCTTCCCTGCCTGTGGGTTTATATTGACCTATAAATAAGCGTAAAGTGTATATTAAAGGTAGGCGACATTGAGACGCAAGTTTTGCTGTGCTGCCCATCTATTCAAGTCTTTTGCAGGAGACGGACAAGTCCAAAAGTTCTCTGCTCGCTATGGATGGTGGTCTCCTCCTTTCTGCTCGTACACTCTGATAAAATGGAAAGAACGAAAGGGTTAGTGGGAGGAGTTTGTGCTGCTTTTCTTAACTAGCTGTGACAGACTATACAGTTTCTTCGATTCAACGGGCCTGTTTAAGTCTAGAGGGAAATACATGGAATATCCGCTTTCTTTAAATTCCTGTTAGGACCTTGGGCTGATAGAGCCCAGGGATTAAAGGACCCAAAGCTGGCGGTCATATGCAACGTCTAAATTTTTCATGCACAACGGAGACATCAATCAATCAATCAACATATTATTTTTCTTTCACCAGGAAGAAGGTAGCTGGGGCCAGCGGCGTAGACTTTCCATTTTCCCGGGGGGGGGGGGCGTGCTTTTCCGCGCAATGTTTTTTACACCGGCAATTATCAGTAGTTTATTTTAGGGGGTACATTCTACAGCGTATGTATATCGCCATGTGTCCGTCGCAGTGTGCATTATTTTGTTTACATGCCACCACTAGAAGCTCGTTACATGGCACGTAAACAGCGTCTCGGTAAGGATCATGGCCCGGGGGGGCTCTGCCCCCGCCAGATCTCACCAGGGGGGGCACGAGCTCCGATGCCCCCCCCCCCCCCATCCCCCCCCCCCCCCCCCGTAGTCTACGCCTATGGCTGGGGCACAAAAAGGTGGAACACGTGCGGCTTGACAAGGCCCCAGGGGGGTACACTCCACTCTCCACCTCGTCGTGTGCTATAAACGCTAGTATTTTTTTTTTTATTTTACAGCGGAGTTGTTAAAGGGACATTGACAGCGTATTTATGCTCGCCGAGGTTTTTAGTTGTACATCACATATGAGAGCCCAGCTACCCAGAACATAATTTCCTAGTGCGCTGTCTCCACTTCGTGTCTATACTCCTCATGTATAAACAGCTGAAAACCTTTCGTGCCCAATGCTCCCCATCCATTTGCCTGAACCGATCATCAAATTCTAGTCTTGCTCACAGCTTCCCTGCCCTCAAATGACGCCCATCCCATGTCTCCTTGTACTCCCTGGTTTGGCGTTTTGCAATGTGCACCCAAAGCCAGCCTACCTACTCCGCGCTGTTTTATTTCTAGTCTTGCATCCACTTCGGATTTCATGCATAGCACCGCGTTTCCAAAAGTCAAGCCAGGCACCATGACCCCTTTCCAAATCTCTCTCACCACCTCATACCTGCTGTAATTCCAAAGTGCTCTATTTTTCATTACAGCTGCATTTCTATATACTTTTCATGCTCACTGAGATATTCTGTACCATCACATATCCATACTCCTAGATACTTGTATTTACTAGCTCTTTCAACTGTAATATTCTGTATCTTCAGCCTCTCAACTTCATCATTGTTAAAAATCATGAGTGCTGATTTTTCACTACTGAATTCTAAACCTAATTCATCTCCTTCCCTACCACAGATGCTCATTAATTCCTGCAAATCTATCCTGTTGTAAGCCATTAGTTCGATATCATTCCGCATACATCAATTCCGGTAAGGATTGCTGAATGTTTTGGCCTAGCTTACTGTACGAAAAGGCCGAATCCAAGCCCCCTCTTCTCTAGTCTATCCTCCAATCCTCTCAAGGCCCGTTCACACTCTTACGACCTCTTAGAACTGGGTTCCTTAAACCTCTTACAACCAGAGGACACACTGGCGCCATCTATTGGGTAGCAGTGGAAACTTGGCGGTCCGGCATATTTTCTATTTCTCTCGCGCATTATCCTTTCTTACTTGGCTCGAAAAACTTTTGCCAACATTATAAACGAGCCGTTATTATAGGCATTACACACATTTGACCTCGGAAATCCCGCAAAACCTTCGCTCTCGTGAAATGCAGTTCCAGGGTCATCGCATAGATGGCGCCAGAATGCTAGTGTGTTTCCTGGTCCTAAGAAATTTTAAGAAGTTTCAACAGATCTCGTCTCTCTTGGTCGTGCTCGGTCGCAAGAGTGTGAACTGGGCCTTCAGATACAACATAAACAGCAAAGGCGATAACGGGCACCCCTGCCTAAGGCCTCGTCCTAGCTCTATTTTCCCCGTTGCCTTTCCTTCCCATGTTATAATCACCTTATTGTCTTTGTAAATGTTCCTTAATATTGCTGTTAGTCCTTCACCTAGGTTTAAGCTCTCCACTACGTCCCACAGATTCCTTTGGTTCACATTGTCATAGGCACCCTTGATATCCAGAAATGCCAGCCAGAGCTGTCTGTTTTCTTTTTGCGCTATTTCTATACACTGTGTTAGAGAAAATATATTGTCCTCCAACCTTCTTTGTTTCCGAAACCCGTTCTGTAACTCGCCCAGTATGCCCTCGTAATCTACCCATTCCTCCAGTCTGTTCTTTATAATCTGCATTACCAACCTGTAAATAACTGGTGCCACGGTTATGGGACGGTAATTCTAATGTCAGACTTATCCCCCTTTCCCTTATATATAATACTCATCCTACGAAGCCTCCATTCATCTGGAATATTTCCTTTTGTTATCATAGTGCTCACTACCTCCCTTAGTTTTGCCTTAGATTTAGAACCCAAAGTCTTCACCAGCTTGATTGGGATACCATCTGTGCCTGTCGACGTGCCACTAGGTACTCGAATAATACATATCCTGGATATCTGGGTACCACTAGGTACTCTTCGTTCCGCCTTTTCCCATTCTCTTTGTCCAAAATCCGCGATGTCACAAGCTGGACTGCTACTTCCTTCGGTTCTCCTATTTTCCACATGTACCCATTCCCGAAATTTTTCCTCCATCACTGCTCCTATATATCGCAACAGCGCAATAGCGCCACCTGGCGCGGGTGCGCGCACGTGGTTTGGAAAAGTGTCATCAACGCGCGAGTTCTCATGCATACAAAGCATCCTGCTGAGTTAGGCTCACGCGCCCGCGCCTTTGTCTACACTAGTGTCACTAAATAAGCTACACTAGTGTCACTAAATAAGCTAAGCGCAGCTCATTTAGTGGCTCTAGTCTACACTGCAGACATTTGTGATATTTTAGGGGAACGTATTTGGGGCTTCCACCGCACGAGCGTTCGTGCACTAGAGGCAAGTTCTAAAGCAACGAGATCGTGCTCACGTTGCCTCTGCAGCAATCAATGTGAAGGGGAGGACGCAAAAACCACGTACACGCGGAATGGTAAGTCCCACTGTGCATGTTGTCCCCGATAACCAATATCCAATGTAGTACAGTATAAAAGGGTTCGTTATCGGCGGGTAAAAACAAGAGGGAAGGGGGTTACGCGCTATACTCTATTCTTTGTACCTATCTGGCAGAGAATGAGAGCCACAGACATCTCTTGACCGAATGGACGCCTTATAATCTACAAAGCACGTGCTTGCACTCGACAGCCAGATCAGCGTCAGAGAAGAGATAATGTCCTCTGGCTGGAGATATGGGACAGCCACAGACGTTGAAAACCCGAAACCTTGCTCTTCATCGGAGCGTCAAGTTAACCGTCTAAAGGGACACAAGTGCGTTGCATATCCCTGGCAGGATAGACTGACCCCAGAAAAGCCGCTGTCCAGATCCTGGAGTTCTACTCATCCGGCCTGGTAAGAAATAACGAACTCCTGCTTTGTGTAGAGAGCGCGTGTATAGGGTATAGTATTCACATGGCGGCCATGCATAGTTGAGTCCGTTACTGCTGGGTGCAAGTTTACGATAATCTTCCACGACGCTTGTGCAACGTGCATTCCACATAGAGTGACCAGACGTCCCGTTTCGACCGGGACAGTCCCGTTTTTGAGGTCCACTTCTGCCGTCCCGCCTTTTTGTCCCAATAAAGAATCATGTCCCGTTTTCGAGACATGATTATTTTGTTTTTTCTACATAAGTGCGCAGACTTTTACAACTGAGTCTTGCAGGATAAAGTCCTGCTTAGGAAACTTCAGTCGTCGGCGAAATACGCCCACACCAACGAAGGACGCGAAGCAGTGTGACTGTTCCCTAGACCAGTGCAATATGGTAACGTTTTGAAATGAGAGTAGTTATTTCATTAAATTTTTTTCTCCCAATCTCAATCTTTAAAAAATCCCCCCCCCCCCCCCCCCCCCCCCCCCCCGGCTTGCTGGGATGTCCCGTTTCCTACCTTGAGGAATACGGTCACCCTAATTCCACACCACCATAATTGCAATTCGTAGAAGATAATTGGGGTATATCGTTCTAACTTCTAAGCATGCGCTGGGAATGCCGCGCTCAAATATGGCGTACAGTGAATACCACCTATAGACGTTTTCTGTTTCCTGTCGTTCTCAGTCACGTGGGTTCCATATCTGGTATCCGGGAAGAAAAAAAAAAAAAAAACAAAACATTTCAACCTGGAGGAATATGCGAGAAAATATAGGTGTGGCAAAGCAAGAATGTGTGACAATCATGCATTTTTCGTAGACACCTTCCAGCGGCGTGGAGAGACCAAAACGATGTTTTACCGTATACCAGAAGTGACAATATTTAAGATGGCAGCGTCCTTGTGGAGAATGTGCATAGCAAATACAGCCTAGTTTTACTAAAAATAAAAAAAAATAATAAACGCTCGTTCCTGGAACTTGAACAAGTAACACATCAGTAAAGGCTGTTAATTAAACACACAATCAAGTTAAAAAACGAAAGAGTCGTGATGTGCGAATGTCTAATAAGCTCTATTTATACTCCGTTTCACATTAAGTCGACCGCACCCAACGGTATGCGGAGCGCAAGTTTTTTCTGTTTCCTGCACAGGAGTTGCGATGATGTCAGAACGCTGAGCTCTTTCTGATTTGTCGAAAAACAAAAATGGGTAGACCTCGAGGCATCTAGCATTGAGCTCTACCCACTATCCCTTCAATCAAAGCCAATCAGATCTCGGCGTCGTTCTGACGTCACCGCGACTCCTGCGCAAAAAGCAGACGACTTACTCTTCCCATACGATCGGATGCAGCCAATCAAACAGTGCCAAAAGTGCATCGTCACGGCTCTCGTCGTTTTTCTGCGTTTTCTATCAGCCGATAAACCAATCGCGCACAGTAAAATTCGCCACGATCCCGGCGCTCTTTTCTTTATTTTAAACGAAAGTGAAAGCGAACGTCCGTGGGCGAAGCGCGAGTTCGTCTGCTTCTTTTGCGGGGGTTGTGGTGACGTCAGAAAGCAGAACTTTGATTGGCTTCAACTGAAGGATAGTGGGTGACCTCAAAACAAGCTGCCTTGAGGTCTACTCAGTATCCTTCGATCAGAGCCAATCAGAGCTCGGCGTCGTTCTGACGTCACCGCAACTCCTGCGCAAGAAGCAGACGACTTACTCTCCGCATTACTTGAGTACATTAACAAAATACTAGTTACTCCTTGTTCGCTTCGATATGGAACCCAGCTGAGATACTCGCTCGTGTATCTCAGAAAGAACAGTTCCTTTTCCTATAGGATGTAAATTAATCGCAACGCATCTTTTTTTTTTTTCTTCTGCACAACGGCGTATGTGGGTGGAAGGTTGCCTACATCAGATTTCTTATAACGTTTCGCCAGCTCCGACAATAGGGAGTTTTAGAATAACGTACGCAATTTTAGCGCACGCTAGCGCTAAATTTAGCGCTTGCGTTAGCGCACGTATACGCGAGAGAGTCCTATAGAATAGCGTTTCGCCGCCGCGACAGAAAAGCCCAAGCATCTCGAGCTTGCAACGCCACCAAAATACAGACACAATTTTTATTTCACACACGAAATGCTGTGACTTTGGAAAAAAAAAAAAAAAAAAAACAAGTTTTTTGGTCTAGAGTAACATTTTAGATTTGTTTAAACATGAGAATGCGACTCGAGCGGTCGTTTGGTCGTGTCCGCTTGCGTCGCCTCGGCAATATAGAGGTGTTACGTGTACTGACCTGCACACCGTACCTTCGCCGAGAAATGTTCGCGCGTCGCAAGCATCAAGTTGCCGGTGATCGTTGCCCACCTTGCTGGGTTTTCCAAACCGAGTGCAATGTCCTCCCGTATTGAAAATCGCAGTCGCGAGGATGCCGCCGACGTCGCCCTCACAAGTCACGACGCCGTCAAAGTGGCTGCAGCGATGCTCCTGGGGGCCGCCATTTTTTAACTGTGCTCGTCTTGGATTTAGCCAACTTCTCATTACGAATCCACCATTGGAGGAGCGCAAAGACCGTTTGCGTACGCACGCAATTTCCGGAAAAATAGCGTACGGTAAAATAGCGCACGCAAAGCGCAAAAAGTGGTTAGCGTTCGGCGCATGCGCAGTGGCGACGACGCTATTCTTTGCGTACGCAAAGCTTTAGCGTGCGCTATTCTAAAACTCCCTAAAAGTAGCGAGGATTTACTCGCCTTACTGTTTTCCCTTTCAACGTGAATTTGCAAACACGAGCCCAGAGTGAAACAGAAAACGGTCGAATGATTCTACATACATGTCCTTCAATCACACGTATCAGCGACAGCGCGAGCGTATACCGACTATCAAGAACACTTGACAATGCGGAGCTCAAGATAAGATATTATCCAGACAATATCGGAGATGTTGAAGGCGTCAAAAATGAGGGCACTTTGGTACGCATGCGAGTAAAAAAAAAGTCATACAGTATTTCGCTATAGCGCGCATGAGCTTAAAGGGGCCCTGCAATCATATTTAAGCATCTACCTTTTTTGCGGTTTCCACATCTCTTGGGGTTCGGGCAAGCCAACGGGCACGGAGAGAGCAACTAAATATCAGTGAGTCATATTTGAACCGGACGACGCGGAAACCTCCTCCACCTACGGGGGCGACCCGCGGTGCCGAATGCGCGTGATATGTGACGACATCGTGACGCTTTTGGTCGTGGCATTACTACGGGTCAGAGCCTCTAAAAGCTTCTTTTTTTTTAGTATAAATAAAAAAATATAAGTGGCGCGAACCGTTTCAAAATTTTATGAAAGTAGTTTTTGTTCAGTATTTAGATCAGAAAAGAAACAAATGCAGCTTAGAAAGTACGGAAACAAGAAATGACACGTCGAAATACCCGCCACCAAGCGGTGGAAAAGGTGGCGCATACTACAAAGGGGTAGTGGGATCAGGCACCGACGAGCGGCGAGCGTAGAAAGGTCCCGGATGTACGCGGCAGCGCTGCGGTCGTATGGGCTCGAGGATCCGACCGGTTCCGAGCGTTCCGAAGGCCTTCGGCGAGTAGGTTTGGCTTGCGGCTTGGACGTTTCGCGGTATGGCAGCGCGAAGTGGCTCCCGTTTTGAACTGATCTTTACCCCGGGCTTGCTGCCGTTTGTGGCCAATGAAGTGTCCCAAATTAGTGTTTAGTCGCGCAGCAAATGCAATGCGAGCCGCCCTGGCCGCCCGCTTTATGCAGCCAATCCAGCACATGCATCAGTGGCGCCCTCTCGAGCCGTCGACACGGAGTGCGGCAGCCGTGAGCGCTCGCTGAGCTCACTACCCCTCCTCTAGTTCACGGCCACTCAAGTCAGGACCAATGACGTCATGAAGGAGGTTATTTCTTGCTTAGTTTTGTAATTTTAGTTTGCCCATAACTTTTAAAGTAAAGCGAAATTTAGAAAAGGAAAGTTCCATTAAGTTACTATGTTCAGTGCGCTCAGGTTCGGTGCAAATTAAAATCCAGTCAAAAAGTTGTTGCAGGACCCCTTTAACTTCCGACCATTTGTGAATGATGTCATACGAAGCGTCTTTATTGACGCAGGATCAAAACGAAAGATGCTCAAAGTCTTGGTGCTCGCTGCCCTTTTGGCACCAACGTTGGCTCTGGACGCTTGGGTCGAGTTGAAAGTGGTCCCTGCTAGCTTCGAGATCAAAAGGGGGAAACCGGGCGACACCGCGGTGGCATGGGGATCCTTCGACAACAAGATCAACGAAACAGGGTAAGTGCATCCTGCCACACTGTCAGAAAAAAAAAGGGTGTAGTCTTACACCCCTTGTACCATAAATACACCCTAAAACTTCAGTTCGACATACAGCGCACTGACGTCGAGCAGACGGTATACAAACTTTCACGAGCGGCTTGATAGTTAACCGAGTGGTACAACTTATTAAAATAGCTATAATGGTTACTAAATGCAAAAAAAAACAACAAAAAAACGACGTTTTCTGGTTCTATTGCAAAACCTCGGTGTTTTTTTTTTTTTTTACAGCGGAGCTGTTAAGGGTTAGTTAGTTTCCCCAGGATCGTATCCGGCACCAAACAAATGTCGACACCCGTGGTCGACACAACACGCTGGTTGCCGCCGTCGCTCATAAATGGCGGTAGCTGTCCAGAGTGTTGTGTTCGCCGGTTGTCTGCTTGCCGCCGTCGCTCATAGATCGCGGCAACCGTTTCAGCCTCGGCAACCAGACAACTGGCTGCCGCCGTCGCTCTTAGATGGCGGAAACATTTCTTCGGAGGAAGTAAAGCAGGAACGGAACGAGCGGCGATGTGCGGAGCAGCGCGAATGGTTCCGCAACCGCCGCGAGGCCGCTATCGCCTAAAGTTCTACTGCGTCGAGCGCTTCAGATTCCCTTGCGCAAGAAGAGCACATCGCTCGCCTGGAGAGCCGCCGCCGAGAACAGAAGCTACAGCTCGGCAGCTCTTCCTTCTTCACCAGAGTGGAAAGGCTGAAAGTTTTTTGCAGTCTTTGTGACGTATTTTAGCTGTTTATTAAGCTATATCGCACCGTTATCAAGCCCCTCGTAAAAGTTGGGGCCACGTTATTCCGACATTCAGTGCGCTGTACATCGAACTGAAGTTTTGGGGTGTATTGTATGAGACAAAAGGGTGTAAAACTACACCCTATTTTATGAGAGTGCAATATCTATAAGGTGTCTATACCATGAATCTTGGCGCAATAGAACGAGCCAGAAAAATCGACGTCTCCACATAAAAGTTTCAAATAAAAGTTTCGATAATACCGTAGTAGGGAGTTTTCGTAGACCGCATTTCCCCCTCCTCTAAGCCCTCCGCAACGAAGAAGCCGATACTGCGCCTGCGCGCCGATGGCCTGGACTGTAGAGTTTCGGGTATCGTAGCGGGTTGCGGAGAGCGTTGCTGGACGGCGAAAACCATCTACGAAAACTCGTAACTTGTGACGTCATTTCCCTGGTAGGCGCAGCTAGAGCACTAAATAAGTACGCTTTAGGGTAACGACACTGGCCATTTCGGTGCTTAAAATCAAGCTTTATCTGAAATCGCAGCAAACGCTTTTTCGTCCTCCAGAATTGTTCTAAACAGTTCGTGACAAAAGCGAAAAGATCGCAGCTGAGCTTCCTAAAACCGTTTCTAAAGCTAATGAAGTATAGCACTTTTGAATTGCGCCGATCAACAGTTGCGTCTGCTCTGCAGTAAGCACGATGGCCGCGCCCACTAGCAAATAAGAGAACCGGAGTTCCCATACTCTAATCGCAGCCCATTTAATAACTCCAGGCGCAGCGAGCAGACGAGAGATAGCGTCGTCTGCCCGCTGGACCTATCGGGCGACGGTGCCATAACGAGCACATCCGCTGTTGATTTCGTCAAGTTTACTGGCCTCATTTTTTCTCAGAAGAGAAACAACGCCTCAAATTTACACCTGGTAAAATGCACCCTAAGTGCCCATTCCGTAAAAGTTTGAGCTTTCTATGTGCCGGCACCAATTCTTTCGGCCCGTTTTACAGCGCTAAGATCCTATTGTGGACACCGTATAACTTCCACAATCTTTAGAGTTGTCTACGTCCTTGTCATCTTTCCATATGCAATTTTTTGTTGTGCACCATCGTGCTACAAGACTATCGCGGACTGAGCGCACATGGAAACCACGCGGTTTTTGGGATATGCACGCCAAAGTGTATCAATAATAAATTGACCTCTAGCTTTGCAAACAGTTTTCATGCGAACATCTGCAGAATGCTGTTCACAGAGTCACTGTAAATAATCGTATGGTTGTGTGGTACGTACACAAAAACAAAAATATAAAAACGCTTAACATTTAAAGTTTTTATGTCTGGTCAAATCGAATTTACCATGTGATATATATATATATATATATACTCAGGAGAGCCTCTGCCACACAGAAAGGCAAGAGACCATGAAATGGAAGCCCGCGCAGCGCCTTGTGTATAATGAATGGGGGCATATGTTATAAATCCCTGACAAAATTTCTCCCGACAAAAGCTCACCGGACAGAAGCTCACTGGACAAAAGCTCACCGGACAAAAGCTCACCCATTTTTTCACAGACCCGGACAAAAGCTCACCAGGCGAAAATTTGTGCATGCGTGCGACACTAAAATGCTACAATGAATTAAATAGGACAGGCGCATGTTTTTTTTTTTTAATTATAGTGGAAACCATTTTATTTATCGATTGGTAAGAAGCAAATCCCTACTACGTCCAGCTGTCTCGGTAGATGTGGATGTACCTGGAACCCCTTGCAAACTTTTTTTCAGACGGTTCTGCAGGCGCAGAATGGTTTTTTGCACCCGCTTCACTGGGAGCTCACGTCTCTGGGTTTTTGTCAGTGCCGTGGCAACGAGCGCCTGACCTTGCTGTAGGCATTCAACCAGCCTCCAGACGCTTGGATGGGCGTGGCCGACGAGCTTCTGGAACCCGGTATTCCGTCCTTCGAAAGTGTTGTTCGTCCGGTTTTTATCCTGAAGAGTGGCGTCGTATATATTCCACCGTTCTGGGGGAAACCCCGGTTGTCGTCGGCGCACAGTCGGGCAAAGGGAAGAATTCGATCTGGGTGCCACCGCAGGAGCAGGAGCACGGAAGGGGCCGTTGACATATACGTGCAGTCAAAGTAGTCCATCAGGTCGCCGATGTCACCGGTAGACTTTTCCCTGATCTAGGAATTAGTCCTTCGGACACGAGCTGTGGTGGAAGGAACGCCAGCCTATCCAAAATTCCGCACAGCATTCAAAAGTGGTCATCTGCCTTGTACTTGTCCAAAAAGCCAAACTGCCGTTCCTTCAAAATATTTTTAAAAATTCGCAACTCAATGATTGGTATAATACAGTTTTGCTTCAGTTTCCCTTTCACGTCACCCTGAGATAATCCTTGATTTGAAATACATTTACGAGGCACAATGAAGGAAACAATATAATTTTCTTAGCCATTCACTTCAAATATTAACCTAACCCCCCCCCCCCCAAAAAAAAAAAAAAGAAAAGAAAAACAAAACAAAAACTTATGCATTAACAATGAGGAGTCATTCTGCCTAACCTTTATGTGCTCATTTAGCGTGACGTATGCACAATGAAAAATCGAGGTCACCGAAGGGTGACCTCGCTTCTTCGGTCACTCTTCGGGTTAAAAAACTTAGATTCACGAAGTTTCTTTGGCGTGGCACAAGGGTGCTCCGGCATATCTTTAGTCAAGCAAGCCTGATCTTATCTGCTACACTTAATTTCGGTGATCTAAATTTTGGTCCCAAATCGTTGCTTCTCGGCCTGCTATGACTTATCTTCGACACCTTTACATGGGATGGGGTACCAGTTCTCCTAAAAATGGTGCAATATCCATGGCGTCCGCGCTTTATCCCAGCCCTTGTTTCGCCCTGGTAGCCAAAAAAAAAAGGGGGCTGAGCTTTTGTCCGGGTCTGTGAAAAAACGGGCGAGCTTTTGTCCGGTGAGCTTTTGATACGGTGAGCTTTTGTCCGGTTACCATATGTTATGAATATGTACAATATATACAAGAATCTACAAGAATATTAGAATCGTGTGTACCTTGTGCATATTCATCACATCACAAGCAGAGCTTCTCTGAAAGAGCTTACTTCCTCGGGAATCAGGATTCGCACATCTCTCTATAATATGCGAAACTCGAAGAAACAAGCTCTTTCCCCGAAGCTCATTTTGTGACAGTTTGTATACCTATGTATCTTAAATCAAAATGAAGATCACACTATAAAACGATCTCCGAATTGGATGGAGGGTCGAGGACTCGTCAAGCCGCATCGCAACTTCTTTCATCGTTCTCCTTTCGTCATGCCCTTGAAAGGAAATAAACATTAATTATTTTATTTCTTTATTAAGTGAAGTGATGGTTCCGGTAATTTCTCCGATGATCCCAGGTTTGGCTTCCTCGAGATCTACACCAACGAGGTCTTCCCCGATGAGTACCAGGCGTACGCCGCCGGTTTCTTGGAAGCCTACTTCACCAAAGACCTGATCGCCAAGCACTTTAACAACCAGTGGAGCGACTACTGCGACAAGGAAACCGAGTACTGCAAGCGACTGTACGACTTTCTCAGCGCCAACCTCCGCTTCATGAACGAGCAGGCGGATAAGTACCGCCAAACGGACCCTTACTGGCACCAGGTAAGCGAAACGTCAGGAAAAAAAATTGGCAGCGACGTGCCTTTTTGCTTAAAGTGCCACAATGCATAAAATATAGTATTTTAGGAAGCGATCGTTTAAATTAGCTTAGAAGGATGCGCAGTCGTTTTGGGGAGTGAATAACAATACACATATTTGCATTAATTTCCCCGTTAAATTTAGCAGTAAAACGGACTTGATAAAGGCCACGCGACGTCAATTTTCCGCTAAATTAGTGTACGGGTCACGTGACGTCAGGTCACGGGTGTCAATTTTCCCGTTAAATTTAGCGTAGAAACTGAATTGATGTTTTAACTGAAAAAGGAGAGTATTGGTGAATTAGATACGAGTTCATGAAAGGGTAAAAAAAAAATACATAGAGGGCAATGCTCTGTTTCCGTCCCCGTCTTCTATGTCTTTTTAATTCGAAAGCATTAACTGTCCCATGGAGCGAAACCGACGTCATCAGCTTTGAAACCACGCCAAACGTTTTCCAAACGACACCTAAAATCCCTTTTCCCAAGTGAAGTCGATTTCTGATGGATTATGCTCCCATTGGCTGGCGCGCGTCATCAAGGACGAGGCTCCCATTGGCTCTTGTGCGGCGAAATTAAAAAAAAAAAAAAAAGCCACCAGAGAAGCCCCTCTTATGGCGGCGCAGCGCTCGCGGCGGCGAGGCCGCCGGTAAGAGGAGGGAGCGGTGGCGGCAGAGTCAGAGCCCGTCCGGGCAGACTCCAGATAGGTCGCACGGCCGAGCTCAGCACGGCGCGGCCACTTCACGAAAGCGCGCGCTCGGCCGTCCGCCGGCGACACGTGGCCTTCCACGCCAGTACACCGCAGACGAACTAAGGGAGCGGAAGAACGACATTCATGCTTTCGAATTCACAACTCATATAAGTGCTTAGCATGTCCTCGGAATTTTTATGCCTTTCACTGAATTCGTATCGAATACATGGCTTGCACTGACGTCATATCGCATACTTTTGACCACCAAGTAAGAGGAGGAGATGGAAGCTGCTTTTGTAAGAATTTTGAGTGACGGGTTAATCTTCTATAATCTTCTGGGAGGAGAATAGCAACGTCTGTGCAGATCCGGGAGGCACAAAAGAGGATCCTGATAAGATAGGGAGCTCCTTCTTCCCCTCTTCTCTGGTGGTCATCGGAGCGCTCTTTGAATGATGTCAGCGTACAAGCCATGTATTGATGTACAGATCGCGTGACGTCAGGTCCACGTGACATCGATTCCCTTCCAAATGTAGCGGCTAAACTGAATTGGTCTGTAGGCTCACTCGACGTCAATTTCCATTTAGCGGGAAATGCATTTCATGCTTTAAAAATTTACGATTTGTTTTCCTTGGTTATGGGAAACTTTCAGTGGTTTCGGATGCGTTGCACGCACGACGCACTCTTGTGTTTCCCGGGGTCTAACATATAATGATCAGGGCAAGTTTGAATGTATAGTATTCGGAAGCGAGGCTGCTTGCGACCCAGCTCTCCTCTTTCTCGTGGCGCTGGGCAAAGACGTCGGGTTGCAAATAGCACGGTGCCATTCCAGCCGCCCCCTTGGTGAAGCTCGCTAATTACAATTAATTAGGCTTAAGTATGATTAGGTCGAACATCGTGCTGAATAAATGCGTGCTTCGAGTGCGTGGCCAGCCACCCAACTGTGGTGGACTCTGATAATAATAGCAGGGTTTACGAGACGGCGCGCACTTTTGAAGAGAGTTTAGTAACCACTTTGACTCGCAACCGAAAGTGTCAGACACGATCGTTTAATCATTGAAGGCATATGCTTTCTCAGGGTGCCCGTTTGGTCAGACAGGCTCAAGCAACAAGGAAGGATCACTATTACTATTGCGCATTTCCTACAGCTGTTACGATTTGACTGTTCGTGAGATATTTTGAACAATTTTGGGCTAAGGACCGTATTCGTTTGTTTTGTAAGAAAAACAAATAAACGCTATTATAGTTAGTGAACAAATGCTGATTTAACAGGGCGAATGTTTTCAGTATATAGGTTGTATACAACTAAAAAAAAAAAAAAACCTTACCGACTGTGAAGAGGCCATGTCACTGTTTGTATTTGTGTGTGTTTTTAGAATCACTATAACATCTTCTTCCCAGGTTGACTTGATCTTGAATCAGCTGGCTGGTCTGAACGACGGTTTGAATCACACCAAATTCTTCCCAAGCTACTCCTACGTTAACGTCACCAACCTCCTGTAAGTAGACATACAAAATAATCGGCCCCTAATCCGTTTACGGATTTTCGCTAGTCGTGCACACCCGCGATGCAGCGAGCAATGACCGCATTTTTGAAGGTAAAATTAAAACGAAAGATCAGTTAAATTATTTTGTTCAAGAACCAATTAAGTTTGTGTTGGCTAAGCCTAAAAAGAACCCCCGTGTCCAACTAGTGTCCAGTGCCGTACCAACTTGTTTTTTAGGGGGGGGGCAAACCAGACCGACCCCCCCCCCCCCCCCTTCCAGGGCCGGGGGCGGTGCCCATGGTATCCCTTGGGCGTCGCCGGCTAGTGTTTGCACTGCCCAGTGGCGGCTGTTTCGGGGGGGGGGGGGGCGAAACACATGCCTTCCCCCCCCCTCTGAGAACTAGGGGGGAGGGGCAAGCACTCCCTTGCCCCCCCCGCCCCAGGTTGGTACGCCCATGGTAGTGTCCAGTTTCATATGAAAAGGGAGAACTTGACACTCTAGCATATGAGGTGTTTTTTAGGCTTTGCAGATTTGTTAAAAACAAACAAATAGCATGGACTAACTGCGAAGGCTGTGCAAGCGCGAGTGGCTAGCTTCGATTACCTTGACTCGAGCACTCGCTGCACGAGCGCTCATGCAGCCGCCGAGGCTTCATCGAAAGCAACTACCTCGCGCTTTTAGCACGCGCGGCTAGCAATAGTCCATGCTAAGGTAGCCCCGTGCGCGACCGAAAGCGTCGCTGTGGTCGGCCTTCCACGATTGGCCGAACCCTGACTATGACGTCGGAAAGGGGATTTTCATCGACGGAAATAAGAGGAATGAAAGAACTTTAATTTTGACGGTGTTGGCAGTGTTCCTTTGAGAGCGCAATGATTTCAAGCTTCCACCATGCTAATAACAAACACCATCGAACTTGTTGTTTGCAAGGTAATGACGTCACAAAGGGGAACCACAGGAAGGCGCCACCAAAACATCTCGCCGCTAATAGGGAGTATTCACTGGCGGCCATAGCCGTGTGCGCGAATTCTGAGCGCGTGCTGATGTAGAGCTTCCACAGCTCTTTTGCAACGTGCATTCCACACCATCGAGAGTGCCAGTCTTAGCAGCCTATATATGTGAGCTCGTTCTGAGCATGCGCTTTAAACAGCACCCACAAATATGGCGTCCAGTGAATACTTCCTATAGGGAGTATTCACTGGCGGCCATAGCTGTGTGCTCGGCTGCGGAGCGCGTGCTGAACGCGAGCTTCCACAGTTCTTTCGCCACGTGCATTCCGCACCACCAAGATTGCCGGTCTTGGCAGCCTATTAATGCGAGCTCGTTCTGATCATGCGCTCTAAACAGTGACCTCAAATATGGCGGCCAGTGAATACCTCCTATAGGCCGGTTCTCACATGGAGCGAAGCGCTGATGTAGCGCTCCTCGCGTGTCGTCAGCTACTTATCGCCTGCCACGAGCAACAGTTTTGGCGGTGCGATACAAAGCTGGTGAACGCTCCGGTCAGCACGCGCTTAGCGCGAGGTTAGCGCTATGCTTGTAGCGCTCCGCTGCATCTGTGAACAGGCCTTAATGCGGTCTTTTCAGGTAAGTTATACGGCCAGGGAGACATAATATAGGGGCTTAATCGTCACATTCAGAGCCGTATATTAGGAGAGTTTGGACAATAGGCGGAGCAAAGGCCGCCGCCAGCGCCGAATATTCCCCCCACGCTTAGAGCGTAAACTAAATTTGTGACACAGCGTCGACCAATCAGGAGACCTCTACTCCATCTCACAAATGTCGACAGTGAAGACAAAGGCACAGGCGCGTGAGCCTAGCTCAGCGAAACGCTATTGTTTGTACGAGACCTCGTGCATAGGAGGCACTTTCCAAAGCCACGCGCTCGTGCCCATGCCTTTGTCTGCACTGCTAGAACAGCGTCCTGAGACTGGCTGAAAGAAAGCAGTGCAAAGGGTGGGGTGCGCGAGCGTCTTGAGACGCGGAGTTCCGCTCGGCACGGCTCAAATTATACTTCGTTTCACTTTACCTGCGAGCGAAGCCAAAGCTAGAAGCGCGAGACCAGCGCTTTTTGCATTTCTCCCCAGCTCGCGCGCTCGAGCAAAGCCTGAACGCACGGAGCTTCCGTGCTCGCGCTTCCAGTTTTGCCTTCGCTCGCACATAAGGTGAAACGAAGTATAGTCGTGGCACAAATTTAGAGCACGCGACCACCGCTAGGGGCTGTTTCGCGGCCTGTGGTTGGCCCGAGATGCTCGCCTATTCAAACCAATGTATGGCCAAACTCTCTCAATAAACGGCTCTGGTCACATTAAACCAAAATAATTAACTCAAATTTGCTAATTAACTTTTTAATTAGTGATAATAAACATATCGTTTCAAATAGAAACTTGCAGAGCGTCCTAAAAAAAAAAGCACCGAATCAGTTAGGTTTAGAAAGACTTCGAGCGCGTGTGAAGCGCGGTAGTGCGCTAGTTACCGCTGGTGCAACAGGCGCAAAGCTGGCCTTGGAAAAACGCCGATGAGAGACGAAAAAAACCGCGCGGGCGCGTTTTCGTATTCGCAGGCTTGCGTCTGTTGCACCACTTGTAACATTAACGAAATGTCGTACTCCCCACGCAAACCAAGCATTTTTTTTTTTTAATGCGAAAGCATTAATTGTTTCATGCACAGTGATGTGATTGGCCTAAGCCATTTCGGAGCACCTTTCGGAGCAGCCAAAACAGTGTTTTGGAGCAGCAAATGTGGCCTTTGGATCAACCGAAACAGTGTTTTGGAGCAGCAAAAGTGACTTTTGGAGCAGCCAAGACAGTGTTTCGGAACAGCAAAGGCGGCTTTTGGAGCATATATTTTTAGAAAATTAAAAATATTCGTTATAACTGCTTTACAAACGAAGGGCACTTTGCTCTGTGTTGCGTTCTGATGTGTCGTGTTGTGAAGGAACCTGCTGCTTGTGTTTTTACTGCTGAGACATTCCCCAATTGTACAGTGCTGTAGGCATTGCCGAGCAATTCCGAAAAACCGCTTGCCACCGTTTTACTGGTTCCCGACGTGCCAGATTTTCGTCAAAGGTAAGCAAACGTAAAACAATGAATTGCAAGCGTCCCAACTGGTGCCTCTGTCGTTCAATCATGTTCGCATGCACGTGAGAGAAACTTCGGCAGGCTTGCAGTTGCGCGAGCTTCGTCGCGCGAGCTGAGACAACGGCTGTTGGATCGAAACCGAAACCATGCCACTCCGCGCCGTCGCCAGCTGATTCCCAAAATTGTATGCAAAATGTAACTGTCAAGCATACGACAAAAAACAGTCCAGCGGCGCGGGCATGCCAGGCCGGCGAACAAAGTACAAGCTAAACAAACAAACAAACACACAAAAGCACACACACACAACACACGCACGCGCGCGCACACACACACACAGAAAAAAGAAAACCTCAGCGCATCGTCGCAAGACATCGCAAGCCAAGGTCAAAAAGTTCCTGGATCGCTTTGTGCAACGACTGAACTCGAGACAAACAAGGGCACTGTGCGGGTTCAGCGTGCAGACATTGCCTTCTTTGCTTTAGCTCACTTCTCTTCACCACCTCTCTTCTGCGGTAGATTTTCTACGTACCGGGGTCCCTCTCGAAAGAAGGCCCACCGAGAGAAACCTAGGTAATCAATACTTCGACACAGCAGTCTAAGTTAAGGAGGGATTTTTGTAGTAACGTACGATTTAAACAAGAACAGGAATGTTGATGAACATGCGGCGGTACTCAGTTTCATTTTAGAAAGTGACATATCTGCAGCGACATGGGGACGGCAACACCCGACGTCGCGCGATCACAGTGACTGGAAGGCAGGGGCCAAATATAGTTTTCCCACGGTCGTTGCTCACAGGAGCGAGGGCTTCAGCTCACAGAGTAACTCTGGCCTCGCAAAAACGTGGTTTTGTTTCACAGCATGACGGCATGGGTGGTACCCGGCATGCTAGCGTCTGAGCGTCCGCACACACCCGCGTCTATCGTTCAAAATATTTTTAAAAAAGACGCGAGACGAAACCCGCAAGACGACAAAAGCGCGAAACGCGGGACGCCGGGAAAACCATGCAAGACGGGATGGACAATTGATGCAGGGTACTTTGTGTCGGGCGGCCGCTTGCGCCACATAACACACGCATGCTCAATTACGGTACCCAGTTTAGTTTCGGTTTTGAAAGGCGACCGAAATTGGTTTTTTGGCGCAGGCTTGGCGCAGATTACCCATATTTTGGCAAAATGTAGCAGGATGTAGCAGGGTTAGCCCCCTGGCGCAGTTTGGCGCAATTGGCGCAGCAATCACATCACTGCATGGAGCGAAACGGCGTTTTCAGCTTTTGAAGCCGCACAAAACAGCACCTAAATTCTCCTGTCCCATGGAGCGAAGCCTGTAGTCTGTAGAGGCAAATTGAGGAAGAAATTCCCATTGGCTCCGACGCGTCATAGTCTTTTTTTTTTTTTTTAAATTGACTGATGGAGTAGTCCCCTATATTATGTCCCCATGGCCGTATAACTTGCCTGCTAGGGCAGCATTGGTGTACATTGACGACTTAAAAAAATAATTCTGTAAAGACAATAACAAAACAACAACAAACAAACACCCTGTACTTTGTAGCACATGATCAAGCTCTCTGCGCACGTTCATACACACAAAGAGCGGGGCCAGGCGTTGGAAGACAAAGAATCAATTGGCCTGGCGAGCAACTCTCATCGCAAGCATAGCGCTAACAAGCAATCGCCTTGAATCCTGTTTTTCTCTTGTAACTGAAGGACCACCATCAAGAAAACAAGCATGGTGGTCGCCAATTTCTGCCCGTTAAAGGGGCCCTGCAATCATATTTAAGCGTCTGCCTTTTTTGCGGTTTCCACGTCTCTTGGGGTTCGGGAAAGCCAGCGGGCATGGAGAGAATAACTAAATATCAGTGCGTCATATTTTAACCGGACGACGTGGGAACCTCCTCCGCCTACGAGGGCGACCCACGTTGCCGAAAGCGCGCGAAATGTGACGTCTTTGGTCCTGGGCTTACTACTGGTCAGAGCCGCTAAAAGCTTTTTTTTAGTCGAGATACAAAATATAAGTGTCGCGAACCGTTTCAATCATGTATGAAACTAGTTTTTCTTCAGTATTTTAGATCAGAAAAGAAACAAATGCAGTTTGTAAAGTACGGAAACAAGAAATGATCCGTCGACGTACCCGCCACCAAGCGGCGGAAAAAACGGCGCATACTAGAAAGGGCTAGTGGGATGAGGCCCCGACGAACGGCGAGCGTAGAAAAATCCCGGATGTACGCGGCGGCGCTGCGATCGTATACCGGCTCGAGCATCCGACCGCTTCCGAGCGTTCCGAAGGCCTTCGGCGCGCGCTTGGTTGGCGATTTGGCCATTTGGCGGTATGGCAGCGCGAAGTGGCTCCCGTTCTGAACTGATCTTTACCCCGTGTTTGCTGTCGTTTGTGACCAATGAAGTGTTATGCCGAATTAGTCTTTAATCGCGCAGCAAATGCAATGCGAGCCGCCCTGGCCGCCTGCTTCATACAGCCTATCTAAAACATGCTTTAGTGGCGCCCTCTCGAGCCGTCGACACGGAGTGCGGCAGCCGTGAACGCTCGATGAGCCCACTAGCCTTCCTCTAGTTCACGGCCATTCAAGCCAGGACCTACGACGTCATGAAGGAGGTTATTTTTTGCTTGTTTTTGTAATTCTAATTTGCCTATAACTTTAAAAATAAAGCGAAATTTGAGAAAAGAAAAGTTTCATTAAGTTACTACGTTCAGTGCGCTCAGGTTCGGTGCAAATTAAAAACCAGTAAAAAGTCATTGCAGGGCCCCTTTATTAATACCCGGACCTCAGAGTAAAATGCCAGAGAGGGAATGTGTTGCATTAGGTACCACAAGGAAGGACAAATAAAAGGGCCAATGTCGTTATCCTGCCACCATTGTCGTGCAGTACGCGAGAACAAAACATGTCGTCTGATGAAGGGTTCACATGAATAATGAATGATGGCATTTGAATTGCCAATTCTTTGACGAGATGCCAAAGAATTGGCATCTCTTCATTTTTACGTTGTTCATCATGTCCCGGAGGATAGAGAAAGCATCTCCTTCATTAAAAAATGTCGCGATTCCGCTGCATAATCGCAAAGCAAAAGACTAGGTTTTTCCCCCACCTGCAGCCGCAAGTGGCAGCCGAAGAAACTACAGCGAGAAGATTACGTGACCTCGCTCGGCTCTAAGCTGCAGCATAACGCCCGCTAATGTCAGCAGAGAGAGGGAGAGGAAGCGTCCTCCGAGAGAGCACACGGGAACCTACACGGCACCCCCAATTACGTCACTAGGAGTGCGACCAGGTGTGACCCTGAAGACTGAGAGTGAGTTGAGGGGTGCCAAAAATGCCAATATTTATCTTTTTGTTACGCAACAACTAGGACACGCAGGCGAAATCGGTTTTGTCTTCTTTACTTCAGAAGTATCAGAGGGCAACTTACCCAAATTTTCGACCGAAGTCTGGAAATCGTTGCACCCTCCCTTTAACGTGTGAAAACATCCTGCTGACTTCTGCATTTGTGATAGTGTTTCTTAGTCCGAACATTTTTCGAGAATCATCATCTTATCAGCTCCGTCTGTCGATTGCTCTGATTGGCTGTACATATTATTATTGCCACCAACATTTCGAGCGGGCCTTTTTCGCAATGAATAGGGATGTTTTTAAAACGTGTACAGGAGACTCGCGCATGCTGCAAAAGGCAATGAATCTATGAACCATGTTTGATGGATGTGTAGAAGGGGGGGGGGGGGGGGTTGGTTTGTTGATGGTTTTGTGTCACAAGTTCTAACTTATCAGACAAGGCGAACATCGCCTGTGTCTGGCGGACTGGTATTTCCGTAGCCGTTGGTGCTTTCTCGAGCAGCGGCCACTATCGACCAACAGGGCTGTTTTCAAACAATCCCGCGTTTGCGCACACCGGCTGCGGACATTGCGCGTGCGCAGAAACCAGATTTTCCCGAGGCGATGCATCTGCGCATGCGCGGCCCCGACAGCAGCGCCACCGCAGTGGCGTGACGTCAGAGAGTTGAGTTTGTCCATAGTTCCTCACAGCTTATGGAACGCAGTGCGTGGACCATATTCTGTCTCCGCTTTCTGCTGCGTGATTGATCATTCGGAGCTCCCATCGGCCAATGCCGCAGCCTCATTGGCTGTGCCGCAATAATTAGATGCACGGGTCTCGCCACGCCCTGCGTTCTCAGTGACTCTACTGACGTTTGTAAGTGCAGCCCCTGGGCGCCGCCATCTTGCTGTTGCTATGGTTAGATCGTCTGCTAGTCAAGCATTGCTGAGGCCGTGGGTACGCCTCAGCAGTGCTTGCCTATCAGGCGATCTACCCGCACCGGCAGCAAGATGGCGACGCCGAGAGGCAGCACTTGCAAACGTCTGACATCTTCAAAAGGGAGCTAGTCTCTCGATGCGATGGTGAGGTAAGCCATGAGTGGGCATCGGCTGCAGGAAATGAGTAAATCGATTGGCACTATCATTTCCGCAGGCTTCTGAACGTGGACGGCGACTTGGAGGATCTCGAGGGCGCCCTGAAGAGGACCGTGCAGCGGAAGGTGACGGGCAGCGGTTCCTGCTCGGCACTGGTCAAGGTGCTCCCAGGTGCCGAAGACCTGTACTTCTCCCAGGTCACGTGGTCGACGTATGCGAGCATGCTGCGCATCCTCAAGAAGTACTCCTTCAAGTTCCACTCTACCTTCGGTTCCAGTAAGGAACTCCTTTGTTGCATCTGAGGACGACTAAAGCCCCATACTATGCACTAAAGTAACGCGATTTATTGTCTAAAATGTTCGCCCTCCCCGGCGAATTTTCTAAAAAAAAATGGTGTCATGCAGGCAAAGGGGGAGAGGCTGATAGAGGCTTCTATGTTTTACAAGAAAAAAATGGTGTCATGCGGGCAGGGGGAGAGAGGGTTCTATGTTTTACAAGGAGTACTGTGTGAAGTAGATAAAGATATATTTTTGCAAGGAAGGCTGTCAAGCAGTGACCTGTTAGTAACCGGTTCAAATGTGTCCAAAGACACCCAGGTCCCAGCTGTAGGATATGCCACCTGAAAGACAGCCTTACACTTTAGAGAGATGTTCATGCAAGTAGAAACGTTAATCTAGAATAAAGATCTTAAACTCACAAGTCCGAGAACACGCCAGGACCCACACATCACGGGTCCCGGGAGGCGAAGGCATATTCATTTTTGAAATTGTTATAATGATCTTTTCAGACAACTTTGCGAGATTAAAGCATTAGGCAAATGATACCTACCAATCAAGACTGTGAAACAAATTAGATTTTGAGGGTACCACAAGTGAAACTATCAGTAGATTTCAAAGAAAGATAAATAGTAATTGCGAATACTTTTCCGATATCTGCATCGTACAACCGACTCTTCTTTTGCAGGCGAACTTATTCCAGGCCATACTGCTACCTTCTCGTCCAGTCCAGGCAGAATCTTCTCTGGCGACGACTTCTACCTGATTTCTTCTGGACTCGTGAGTGCTGTCCATTTGCTTCTAGGAAACACTTATCAGGTCATTACGTAAACCTACATTGCACTAAGCATGCACACCATGCATTGCTCGCCACGCATGTTGCACTTTCCGATTGTGCAGTGCAATTTAAACCATGTCTATCCATGGTTACCTTTTCAGTTGGGACGGAAGCAGCCAGACACATTTTGTAACACGACGTGTCTATACTATGGTATTCGAATTTCTAATATAGATTTCTTTTAATATCATTTATTTTTCTCTCAGGGCCCAAAGGCAGTACAAAGAGGAGCGGGCACTGTTACATATACATAAAAATAAGCACAATAAAAAGGCAAAAATGCAAAATGAGTACGCAACCATATTTAACAAGCAAATTATAAAATCAGCGGTATTAATAAGTGAAACTATGACTTCTGGAAGGCGATTCCAATCAATGGAGGTGGCATTAAAAGCAGTTGTGCTGCAATGGGGGAATCATAACTTTTAGTTGATGATTGGTGCGTTATGATATATGTTAGACGGTTCTGAAAATAGCGCTTGGCGAGTAATGAGAACAAAAGGCATTTAATGAGCTGTACACGCGTAAGTTGCAGCGTATACAATTTAACGTACACCATAAGGCAAAGTGACACTGCGTCTATTGTTTTTTCGTGTTTAATCTCAGTGCTTTATTAATAATTTCATAAGCTCCGTATTTGCACTCTATTTATTGAGCAGTCTATGGCAAAAACTTTCTCAGGCTACCATGGAAACCACCACAGGGAACGGCAACTCTTCGCTGTTCCGCTACATCAAGCCCACGACTAACCTCGAGTACGTGCGCAACATCGCCGCAAACCGCCTGGCAACGTCGGGTGAGGAGTGGGCAGACATCTTCAGCAGATACAACAGCGGAACGTGAGTTTAGTTCATGGGCCAATTCGCGACAACTGGCATTTTAGACAAATTCGCCCACTTAGTGCGTGTCGTGTTGTTCAGAGTCTCTGCGGAAGTATCATCCCGCGAAATTTAAAAAAACCGTAAGCTTGATGTGTAATTAAACATGAGGAAGATACACAGAAAGGGGGGATGGACAACGATGTGTGTGATGTGATGTGTACTTGTAAAATGAAAATCAGGGAATTCCCAAACAAAGGACTCATTATGTTACGCGACGACTGCCCTCTTGTTACAAAAGAAGATTTACCGGACGAAAGTTTGATTTAATATTCTAACAATTGACACAATAGATTCTTTTTTTTACTTTTGACTAGATTGTAGATTACAACTACCCTTAAAGTTCTCCAGGCCCTTCTTCAAAAACGTGTCATCATTTGTTCTCTGTAAGTCGAACCGTAGCAGAACGACCAAAAATAAAAGATGCAGCAGTTTTCAGTCTGTTGGAGTTTGCGCTTGTTCACAATCTGTGAGCGTTTGTTTCCAATGAAGAAGGTATTTTCTCATTCAGATACAACAACCAGTGGATGGTCGTTGACTACAAGAAGTTCACTCCAGGCCAGCCTTTGCAGGACGACCTTCTCTGGGTCCTGGAGCAGCTTCCGTGAGTTGGCAGTCTTTATGAACATCAAACGAATGCGGGCATTGAATTATCAAATGTGATTTTGCGCTACGTATTTAGAGAACAATAGAAATCCGGCCTTGGCCTATTGAGACACAAAAGTATGCACATGGAGTGCCCGATTTAAATATAAAACACCTGAGGTAGGCACAAAAGCGCGGCTCCGACGCCACAGCGCATAGATGGCGCTGCTGTTGGCGTCGCGCATTGTACCGTGCATCCACACAGACGATTCCCTCATTTTTCGCGAATCTCGTTTCTCGGCAAGCGCAGTGCGGGCAAACCTGGTGCGGGCAAACTCAGGCTTGTTTGTAAACAGAGTGCTGGTCTGAACCTAATGTCGAAAGTGTTAAGAAAACAAAACAATAAACGAAAATCAAAATGATATGTAGCCGCCTCGGTGGCTACGAGGCGAGAGCGCTGGCCTACGGATCCCCAAGTGGCGGGTTCGAATCCCGGCCGAGGTGCCCGCGATTTGACGGAGGCTTATTGCGGAGGAGGCGCCGTGTAACCGAGCTTTCGGTTGCACTTCAAAAGATCCCCAGGTGGTCCAAATTAATCCTCAGTCCTCCGCTGGGGCGTGCCAGATGCCCGTCGTTGGTTTGGCACGTAAAACCGCCAAATTTGACTTTTTTTTCAAAATGATATGTCAGTTTAATATTTCCGAACTTATTTTCTTGCTCACCGAGAAGCAGGGTGTCGAACCGAAATGTTTTCCGTTCAGGTTTTCGTTCCTGTTCAGAAAAGAAACTGTTCAGGTCCGGCTCAGCTCCGGAGGGATGAAATATAGCGGTTCATGCCGGTTCGAACCAGTTCGTATTCGCATGTTAATAAAATGAACAAATAAAGTGAAAAATAAACTATATTTGCGTTAAAATGTATCATACTAAAAGGGCGGAGCTGAAAACTGTTCATAAAATGGGTGGAAGGAAAACAGTAAGCCTGTTATGGGCTCACTTTTTAGCAGATAAAATAAATTCGAGATACAAGCTTGTTCCTCAGCAAGGTCGCAGGAATTCCAGTGTCATGTGCTAAGGCGTGAAGGTGTGAATCTTATGTTGCTTCCTCTCCTGTAAAGGCGTCTCAGTTTTAACTACGATTTATTTGGTCAATGTTAGCATTCCAGACGAGGCATGACACCTACATTCTAACATAAGGTGACAATCGTAACACTGCCATTTCTCTAGATGTGTTTGGGTGCATAAATGCTTCTCACAAATTTCTCAAAGATTCTATTTTTCGTGTCTTTTCTTTGTTATTCAGTTGACTTTCCAAGATTCAAGAACGTTGCCCGAAAACGCAAAAATTAATATATATATACATTGCACTGCTTTTCGCGATGTGCCTTTCAGATGCACAATTTTCCTTTTGAACCGAAAACAGCGAAGATTATTACGTTACATTATTCTTTCGGTTTCGCTCTAAAACGCAAAAAAAAGAAAAGAAAAAAAGCAGCATAACTTTTTGATGCGAGTTTGGTTTGCAAAAAAAGTATCCGTTTTTTTATTATTTTCGTTTTTTGGTTCCACCGATTCAGTTGACACCCTGCCGAGAAGCCAATATTACTTCTTAGGCAGAGATATTGCCCTTGGCACGTCAGCCAGGTTTCAAAATTCTTCAGGCTATTCCGCCATACAAATAGAACATAGCCATGTACATTTTTTCACAACTTAGGATGGTAACGCCAACACAAACATTAAGGACTCGTAAATCTAGTGTGATCGTGAAACTCAGCTATTTGTCTGCATAATTAAGATTGACTGGTAGTTTCGTAGTGTCCGATCTAACCGTGACCCTTTTATGAGACAAGGATGTTATTATGCGCAGGGGCTACATTTACAAGGAAGATCTCACAAAGGTGCTGAGGAGGCAGACCTACTGGCCAAGTTACAACGTCCCGTAAGCATACACCACTGCTGGAACTTGTCGAAGAGTAAATTAGCAGCTTGCCCAGCGAGGAATTATTTTTCGGGTGTAGGAGAGTTGGTTGTGAAGCTGGGCATGAAGATTGAGGGGGCTGGATCCTTTCGCGGGGAGGGGGTACGGGGGGGAAGGGGGGGGGGGGAAGCTCGACCATGAAAGTTTCTTTTGCCTACATCACTAGCTGGTTGTAATATTAATGAGTTGGTGACCTTTTTAAGGGAAGCTCCGCCAAAATATTTGATAGTCACATAACTTTATCAAAGTGAAACTCTTTTCTGAGCACGTTTATGATGTATAATCCTCCAAATGTATGGTTTGGTCTTTGACCCTATCAAATTTCGCTCCTAAATGAACCCAGGTACTCTGAGGTTGTCTTCAACATGAGCGGAGGACAATCGGGCGTGGAGAAGTTCGGCGACTGGTTTACGTACGACAAGACTCCGAGGGCGCTCATCTTCAAGAGGGACAACGGCAAGGTCGTCGACATGGAGTCCATGATCAAGCTGATGAGGTACCACGACTTGGGTCGCGGCGAACCCCCAGACTAGCTGGTGGACAAACGCAAAGAAAACATATGAGAAACCAATGTTTAGACAGACTAGAGAAGGGTATAGACACACTAATCACATGTACATAATCTGTTACCGTTAGCTCGTTTTCTGGGAGATTCTGCAGTTACCGCGCAAAGAAAACTAAAACCCGAGACCAAGACAGTAGAAATAACACACATAAAAAAAAAAAAACGTTTTCGTTGTTCTAGTTTTCAAATGAGCGCAATAACGGCGATCGCCCCATATATAATTTTAGAAACAAGCGTGCTTTGGCATTACCGAACTGTCCAGCCCACGTGGTTCTATACTGACGTCCTCGGGAGGTGCACACGGCATTGATCAAACGTCTGTGCAGCATAGGACATATATCAGTATAATTCTGAGTGGAGAATGAAAATCAAGATGATATAAATCTTGATGTAAACCCCGATTTTAATCGTTATTTAAACCAAGCCGGTGTTGCTATGATGGGCTGAATCAAACCTTTTAATAAGGAAAAATTCACAAGATACTTTTTTTTTTACTGTTTATCAATCTACTATTACTCGTTTTGTACTTATACGTGCACTCGTTTTGTATTTAAATTAAATAATCATAAAAAATATTTAAAGCAGATTTAACACGAACAACTCTTCTGAGCAAATCGGAGAGCTTTTTACATTCCACTTTGTTAGTCAGACATAAAGTAACCTCTAACAGCAAATAAAAAAAAAAAACTAAAACAAGTAAATTATTGTATTATTGCGAGCAAATCAGAACGTAAAAAAACAAACAAGTACAGCTTTCTCAGTAACTAAAGAAAAGCTGCTTTTGGTCTACTATGGTGGACTTAGATCAATAAAAAAGTTCATTTAAAATATACTTAAAAAGTTTAAATGTACAGTGATTCTTTCTTCCGTATTATTTTCTGTAATCAAATGGATCAATCAATCAATCTGCTATGTTTCAAAATACATAGTGATAAAGAATGACTTCTTTTCTAGTTAGTGATTTAAATCATATTAATCTGATTTAGATCAAATAAGTTTGATTTGAATGAAATACAACCAACTTAAATCAAACTAAACTGATTTAAATAAAACTGATCTGATTTAAATCAAATACATCCGACTTAAATATAATTAATATGATTTCAATCAAATTAAACTGATTTAAATCAAATTGATCTGATTTAAATCAAATACACCCGACGTAAATAGTATTAATGTGATTTCAATCGAATTAAACTGATTTAAATCAAATTGATCTGATTTAAATCAAATACATCCGACTTAAATAGAATTAATGTGATTTCAATCAAATTAATCTGATTTAAATCAAAATGACCTGATTTAAATCAATGCATCCGACTTACATAGAATTAATGTGAATTCAATCAAATTAAACTGATTTAAATCAAACCAATCTGATTAAATTTTTAATCGAGGTTTCTTTCCCCCTGGCATAATTAGAAGCACTAAGTACGTTACACGTCACAGTAGCGACAGTGCAGCCAATTATTTTGCCGATTAAAATCATGACCGCCAGTTATCCGCGAGGCTTCATCTGAAATCCAAATAACAGGAAAGGCCTTTCCGTAACATCCAAAAATGTAAAAAAAAAAAGAAAGTTCACGACAGAGCAAGACGACGATCGCCCGAGCTTCGAATCGTAGCTATTGTCAACAATCCGATAAATGGATGGAGGCGGTTGAACCCTTCGAATCGGGCGGTGACTTGCGCCACCTAGCCAGTGTTTTTTTTTCTTTTCTCTTCAATTCCGCGCGCCACCTTGTAGCTGATGCGTCAGTCACCATGGGGCCGCCACTGTTTGTATACATGCTCTCAGCATGCATTGGATACGAGGGATGTGTCAGTGTTCGGAAGGGACTCGGATCCAATCGCAACCTTCGTGTACAAGTAATGGCGACCGCCAGTGATGACGAACGGGTTTTGAAAAAATGAAAGACGTTTACAGTTCCCCGTAAGGCCCACTTCAGACGGGGCAACGTTTCCAGCAATTTTGAGGTTGCTGGCGTGATTGTTCCCTAGCTTTCCCTAGATCTACACGAATTGCTGAGGTCGGGTCCGGCTCGAAACGGACGAGCAACTCGAACAACTCGGAGACGTTTGAAGCGGCAGCAGCCAATCAGGGATGCGATATTTTCACGTGACACCCCTGTGGTGGTGATGATGACAACTGAAGACTTGGTTATGGTTTGAAATGAATCGTTTTTGGAAATAAACCTTCTCAGAAAGATGAGCTAGTATTCTAAACGCTATTCAAAGATATAGAAACACGTTTTTAGCGCGTAGCTGTGCGTCTAAATAGTGCAAGAAAAATCAAATTGAATGATGATGGCAAGTTGTAGCAATTCGGTTGCTGCGTGTGAACGCGGGCAGCCCGTGTTGCTTGTGTTGCGACGTCAAGTTGCTGGGCAAAATAGACCCTTTCCGGCATTCAGCGCCATCTGGTGACTCAAATGTCAGTTTAACTTTAACCGTACTAATGGCGGCAATGAACCTGTAGTCTGCAGTATTTTATCGAGTACCGTCACTTTCGCAAGTCCGGCGAACGAGAATGTGCGCTTGACTTTATACAGTTATTTCTCAATCTCTGTCAGTGCCGACGGCGAAAAAGATGCAACCAGTCAGAACGAAGCGCCAATCCACATAGACACCTTGGTGAAGGTCTACACAACAAGGGGCTTTGAAGCCGATTGTGTGTTACTAACACGTTGACTGGGCGGCCGAGTTAGAAATGAATGCTTACGCAGCTCTTGCATCCGCTTCCTGCTTCTCATTGCGCTATAGTGTCAAAAATATACGCCTCGAATCATCTGCTTATAAGCATCTTCAACTTCTTCCTTCATAAGTAAACAGAAGGCCGCCATTGGTATAGCACATATGCCATTTTTCAGATGATGATAGTGATCAAAGTGGCCAGACTAAATTTCGGAAAGGGTCTATTGCCCCATCTAAAGCGGGCCTAATGCCGAATTAGAGCGCAGCTCTTGAGGAGGGTATGCCCCTCCTTCTTCTCCGTACCCTCTCCTCCTCACCCTCCTCCACCTCCTTTTTCCTCCTCCTCTCATTCTCCTCCCTTCCCCCTCCCTCCCCCCTCGTGACGTCACGTGTGACGTCATTAGGAGACGTCACGTGTGACGTCTCATAATGCAATGCGCGGTTACGGCGACGGCGAAGCCGCTCAAGCCGGAAACGGGCACCTAAGAGCTGCACTCTAGAAGGGTCTATTGCGCCCGCCCTGCGTATAGTATGGACCTAAGTAGAATAAGCTGGCTTTTGGATTCGCTCACTGCTTCAGCTCCATATGGCGAGTAAAGGAATTTAGAAGCTGCTGGAAGACAGAGTTGCACTGGCGAGCCACTTGCAATGTTTTGAAGATATATGACCCTCGGCCTTTTTTGACCGGCCAGGTACAACGACTACACGAGGGATCCGTTGTCCGCCTGCAATTGCACGCCGCCGTACAGCGCCGAGAACGCCATTTCGGCAAGGAGCGACCTGAACCCTGCCGACGGAGTGTACCCGTTCGGTGCCTTGGGTCACCGATCCCACGGATCCACCGACATGAAGGTTGGACTCGATCGTCTGGCTTAGCGCCCAGTCACTATCGCGCCGCCGCTCATAATTGCATATTTTAAAAGCGATAGTTCTATAAATGGGAACCTCAAAGAACCTTTCTTCCTCCCTCTGGTCTGACAGCATCACGTCACAAGGTCATGTGAAGTCACAGCGAAATTTGACGTAACAGTGTAATGTGGCATGACATGGTGTCCTTGACGTCAAAATGCCACGTGGACGAGATGTTATCACGGTTGTATCACGTCACATTGTCACGTGACGACACGCTGCCGCACGACGTCAGTGTTTCGTGATGGCACAGTATCCCATTACGTTTCGCGTGTGCTACTGTTCAACACCCCGTCAAGAGCTTGCACTTTCCTAGCATTTCACGAAATGTGTAAGCGAGGTATCTCTTTAAAGGGAGTATAGGTTGAGGGTGGATGTACTGTATAACAAAGGTTGGCTTATCAAGGTTTCGAAGGAGAGGAAACACGCGCAATGCCACCACATGTCGTCGCCACCATTGGCATGAATGGCGGCGATTCTGCACACTAACTGTTTCTAATGTGCACCCGCCTGTCTCTGCCGTGTTGGTATTAGATCATTTTGTGACAGAATCCTCCTTCTTTTTTTTTGTGCTCCTTGTGCGAAAAGTGTCTCTGGGCTCCTACTCTTTTCTATGACCGGTGCGATAATGTTACCTTTGTTTGCTCTGCTCTACGGAATGTCGGACAGGTCGCATGCGTCCACAGCCCTCTGCTTGGGCACTTTTAGAGCGGGTGATCACTAATAAGTCGGATTTCGTGTTGTCTTTTTCTCGTGACATTCGGAGGGTGTTTGCCGGAGCTAACTTTCCGTCGAGAGATCGAGGGTTTGCCGGAGTCTATTTTTTGCTAAATTCCAAATTTTATGAAATTCGGGGTTTAATTTGTACAAGTTACTCAGAAAAAGTAATTCAGTTGAGGTCCTGAGTTTTGGCTTCAAAAGTAATTTGAGTAGAGTAGAAATTACTTAAATGGAAAGTAACTGAGTAACTTACGAACTACCATAAAAAAGTACTTTTTTTAATGGTTAGAAGACGGCGCACAAATATAAAGCGGCTTGTGTTCTGACAGAAATGCTTTAATAGCATGGTTCTGATTGTGCGTGCCTAGTAGTGTTGAACTTTTTTTTTTTTTTTTCGACAGTGGTGTACTGCGGATGCATCATTTATACTTTGAGGTTTAGCACTGCCTGAGCTTGATTTTGCAGACAGCGTTTGATATATTGTTTACAGTGGTGCGAAAGTACATTTAAAAGGTACTAGAAGTGAAGTACTTTAAATATGATGTACTGTCAAAGTAAAGTACAAGTACTTTTTAACACAATCTTTCGTGATGCCCTTTTGCCCCCTATACAGTGTGTTTTTATTTATTCTTTTTAAACTGGTGTGCATTACTCCAGGGGTGCATCAATTTGTTCGGAAATGGTGGCAAATATTGGATGAAGTCAAGTCGCCACAGAGTAGCTGTTTTACTATAGCCGACAAACTATTTAACACGATCAAATTATAAGGCACTTATTTGTATCGATCTTATAGCTGCCATTACTTCACTCAGAGAAATGACCAAACAACGTCTCGAAAGACGATAGCGCGTTTTCACATGACGATACACCATTTTATTTGTTTTCAAATTTGGGGAATGTAGTTTGAAGTCGCGGGTTGTACTTCCCTTGGAAAGTGCCGGAAAAAAATGTTTTAGTAAAGTACTACATGCTCAGAGAATGTACTTCAAGTACGAGTTTTCTAAACACTCTTAAAGTAGCACTTTAAGTATATCATGTCCTTAAAACACTTCCCAACACTGCTTGTTTATTATTATTTTTTATGTAAACACGTTGGGGGAATTACTAACGTTTCTCGAACGATCTTCGAATCTGGAAATACCTGCATATTTTAAGTCTTGAGAGGAAAGGCAATGCAAAGAGGTCACGTTTGCATTGCCCTTTAGCACGCAGATTCTTCAAGTTCCTCACAAACTACGGGAACACCACATGAGCTTCAGGGCGCGTGATGCATTTTGTTGCCTCCTTTGAGTGAGGATGCAGTGTGTGCACCTCATGTAGGGGATGAGAGTTCCTACGTCGGGGAAAAGCGGGGACAAGCCCTTTCTTTAAATGCGTCAAGTCTCCTTAAAGGGCAACTCCACCAAAAAATCGACCCTATAGAAATGGCTGATATCGCTTCAGGGGGTCAAAATACGATCATACCCAAAATATCACGTCAAACCGACGCCGCATTCCCGATTAAAACCAATATTAAAATGTTCTACCGGCTCGGTTAGCGGCCCGACAGCGAGTGAGCAACACTGACACCGGGTGAGGTACTGAGGCAACACTGGGCAATGACGTATACGTTTCGTCCTATGCTCTCGTACGGACGCCGCGGACGCTTCGTTTCCCGTGGCATTCTGCGATTCTGCTGACGGTAAAAGGTGCTTACCGCGTTATACTGTGTTCTCTTATTTTCATTTGCGTCCTGGCAGTTAAATTAACTCGAGCATAGCTTCCGCGACCGCGCGGAAGAGAGCGAAGCGGTGCTGCTCGGCTCACTCGCGTGTCGTGGAGCCGGAGAGACTCACCGGACTCGCGTTGGGCAATGCCGAGCACGACTTGTAGTGCTGTGGGCTGCACCAACAATTTGGCGCAACCCGGAGCTGCGGTTCTACCAGTTCCCAAGAGACCGGAAAAGGCACAAAGTGTGGGTCGGTGCCGTTCGCCGGATAGACTTCGGAAGACCGTAGACTCCAACGCGAAGATCTACTCCCAGCACTTTACGTGTCAGACACCTTCACACTGGATCTGCGGCTGCTGACTGCTGTGGGTTTTCCCCCGAAATACGCGTCTTTGAAGAACAATGCGGTGCCGTCGCTGTTCGCGTACCGTCCGCCGGCTACTCCAGCACGAGCGGCCGGTCGCAGCAGGTCGCAGCTGATCTAACTAGCGTACACATAAAGGCGCCTTAGCTTTAACAACTTAGACTGCTTGTGGATATCATCTGTCCATCTTTCTCCCGTTATTTCCTTTTCTCTCGGTCCGCGAGCAAGAAACAAATACAGCCACGTTGCGCCGGCACTCATCGCGTCATATTTATAGCAGTCGAATTCGCTTTTCGGCCGGCAAACGTATAAATACACACTAAAACGTACTACATTTGGTGCATATATTAACAGAGTGCAGCTGTAAAAAAGGAAATGTGCAACTTACCTTCTGTTTTGAAACTCCGCGTGCCACTGAGAAGGCAGTGTCACGACTCACCAGTATCACTGCGTCACTGCGTTGGCTCAGGAGCGCGGCACGAGAACTACGTCATGCCGTCGACGCGCGGCTGATTATCAGTGTTGCCAAGCTGCTTGAGCTGGTAGTTTCGGTTTCGCCGTGCCGCCGGAGCGAAACTTGGATACGCGATATCTACAAAACTATACACACTACAGAAAAACAAACTATATCTAGTGATTCAGGATCTCCGACTTCGAGTAAACAGATCGACTCATAACCCACAAATAGCAAAAATGGAGTGGAGTTGCCCTTTAAGCTTCGGGACGCCAAGAAAGGCCAGTCGTCGGTGCTAATCCCGCAGTTACTCGGCCTTACTTGCGACATGTCCGCTCCCCGCGCCTCGTAGCATGGGTTGTTGCAGTGGGGGGCTTCTGGAACTTTTAGGGGGTTTCGTACCCTGCAAACCACTACCCCTCCTGCATACGACACAGGCTTTGTTCTTGTCTTGTCGTGCTGTTCTAAACCAAGGTGTTCATTAACCAACTAGCCCAAACATACCTTTCAGCATGCTCTCCCCCTTCCCCCCCCCCCCCTTTTTTGCAAATATCAGCTGATCTTCCAACATCGAATCTCTTTTTGTGCAGGAACGTATGTTGATAAGTAAAGCTACCACTAAAGTCAAAAGTAATTTGAGTAAAAGTTACTCGGAAAAAGTAATTAAAGTAAACTACCAATTACCAAAAAAAAAATCCAATTGAGAATTACTAAACTACTCAGAAAAGTAGTTAAACTACAGTAACTTGAGTAGAGTAGCTGAAATACGTACAAATCTGGATTTTACTCAATTTCATATTTTTCAAAATTCAAAATCAAAATAAGCAAGGTCCGGACATAAACATAGCCTAAATTCATCAGAACTCAAGTGAATGGAGTGATATTTCTCCAGCTGCATTTGAGGCATCCGCGCTTTTGCCACCGGCAAGAGTAACTATCCCACGACAAATATTGCAAAATAGCGATGCTTCAATATCGATCGATATTTTGAAATAACTAAGCTCTTATACGCTGGGAAACATGAAAGCTTAAGATGCCCTCCTCCTCCATTTAAATATACGGGTTCATAGTGATCACTGTTATAAAAACACTACCCCTCCTTCCTCTAAGAAGCTCGCAAATAGTAGGGTACCCAGAGGTACCATGACTCCTGCCCAACGAACCTTGACGAGCGAAAAGGTGAACCTCCATTTGTCACTGGTCCGCTCTCCGCAGCAGCACTAACTCCGTGCTCTTATGAAATTTTTAATAAAATACCGTCGATTTTACTTTTTGATGTTATCACCGTGACCTTGACCCCGAAGTTTTCCGGATAAATCCGAATCGACCAAACTTTTATTGGCGAATGTTTTTCGCATTTTTTTTTCTCCGGATTTATCCGAAAACACAAAACTCCACTGATCAGCGATGGAAAAAAAGTTGGTGACGTAGGCCCCGATGCCTTCCTCGCTCTGCAGCTGACCAACAGCAGCCTGTTCGCGGACCTGATGTTCACCGCCGTCGGAGGCCCCACCTACGACCCGCTTCCGCCTTTCCGGTGGAGCACGTCGGGTCTCAAGGACCGCCACGACGGCCAGCCGGACCTGTGGCAGTTCACGCCCTTCACCCACAAGTGGGGCACGGGAAAGTAGGCCTCGGGGAACTCGTCACACGTCACGTGACGCGCAAAAGCAGATTCGCAAGAAGAAACTAAGCAAAAAATAAAAAAAGTTGATTTAAAAAAAGTGTTGCTTGTTTGTTTCGACAGTGGGAAGGTTGCTTCTCCCCCTCACTCACAAATCACGCAGCTTTACCAAACAGTTCAAGAGGAGGGAAGGAAAAACTCTCTTTATGTTTGGACCGTGGCTTGGACCATGGCTTGGACCCTCGTTTGTGTACCCGGAAGTCGACATTCTCCCCCTAGATGATTAGCCCGTCGCTCAAAATTTCGGACAAAAGTTGCTTTCCCCAAAGCTAGCAGTGGTGTGGAAGCTATGTGCTCGCTGGGCCAGCCACATGTTTACCCTTTGCCACGTGATCACGCTTCCTCGCGCATACCCTCGCGCAGAGATTAGGGTCAGTTGATTACTGGGAGGTGGCTGATTGGTCCGACAAGCGCGTAGCTCCCATCGCACTGTCAGCTTACTTGTTTTGTGGGCGGGGTGACATGCTCAGTTTACCACGGATGTATCACAGTGAAAATTCAGAGAGCTTTTGAAGGAAAGGAGAAACCAGATAGTCCGCTATATTTTAAAAATTTCGAACCGAAAAGCAGGCTTTTAACTTTCCCCCTTCCTTTTTTGGCCCACTGAACGATACGCTATAAGTAAAATCCCAATCTAAAGTCATTTATCCCAGCCCGAAATTCGCTTCATGGCCCCTTTAATACACACCTCTCGCGTTCAGAAATAGGTTAAACACGATCAACTCAGTCTGCCAATGAAAATAGCTCGCTTGTATATTTTGAACGGATGGCTATATTTTTCGTTCCAAAGGCCCGTTTCCAGAAAGCACTCGAAGATCAGCCATCGAAGAGCGCGGTGCATCACGGGAGCTGAACCAATCTACGTCAGAGACGTGACGTCACTTGGTACAGCACGGGCAAAACTGCTTGAGGGCTGGAGTGGTTATCAGCGCTGCCCCTTGGCGTTGTCAACGCGTCACAACCTGGCCGTTTTCGGTTGCCCTTCCCCGCAGGAGTTGATACAAGTTGAATATGCCGGGATAGGAGGGAAATCCGGTTCGACAGGGCTCGCGCGCACGCAGCTTGCCGCCGTACTTCCGCAGAGCGGTGCTGGTTTTAAGTACATAGTGACCTAACGACATTCGGTTTCTTCCTTTAAAAGTATGTTTTGATTTTTGGAGAGCAAAGGATTGGTGTTTCCGTGGTGTGGCCAGAACGTGGCTGACATTCAGACAATTAAACAGGCGCCAGAACTTCGTTGCAGTATTCCTTTAAAACTTCTTGACATGTTTTACAACGAGGAAACACACCTGGCGCCATATATCGTGCAACCGTCGAACGCCGTACATTTTAAACTTTTTTTCGCGTCTCATTCTATTTTTTTTTTTGCTCGAAAAACGTTTGACGATGTTATCAACGACCATTTCTCATAGATGCATGGTACGTACACTTGATCTCTCAAATACTGCTCTAGGGACATGCAGTTCTAGGGTTACCTCATAGATGGCGCCTAGAGGGTGTTTGATTTTAATCGGAACAGATTTACTGCAAATGTCCGTAAAAAAGCACACGAATGCCGTTTGTGCCGGTGAGATACGGTCAGCGGGACATAACTGAACGGGATAATCCTCATGATAAGCCGTATAATTTACTTAAAATATCTTAGTTAACTTTTCAATTAGTGAAAATAAACATAGGATTCCAATTAGAATAAAAATATAAAAGCGCCGAAAACAACAAAGACGAAGAAGTAAGACAACACGAGGCTCATTGTTCCACGGCTCATTTTGAATCGGGTTGAGAACCGCCCGCCGAAGCAGTTATGGGAGAACCGACTCCGCTGTGTGTGAACGTGTCCACAACCAATTCCGCAACGGAGAACCTGAGCAGGTACGACATGATAAACTGGGTCAACGACTGCCTCCGCACGCGTTACACAAAGATCGAGGAGCTCTGTTCGGGTGCCGCCTATTGCCAATTCATGGACATGATGTTTCCAGGTTGCGTCAGCTTGAAGAAAGTGAAGGTCAAGACCAACATGGAACACGAGTACATCCAAAATTTCAAGGTGTTGCAGGCCTGCTTCAAAAAAGTCGGTGTCAACAAGAACATTCCCGTGGACCAGATGATCCAGGGCCGTTTCCAGGACAACTTTGAGTTCGTCCAGTGGTTTAAGAAGTTCTTCGACGCCAACTACGTCGGCCGGAAGTACGACCCCGTGGAGGCCCGGGGGAGCACCATCAACTGGGGCGGCACCCCGACGGGGCCCTCCGGCATCGCCCACAACCACAAGGTGGCCGCCAGCAGGTCAGCGCACGCGACCAAGCCGATGACAAGAAAGGCGTTGGGCTTCGACTCCAAACACATTGGCGCTGCCACCTGGATACCTGGCGGTGCTGCAGGGGGCGGCTTGCACAAGTTGGAAAATCTCACGAGTCAGGTTTCCAAGCTGAAGACAAAGGTGGACGGCCTGGAGAAAGAGCGGGACTTCTACTACGGCAAGCTGAGGGACATTGAGGTTCTGTGCCAAGAGCGCGAGCAGAAGAACGGAAAGTCGGTGGGCACCGAGGAGATCCTCGAAATCCTCTATGCCACAAAGGAGGGCTTCGCGGTTCCCGAGGATTACGTCGAAGAGGCCGTGGCCGGTAACGACCGGAACGACGAGGAGCAATCCTGAGGGCGCCACCGCAGCCTCGAAACGACGGTCATCTGGCATGCCACTTCACCCACTCTCCTCTCACGTTTCCATTTTTCCCGCACGGTTCAGTGCTCTAGCTCGATCCTTTCTTTTCTTTGTCGAGCTTATACCCTATAATAAAAAGAAAAGGTATATTTTGAGAGCCCGCAAAAGTCCTTCGCTCCATTTCATCGTTCTGATGGTAATGTGGTTTTTCTGTGGCCGACTTTGCGGTTAGGATGAACCGTTGAACAAACTAACCCAATTGACAGATTAGCTCCAATTAGAAGTTTGCAGGTCCTTCCTGAGCGGGAAGGACCTGCAAAGGAGCACACGAGAGCACATCTGCCGCAACAAAACTCCCTTGTATGTAGTGGCTTAGTGGTATGCCTGTAATGTCGGAGCTCATTGTGCGAGACGTCCGACTGGATTCCGCAAATTATTCGGCCAGGAAAACAATTGCTTGGTCTGGATCTGAAAGTATGTGCCATTGAAATACATGTTAAATTTTTTTTAGGGCAAAAATAATAGCAACACTCCTTTTCCATTGCGTAATAGTATGTGCTTGGCCGCTATCGGCATGCGGCTGGTGCAGGCAACTGGCCGAAGAACACCGTTGTGTTCCTGAAGCAGGACTGCACCAAGGCCAGAGTCGCTGGCATCAGTCTGAACAACAAACAGTTTAAAGAGACCCGGAAACTAACGAAGCGAAGTCGGTGATTGTCTTCGAGAGCCGAGGGAAAGTTTCTTGTTGCTTTCGTCTCCAATGCCAATTTTCTCCTTTGCACAAAAGCAAATGCAAAGGGTTAGCTATCTTGGCACAGTGTGGGAAAAGTTGGCAATAACATCCAATCGATCCTAGAAAGCATTGTAAGCTCTTGACGTCTTGCGGTTGCGGGCAATCGGTTATCGCGCACATCTTGTCCCGATTGGGGTGAAAAACTCTGGTTAACAACAGCAAAGCCAAGAAGGTTCATTTTCTTTTCAGGGTGAACTGTCAAGTTGGCAGATTGCATCTGCTCGAGGACAATCCTAAGATGTTCGAGGTATTTCTTGAAAGATTGGGGAAAATGGCGTCATTCATGTACGCCATCACAAACTTGCTCTTCGACACCAATGTCCATTCGATGTTGAAAGGTATTGGGCAAATTTGAAAGGCTCGAACACTCTTTTGATAGGTGAAAGCGGTTGTCGAAACCTCCTCTGGGTCTATCTCGATTATCCTCGACTGCAGTGAAGCGTTGTGAACACTTTCGTGTTGTCGATCGCGTACATGATCGATTCGATCAAGGGAAACTGGCACGAATCTCTCACCGTTGCAGCGTTGAGGCTGCGACGGGTGAAGCCCAACGACTCTGGGAGTTGCAAACAGCTCCGGTGTTGATTCACTCCTGTAGTGCTGCATTCAGGAGAGCTCGCACATGGACGAGGAGGGGCTCTGGGTTGCACCGCAGTTGGTCGAGCGTCGCCAGTCTCGATTCGATGCAGCAGCACATCAGTCTTTCCCGGAACTTCCGTGTAGTACATTGGTGGAAATGGCTGCAAGATGCTCTCTAGCTGTTGCTTTTGTTTCCTGGAAGCTGGACGCACCTGCAGGGCGTCTCAGACACCGGCGGGAAAGGCTGCAGCAGGCCTTGTTGTACAGAGAGCCGGGAGAGTTGTGCTGGTAATGCAATCCTCTCGCCTGGTGAAGGGGGTCACATCCAGTTGAATGTCCATCCAGCCAATAGCCGCCAACATCAAAGTCGAGCAAAAGTTTTTCGCCTGCAATAAAATCTCCACCGAAAGGTAATTGGCACGTTCAATCCTGGCAGATAAAGAAAATGTTAGCGTGCCTCTTCTTCGAATAGAATGCCGAGCCTTGCAGCCAGTGGCGTACACAGGGGGGGGGGGGGGGGGGGGGGGCGAAGGGGCCGCGGTCTCCCCCCCGAAATTTCCGAGCCGGGGGGGAGGGGGGGATGGGCGAGGTCACTGACTTTGGGGTTCATCAATATCATTGCGGTGTTGTGTATTTTTTTTTTTTTAAACAGCGGGGCCAACTTTGTGGAGAAGTTGTAAAAAAAAAAAAAAGGAAGAGAATGCAATATGCCATTTATGACATAGTAAAAATAATAAAAGATATGTAGTTTTACCGTCTTTCAGTAATATGACTGGGGAATATTCAATTAACGAATTTATTGATTGATTAGTCTATTAAAGGGGGGCGATCAGGCGAATTAATTTGCTAATAAACCCCCATCTTCAATCAAGATTCAACGCTGTTTTAAAGCCATGGATTGTGCGATATAACAGAAATATATAGGACCAAAGGTTCTACAAACCACAGCACAAAGATTATGGAAGCATCCGACTTAGTATTTAAGGCTTTGCTGAATTTCCATGCGTGTGAAACGATACAACACAACCTTTAGTAAGAAGAAACAACGACAAAAACATCAAACATTTAATAAGAAGGGTCAAGCTTCTGGGGACCCCACAGATCGCGATAAACGTAACCTAGGACTGCGGGTTGCGCGATTGGGCGTGTAAGCCGCGGCCTCCGCAATCTGCTTTTTGTGTATGTGTGTGTTGTTGCTTTTGCGTTTTCTTTTGTTCCAATATAGTTTTATATAACGGTCGTCGAGGAGTAGCCGGCACTGCAGGATTCACACACACAGACACAGATATATATATAGACTATAATCGGCTGTACATCTCACTTGTTAAATAAATTGTGAAGTTGGCTGCGCTGCTAGTGTTAGTCAGGAAAGAAAATATATTTGTTTACTTCTACTTTTACTGCTTCGCGCGAGCCCCAATTGCGCGGAGTCGCCGGGGCTGGTTTGTCGTCGCCACGGAGCGGCCCCGTGTCCCCCGTCTTATTGTTCCTCGAGGACCCCCGCTCTGGGAGCGTACCATGCGCTGTGCCTCGCTCGAGCGCAGCGGGGACCTTCGATGTTTTGTAGCCTTTTTTTATTTTGAGAAGAAGCGTCGATACTGTTCTTGCACCCCGACGAGGGGTTTTTCCTGGAAGCGGTGTCCGGCTGAGGGTCGGCAGTTAAGGCGAAGGTTTTTGGGAGTTTTCGGGGGTATGTGCACGTGTCCTTTCTTAATTGGATTTTGTATTATATATGTTTGCTTTGTACCGCGTGGCTCCCATTGATCTAAAAAGAGCGATATCTGATTGGCTCCTCGGATGGAGGGAAAACTCTTAACAAAGTGAATATAGGCGCCTAAAGGCGTGGGATTCGCGGTTCAAGGTTCGAGTACGGAAGTTGTTATCGGCAGTTTGAGAACCGCGCGAGATAGGGGCGCGAGTGTGCGACCTACTGCCTCAGGACGAGAGCCAAGTGCAATATGTGAGTGTGTAAACCATTTTCTATCTTTCCTTTGTTGCGTTGTGTGACTTCCTTGACTTTCTTTTGTGAACGAACTTCGGAAACCTTAGAAATCGACACCAACGAACAAATCACATGAGATTTTTGTTGGTTAGATCAGGTTAAGATGGGAAGTAATTTATGGTGGAGCAGCTTTCCAGTGTTTATCGTGTATTTATCAAGGTGTTCCGCGTTTCTACTTAAGCATCATTGTTTTATCAGCCCCGATGTCTGGAGGCTTCGTGCATTGAAGCCGTGCTTTATAAAATATTTGTTTTTATGATTCTTGTTTTCTGCTAACTTTAGTGCCTTCTGTTAACATGACTTGTAAATAAAAAAAAAAAATAAAGTGCAAACGCCTTCCTGGTGGGGAATTTCGGGAGCAGCATTTTTATGCATCATAATCATCCCAAAACCAATATGACAACTGTTTTAATTTTGTAATAGAAGAATGCATAGTTATTAGAAAAAAAATTCAAATGATTTTATTTCCTCTTGGACTTCTTTTTCTTTTTTATCTTGACCCCCTTTACCCTTTACCTCCTTATCTTGTCCCCCGTTGCTCCGGCCCCCCCCCCCCCCCCCCCCCCCCCCCCCCCCCTGAAATGAAATCCTGCGTACGCCACTGCTTGCAGCGCACTGCATGCAGAAGTGTATTTTAGGAACAAAGCGGTTCTTTTTTTTTGTTTCGCACAGCTCAAAAAAGTCTCCAACAAGCAAACTTTCTGCTCCGTTATCAAGAAGGGCAGCAAAGGGAACAGCAAGTAGACAAAATGTCATGTGAGGCTCGATGCATTGATCTGTAGGTCGTATGCGACACAGACGAGAGAAGTGCTGGCGACTCGCTGATCCCGAGGCTGGAACTTGCTGCCGCCAGCTTGGGCCGGCGGCAGCGAGATCTCCAAATATCCTTATCCACAAAGCCTTCAAGATTGCTCTGGGCCTACCACTTTACGCCGCCACAGATAAGCTCCTAGCCATGGGCGTACATAACACCTTCCAAGAGCTCACACAAGCACACCTAGCCAACCAGCATGAACGGCTGGCCCTCACCCCCACCGGTCGCACAGTCCTCCAGAACTTACATTTCCCGATACCCAGCTCGGTGCGGAACACGGTCCGCCTACCAACGGCCATACGAGACAACATTCAAGTGGCCCCGATCCCCAAGAACATGCATCCCATCCTTCACTCCGGCCGCCGCATTGCCCGAGCTCGGGCCCTCCAACACAAATATAGCAGCAAGGCCGACACCCGGTTTACTGACGCTGCCATGTACTCGGATCAATCAGCGGCCGCAGTCAGCGTGATTGACCACGACCTAAAGACGGTAGTTAGAGCCTCCATCCGCACTATCAATCCAGTAGAGGCAGAAGAAACGTCCATCGCCCTGGCAGTCGCCTCCGGCAAAGAATAACTTAATATCCTCTCCGATTCCCAAACCGCCCTGTGACGATTCCGAGCCGGCAGGATCTCACCATGCGCTCTACGCATCTTAACAGTCCTCAAAATCCCGCTTCCAGAAACGACGCTCATCTGGACTCCTGGCCACGAATCTGTAGATGGAAATCGGCAAGCCCATGCCGTAGCCCGAGCCTGTACACACCGGGTGCCACACACAGAGGAACACAACACGATTCTCAAATTTATTCCCGTACCCAACCAATACTCTGAAATCCTCATTCATCAACGAGGCGAGAGATTTAGATACCCCCTTCCACATCGGAGCCTAACGCGGGAAGAAGCCGTGATCTGGCGCCAACTCCAATCCCACACCTACTGACACCTCGCCCTCCTTCATAAGTTTTATCCCACCATGTACCCTGCTAGCTGCCCACATTGCTCAGAGTATCCCTCCTTATACCACGTCACGTGGGCCTGCGAATCCCACCCATCCCTTCCCCCCATCTCCTCCCCTTCCCCGCAGACTTGGGAAGCTGCGTTGCTCAGCTCACACCCGGACGACCAGCGCAGTCTGGTTGAGCGGGCCAAGGCAGCAGCGGCCAGCACTGGAGCCCTGGACTAGGGGCCCCACCCATCTTCGGATATTTCCATATTCAAATAAAAGTTTACATCATCATCATCAGCTCACACACAACGTAAATTTACCAAAATCGGAGCCCGTACGAGGGAAAGAAACGTCCCAGCGGACCGGTTCATTCGAAAAGTGTGGGGATCTGCGGGATTGCACGTAGTCCCGCGGTTACGGGGATAATCATAAATATAAAAAATTGGTACTTTCAACCTTGGTAGCGCGTTGTATAATATGTGTATATTATATATGTATAATAAATTGTACAATACTGCGCTTTTAAAACATATATTAATGTCGAATAAACGCTCAGGAACACCCCGCGCCGCTCGACAAGATACGTTTTTTTTTCACGTCGATGCCCAGAAATTTTCTCACGTAGTTGCACAATGGACTTCCTTCTCCGACATTGTGACGTAACGACTCGGAGCGATACAGCCTTCTCTTCTAGGAGGTGTTGCTTGTAGCCAGCTGTAGCAGAACGAAAATTGTTGGAAGGGAAAGGGGAACGGCTTTACGGTCTTCCGACGACGACCGACGCGCCATTCATGGATATAACGTTTTCTACACTTACTAGGTGGCGTTAGCCGCCAACCATGTAGAAGGCAACGTTGGTAGAAGGCAACGCAGAAGGTTTGAGAGGTGAACGGACTTATCATCAAGCATTTATTTCCAACAATAATTATTTGCAGCAGAGTAGTATTACTTGACTTTAAAGCAGACGTTAAAATGTTTGTTTAGGCAGCGAGAGGTCTGTGAGCTTATTAGGAACTTTCGGACATGACGATGGTCTCGATTCACATAAGTCACATTATCTGTAAGACTTTATCACTTTACCATTTTAATCACCTTACACTCTAGCTGCGTAATTTTGCCAGTGCAGCAGGACTGGCAAAATATGGGGTCTTTGAGGCGCATCACGCAGATTAATTGCACGGCAGCGGTTTGCATACCGTTGGATCGATATTAAATAATGCAATTTATTGTACGGAGCTCGTTTCGAAAGTTCGAGGTGACAATGAGGCCATCTACAAAAAAAATGTTTGCAAGGAAACATAACTTCTCATATAAGGGGTAAAAACATTTCAAGAAATCTAAAAACAAAAGATAAAAAAATACGATTGTCAGAAGTGGGATTCGAACCCACGCCCGGAAGACCGGACTGCGACCTGAACGCAGCGCCTTAGACCGCTCGGCCATCCTGACAGCTTTTTTTTTTTTTTTTTTTTTTTTTCTTTATTGCATAAAGCAGGGAACACATGTCAAATAATAATAAAAATGCTCCGCAAAGCTTTTGCAGGGCATGTTAAAAGGCTTTCATTTCCAGTAGCTCTTTGCAAAGGCCTAGCCATTCGGGCTTGGGCTCACGAGTGGAAAAAACACTTTCTATTTGTTTAACAAGGTCGAAGAAATAGAACCGAACTTCTTTGGTATTGGGGTCGGCGTGACGCACTGCCATGCGCGACCGCCATATACTGCACAGTCCTAAAAGAAAGAACATGTCAAAAGGTACACAATCGTCGTTGCTTACACTCAAAAATCGTATGCCCGACGGGCTGATACAGAACTCTTTCTTTAACGTACGCTGGAGGACGTCCCAAAAAAAAACTGCGTCCCAACAGAAAATAAAAACGTGCTCAATGGTCTCGGGTTGCTTACACAACATACAATCCACCGGCCATGGTACACCTACGCCCTTTTCTCTCAGCCAAGCTTTAACTGGGAGAGTATTGCTGTGCAATTTGAAAAAGAAAGTTTTGACAGCGGGTGGTACACACATGCGCTTAACACGTTTGAGTACATCGCGACCATTGCTGCAAATAACACTTCTGTACAGCGGGGCAGGAAACAAACTTAACACCAAGTCACGTTTTAGCGTCTTCTTGGTTACCACAGAGAGATACTCTAAAGAAAAGCGGGAAGACAAAAAGTGGAAAGCGTCGACAACCTCTTTCTGAAAGCCATACAGTCTTGATGACTCACCGCCATAGGATGATACAACAAAGGTCAGTAAATGAGGTGACAGTTTTGTTTGAATGAACGCGCGTATGAAAGGGTGGTCTTGATCGCGGAGAAAAAAGAAACGTGACACCAACTGTCGTACAAACAAATGCGATAATCCCAATCCCCCATTACTGACACGATGAAACAGATTGTCGCGCCTCATGGGCTCCCAAGACGAGTTCCAGATGTATGACGCAAAAACGCGGTGAAACTTTTGCACGTTCATGCGGGCACAATGAATTACTTGCAACACATACCATAACTTGGCAATAAGAAAAACATTGCAAACAGTCGCGCGCGCAAAAATTGACAGGTCCCGCCTCTTCCAGTGAGAGGCGCGCCTGCCGAGGTCGGTGGCGACACCCGACCAGTAGGATTTGTTTTCACGAAAGCAGTTTAAAGGCACGCCGAGGTATGTGCACGGTGCCCGGTCCCAACTGACGCCTTCAAAAACTGAAGGCGTTGTGGCCCACGCCCCATGCCAAAAACCACGGCACTTTTCCCAGTTCACTGCTGCCCCTGTGGCCTCACAAAACCTTTTTACCAACGCAACGGCGGCACCAACGCTTCTCTTTTCGCTGCAAAATACTGCTATATCATCGCCATCCTGACAGACGAGGAGAGGCGTTGCTTACGGGCAGGAAGTATCGAAAGTCCTTGAATATGTACTCTTGTGAGAGAGAGAATGGGCGAGTCACCGTAAGGCCGTAGCTCTCCTCCCGTGACGTCACAGAAAAAGGCCAACGGCTGCCGTCGCACCGAAAACGAAAATAAAAGGAATTGCGTTTAGATCAACCACCGAGGAAATGAGCTTTTATTGTCAAGAGCTTAACTTAAGTCTGTGAACATGAATCGGGTAAGAAAGTATATTTTATTGTAAATGCAAGAATAAGGCACTTGTGGAATTACGTCTTGGGAAAGATGGGCTTGATTTTGATGCAGAGACTTTGAGTGGTGTAATTATCGCAAAACAATATATATGTTAAAATTAATATGAATGAAATGACAATATTTGCAGAGGTGGGACACAACAAAGCAAATCACAGCAGCAATCAGGTGCCTGGACATGGCGAAACGGGTTACACGATTTGATATCATGGTGGCATTATCAACCTCTCTGGTCACTTAATTATCGCTCGAAGCTAACAGATTTAACTGGAATATTATTACACAAGACGCAAAATTACACCAGACAGCGGGGAAAGTTTATGCACCAAATAAGTGAGCATAAGCGCGTACACGTGCTTATGAACGACTCTCACAACTGCTTATGCAGCAGCAGCATGAGTTATACTAAAAGGACATCTAAGAACTGTGGTTATATCTTTGGTTTTCAGCTAGGACACTTGACAGACCTTTAAAGGGACACTGACAGGGTATTCATGCTTGCCGAGGTTTTTAGTTGTTACATGACATATGAGAGCCCAACTACCCAGAACAGAATTTGCGGCTCGAAATTCGGTTTCTTTCCGCCCGAAAACCGCCGATCGAGAACTGGTCGGTTTGAGTCGCGCTCACTCTCTTTTCCGTGGTCACGGGCCGTTTTCTAAGGTTTCGAAGCGGCCACCAAATTTAATCAAAGTCGTGGGTCATTGAAGGCACAAACTCAATATTAAAAATAGAAAAAAAAATAAAACCAATTTTTTTTGTGGCTTCGAAAAAAACTGCAAATACGTTGACTGAAAATAAAAAAAAGTTGCGCAGAGAACCGGAAGTATTTAGACCGTTCACTGCGAATTCTCAACATGGCGTCGTATAGCGTATCATGGGACTCGCGGGCTGGACGGCGATGGCAGCGGACGACGAACGTGGGACCTCTACTTCAGAACTGTCGTTCGCGGTACCGGTGAATCTGTCTTTCTTCGAAAGATAAATTTTGGACCGATCAAAAGAATTGGGATTCATTCCGTACGACACGCCCGACCACCAACCCGATTTGCACGAAGACGTCGCCGAGCCGTCGCCCCGGCCCCCTTCTCATGGCTGAAGACATCGCTCGCGCAAACGTCAAGCACAGTGTGCGTACTTGGATTTGAATATGCACGCGACAGATTTCGTTACTAGGTGCGAATTTGGCCAATGTGTGGTGCTACCCGACTTCGAGCCTAGGGAGTGCCTTGGTTGGAGAGAAACCGGCAGCAAACTTTCCGACCTAGAGTCAACCGGCTGAGTTACTACGAACGAAAGAGTCCTTATGTCCGCTTCACACACAGCGGACCCGGGTTCAAACCACAGTCTGGGCGCACTGTTTTTTTATTTATTATAATGCAATTAAATGCAAAGGTGCCAGCGAGCTGGACAAGAATGACGAAAATAATCCCCGGAGAAGGGGAACAAGAGGGACAAAGCACTAACACAAGTCTCCAAACAGAGCTTGGTGATTGTTTGTTTTGTTTTGTTTTCTGACAAAGATTTCGCAATATCTACACATTTCTTTTTTAGATTTACCACTGAAAAAAAAACAAACAAATGTTGTGGACGAAGCGTCGTTGAACTAAATGATATGGGATTCCATTTTTGACACCTGCGAACTCAATGTAGTAAATTTCCACAAAATGCAAGCAGCATATAAATCGGGTGGCGTCGGCTTTCCGAGGTCAATCAATCAGTCAATCAAAGTTTATTCAGACAACCCTCGACGAAACGAATACAGTTGTCTGGGGGGCCGCCACAAAAGGCATCGGCATGCCTGACAAGGCAACAGCCCCCCCCCCCCCCCCCCCCCCCTTTCCACGGCCAGACAAAATGAAAGTCTCAGAGGACGAAAAATACTTAATCATAAAAGATCAAACATTAAATCCCATAAGCAGTACAAAACACTGTATACCAATACAAAACCAAGGAACTAAAACCAGATTGTTCCTCAAGTTAGACAAACAACAACGACGCACATCAATTTTTATGCCTGCACAAACACGGCAAACAAAGGGGCCACACTGACAACATAGTGAAGCCAGCCAGCCATCTCTTCAAAGACATTTTTAAGCCCGTAGAGAAATGCTGCACAAATGCTGCACAAAAAAAAAACAACAAAAAAACACTGCTATTTTTGAAGGGTCAATAGATAAACATTTATATTTTTCTTTAAAGCTTGCATAGACATACATCCCAGAATAATGGTCATAAGATCAGGGTGGTCCTTCAGAAGTACAGGTTTTTGATAATCTAATTTTTGTATGCCATAGTTTGTGGGTATTTTTTGCTTTCTGTAGCTTGTGTGCCGAAAATTACATGGGTGATCTTTCCAAAGATACGTACTGAAAAAGACAGTTGGTTCTAATTTGATCTGATTATAGATTAATAAAGATAACTTCTTATTTATAACATTTAGAATAGTTGATATTCGGTGCTTTCTAAAGAGCAAAGCAGAGTGACTCCGGTATGGGGCATTTTCGAACAAGCGCAGGGCCTTTTTCTGGAATGAGTGCAGGGTTCCTATATTTGTTTTTATTGTGGTCCCCCATACAAGGAGACAGTAGTGAAAACGTGAATGAACTAAGGTATAATATAGTTGTTTTTTTTTTTTACTCAGTGAGGCAGCGCATTTATAAGTCTATAGATAATCCCTATAGATCGTGAGATTTCAGTTCTTACTTTCTGCACATGGAAAGCCCAATTTAGAGTTTCATGAAACAGAACACTTAAGAACCTATGTGATATAACACGTTCAATAATTTCGTTTTGAAGTTGAATTTGAATTTCCTGCTGAATACATTTATTTCGTGGTCGAAAAATAATATACTTTGTTTTTTTCGTGTTTAATTGAATTTGGTTTACTCTAAGCCACGATGATAAATTTTCAAGACATGCGTTGGTTTCGTGCTCAAGTACCTCTAGGCTTGTTCCAGAAAAAAAAAAAAAAACGCTTGTGTATAAAATAAAATTAGTTAAACATATAAAATAGCGCAAAAAAGACAAGGACAAGAAGTACACTGGGCAAGCGCTGACTTTCAACTAGTTTTTACTGAGGAAAAGCAGGCATATATATACACACGACAGACAAAGCAGCACCACATAAAAGTTGACTAATTTTGTGCACAATCATTCAGAAACTGAAACTCATTACTATGAAGTACGATAGAAGTGTCGCTGACACGTGCCGTCCCACTTTTTTCGATAAAGAATGCTTCCAATAGCTCTCGAGCGACCTGTCTCTCGGCTTCTACCCAGAATCCTTATCTGCTGAAATCGCGGAATGCAGCCACACGTGTTGCAATGTATAGGCAAATGCGAGCCATATTTCTTTTTTACTGATAATGCGTGCTCCCGTGCTCGGTCATTGATGCACCGCCCCGTACATCTGGCCAATGTATATTTTACCACAACTCAGTGGGATTTCCACTGAGCTTGTGGTACCACAACTCAGTGGGATAAAATTATATCTGGTGTTTGAGGTATTCTTATAATGTCATTTATGTAAATTAAAAATAAGAGAGGGCCGAGAATGAATCCTTGCGGGACACCGTATATTATTTGACCCATATCTGACCTCGCGTGATTAATGTCTGTATATTGTGAACGATTTGATAAATAGCTTTTTATTAAACTAAGTGAAATTAACCTAATTCCATATATAGACAATTTTCCGAAAAGAATATTATGCTTGATTAAATCAAAAGCTTACCGTAAAACACTCGAAGAGCCGATTTCTGCCGATCTACGCCAGTAACTGATCTGCAGGAATTGCAACCAGATATCTTTCCCGATCCCGTTGATCTTTTGGAAACTTGTGCAGACTCTGCCGCGAAATGCCCCTATTGGATGCAGGACCTGTGAGGCAGCTCTTCACGAAACATCTTGGGGTCATTCTTTCCGGAGCCGGTCACGGGAATTCACCACGAGCACTCGCTACTCCTTTCCAACTCTTCAATCTACAAAACAACTAATCTTGCACCCTAAGAAATGCCTGCGCGTCTACTTACCCGCAAAACATCTCAAAGAGCCAATCTCTGCGATCTACGAAATCAGCTCAGCGAATGGTGAGGCGGAACATCCGTTTATTTAAACCTAAAAATGAAGTCTGCGCTGTGGCATTACGCAATGCAAAGTGTCATGCTTGCATTGCGTAATGCCACAGCGCAACTTCATTTTTAGGTCTAAACAGATGTTCTTCCTGAACATTCGCTGAGCTGATTTCGTAGATCGAAGAGATTGGCTCTTCGAGTGTTTTACGGGTAGGTAGACGTGCAGGCATTTTTTAGAGTGTGAAGTGTAGAACAGCGAGCGGAAAAAAAACATAACTGCGAAGCAATCGCACGGCAAACGATCCCCGCAACGCATGGAAGCGCAATTCCTCCTCTCCCCGCGTTTTCCTCCTACGCAATCCTTAGCGTACACTCTACTAAAACTTTTTAGTATCTTGAACGAAGTGCATTTAGAGAATCGGCATCGCTCGAGTTAGGCAAAGAAAAGACACGTGTGCAAAACCAGAGCTTTTCGGTAATTTTAGCATCACCGATCGTTTTGTCAATCAAGCAGCTTGGTTTACTTTATTAGCCCCGTGCGCGACCGAAAGCGTCGCTGTGGTCGGCCTTCCACGATTGGCCGAACGCTGACTATGACGTCGGAAAGGGGATGTATCATCGACGGAAATAAGAGGAATGAAAGAACTTTAATTTTGACGGTGTTGGCATTGTTCCTTTGAGAGCGCAATGATTTCAAGCTTCCACCACGCTAATAACAAACACCATCGAACTTGTTGTTTGCAAGGTAATGACGTCACAAGGGGGAACCACAGGAGGGCGCCACCAAAACATCTCGCCGCTAATACACATTTTATAAACGTCGAATACTACCTGCAACTGTGCACATGCGCGTGGAGGAATATGCAACGTCTGCTATTTACGTGCCTCGTGCATATAACTACCCATCAAATACACCCACTTGTCTCCCCTCCGTTAAAAAAAAAATAGCGCGTGTTTGGTTGCTTTGCCAGCGCGTTTCTCATTTATTCCTTTATTTTGCCACAAACAGTACATTTGTGACAGGGGAGCTGGAAAGTCCCAGCGCCCCAGAACAAGGCAAGAGCGGCACTGGCACATACAGACAAAAAAGAACGAGTATGCATACATTAGTGAGGCACTTTCATTCTTACTGTTTTGAGATATTGTTTTTACGTGCTCACGCGCAAGGTAAACCCTTGAGTTCACTCTTAAAGCGTATAAGCTTTTCCGCACACCCGCGGGCGTATCTTACTGCGTGAGTTACAAAATGAGGACAGAGAGATCCTTCAGCAAAGCCTTCAAAAGACAAGTGCAATCTTTTTATTGTCAATATATGTTGTTTTATTAATCGCAGAAGACAAATCACACACAAAGATGAAGACAATAAAATATTTATTGCTACAAGGCAAAATATTGCACATTCGGAAGAGGTCGGTGTGAAAAAATGGAAGGAGCTGCATATGGCTTGAGTGTCTTGAGGCCAGTCTTTGCAAAGATCACTGGCTCAAACTGATCGTTCGTGAAGTGATCCTGAAAAATAAATGCAGCATCGCATATTTTAGTTGCCATTTGTGAAGCACCAATCGCGGAAATTTATTGCACAAACAAAATCACGAGGTGCTCGATCGTTGGTGACTCTCCTTTCACTGACGCAATATGCACGCGATAACAGTACAACCCTCTTTATTTTAGTGGCACCTCAGTCTCACGCATCGTTCTCAACTCGGCCGACTCAATGCAAGCGAGCTAAGAGTGAGCGAGTCAGTTTTTATGATCAAATACGCGCGAAAAGACGTGTCTAAGTTCTTCGTACCGGTAATTTAGTTCCGTGTTTGTCTCGCCGATTGTGGAAATATATAGCACAACAAAAGCGCGACTTCTCGATCGTTGGTGACTCTCCTTTCACTGACGCAATATGCCCACGGTAACACTACAACACTCTTTATTTTAGTGGCCTTCCACTCTTTCACGAATCGTACTCAACTCGGCCAACTCAATGCAAGCGAGCTAACCGCTCATTTACACTGGAAGCGGATCCGCGTTCGCAAAGCGGTTGCGAACGCGGTTGTATAAATATCCAGTACAATTGCACGCGCACTCGATGACATAAAGTGCGCGTGCAATTGTACTGGATCTTTATACAACCACGTTCGCAACCGCTTTGCGAACGCGGATCCGCTTCCAGTGTGAATGAGCGGTAAGAGCGAACGAGTCAGTTTTCATTATCAAATACGCGGGAAAAGACGTGTCAAAGCTCTTCATGCCGGTAATTTTGTTCCTTGTTTATCTCGTCTAATGATCGTACTAGGCTATATTCATCGGCGAGACCAAAAGAAACAGGTGATACGATACAGAGTTTTAGAGTGACTAATTACCTCGCAAAGTATCCCTCGGAGACTGTCAAAACTTTTCCGGTCAATCCGGTGGAGTCATTCTCTTCGTCGCTGAAGATTTTCTTTTCTCGCCAGGACGGCAAAAAGCTTCTTCCCTTTCGCAATGCTGTTTGTCCAATCCACAGTGCAGCATGATGGCATCGCACTGCCGCCGAGGTCACGGTAAAAAAAAAAAAAAAAAAAAAAAAAAAAAAAAAAAAAAAAACCACCTACGGCCGGGGGTAAGCAACGGAGCAACGTTACTAGATTACCCCAGTTGTGGAGCTCCCGCGGAATGGGGTGCCCCCCCCCCCCCCCCCGTAACTCACTTCAATCCGCCTGCCGTAACGTCCCTGGATATTTAGTGAAAAAACCTCGAGGGACTTTAGCCTGCCGCAGAGCCTGCCGTCGTCTGAAGCGCCATCTAGATTTTCGTTTCATAACTGTGCGTTCCATAGAGCTAGAGTAACTGTATAGGCTCTGCTTGCAGAGCCAGAGTAGCGCGTTCCTTTTCCTTTCGCCGCCATCTCCGTATTGGCGGAGGAGTGGTTACGTGCGCAGAACTCGATCCGACCTTCGTGCGGGAAAGCGGCCTTCCAGAGCGCCGAGTTTCGGGGGGAACATATTTTCCGCTTTGCGTCCGCAAAATTTAGATCCTAGACCAAATTCGAACGAACCGGAAGCTTCCTAAGTCATTGAACATTATGTGTATCAACTGGGTACAGTACAATCTCGTTTTTTATAACGCGAGCGATGTTTTGGGACATTTGTTTTCAGGGTATGTGAAGCAGACGACACGGACGACGATCGCGTTAATTCCCCGGGTCTGCGGCTCTCGCGGAGTGATACGCGATACCGATACGCGACCGGCACATCCGGCCAGCTTGGCGAGTCGGAAAGCTCTCGTTTGAAAGCGGGGGAACGGCGTTTTCGTCAGCCACTGCGTCGTTCACCTCATTAAATTTTGCATGCGCGGAGAAAGAGCCCCGTGAAAATGACAGGCTGTAGTGTTACCAAGTGCACAAATCGCGCAGACAGCGGCAAGAGCTTGTACCGGATTCCGACGGCGAGACACGATGTGAGACGCCGCCTCGTCTGTCTTTTTCGTATGGGAAGGAGATCATTTTTAATAATTGTTTGCCCTTTTACAATACGCCAAAAGATTTCTGCAGGCAGTTGTGTTGATAAACATGTTTTAGAGACTGTTAGTGCTGTGCCTGTTCGCTTTCTTCAAGGGACCATGTCGGTGGTAGTAAAACAGTTTAATAGGTTCAGCAAAATATTCAAAATAGAAGAGAAAGCGAGATGTAGGTTGGTGTCACACACTGAAAGTAGACAGAGCTCTATCGCCCTATTCTCGGGGCGGAATATCCTGGTCAATAGGAAAACAGTCAATCTCGGCATCATTCTGGTCCCTGCCACGAATTGGACTGCGTTTTCAAAGACTTATCCGCAATGAAAGTGGAACGTCGGTGGATTTTCTTTTATATTAGGCAGTTCGCAACTTGCGGCATCTCCCAAAGTTTGGAGCACCGTCCAACATTTATTATTCGCGAGCCCCTAATGTTTCCGATTCAAGCGAATTCAAAATTTAGCCCAACTTGAAAGCATGCGAAAATTTCGGTCTCCAAGAGCTCTCAATTCGGGCGTCTCGAATTCGTGAAATGGCAAAAACTTCGGATAAAAAAGAAAAAGAAAGTTGTACACTATTTTAGCATGAAAGTGGGGGTGCTCGACATTCCTCAGATTTGCATATAATTGGAACGCACGACAGTAAAGCACTGTTCCATCTACATAATATCAAGTAAACTGTTTGCTGAAAAAAAAAAAAAGTCACAGGCTGAGCAGCGGCACTTTCTCTTCGATTAAACACAAGGGAAAAATAAGCAGGCCTGCGTTCTTTTGCTTATTGCGATCGCTCGAGGGGAAAGGTCCCCCAAAAGTTGGGCAGACAGCGGGCTCACGACGCTATCTGCGTCCCAGCAACAGCGACTTGACGACTTCACTTCACACGCGACCCGCGGGACCCGCGGGTGCGTACGCGGGTGCGCTTTTTGCGAGAGGGAGGCAGGAAACGACGGGACAACGATCACGGCGCATGCGCGGCTCGTTGCCGCACGCCGCACTATTTTCCTTCCGCAGCACGAAGCAGCAGGCCGCAGCACGCCGCCTCGCGTCTGCGCCTTCGTGCCCCTGCAAAAACCGACCGTGGCTTCCCGCAGTGCTTGGCTCCAGAATGGCACCATTGCGGTACTCTGCTCCGCAAGCGGAGCATATACAGTTACTCTACATAGAGCAGAGCTGAAACGCCATCTAGACGCCGTGCTTCGAAACGTACGCATTCCATAGAATACACTGCAGTTACCAATTCCATCCGGCGCGTCGAGCGACGGCAGGCGAGTCGTGGTGAGTGAGGGGGGTACTGCGCATGCATGCAGCGTCTATGAGCAGTTCAGTAACTGAGCTAATCTAATAACGTTGCAACGGAGTATCGCCTCGCCCAGCGATTACGCCGGTTTCTAGCAGACCACCGAATCGCGCGGGATCACGGGAAGGCAACGGTCACGTGTCGCGCCTGATCCAATTGAAGCGAGGGGAAAGAGAACTTTTGAGAGGGAAAGGGCATGAGCGAGGAGAAATCTCTCTTCCCCATTTCAAACTATGGTTGCTGCGCGCAGAAAAAAAAAAAAAAAAAAGGAAGGGGAAAAAAGGAATGCGCACGGTCGGGGTAGCCACGTGACTTCCCGCACTCTCTCTCCTCCTCTATATTTCTCCGACCTCCGTGCGCAGGTTTCGGTTTCGGTTCCAAGCAGTAACGTTTTTGGCTTAATCAAAAATATACGTGACTCTGTAGCAAAATATTAATTGGGTAGTTTTCTGACACCATACTAAATCGCGTGGCGAAAAAACAAATTGGGGGTGTTAGTGTTTTTTGACGGAACTGACGTCATAGATGGACGTGATGCCACGGGTGAAGCATTGCCCAGATCTATGTTGTAGAACTAATAATTGCCATTTCACCAAGAACAAAACATTTCCCCCTAAAGAATAAAAGCCGATGTCTGACCCATAAATTAATACCTGTCCATGAATGAAGAAGGTATTCGCAGACCTAGAATTTTCTAGGTTGTCTTCGGGTAGTACACCTTTCTATCGCATATCGTCCAGGCGAAAAATGACAAGTCACTAGGCTGTGAACGCATGCGCGGCGTCTGTAATTGCGCAGAAGAAAACGACTGGGAGTGGTCAGTTTCACAGCCCAGCAGACAAGGCTGGCGAACATGGAAGTGCGCAGAAGCGTTCAAGAAGACGATACCAATTGTGCAAAGAACAGTTTGGACTACACGTTGTGCACTTTGGAAGGCGATAACCCTGTCTTTTGAAGGGCTTCAAGTTGTCGACTTGCTGAGCATATCTCATCATTAGCCACACATTTACGTTGCGCAAGGGTCTTGCAAGCCGTCCGGTTCATGCATCTCGGTACACCTTTGGACCTTGCTCCCTTGGACCGGAAGTCAATCGCAGGGTCGGCACGATGAGAGATTAGGTATTTCCAGAACCTGTCGCACCTCAGTAGTTCTCTGTCTGACGACTCCACCACAGAGACGGTCTCGGTTTTTTGCAACTAAAGTTTCGGAAGAAATGTCGGACTTTGTGTGGGCAGCGCTGACCGTCGTCGTCCTCACGTGGCTATACTTGTGAGTATAAACGCAACTGCGCCTCCTACTGTATACGGCGAGCAAGTGTTCCAAGTTGCTTCTTTGGCGTGTCGGAAACCTAGGAGGGTCAAGCCAATCAAAACGCAACATGGCGCAGGGAACGTACAGAGCGCGACACTGTTAGTGCGAACAAGCGATCGCCGGTTTTTCCAGTTTTTCTCTTTGAAACCAAGGTATGTCATCCAAGTAATTGTTACTACGGAAAGAGCTAATTTGGTTCTATAAAGCAAGCGATAAAATGTCGTGCTCGCTAATACTATTTACAAGTGAAATGCGAAAATGCGCCGATGTTGTGTTCGCGCTAACAGTGTCGCGATGTGCACAATGACGGGGCAGCCAGGCGTGCGCTCTTATTGGCCGACGTCGGTGGGAAAACAAGATCACGTGGGCGTATGTTTGGCGCGTGAGCAGACGCACGAGGTGCGCAAAGAGCAGTCAAACTTGCAAGCCGTATGGGCACCGACAACTTGAGAAACGAAGGACGTGACTTACTATGTTCAAGAGTCTTGCTGCTTGATTCTTTCGTCGTTGTCCTTATCGTCCAATGTCGCATTCTGATTAGCCCCGCAATATAAGACAATCGGGACTCGCTAAGCCCTGCGTTTCAGTGACCAAACTAGGTCATAAACCATTCGCCAGTAAAGCGCCGTTCACATATATGCGACCGAGTAGGACCGAGAGAGACCAGACCGGTTTTTAAGGCTATTGCGACGTCTTAGAACCGGATGCGCTGCATTGGAGCTGGTCCTAAGACGTTGCAAGAGGCTTAAAAACCGGTCTGGTCTCTCTCGGTCTTACTTGGTCGCAAGAGTGTGAACCGGCCTTAATGCGACATCCCCCAGTAATTGATAGTATCCGCCAGTTCCGATAATTAAAAAAAAAAGAAGAAAAGAATGCGCGACCAAGAATATTTTTGTCACACACACACAGACACACACACACACATACACACACACACACACACACACACACACACACACACACACACACACACACACACACACACACACACGCACGCACGCACGCACGCGCGCGCGCGCGCACACACACGCACGCACGCACGCACGCACGCGCGCACGCGCGCGCACACACACACACACACACAGACGCACGCACGCACGCACGCACATGCACACACACACAGACACACACACACACACACACACACACACACACACACACACACACACACACACGCACACACGCACACACACACACATGCGTGTGTGGCTTAGTATAGCTTCTCTGATTCGAACGGCGGCACTTGGCCACAACCTTAACGGTTGAACGACTATTATTACTGTGATCGAGATATACGATAGGTATGAGGTACATGCATACTCTTGGACAGAGGTACTCAATCACTAATCTTTCGAGGACTCTTTCTGGATCAACAGAAGTGATGGGGGGCCCCTTTTAACAGGGAAGAACGAGGTATGGTAATGGACGATTACCATAACAAAAGTGTAAATGAAGAAAACTAAATGCATGCAAAGCAACTTTGAGGCTCTGAAACGGATAGTAATCAACTCTTCTCACTTAGTTCATATGGTCCGGCCTATTTAGCTTTGTAGATGAGCCAGCATCAATTAAAAAGAAAAGTTTGACTGCTCGGCTTGACCGACGGTCTAGACTCTAAAGCTTCGGGGACCCCAAGGCGGACTTCAAGGATTCCCATTTGAGGACCTGGGTACATTGCACGTTCTTGAAATGGGTACATTGCACGTTCTTGTTTAGCATTGCTCATGCTCCACTAAGCGCGAAGAATTTTCACAGAAAGTCGGCAATTAATATGACATTTTTACAAGACGTCTTCTGCTTTCCCTCTTTTTTGACGGTTGTGTCATGCTCTGTGCGGTGTTCTCTCGAGCAGCCATCTGTAAAAAGCTACCATGCTCTGTTCATAAAGTGTTCTCTTGATTTTGTATCTTACCCGGCGTTACTTCGGCAGAGATGTAACAGTGACGTGTTGCCCCTTCCGCAGTGGCGCCATCCTCGGCAGTACACCGTACTCATATACATCTCACAAACATCTGCAGTGCAGACAAAGTCACGGGCACGAGCGCGTGGCTTTGGAAAGTGTGTTCTATGCTCGAGATCTCGTACAAACAAAAGCATACTCAGCTAGGCTCACGCGCCGGTGTCTTTGTCTTTACTGCAGACATTTGTGAGATGGGGTGTGGCCGTGAACGCAATGACGCAATCGTGAAGAGCCAACGTAATGTTGACGAGTTGGTCACGTAGGTGGCGAAACAATTGCGCGGCGCGCGATTGTTTGGTACCGCCGAGTTGTTTCTCTGTTTATTCCCACGCTTGCGTGTAAGATGCCGCGCTATTGCGCGGCGGAGAGTTGCTGCAAGATTATGCCGAACTGCGAGACGCCACACACGGTTTCCCAACCATGAGAAACTCCGAAGCGTGTGGATACGTCTCGAGCGTCTTTCATGTGGTGCCGGTGAAAACCGATCGCCTGTACAGTGACCATTTTCGCGATGAGGGCTATGAAAGGCGACCCACTGTCCTCAAGAGTCTGTGTCTTCCTACCCAGAATATTCGGTTGCTACCTGGGTTTGTACCGACTAATTTGTTTCCAAGAAAAGAAAAGCAGAAGAGCTCAGCGAATCGCACAAAATGCGAGGGAAACTGGTAAAAGTGAGCACGCTGTTAATAAAACACATAACAGCGATTACCTCCAAGTTGGCCAATCATGATTAAATGCGAGGCATTCCATGGCGACTCCAACCCCCTTCAGAGTTTGTCGGGCGGACGGTCGGTCTGTCGGATGGTTCGTACGGTTTTAGCCCGAATCGCCTGTCCGTCACCGTGTGCGAGTATTGTAGTGATGACACGACAGTTTTCACTCGCGTTCCCCGCGGCGACGCGTACTTCCGTCCATGCTAATGCGCATGCTCGGGGTTATCTTCAGTTCGAGAAAAGTGATACTAAAACACATGGCTTCCAGACTCCGGTGTGGCTGGTCGCTCCTTCCCCGCGAGACAACTATGACTATCTCGTCCTCGCTGACATCTTCCGAGTCCCCTTCGTAGTCGAAATCCTCGTCGCTCTCGAGTTCGTAGATCATGACGTCACGACGGTCGTCGTGCAGGTCGTGCAGTCTTCCGCCACTCCGAAACACGAGATTGTAACACGCAAAAGTCAGCGCGTGGTGGCGCTCATAATCACGCCAGCCTTCGGCTGTGCGGAGGAGCCTGACATCACGATTGCGACGGAGTTCTCATGACGCATCGCACGCCTCAATGGCCGATTTCGAAGCGCTCGCTAGAATCGGACGCTTGAAAAGGAAAATATAGCCATCCACTTAAAATACGAACGTGTGATTGTCATTAACGGATAACACAGGTCATATTTCACCGATTTCGGTAAGGTTTACGTATATTTTGATTATAGTTTTTGTATCTGAATGTGAAAATAGAAGTGATGTTACCCGGAAACCTTCCACTCGATTTCTTCTTTAAACCGCGGCCGGTTAGGAGAGATAAACAACTACGAGAGGGAAAATATTCATATCTGCTAAAGATAATGCGGAGACCCCCTAATCAGCAACCTCGGACGAGCGCCTTGTACTTGCGTACGCACCTTGCACCCCGTAACGTAAGATGCTATTACCCATTATAAAATAAAAGTAGCTGAGATTAACTTAATCAGCAACTGCTCTCATGTTTTCCTTGGTTTTTTTTCCCCCACATAATACCAGTTCGTGGAGAGCTGAGTGATCGCACTGTTCAGGATACTCTCCTAAAGTTTTCGATATTCAATCTCCAATTTTAGCAGGAGGTGGACGCGCTCCGGGCAATACAGAACATCTTGATGAGAAACCACGCATTATTACTGCCAGATTTGTGCAAATAACCTAAAGAAAGAGTCTGTCGTACGCAGAGCTGAGCCCTGCCCTAGTCACTGACAGTGACAATTAAAAATTGACAGCAAATTGACAAGCTAGCATTGGCGAAACGCGATGATGATCTTACCATCCGCGTTCCGTCACTGCTAGCTTGGCGCCCGCTTCACGAGCGGTAACTTTGGCGTGCCTGCGAGTTTCCCACGAGCTTCAACTGGTTCTAAAAAGAGGTGATTTAGTGGTTTTCGATGACGCTCAGTAAGTTTCGAAGTGGAACCATATGTCTATTTTCTCTAATTAAAAATTCAGTGCACAAACTTTAATAATGAGCCGAATTATCGCAGAGATTAGCCACCCACATAATGTACCCCTGGCCGTATAACCCACATGCACAAACTGCTGAAGTGTAACTTTCACGGCTTTTTTTAAACACATTTGTGAAGCTTAAAAACAAACACCCTCTGTATATTTTATTACATTAGTATCGCGATCAGAAATCTCTTATTTAGGGAGAGTAATTTTTATGCGCCGAAAAAGTGAGGGAGAGGAGAAAACGAGGGCGCGCGATGACGTCAGAACGTCCAGCTCTGATTCGTACGATTAGTGGTTAGGCCTAAAAACTAGCTGCCTTTTTCTCCACTGCACTTGTCGAATGCGAGGACAAAACGCCAGACGTCTGCGTTCTGTGCAGTGGGGACAAAGGCTGCCTTTGTCTCCACAATAGAGTTATTATAATGTACGCTAGAGGTTCAACTGGTTCTAGCGCCTATGCGGCTGCCGGGATGCAAATTTGAAGCGGACAGCAACCAGTCTACTTTTGCGGTGCTCCTGTGCAATTCTATGGGAAAACGAGTGTTCATTTTGTCTCTGCCTTGAAAAATAGCATAAATAACTTTTGCTATTTGGATCATATCGAATAGTATGTACCTTGATTAACATTTTAAAAGTGTTTTGCTTTAGTTACAGCATTTTTCTTTACCAGGAAACGATGTTAAACTTTGCCACATTTCAGGCCCAAAGCTCTGTTCCATTGAAGGTATGTAAAAACGAGTGACGATTCCAAGCGAAATAGCAATTGAAAGGAATGTAGAGTGTGTTCAAGGTTCGCCAGCATATGCCCGTCCAGTCTCTATATGAAAATGACCCCGTCGGGCATCTTTACGAGCGGGTAAAATTCGAAACGTAAAGAACAAAGTACGTGGGCTATGAAAGGTGTGTCTTTTTAATAATACCTATGTCGGGCAGTTATTATGGGGCACCTGTTTTCAAAGATTTCCAGCGTGCGTGTGAAGGTTTGAACGCAGAACAAGCATCTTCGCACATATTCGTGAGCAGGAAGAATAAAGCAGTACTTCTTTCTTGCAAATCGGAGTATACTACGTGGCCTTCAATCTATTTTGATCGTCCGCATGCACCGATCTCATCAAGCCTCCGGCGCATGCGTGAGGCCGCCATAACTTTAGTTCAAAGTAGGCAGGAGGCAGTGCCCGAGACGGCTCGTGCCGTCTCATGCTCCGCACGCGCAAAGCTCCAGCGAGTTTGTCGCACGTGCGGAAAGACTAAAGTTCCCTCGATGCATTGCGGCAGCGGTGGCGTAGCCAAGCTGGCTGGTGAGATCAGTCTATGTTCGATGTACAGGGGGAACAGCGCACCCGGGAAACAGTCACTCGAGTCAACATACACACAAAGGAAAGAGACACTAAAGCCCGGTTCACACAGTTGCGTTTGACTGCGTTTGACTGCGTTGCGGCAGCGAGACACCAGGACATCCCTGCTGCTTATATCGCGTGCCAAGAAGATTCCTTGAATTGGATTCCACGCTTCATACGAAGCACCGATGTGCCGGTGACTCGCTTTCGGTTCTCGCCGCAACGCAGTCAAACGCACTCAAACGCAAGTGTCTGAACCGGCCTTTACACAGCGCTGACTGACAACTCTCGGATATACTTACACTTTCCCCTCTTCTTCTATTTGTATTATAGGCTAGGGCCAGGGACAATAACTGGTATTTTTTCCTTTTTTTTCGATATGAAGCTAAATTTAAAGCTAACTAAATTGAAATCAATGTAAGGCTATAGGTAGTCTAACACTTTTTGTGATAAGGTTAAAGACCTTATCACATCTGTCGTTATGTTTTGCAATGATCTCTGCCTCGATAATTTCTCTTGTGAGCTGATTGTGGTGCTTGCCAAGCACGGCGCAGTTACTCAGCAGCTCTGATCAGCCACAGTCTTGACAGTGAATGCCTAAATGTCTGGAGTTTTTGTTGGTGAATGTGTGCTTATGCTCACGAAGGCGATCGGTAAGACACCTTCCGGTCTGACCTATGTAGAGTTTTCCCACAAGAGAGGGGAAAGGAGTACACCACCTTCTCTGTACAAGGGACAAAGGTGTTCTGATGCTTTTTTTTGCAGCCGACAGTTGTAATTGGTGGGGTATTTACTTTCTTGCACAAGCTGCGAAGTTTGTTAGGAGCAGAGAATATGACTTCCAAGTTTACTCGGTTAGCTATTTTCTTCAGTCCGTGAGTAAAATTATGAATATGTGGCACAATGATGGGTTTCCTTGTTTGGCCTCTTTCGTTCGTTTGGCACGTATATATCCCCCATGCTGGAATGCGCCAACGCCTTGTTCGCGCTAACAGTGTCTGACAGTGTACACAAATCAGTGTTGGACAAAATACTCGATAAAAGTATTTAAGTTAAGTTACTAAATACCTGCTCCATAAAGTATTTAAAATACTACTCAAGTTACTTTCACTGTAAAGTATCTTGAGTAGAGTACAAATACTTAGAAATGTACTTCAATTACTTTTGAAGATACTTCCGCATTGTGTAATTTTTATCGACGTCAGTGAAAACGACAATTATACGGTTGCGCAAACCTGGTTTACCCGAATGGTTTATTAACACGCAACAATACAAAACGGGAAAAAAAGTATGGTAGGGCTATTTTATGCAGTCAGGATATTGTCATAAATGACAAATGATGAGGCGGTGAATAACTGAATAAGCTCGACGTTTCATGGGACGAACTTGTACCCAAAACAAAATAGAGAAAGGCTAGCGTCGCAGGCGTCGATGTTGGCGAAACAGCAGGATCGAGCGCTGGGGCGAGAGTGACTAAGGACCGCTACTCGGAGCACCTTTTGTACCCGCGTGGGTTTCTGGAACATTCGGCTTAGAATGTTTGGCGCTTAGCACATTCGTAACTCGATCAGACGACAAGGAATTTCGAAGTAATGAGAATGTCAAGTTGAGCGATTAAATAAAAGAGGAATCCGCTCCCTGGAATCGAAGCCTGAGCCTCCGCGCGAGAGCCAAGCGCGGTAACCATCCGGCCACGCGCTCGCTCGGCAACGCGCGTGGCAATGTCACGAAAAATGTTACAAAACATTTCTGGGACAACAAGAAGGGGAGGAGATCAGACCGTGGCGCCCCAAGTGATTAACTTTAGGACTACACGGATGGGGACAACGAATACAATGACTGAGCGCTTGGCTGACATAACCTAACGCGGCGTCGAATCCCGGAGAAAAACTCACCGGAGAAAAGCTCACTGGAGAAAAGCTCACCGGAGATAAGCTCCCCGGAGAAAAGCTCACCACGAAATTGGCGGATGCGGAGAAAATCTCACCGGCCATTGAGCTTATGCGGAGAAAAGCTCACCGATTTTTTTCTTCTTTTTATATGGAGGCTGTTGGATCATGCGTAACATATATCAGTTTATTATCATTAAAATTCGTCAGCTTTGTAAAAAAGAAAAATTGCGGGCGAGTGTTTTTTGTGGCTTACTCTGTAGGCAACGAAAGCCCAACTCAAATTTTCATGAACTTGAAGAACAGGAAAAAGTTCGAAAACTTAATAATGTCTGCCTAAAACCTAAAAATCAAAACTGTAAATGCCGAAAATCCTAAAGTGCATGCGCAACAACGCGGTGCCTGAAATTCTCTTTGAAGCTTTTGTTAACCTTTGAAAGTAGGACAAAACAGTCAGTAGGATATCGAAACTTTTTTCTTTCACGGAGAAGCACGTTTTCCTAGCCGTTCGTGCTGGTGTTTCCACACGTTGCCTTTGTGTGATAGTGCCTATTACGGCGAGCCACCCATGACCTTCAGAGCTGCACACTGGCACCGTTGTTACTCGTGACCGATTGGCAACTCCAGCGAAATCGACGCCGCGTAGCGGCAACGCCGCGAAGTTCATGAGAGGAGGTCGTTTCAACTTTGTCGTCTGCTATCGCTGCTTGGTACTCGTAGGCAGCATATAAACAAATATCGTTTCCAGTAATTATCTTTATGCTTCCGCCGTGTCATTCCTACGCATTGACTAGAAGAAGGTATCTACCGTCGAAAAATCGTTAGGCTTTCATGTGTAACACCGAATTTACGCTACAGTGCAAGATTTTTTATGGTGGTCCGCGTGCTAAACGACGAAAACGACCTCCTTTCGTCCGCCATGTTGCCTGACCAGCGCGCCCCCTATAGTTCGCTGGAGTCGCGAATATAAGAAGTAGTCTTCTGTAAGATATCAAATAGGGCGAGTTGGTAAACCGTTATACATGATAAAAACCACTCAAACGACGACGACGGAGTGAAAACAACAAACATTACAGGACGAATCTGTTCTCGCAACTAAAGTTTTGTTAGTGAAGTTAACAGAAAAAAAACAGCGTAGCCGACACTGATTACATCAACAAACACCTACTTGTTTATTAGGCACTACACAATATTTGAAAAACGGTTAACACACTGTTATTCATATTAGCTCGCAAAGAACAAACATCTTTATTTGACAGAGCTACCGACGGCACCCTGCCAGTTGTCAGTAAATTATTGTCTTTTTTACCGGTGTACGATTTTATGATTTTATACTTGCGGCTTCAATAATATACAGAATGGGTGATTACTAATTTCTGATGCATTAGTAAATATGCCCAATGAACTTCAAGAATATTGCAAAAAAGTGGACATAATTTTAATGAAGTGACGAATGCGAATTATGTTAAATTGCAATGTTTGACGCAGAATCCTCTAAGTTCAAAAAAACAAAAATCGGTGAGCTTTTCTCCGCATCCGCTCAAAGACCGGTGAGCTTTTCTCCGCATCTGCCAGTTTTGCGGTGAGCTTTTCTCCGGTGAGCTTATCTCCGGTGAGCTTTTCTCCGGTGAGGTTTTCTCCGCCGCCCCGCGGCGTCAGCGTTCGGCTGGATTCGGAGTTCGCGTTCTCCGGTGAGTGGGAAAAGAGTCCTTTTTGTTACCACTCCGGCCTGCATGAACAATGCAGCATACAAGGTGCCCAGCTCAGCACAAAAGCCTAAGTGGGTCAAACTCGCATCCTCTGACGACTGCTTTCGGGAGAGATCCGGCACTTCACGTCCTCTTCGTTTATTGTTAGTATTTTTACATTACACTGTGCCCCGCGCTCTATTAAAGATGACATGAACATGCCCCCAAGGCCTGGGAGCTTGTGCAAAGGCCTTGTGTTAGGTATACACCAAGGTGTGGGGGCAACAAACGGGTCAGAGCTCCTCGCCAATAGTGACACCACTGAATATCACGTCCTGCGGCGCACCTTAGACGGTTCGTTTAACTACAATTATAAGCGAACTTGGGATACGAAATTGAGTGAATAGATAACAAAGAGAACCCACATAATAGCCACGGCAGTGGTCGCACCTTCTTCAAGTAGGGGTTGTTCAGAAAGGCACTCAACGTTTGGGGACGCTTTGTTGGCATTTTGAGAGGTCATCCTGCTCGTTGTCCGTTTCCTGTCCTGTTCTCTGCTTATCAATGTTCGCTTACAGACAGTGTTACAGACAGCAAAACAATTTTTTTTGGTCCACCAGTCATTTTTTTCTATTTAATTTTTTCTTGACACTTAAGTCTTCATTGTTGTCGTAGGTCGTTTCCCGGTCTGCGTCGCGCCTCAGGGTGGCAATCTTTACTTCCGTAAAACTACCCCTTTTGTTTAAAGATTTTTTTGGGGAAACTCTAGGAAACAAAAGGGCGCCTTCGGGAAGGCGAGGGGAAAACCTTCATTGTACGAACTTTGAAATATGAATCACAATCGACAAAAAAGCGAGGTTTTCACGAGCTCAATCAAAGTCACCGTAGCTAATAAGAGCTAGCAACAGGATTTGGTTGCTCGAAAGATTGTTCACGTTTACTCGTGCCACGCCCACGCCACTTCATACCGAAAAAGTCGGAAAATGGTGGAATGTCAAAAATGTATTTCAGATAATGAGTACAAGATACTCAGAAATGTAATTAAAATAGAGTATGACATACTCTAGATCAAAAGTATTTGCAAGATACCAAGATACTTCAAAGAGTATTTTAAATACAGTATCTTGAGTAGAGTATTTGGGACAAGTCTGACACAAATACATGTGCGAAGCCGTTTTACCACAGTCTATAATGTCATAAATTTGAAATAAAAACGCTGTAACTGAGCAATTATTTCGTCTGCGTGACTGAGAAATGTTCCTATCTACCTAGTACGTAGGCATTATTCATGATGCTTGCTCTTATAATCAAGCGCAGAAAGGAAATGCACTCACTTTTTCCAATAAAAATGCATGACCGGATGTCTATTTCCGACTGGTTGCTGTCTGCTTCGATTTGCCACAGCGCACTAGCGCCAGTTGAACCTCGTACATAATAAAAACTCTATGGTCTCAACTGCGTTCATCGAACGCTTTCGAATGCGAAAGCCAAACGCAGGACGCCGGCGTTCCGCGTTCTAAAGTGTTCGACGAGTGCAATGGAGCCAGAGGCTGCTAGCTTTCGATCTACCCACTAAACGTTCCAATCAGAACTTGGCGTTCTGACGTCTGCGCCTCCTCCTCTCTCTCTCACTTTCTCGGCGCATTGATAAGAAATCCGCGTCCTCTCAAATGCCTGCGAGTGATTTTTGCTCACAGTCTAGCTGAACAGAGCGCCGTTCTGAAAAATTGCACTGCTCATCGTACTGTTCAGCATCGCTTAACCGAGCAATGCTTAATCGGTACATCTCGTAACAAGGGCGCAAAAAGTAAAGAGATTGATATTTCAGTCTCTTGGACATTTGAAGGATCACCGTTATTACAGCGATAGCTGTTAGTGGGACACCTGGCGGTTTTACGTCGTGGACCACGCTCCATATGGACGCGGGCCATTTCGGGCACTCCGCCAAAACATACCACGGACCGCTAATAACAAGATAACGAGCAAGCAAGACAACATGCATAGTCAGTAAAATAGTCTCCGCCCATCAATCTGGCTGTGCACTGCTGGTATAGGTGCCCATGTGACCCAGCATTAGCAGAAACAACAATTCTCGGGAGATCCTTAGACAAACCTGCTTTCTGATACAATGCATTCTGTACCAGAAAGTCAGGGAAAAGCAAGCGCGTTAGTGCCTCCTCGTACTTGACAGATATAAAGTTTTGGTTTCTAAACGAATAGCCAGAAAGATTGTATTAACAGTGTGTGTTTCAATAAACCTTAATTTCAGAGTGCACTTCGTCTTGTCTACTTCTTGTCCCCGTTTATTCGACGCTTTTCGTTTAGCACGTTTGACCATTTGTACCGAAGTGACGTATGAAAGGACGCCCCCCCCCCCCCCCCCTCTTACGCAGACAGCTGAAATGCTCTCTACTTAATACAGCCTCATTGGTTTCAAAACGCCTATGGGATTTTCGTTTGGTGTGTTCCTCGTTTTAATACGAAACGCCTATCCGGACCCTATGGTGCGCGCTCGCACCCTTACCGTTCATCCAGTCCATCTGCTCCGAAATGACACCTTATTGCGTCTTCGACGTAACACTTCAGCTGTCGCTGTGTTTCACCTTACGGGTTGCGCAAGTGTTAAAATGTTTTTCCCCTAAGACCCTTGTAAAGTCTGTCGTAGTGTAAAAGGAACCGAAATTGTCTTTGTACAGGTGGAGACGGAAGCGATTTTCACTGTTCAAGGAAATCGGAATACCTGGACCCACGCCAAGTTTGTTCTCCGGTAATCTTACTGAGCTCATTGAAAAGGTAAGTTTCATGAACTTCGTCTTTAGAAAATTACGTAAGAGAGAATCGTCTGGTGTACTTGTGATATTCTTTTATTATTGCTTGATATGTTTCCCTGGTATCGAATGACAACTGCTTGAATCAGAGTCTGGTGGTCATACACTCGAAGGGATGCCTGCGTATCTATTTTCGGGCAGGACAACCCTTGTGCCATCCATTGTGATCTAAGTAGGTTGACGAGGTCAAAGAAAACATTTCGACCTGAAAATCCAGCCTGCGTTATAACTATAAGCATAGCGTGAATGTATGAACTGTGAGAAAATAATGTCAGAACGCAGACTTGATCTTTTAAACGTTTTTCTTACCTTGTCATTCTTTCAGCTCACTCTGTAGACTGCAATATTTGTCTTTCTGAGCGCTCTGTGGAGTGTGATTCACGTAACTTTGGCTTACTTTGTCTTTGTGCTTGATCAGCCGAGCTCTTATTTGCATTTTTATGCCCCGTTTGCTTTAGGGCGCAGCCCAATCGTTTGAAGACTGGATTAAGAAGTACGGAGATGTTGTCGGGTAAGCGATAATGTTTGCAGATTAACCTATTTGTTAAAAAATAAAATAAATTTCTCTCACGATAAAAAAAACAAAACAAAAACAACGTGCACGAAGTTTGTATTGTGGGGAATTCTTAAGAACACGTGAATAACATTAATGATCAACCAGAGTGGTAAATAAATATAATGGCTAAGTAGTGTAAGACATTTGTTTTGGTTCCTCCATCACCAAAATCCCCTGTAGGTTTTACAATGGAGCTCAACCCATGTTGATCATCCAAGACCTGGACTTGATCAAAAAGATTCAGATCAAGGACTTCGGCAACTTCCACGGAAGAGGGGTGAGTCACAACGTGCATTACACAAATCTTGGCTTAATTATAATTTATTCTTTTTCAGTTTTTTTTACGAGTCTCTTTTAATTTTGTACTTTCGTTGCCAGGAATGAGGCAACGTCCGGTTCTTTTGCGGGGGTCTGTGGTGACGTAAGAACGCCGCTCTCTGATTGGCTCTGATTGAAGGATAGTGGGTAGGCCTCAAGGCAGCTTGCTTTGAGGTCTGCCCACCGTCCTTCAATTAGAGCCAATCAGAGCTCGGCGTTCTGACGTCACCACATCCCCTGCAAAAGAAGCAGACGAGCTTGCTCTCCACATTCCAACAAGAAGACAAGCCGTGCGCCTTTCCAAACGTCATCACATTAGATCAACGCAGCGCCCCCTATAGCTTGCGTCAGCATCGCCACCAGAGCGCTTTGCAGCGTCTCACGGCGAGCGCGACGTTCGAACGTTGCGACGCCAAGACGAACGCGTTTGTCGCTCTGCGGCGTGTCTCGTGGAGCTTCGGCGTGTTGCTGCTTGAAGTGGGTCGTGTATCCACTCACTAGAGTTCCTCGATACGCTTCCCCCGAAGGGGGAGCAGAGCTGCGCATTTGGTTTTCCCGAGCCGCCACGCCGCTATTCGCCGAGATCAATCACGTGAGGAGCGAAGCATCCAGCGCCGCGCAGGAAAGCCACTGCTATGGTCGCTCCGCCGAAGTTGCACGCGCCCCGGCGTACATTGCCCTGCTTCCGCCTCCTTTTTTTCCCTTCCTGTTTTCCATGCGCGGCGGCATTCGCCGAATTCAGTCGCATGACTAGCAAAGCATCCAGGGCCGTGCAGGAAAGCCGGCGCTACGGCCGCCGGCCGGGGCTAAATGCGCAACTCTGCCACCATAGTTAGCTATAGACAGGAACTCTGCCACTAACTGAAGTTCCTGTACAGGCTCCCTACGGGAGCCAGGGTTGCGCGTTCATCCCCGTAACGCTGGCTTTCCTGCACGGCACGGGACTCTTATCGTCACCTGACTGAATTCGCCGAATAGCGGTGCGCGCGTTGGCGGCGCGCTCCTTCTCCTCCTTTACTGGAAAACAGGAAAGAAGGAGGAGGCAAAAGCAGGGGAACGGGCGCGCAACGTCGGCGAAGTGGCCGTATCGGTGACTTTCCTGCACGGCACTTGGATTTTGCTCCTTACGTGATCGGATCACGGCGAATAGTGGCGCGGCGGTAAGTGGAAAACAGACGCGCAACTCTGGCTCCCGCAGGGAGCTTATACAGGAACTCTACCACTAACTTCCTGGTGGCGTTGACAAAACTCACTTTTCCTCACTATACGGAGCGGAAATTCGTCTGCTTCTTCTGCAGGGGGTTGTGGTGACGTCAGAACGCCGCGCTTTGATTGGTTCTGATTGAAGAATAGTGGATAGAACTCAAAGCAAGCTGCCTTGAGGTCTTCTACCCACTATCCTGCCAATCCGAGTCAATTAGAGCTGGGCGTTCTGACGTCAGTACAAGCATTGCAAAAGAAGCAGACGAACTTGCGCTCCGTATACGGCTTTCACCTTATAAAGCGCGGACAATAAACGAAACTTCATCGTTTTTTTTTTGTTGATAGATGTGCCTCTTTAGTGGGACGTAATAGTACCATATTAAGGTACATAATAGTGTTCGCAATACTTAGCGAGGTGTCGGTTCGTGCAGGTAGTATCTCCGATTTCCAAGGAGCACCATCTGGCCAAACTCAGTATTATAAATGTGGACGGAGAGCGGTGGAAGGGCATGCGAAGTCTCCTGACACCCGCCTTCACCTCAAGCAACATGAAAAAAGTGAGTCTTAGTTCAACCAGGCTTAATGAAAAGAGCATCTGTCTGGCAATAACCTTGCTCAAAATGTTTGAGAGCACCGAGCGATAAGTGTTGTTAAGACAAGGCAGTAATCATTGCAAGTGGGAATAAATCATTATTTTTAAGTAGAGTATTGACGTCGAAGGGGAACTTTACTCAATATTATACTCAATTTACTATAGTCAGTGAACTAAACAAAATAAGAAAGACAAGAGAAACGCGTGCCGTCAACTGCTAGAACATGGTCGGCGTTTACTTGCCATTCGTCTAAGCTTGCGGTTCTCAAACGTTTGACCGTACTATGCCGTTCGGGAGCCTCCAATGCATTATGAATCAGAAGTCTTGTGCGATGGCATAGGAGAGCTTTTTTCTTTTTTATAGCTTTTTTAAATTGGACGCGTACCTCCATGAGCGATCTCGAGAATCCCTGGGGTCCACGGACCATAGGTTGAGAACCGTAGGTCTAGCCTTTCAGAGATGCGGTTACACGCTTCCAGTTACTCCAAAATTGTTTTTAATATAGAAATTCCAGAATATTTTTGCAGTTAGTGTGTAGAGGGGATGGCTACGTGGACCGTGTGTGTTTACGCATTGCTTCTACTTCATTTTCTTATAATTTTATTTATCATCATGATCATCCCATCAGCATCACTATCATTAGAATCGTCGTCATCATCATCAGCTCTTTATTTCTGTGCCCCAAAATAACATTTGTCTGTCTTTACCACGACTAGCCTCCATTGCCACATCAAAAGTGTGGTTATATTTTCACCACGACTAACCTTCATTGCCGTGTGGATTGCTTTTCATGTTCTACTTCTTGTGGAACAGAAAATAAAAAAAAACACACACACATATGGGCATCGGAAGACAACATGCTCATACAAAATGTGAACACCAGGCTGTCTTGATTGCTGATTTATATAAAAAAAGAAAGGAAGCTGCTTGTCAGCCTTAGGCTTTCAGATGAACACCCAAATCTAAAATCAAATCATAGTTCCCCTCCCGACCGCCGCAAAAGTGGCGGTTGAATATTGTTGAAAATATTGCAATCCTTGTACCTTGAACTTCTCTTGCAGCTATTAAATCTGATGGACGTCTGCTCCAATGAGTTTCTGGAAGTTCTTGAATCCCTCCATGACCAAGACAAGGCGTTCGAAATAAGGGCGGTCTTCCAGAAACTTACGATGGACGTGATTGTTAGGTCGGCCTTTGGAGTGCAATCGGACGTTCAGAAGAATACAGAAATGACAGGCATGAATGCGATGATCAAGGAAATATTGGAAGGCCTGCAGCAGTTTCGCACGGGTTGGCTGTCGTTTCTCGTTGGTAAGCACTTCATACAGAACATGCGGCAATTTATCCTCTGAATGCTAGAATATTTTTTCTTCTTAATTTTCTCCTAAACTGCCATCACAGCCAGACAGTAGGTAGAAAAGAACAGACTGGGAGAAGAGGAGATTCCTCAATAAATTATCTCATGCTTAGCTAAATTTGAAAGAAAATAAAAAATAAATAAAGTAGAGTTTGTTTTGTGGCTAGAATTGTCACGGGAGCATCACGTGACAAACCGGCTGAGAAGCGTCATGCGACCGCTAAATGTAGCGGTCGCGTGACATGAATAGAAGTCACGTGACGTCACTCGTCCTTGCCTGGACGGATTATTTGTTCACAGCAGTTTCGCGGAAGCCTAGTCATCTTAGGCCAGATCCCCGAAACTTTCTTACGACAAAAAAGTTCGTAAATTTATCTTACGACGAAGTTTCGAACTTTTTAGTATTCCTGAAGCAATATGTTCGTAACTTACGCAAAACGTATGAACATATTGTTTCGGGAATACTCGAAAGTTCGTAACTTTGTCGTAAGATAACTTTACGAACTTTTTTGTCGTAACAAAGTTTCGGAATTCTGGCCTCTTGGTTTTTGTCAGTAATGACTGGGATCACTTTGGACGTTGCAAAACTGTTCGGGTAGCTCCTCAGTTGATTGGATTTTGCTGCACTATGGCGGGTCTTATGAGCATTAACAGCCAAACAGGCCTTTTAAGTGTACTTTTCAGTCTCTGAAGATGCTCAGAATAGAGGTGGAACGCAATATCTGGTTTTCAGTGTTAAAGATAATGAAGCTCGTGTCAAAGATAATGAAACCCATCATAACAGCAGTCGCTCTTATACGCTATTTCAGACATAATAATAGTTTTCTATATGGGCCCATCTGGAAAAAGAGAAATAATATAAATTGTTTTCCCGAGAGCTTTAAGAACAAGCTCAGTTTAGAATGGATGTGGTATCGTCCTGCCTTCTGATACATTTCTGGGGAACATTTTGTCCGTTTTTCAGCTTGCCTTCCAGAATTTTCTCTCCTGTGGAAATTGGCATTTCTTTTGAGGGAACGTTTCATGAAGGCACCGTCGGACAACATCAGATATGGCATCATGCCGATAATCGACATGCGCAGGTCGAACCCAGAGGCAAGTGTCCTTTTATACAGTTAGTTACAGGTTAAAAGAAAACGCAAGGCGCGGCGAGTCCCGAGAAGTTTGTTAGATCTCCGCAGACAATATTGCAGCATTAGCCGATAAGAGGGCTGAGGAACGAATTACGAAGCAAAAAGCGTAAATATAATAACCAACGCCCTTCATTTCTGAAGCTCTCAGAGACAATACGGCGTGCAACAGCAACTGAATTCGTGCGAACAGCGGAGATTCAGGTGTCCTAGCTGAACCTAGAAAGAAATTCAGCCTTTTTTAATTCCATGTTTTCAGGCTGAACCTAGAAAGAGGTTCAGCCATATTTAATACCCAGCCCCCACCCCGGGAAAGCACCGAAGGTTTAAGCCCAGCGACCCGGCCCTCATTTTCCTTTTCCGTGGTATTGAAGACATTCGCCATAAAAAACCTAGAAAGAGGAAAGTGGTGAGACTGGTGTCGTGGAACGTGAGATACTACGAAAGTAGGAAGTAACAATCCTTGCTAACCGTACAACAAAGATGACAATTTTGCCCCACAACATAATGTTGATTGTATGTATAGGATGAATAACTATTATGTGGAATAGAGCAAATATTGGAGATTGTTACTGTATATTTGTGTATTTTCTTCAGGCTCGTCGAGAAGATCTGTTGCAACTTTTACTGAACGCTGAGGCCGAAGAAGGGGCAGCTGTAAATGTTCATCAGCTCACTGTGGGCTACGAAGGCGAGACATCACAATGTGAGTTAGTTTGATTCAAGTTTTAAGCGAGTCTGACAACAGAAGTTTGTCTATGGCTGCCTTTACAAGAAGGCCGACGGAAACTAAACTTGTGACGTCACAATAAAAAGGTGACATTCCCGCAAAAAAAGAAAGAAACAGAAACTTTTCATTTATGCGGAATGTGGGACATTGATAAAAACTAGAAAACTCGAGAACTAAAAGAAAAACTAAATCAGAGAATTCGGGGCCTCGGCTTCCTTCCGTCGTCGTCTTGGATGCGGTCAGCCATATCACTTGTGGAAAGAACCACATCCATCGCCGAAGCGGCAACTGCGCATTCCAAAGCGACGCGGCGCCGGCTCGTCTCTGGCACCGCGCCAGCTGTGCGACGCAGGTATCGGTCCGAAGTGCTGACGTCAGTACGCGTCACCCTCTCCCTCTCTCCCCGCCGCCAACACGATACCGTCCTCACCACCCCACTCACATCGCCACGTCACGCATGGCGTTGAAGCACGGACTGACTCGGCAGGTTTTCGTGAAAACGAGCGTTCTAGTGATAACGCCTTAAAAAATGAACGACAGGAACGAAACATATGCAATAGCGTTTTTATAGTAACTTTCTTTATAGATTATTTTTCTTGTTTTGTTTGAAACGACATAAATACAATTTTGTTCAATAGCATTTACAGTTCCTACCGTCACTGATGGCATCTTGAGCCTAGTAAGGTATGACTATTTAAACGTACAGCGAAACAGACGGAACGGATGAAAGGAAACAAACAACCGCTGAACTTACAACTTAAGCTTTAATCGTCACGGCGCAGCCTACGTACACGATCTAACAAACGAAGCACACAAAGTAGTGATGCAAAACTATCGATAAATCGACTATCGATACTATGATAGTTTTTCCAAAACTGTCGATAGTGTCACAGAACTATCGATAGTCGACTATCGATAGTACTATCGATAGTTCTTCGATAGTCGACTGTCGATAGTACCATCGATAGCGTTTCGATATAGTTTTTCGATAGTTTCTCGATAGTCGACTATCGATAGTTTTTTGATAGTCGACTATCGATAGGTTTTGGATAGTCGACAATTGATAGCTCTGCGACATTATCGATAGTTTTATTAGTATCAGTAGTCAGATTTCTGGCAACTATCGATAGTATCAATAGTACTATCAATAGTTTTGCACCACTAGAGCGAACACAGTTGCCGCACCGCCGCTCGCCTCCCTTCCTTCTCTCTTCGCCCAAACTCCCGTCTTCGGCATCACTGATAGCTGAACCAAAGTTGGGATGGTAAGTGCTTGGGCTAGTTGGTGTCCCATTTGAAAAAATAAAGCGAGAAAAAGAGAAGAGGGAGTGACGCAAACTAGTGTCGCAAGACTATCGATAGAAAATTGTCGACAGTACTATCGATAGGTTTACGATAGTCGACTATCGATAGTTTTTCGATAGTCGACTATCGATAGTACTATCAATAGTGTTGCGATAGTCGACTATTGATAGTACTATCGATTTTTTTCGATAGTCGCCTATCGATAGTACTATCGATAGCTTTTCGATAGTCGACTATCGATAGTACTATCTAAGTTTCTCGATAGTCGACTATCGATAGTACCATCGATATTTTTTTTACTATCGATAGTCAGATTTCTGGTGACTATCGATACTATCGATAGTACTATCAATAGTTTTGCACCACTAACACAAAGCCAATGACACCCCACTAAAACCCGCACAATTATCGCGCATGCTGTCGTCTTGAAAGGAAATCTCAATTTTTAGCCGGCAAAAAAAAAAAAAAAAAAAAAAAAAAACGACGGGCGCTGACACACTTTTCTCCTAGCGCGCTATGGCCTCTGCATCTATAATCGGCCTGATCCGGGTATTGTCAATTCCAATGACAGTACTTTTTTTTTTTTAAATTTCGCATCACAGCCAGAGTCATGACAAAAAATGTACTGTCATTGGAAGGCGTGCCAATGCCCTGACCAGGGAGATTATAGAGGCAGAGGCGACAGCGCGCTTGGCGGAAGAGTGTTTCAGCGCCCCTTCGGTTTTTTTTGTCGGCTAATGAGTTAGATTTCCTTTCAAGACGACAGCATGCACGAAGATTGTGCGGGTTTCAGTGGGGTGTCATTGGCTGTATGTGCTTCCTTTCTTTGATCGTGTATATAGACCTTTCCAGCGGCAGTCTCGAACGAAGCGACCGGACAAAAAATGCTGAGTCACTGAGCTGTGGACGCATGCGCAGCGTCCGATATACCGCACAGCAGATCACCAGCGCATGCTTGGAAGGCGTTCCACAGCCCAGCAGACAAAGATGGCAGCGCGCAGGAGGCGATTTCTGCAAAGGTCTATAGGCTGCGCCTTGACGATTAAAACTTCAGTTGTAACTTCAGCGGTTCTTTGTCTCCTTTCTTCCGTCCCGTCTGTTTCGCTGTACGTTTTGAATAATCATGCCTTACCAACACGCCCCCCCCCCCCCCCCCCCCAAGCTTCCATTCTGAACCTAAGACTTTTGGAAATTTGAATTTTTTTACCAGTGGATTCAGATTCACTAATTGCGCGCACAACTTTTGTTGTACTATGTGTTGTGCGGAGGGAGGTTTAAATGATCTTAAAGTCTTTTTTCTGACATCTAAACTGGGTTTCTTTCTCAGCAGCAGAATCCAAATCAAGCGGGCGCAAGAGGAGGACTCTGAACAATGCCGAGATACAGGCCAACGCTATAATCTTTCTAATCGCTGGGTAAGTTGGTATAAATTGCACTAAACCAGTCATAGGGCGCAGAGAGAAATCACACTTTTCATCATAATATAAGAATAAAACAACACATCATACAGACATCTCCATTAGCGCGTAAAGACGTTGCATAGTTGACAGTGGCGTACCAACGTGCTTTTGAGTGGGGGGGGGGGGCAAACCAGACCCCCCCCCCCCCCCCCCCCCATGGCCGGGGGTGGTGCCCTATCCCTTGGGCGCCGCCGGCCGGTGTTTGCTCTGCCCAGTGGCGGCTGTTTCAGGTGGGGACAAAACACATGCCTTGCCCCCCCCCACTTTGAGAACTCGGGGGGCAAGCGCCCCCTTGCCTCCCCGGTTGGTACGCTCGTGATAGTTGATCAAAGCATATGCTTATAAGCCGCTCCCCACAAACAAATCGGTAATCTGAGTTTATATTGCTAGAATGTAGCAAACAATATAAATGCAGTTACGCGGATAACAAGTGATCAATCTGATACACTCAAAACTGGATTCGCTCATCTTTCTGTGCATAATTGCGTGGTGGAGATAACATTTCTGAACTGCATAAAGCCGTTGACAACCATGACCTTTGGGTGCCACCATATTGCTGCTGGCGTGTGTATATTGTCTGATAGTAAAGGCTTCTGATGTCCTGCACATAGGTGCGAAACTTGCGCCAAAACAAAGCATCATCTATCCAAGGGGGTCAGACTAGTTTTTTAAAGCACGGTCGGGAAAAAAGACATTCGGATAACATGCTAGTGTTCCTGTGAATAGGAAGTCTGCAACGAACTCTGAGGAAAAGGCGTGACGATAGAACAGAAGAATGAATCCTCAAGCCAGGACGCTATATGCCAGGAAGTCAAGGACAACTCGCCGCACCTCAGGTCCCACTGTTTAGAAACTTGCTGGAAAACAGGTTCTTTTTCCTAGCGGTTCCTCAGAGAGTTACCAATGACGGTTCTTCAAAGATCCATCAATGGCGGTTCTTCACGAAGTTACCAATGGCGGTTGCTCGGGGAGTTTCTAATGGCGGTTATTTTCAGAGAGTTACTAATGGCGGTTCCTTAGAGAGTTACCAAAGGCGTTTTTGTTTTCAAAGAGTTATCAATATAGTTTTTCAGAGAGTTTCCAAGAACGGTTTCCGGTAATTTCTAAGGTTCTAGGGCATTCACCCTTTAGCAAAAACGTCGTAAGACGTGATTTCAGTCGCACATCTGCATATCTCTGGCAGAATTATAGACAAAAATGATACAATGTCAACACCAATTAGAAGCCGAGGAACGTACAAATTAACACGCGATTACTAGAACACCAAAGTTCGCAGTGTGCGTCCTGATACTTATTGTCCTGCAGAGACTACGCGTCCGAACCTCGGTGTCGGTGGCGTTGCTTTTTTGTTCAAACATAGTAACAAACAATTCAAAGAAATTGTTAAGGTGTATAAAAAAAAAAACAAAAAAAGAAGGGAGTATCATGTGTCATACTACCCTCCATAACCCTGCTGGACGGTGAGGCAACCTTTTTGGTCTAGGATGGGGGTAGTTTCAGTGCTAGAATGATTTTTCTTTGTGTTCTCGTGGAAGTCTGGAGGTGTCAATAACATCAGAGAACAAGTGATTTACTTTGAGTCTTTCTAAGAAACATTCAGTTGATAATCGGCGCTTAATCCTGTGGTGAACGTTTCATCACGATTACCGACTTTGTTTTTGCATTATTTTCTATGAACCACCATTTGCAATATCTTGAATTTCTTCTGTCCGTCATAATAACTTGGAACCGTTATGTACCCAAGGATTAGAATAGCGTCGGACACGGGAGTAGATACCCGAATCCACGTAGTAGGCATCCACTTTAGCAGGGCAAACACTGGAGGAGAGGCAAGTATCTCCTCGCTCGCTTTCGCCTCCTCCCAAGCGTACCCTTTGCTAAGTGGAAAGAGTGGAGGGCTTGACTGGAGCAGCCTATGTTGCTTGCGATAATTGCAGCAGGGGATTATTCGTGTTGATTGAGACTGAAATTCCGCAGGATAGGATTCGCAAGCACGAAACAGCTCCACTCATTGTCCAAGGAACCGAGCTGCCGTGGATATGAGGCGAGGCGCTGTTTTAATAGGCAGTAATTAAAAAAAAAATACAAGAAAGTTTGATCTTTTTTTTTCCTTCTTTTTTTTTTTTTTGATTACACAAGAATGCTGTGTCCCTGCTAAGTGGCCGCTTCGCTATCTATCTCTCTTCAAAAATTCAGGGTTGACGTTTTCTCTGAAATTTTTAACTTCCAACAGACTGCAGCCAGAAGCTCCTTGATGATTGTGATTGTTATTCTGTGTGGCCCACGGCGTACTTGTTGAATAAGGCCACAATCTTATCGTCTCGCTACGGCCCACGAGTTTCAAAAGAAAGCTGCGCCGAAGCAAAACCTTTCTGGATGATGTTTGTGGTTGGCTGACAAGTTCCTACATAAGTTTAAAAACTTGGGTTTGGGAGAGTTGATTCATACTGACTTAAAATGTTAAAAAGCGCAAACAAAACAAGGACAAAAAAGGCACAAAGATAACAGGATGGTTAGCGCCCTTCCTGTCGTCTTTGTGCCTTTTTTGTCCTTGTTTTTTTGCGCTTTTCAACGTTTTAAATCCTACATAAGTCAAACGAGGTTCTGCTTTATATAGGTGTTATATTCCTGCTTACTCTTGTATCAAAATATCTATCTCTGACGCTATTGGGAGAGTCAAAAAGTATATTGGCGTATGTTACTTTCTCTGACACAGTTTTGAGACAACGAGCACGGCGTTGACGTTCACGACTTACCTGCTGGCGAAGTTCCAAGACGTTCAAGACAGACTAAGGAGCGAAATAACTGCCGTACTGGAGAGAGACGTAAATATATCTACGCAGTTTTCTTAAAATTGTATTTTTAAGCAGAACGTACGTAAGTGATTTTATGGGGTGGACTGTTTACCGTCGTAAAAGGGCCCACCGTCATTGGACCAACCGTCGTAAAACCATGCCCAAACTTGGCATTATAGCGCTTGATACCACGTAAGAAATAACAGCTTACCCTGTGTTTACTTTAACCGCGATTTACTGTATCGTGATTTGTACACTTGAAGTGATTGCAGAGTAGAGTCATGTAAATATTTCGAACCAGCCGTGACAACAGGCGCACAAGTTATCAAGGTAGTTATTCGACGCCACGTCTTACCGACAATTAGTCTGGCTGACAATTACTCACAATAGACAATTACAAATAAAATAAAGGGAGCTTTACTTATTTGCCAAGAAAGAAACAGGCCCTCATTTATAAAAAAGTCACATGTATGGAATAGTACGCCACATAGCATGCACACATATAATGCTAATTTTTTTTTTCTGGCTGTGCCAGCAAAAGTAAAATGACAGACAGGCTTCCGCCGAAACTTAAGCAAAGTGAGTGAATTACTGAAAAGTCAAACAAACACTGCAAATGGCAAAGACAATACGTAATTTTTTTTAAAGCTGGGTATGCAAGCTGAAATCTACACCCTTAGAAATAGGGGGTGTATAGGGGTACACTTCTTGTCCCATATGTAATACCCCAAAACTACATTTGGACGTTCAGTCCACTGACGTCGAGCTCGGGATACCAACTTTTACGAGCGGCTTGATAGCTGTTGGATGTAACGTATTAAATAGCTAATGCGCTTATAAAAGGCCAAAAAACAAAACAAAACAAAAAAACACCGAGGTTTTGCAGCAGGGCTAAGAAAACCTTGATTGTCTTACTGTAGCATTTAATGCGTACTACATTAACTATTTTTATAAGTTGTACCGGTTGGCTATGAAGCCGCACTTGAAAGTTGGTATCGTCGTTTCGACATCTGTGGACTGGACGTCGAAATGTTGTTTTTGGGGAGTTCCATATGAGACAAAGGGTGTACCCCTATACAACCCCTATTTCTTAAAGTATAAGGTTCTCAACGTTTCCTTATACTTGCGTTACTGCGATTTCTGTTATTATTTCCCTTACCATTTTGACATACTTGCGTGTTAGAATCATACATTTTTGCAAGTAAAAAAACTAATATATTTGTAAAAATTCAACCAATACTTAAATAATTTCCTCCAATAACAAAAAAAAAAAAAAAAAAAACACAGGCGTATAAAGAAATACGATCATTTGCGCAGTCACAAGTCCCGAAATATGTACTTTGGTAAATTGCTGACAAGTGAGATGATAAATTGCTGATAAGTTAGATAACCTAAGAAAAAATTGACAGCGACTTCTAAAAAAAAATAGCTCTGAAATTTCATAAGATTAATATTTTGAGTGAAATATTTTCTTAATTATCATCCTAAAAATATGCCTGTTACACGCAGCGCTTACTGATTGCATGTCCACACTAAGAATGTATAGGGTGATATACTACGTGTTAGTCGTGTTAGTCGTTCTTGGCGTTCGGTAAAGTTCATCTTGACTGCAGGTAACCTGAGCATACATGGTTGTTCTAGGGAAAGTTTACCTACGACAACGTCTTCGGCATGCGGTACCTGGACCAAGTGATCTCGGAGTCGTTGAGGTTCTACCCACCGGTCACCGGGTAAAGGAAACCTTTTGATATAAAAGGCTTCCACGCCTTTTTGAACGTAATGGAGGAAAGCAATTAGAGAATTGACGTTGCCACCGGTTTTTAGGCACCATAGTCAAAGCCAGACAAATGAAACTAAGGGCGTGGCATATGCGGAGCGCAAGTTCGTCTGCTTCTTTTGCAGGGGTTGTGGTGACGTCAGAACGCCGAGCTCTGATTGGCTCTGATTGAAGAATACTGTGTAGACCTCGAAGCAAGCTGCCTTGACAGCTACCCAATATTGTTCAATCAGAGCTAATCAGAGCTCGGCGTTCTGACGTCATCACAACCCCTGCAAAAGAAGCAGACGAACTTGCGCTCCGAATATGCTTTCAGCTGCCTTAGGTACGCAGATGTCGTTCTACTGGGTGTTTCAAATAGCGGCCAGGCTTTTAAATCTATCGCAATAATCGGTTTTTTAACCTATCGCACTACGATTTTGTGCAGCGTTGCCCACAGATGGTGCATTATTTCTACAAAATTTGCAAAAAGAAAAAAAAAAACAAAGGGAAAAATAAAAAAACAAAAAAAAACAAAACAAAAAAGGTAAAGTCTTTTTTGTTGCCAAGACATGATTTTGTCATCAATACTAATAAAACCTTTGGAATGGACACATATTTGATTGAAAAAAAAATGCTTTGTTGGGTTATTTTGACTTTTTTGCGTACTTATGCCGTCTGCTTTACAGTTCCTTGTTGTTTCCGCGCCTGTTTTTGGTTCTGCGACTGTCGCTGTCTGCGGAACGCGCATCGCTTTTGACTCGAAAAAATCGTCGGCTAAAGTCGCCGGCTCTCGTCGCCGTACGCTCGTTCGTTGGCGGCAGTTGGCGTCGCGACCGCTTGCGCCATCTCTTGTCTCTCGTGCCAAATGGCGCCCTATTGTTACGAGACCGGTGGCTTCGGTGCGTTTCCATAGAAGTTAAGCTTTTTTTTCCTTTTTCCTCAGGTACGTTCGCCCTTTGCAAGTATTATAGAAAAAATGCACCATCGGTGGGCAACGCTGCAGAAAATCGTAGCGCGATAAGTTAAGCAACCACTTTTTGCGGTCGATTTAAAGAGCCTGGCCGCTTTTTGAGACACGCCGTATTTTATTTATTCTAAAAGACAAATGAACGAAATTGTAGTCGCTGACAAATTAAGGAACGCAAGGTGCGCCTGATAATGTTTACATTCTTGCTTCCTAGTTCATTATTCGACGTTCTTATCACCGAATGCCGCAATTTGATTGGCTTCGAAGGGATAATGAGATGACGGGAACTCACCACAGCCTGCGTTTTGTAAGCTGCCCGCGAATACAGTTGGTTTCAAAGCCATCAAGGCAATCGCCAAGTATCGTAAATATTTTGTTTTGTTTTGTTCGTTAGGTTTATCACGAGAACCTGCCAGCACGACTACGAACACGCTGGACTTAAGATCCCGGCCGGAATGAGCATTGTGATTCCTCCGTACCAACTTCAGCACGATCCAGACCTATGGAGTGAGCCCGAGAAGTTTGATCCGGAGAGGTGAGCCTGGGAAGACCAATACTTGCCTCCTCGAACACACGTGAAGCGAAATATACGACAGCAATATTCGAGTGAAACATCCACGCGCAATTCGCATTAATCGAATAATGATAACGTGACAACACCAAGCCTTTTTCCAAAACATACGAAGGGCTCCGCTTGTACGAGCACGCATGCTGACGGTGTACATAAATGGAATGATATTCCGAACATTGATGATAGTATTATGTTTGCTTCCTTGCTCTTGTTGAGCAGCGCGAGAGATAATGACATCCCGTGTTAAGAACAACAAGCAAAACTCATCAGCTAAATTTTCATTGCATCGTTTGTGGTTTACTTATTTTCGCTTGACATAAAGTTTATATAAGAACTAATCCCATGACAATACAAACGTTTTTAAAATGCAAAAAAAAAAAAAGATTTATAGTCTTGGTTTTTGTTTCTTTCATGTTTTCATTCATTTTTCGCTCATGCGCTATATGTTATCCATCTCTTTGTGAGTTTGAATAGTAATAAACTTTAATTTTCGCCAAGCGTTGCTGGTAGCTAATTTATTTGACATCTGAAGGTCAGAATGGTACAGCTAAATTTCACTTTCGAATTGAGGATTCTTCAAGCTTTCTGTCTTATCCGTAATGCAATAAAACGAGTTAATATTTATACTATTATTCATGATTTGTTCGGATCCTTTCGTGTAATCACTAGTCGATGTCTTCAAATAAAGCATTTTTCTATCTATGAGTCACATCTATATATTTGTACGGTCGGCTCAGCAAAACTGCATCGAAGAGCGCCCGTATCTTTAGTATGATCGCAATATATGCGCGAGCGAGAGCAAGTATGAATATTCTCGTCAAATAGTCGAACTAGAACTCCAGCGGTAAATTTGTGTAGTTAAGGATCATGCTTAATAAAAAAACAAAAAAAAAATGTTATGAGTCACAACGCAATAACCCGCACCGGTGGAAAGTAAGAAGAAAAAAAAAAAACGCGACTTATGCACCGAAAAATACTATACATGCATTTACAGAATTGAGAGAGAGAGAGAGAGAGAGAGAGAGAGAGAGAGAGAGAGAGAGAGAGAGATAATAGTTTTTTATTTACAATCACGAAGAGGTCAACCTGATAAAAAGCTGATTTGCTACTTCGCAAAAATTAAGAATTTAATCGCCATTCATTTGCTCAGTGACGGGAATCCTGGTTTACTGCACATATCTTTATTTTGGCCCTGCAATTTCTTTGTCTCCCTGATTCAGATTCAGCATAGAAAACAAGGGTAGCATCCACCCAATGGCCTTTCAGCCCTTTGGCAACGGACCCCGAAACTGCGTGGGAATGCGCTTCGCCCAACTCGAGATGAAACTGACGCTGGCCAAGATGCTGGCCAAGTACAAGTTCCTATTGGACAAAAGACACGTTGAGGTTTGTGAAATCGATCTTAGTTGCGTCCTTCAAAGAGCTTTCTGAAAACAGTAGAAAGGGGGCGGAAGGAACGTTTCGGAGATTTAACGTTACAGTATGTTGGGTGCCCCTTCAGGCGCGTGTGAAACCATGCTTCGAGGTCCACGTTCAAACTCCCGGTGTAAGATTAAGTTTTGGAAAATACAAGATGTTGAAATTCCTTATCATGATTTTGTTAAATCCCCTGAAACTAGATGGGAAACGAGAAGAATCCAAAAGCGGAAGTGAAAGGAACAGAATTGCAGAAGGCAACGTCGCTAAGACTCGAACAATCTTAAGTTTTTAAAACATGTTACAACAACGAATGAGGCGCATGGAAGATACTTGAGCCATCCTGGTGCTTAAAGGCATTGTTTCCGGTTACCTAAAACGTGATCTGAAATCGAAAAAAACGAAATAAAACAAAACAGATTTCCGTTTTTTAGAAACGTTAAAATAGCGATAGACAAATAAATGAATAAATAAATAAATAAAAACTATGTCGTCTGCGCGTTCTGTGACCGTGTATAGTGGTCAGAAAGCCGACTTTTTGAAGAGTAACGATCGGGAAAACGCACCCGCTCAGCGCTAAGCACTAAAATAACACTAGCAAAAAAAAAAAAAAAATAAGGAGCGAGGTATTGATACTTTAGTGAATATAGCGCACTCCATGTCTAACTGGAAATTGTTCAAAATGAAAGCTTGGGCGTGTTGGTAATGCATGGTGATTAAAACGTACAGCGCAAACAGACGGGACAAAAGAGAGAGGACAGACACGCGCTTGTGTGTCCTCTCTTTTCTGTCCCGTTTGTTTACGCTGTAGGTTTTAAGTAACTATATGAAAGAAAAGATGCATGTTCGTTCTAGAAAGGTTGACGACAATTCTGAAAATGTGTTTCGTGGCTGCTGCGAGTACTCTAAATAGAACCGAAGAATCGTAGGAGCTTTCGTGCCTTTCATCACAAACGCTCTTGCAAACGCGAGATTGTAGGAAACAAAAAAGTCAAAATAATGATAGAAATAGACTTTCCAGCGGGCCATGGATGCCTTCCAATGACAATTCACCTGGCTCCAGCAGTCCTCACTGGGATCACGCTAGCTAAATAATTGTTTTTAACGGTAGCCTGTATAGTTACAGATAACGTAACTCTTAGCAACGCTGCCTTCTGCTACTCTGTTACTTTCTCTTCCACTTTGAATTCTTATCGTCCTCCACCCAGCCTCAGGTGGTTTAAGAAAATAATAACAGAAAGTTTTAACAAGTTGCGTTCTTTTAGACACCAACACGTTCACCATCTTCTTGAAAGCATGTCATGCCTTTTAACGAAACTCCCAATCTCAAAGGTTTGTCCGTCCGTCCCTCCATTCGTTCGTGCATTTCCCGCTAAAATTAGCGGGGAAATTGATGTGACGTGACCTATGCATAGAGCTTCTCCGCTAAAGTTAGTGGAGAAATTGATAAACATAATTTTACAGCACGTAATTACTGTATGCCTTCTAAACAAATTCGAACGATCGCTCCTTAAATACTCTATTTTATAAATCATAGAACTTCAAGACAAAGGACGCTGCCAATTCGTATAAAGATTAAATCATTTTGCTTCACAAACTTTTTCAGGAGGACCATCTTAAGCTGGGCTCTTCCTTTATCTTCTGCTATCCCCTCGAAGGCGCTTGGTTGAAGGTGAAGAAGCTTTGAAGCTCTGCTCTGTCCAGACGCTGAAGTTCCTGATGCGCAAAGCGCGTGCGCAGAAGTTCGTTTTCTTCAAGGGCGAAGCATCCGCACAAGCTCCGTTTCGACAGTCTGCGACACCGCCCTGATGTAATGTAGGAAACATGGATTGATATTTGTGTGTGCCTCAATTGCTTTTCATTCTGGTTTCATGCGCCGAGTCATGGCAAGAAAAGAAAGGCATAGTCCCCTGACACTTATAGAGACGCAGGTTGTCGTCTAATGCGGAGCGCAAGTTCGTCTGCTTCTGGCGCAAGGGTTGCGGTGACGGCAGAACGCCGACTTCTGATTAACTCTGATTGGAAGAATGGTCGGGAGACTTCATTGCTAGCGGCCCTGAGGTCTATCCACTACCCTTCCAATCTAGCAAATCAGACCTCGGCGTTCCGACGTCACCGCAACCCCTGCGCCAGGAGCAGACAAACTTGCGCTACGTATATGTTTATTCCGCTGTCTCATTGGCTGAGGAGGAATATAAGGTGCTTGGAACACGCAACGCCCGGAGTTTCATAAAGGGAGACCACAACGAAATGTCGGCGCTTATTTTTCGGTCCATACGTGTTCAGAGGAGCAGTATCACATCGGACAAACCAATATCTTGTTAAAAAAGACACGAAAAGGAACTTTAAAACAAATTAGACGATTCGCAAAGAGCACCTGGTGGATGTCGCTAAAGCTTCGTTTGGAATGTCCGTCTAGGACGATAACTGTCTCGCGTAGAACTATACATGCTTTGAACCTGACGTCATCTCGACAGCTCTACGGCAAGCACAAGAGAAAGGGGAGTGAGGAACTCCCCACTCAAAGGGACTCTTTTTTGTGTGTCCCGGACGTAGTTATTTTCAATCTACAGGATTATAGAAGATTAACCAGTTACTCAGAGTTCACACGAAACCAGATTTCCGGTTAGTTACGGTGGCCACATCGCTGGCGTGCTTCGACCGCTTCGGTGGCTGGAACGGCTAGAGCTTCCTGACGACGTCAGCCTCACCGCAGCTTTGTTTATCCCGAGACAGACTGCGTCACGATTTCGCCGGATGGGACGTGATCTCCCCTGGCTGCTCTCCGAGCGCTTGCCGGAGTGGACCGTTTATAACAAAAATACAGCCATCAGGCTCAAGATACAAACTTGCGAATGCCATTTACGGATATTGTGAATCATATTCAGCCTGTTTCTGAACTCGACGGGTATATTTCAAATTTCGTCGAAATATCCCTTTAAGCTCTCAGAACTAATAGCGCATTTCATTGTTTTGGACGCTTGCTCAATAATGGCGGCGTGTAGCCGGGAGAGAGAGAGAGGTCGGGAGAGGAGGGAAAAAAACACCGGCATATCATGGCTTCGAATAATTACGCGTGACGTCGACTGGCCGGCGTCCATGCTCGATCATGGTGGCGGGCAGCCGAGAGTGCGTTAAGAGTGGAATTGCACTAGTTTTCCGTACACAGGTGCCTTCATGGCGAAGGTGGGACGCGAGTCGTTTTGGCATGACCAGGTTGAGCGTTATTGTGGGTTGCAGAGCGATCGGCACCCAGTCTATACTTTATTTCACCTCAAGGTGTCCCGCAGCGAGAAATAAGCGTCAGAATATATTGCTTCGGCAGTCTCCAAGTATTAATGAGGCCGTGCAACGATTCTTTTTATTTTTAGTAAATGCGCTCAGGGTTTTTGCTCTACGATCATAAGCTATAAAGTGTCTACTATTGCTTTTGTCACGTAATATTAGTCGCAAAAAAGGTTGAAAAAATAACCCCCGATCTTCTCCTCAACTAGTATCCAGAACAAACGGCCACGTGATCCGGTGCCGATTTTGCATATCACCCCAATATTCATTATAGTCACGCGCTGGGGTTGACAGTACACAGGGCGCGAGCTGAGGGATAGAAGTGCAGGGCCAGCCCTAGAGGTGGGTGATTCGGGGGGGGGGGGGGGGTGCTTCAGGCGCCATCAAAAAAGACGCGCCGCCGCGACCTTCGTTTAAACTTTTTTCCGTACTTACGTTTATTTTTTACACGGCGCAGGACATTACGCTTTTCGCTCAATCGCCGTTCGGTTTTGAAATGCGATTCTCGTCTGACAAAACAAGGGAGTATATTTGGGTTGGCCGACAAAAATAGTAGTTTGGGTATAACGGATTCTATGAAGTACCGCTGCCATGTGGATGTGACAAAAAAAAAAAAAAAAGATGCAGAAAGAAACAAAATGCTCTGTTGCTGAGCGAAGAGTACATTTTGTGTTTTTTGTTTTTATACGCAGTGTAATAAAGCTGGAGTGGTTGAAGGTACGTGTATTAGAACTGACGGCTGCTGATTGTGTTTTCGACGAAGGGAAACGCTCAGCTGCAGAAAAGTTAAATAAATCATGTAGGACTACAGGGTGTCCCCTCAAAACATTCGCGAGGTTTTTTTTTTTCACCGCAAAAATAAACTGCTGATCGCCGAATGCTCATTCTCTGCCCAAATATGCCGCTGGCGGTCATCACCAGATACCGAAGTTTAGGGGCAAACCGTTGTCTTGTTCAAAATATATTAGCGATTTTCTAAAGGGTTCAATAGAAAAATAAGACAGAGTCATTGAATATATATGTTAGAAACTTAGAGCTGCTTATGATCAAGACGTGAGTTTAGTAGTACTTTAATAGAAACTTAATGAGTACGTGATTCTCATTATAAATGACGGCGTCGTTAGATGGCCGTGCGCGTGGTTCGAAGTCATAGAAAGGAATGCCGGTTCTTTTGTTTGCGGGAGAGGGAGGCGGCGAAGAAGTCCAAGCCTGCTCTCCTTGCTCGGGTTACACGCCTGAGAACTTTCTTTGCGATGGGAACATCGGGGCCGTCGAGGAAGCCCTGTCTGGAAACCTGCCTGGCTCGCTGCCGGAACGTACGGCATGGCAGCTAACACATAGATACCAAAAATAGAGAAAAAGGGGCCCCATTTTTCTTTGCTACTGTGAAAAAGTCACCTCTTTTGAATGAGGTAATGGTTAGTCCTGACACTGGCATCTGGGTCGGACCAGCAGCTCTACGTTTGGTGAAGAATAAGTGTGTGGCGATGCGTAGTTCGTATTTGGAGTAAAATAAACAACATTGGACTTTTTTGTGTATGTGTGCGTGGGGATGGAGGGGTGGGGGGGGGGGGGGGCGTTGGTCATAAAAGAAGAGTTGCAATGCGTGCCCGAACGATCAATTCAGCCAGGCCAACACAACCAGGTGGGTAAGGTGAATGGTTTATCCAAAAGCTGATCTTTGGGGGGTTTCGGGAATTTTTTTTTTTGGGGGGAGGGTGTTGTCAGATTTTTTGTTGCTTGGGGGGAGGTTCCTCCTATGCTACTAATAGATGTCAGCCTTATAATTAAAAAACCTTGTTCAATTAAGTCAACTAAATCTAAATATCAAAGGTAGTTGCTACTGAGAGGACGAAAAAAATATGGTTACTTATATTTATTTAACATATTCAAAATTTAGTTAATTTTTGAATTTAGTTATGGTTAATTTAATCTTGCCAATATCTTTGGGTATATATATATATATATATATATATATATATAACGGGCATGGTGGCGGGAGGCCGAAGGCGTGGGTATATAACTGGGAAGAAAAAACCCTGAAGGCCGGACTCCGGCCGAAACGTCGAAGATTAAATCGTTCGTTGTTGCTGCTTTCACCAAGGGTTTTCTCTTCCCAGTTAGATATATATATATATTTATTTATTTATTTATTTATACGTTTACTGTACATTAACACAGGAAAGGTCGTAAATATCTTAGGCGACCTGGGTTATTCTTGGCGGGTCACAAATCAAGCTTCATGTCAATGTTTTCGTCATGGCGAAATATTGCGGATGCACTTATATCATAGCATAAACGAAAACTTTAATTATTTTCTCTAAAGCTGGTGCCAAAAAGTCTAAAAGATTCTAACAAAATATTTAAAAAAATGATGTTTTATATACAGTTTTTACATAACTTGTCCGTGATCGCCACACATCGCAGTCCTCTACACCAAATGTTTCGTCCTCCCAGTACCGCTCTGTCATGGTTCTTTTGAATTGCCTTTGTTGTAGTACTTATAGTTCCCGCAATGGTCGCATGTAGATATACATAACATAAAGAAATCCCAATGCAACCCGAGTTCCAAAAGAAACCTTTACGAGGCACGACGTGTTTTTTTTTTTTTTCCGGATATCATAAGCTTTGTTGATAAACTGACACTACTTGTCCGTCTCCTTATCCGTGGCGTCTCTAATGTTGAGAATGTTGGGGCCTTCCACGGAAACGTTCATTAGGGCATCTGCATGGGCGGGAGTCAGACGAGACCTTTCTGGGGTAAGGATCCTCTTCATGGTTGAGAACGTTCTTTATACACCAGTAGTTCCAACAGGAAGAAGCGAGATCTTTGCTGCAGCAGACAGTGCGGGAAATGATGATAATGCAACCAATGCAAAGATGAAAGCAAGCTGGACCAGAATAACAATCATCATCCCTGGAGATAGGGAACCAGGAGGACAAAAGACAAACTAATATCTCCAAACAGAGCTGGATGACTGGTGCGAGACTGAAAAGATCCCCCTGGTTCTAGTATGAAACCAGGGACCTGTCCATTTTAGGTGGAACGCTCTACCAAAACAGTCCGTAGCGAATTTCACTGGAAATAGAGAGGTCACCGGTTCGACTCCAGGACCAGGTGGATTTTTTCAGTCGCGCACCAGTCACCTAGCTGTGTTTGTTTCCTTTGTCCCCCTGGTTTTCCAGGGGGACATAGGGCAGGAAACATGGCCTTTCTCTCGACTCCGCACGCAAGTGCCAGCAGTTGTTTCTGCGAAGCCAGGTCGCCGGGATATCTTCGGTAGATCTTGTAGTCGCTGACCATGTCTTCTTAGATCGTCCCGCACATCTCTGATATTTTTCTGAAATCTGGATTTACATCTCTTGATCCGAACATTTTTTGAAATTTTGCTAGCTCTAGAAACTCGTCAGAAAACCTTTTCTGCATGTTGTTTACAAGTTTTACTTCGTACGGTATAGGTAGACTTTGGAGATCTTTTCCGCTGGCCTCGTCGTCATCCTCTATTCGCACTTAATTTCTTTGTGCTTCTTGCACGATTTCCTCTGTTTCCAACTTGAGACTTCCAATATTAATGGCTCCAATCGATGACATGACTGCTCGGGGGTCGCTGCACATTATGGCAGTAAAAATTTGTCTACGTGGAAGATTTGGTTTTCGTTCCCTGCAAGCATTTCTCCTGCCTTTCTTACCGCCGACGGTGCCGGGGGTGTTCAGGGGCTTTCATTTTACGGGTGTCGGGTTTTCCCGATTTGGTCAGGCTGACGGCTGCTTTGTTTGCGATTCGGTAAACTCAGGGCTCGATAATTGTTCGTTGTTTGACCTCGCGCCTCAAGGAGCGACGCGGATTAATTTGCACCTGCGAGCATTTGGTTTGTTTTTCTCCGTAGACTCGCATTATTGACGGGAGAGGCTAGTGGTGTTGACTTTCGAGAGGGTCAGCTTGGCGTGCTAGGGCGACGCCGAGACGACGTTGTCTCGAAACTTACGTCTCTTTCTTATTTTTCCTTCGCGAAGGATTTGTTTAAAGGAATTGTCCGGCGAAAACCGGAATGTCTTAGGCCTTCGTGCTGGCAACACCAAGAATGCACACATATACACGTCTATATTGCGTTCATTTCTTTTTATGCTGCCCCGAAATTCCTAAAACCTCTCATACGCGCAAGTACAAAAGTGCGCACAATTTTGAAAAAAAAAAAAAAAATTAATGGCTGACATTTATAGATTCCGCGTTGCTGCACAACGAAAACGTTCGTCGGATGGTGGGGATCATAGACGTGACTGCCTGGTATTATGTTTCTTATTATATGGTTTGTTAGTCTGAACCTCGTTCAAAGACATCCCTTGCGATGTGATCTTCAAGCGTGTGTTCGAAAAATTGCGTCTTTTACCGGGATATTATTCGAAAATCATAATGACCTCCGGAGAAAGCATGTAGGTGTTCTACACACCAAAATATCATTCGTAATGTTATTTTTCATGCTTGTATTTTATCAACGTTATTAACCGGGCTGCCGTTTTGACACGCCTTTCAGCGGCCGTAAAGCTTGCCTAAGGGTTACCGAGGAGCAGGGGACCGCTGTTGTGACTATTCGGCGTGATCTCCGTCTCAGCCGATTGCAGGGTTTGCAAATGCTTCATTTCCAATCATTATAAAATTTGGGAGGGAGATATATGTTGATATGAGGAAGTTTGGGGTTGTTTTTGTGCAGTAGGAATGACAATAGTTTTGGTTTGATTTTAATTTTATTTTGCCAGTGACGGGCGTGTACAGGGAAATCCCACCTTGTTTTTTGTAGCAGTAGCAGCAGTATTTATGGGCGCCCGAGAAACAGGCGTCAAAGAAAGGCGTGTAGGTCATGCACCAAGTGCCTGTGAGGATCGACTTGATTTAACAAGGAGCATACTGCTGGCAAACCAAACACGTTGTTTGCTTGCACTAACCAAATATTGATTATGCTGCACCACAAGTATAATGTTTTCTTAAAGCTGAGCCACAGAGAAAGGATTCGAGTAGCGACGTACGTATTTGACAGACCTGCAAGCAGTGCATCCGGGCGCTACGTGATGCCGTATCCGAGACAGAAAACAATTGACAACTACGCCGAAGCTCGAACCCGCCTTTCGCCGACGTGGGTTAATGCTGCGTGTGTGTTCGACTCCGGCTCGTCGAGCGTCGTTGGACGAGGAAGGTGACCTCTACAGCACCAGAACTACTTCATAAGTGTTCTTGTCAATTTTGTCAGGCGCACTTGGACACCGGCGGGGCAGGAGTTCAAACGCACCGTTTCAGGACGCTGCCGTGAGGTGGAGGAGGCAATAATTCTCCCCATATGGTTGGGGTAGCCCCGAACACTGTGTCAGGGAGGACCCCGGCGGAGAGTGATTTGTTGCTGCTTCAAGTGCCTGCCCACCATCGGCAAAGGCAGCAGGCGCGGCCGACGTGCTCAGCCAACGAGTTCGCGGCGGCCAGGGTGAAGCGGCGGTGAGGCAGAACCGACGACTCTTCTTCAGGCAGGACGGCCGAGACCGGAAACAATTGACAACTATGCCGAAGCTAGAACCCGCCTTTCGCCGACGTGAGTTTGCATTGTGTGTGTGTTTGACTCCGGCTCGTCGAGCGCCATTGGGCGAGGAAGGTTACCTCTACGGCACCGGGATGCCTAGGGATTCTGTGGCGCCTCGGGCTGCGAGCTTGGTCCCTCCGCGACATGTGCAACGTGCAACTGCGAACTTTATGACCAGGAGAGAGTGTGGTGGGACGAACCTGCAGTGTGATGAATGATTAAAGGGACAGCACCGAGGAAAAGTAGGGCAGCGAGGATTTCCAAATGTTGTTTCTAACCATAGGGAAAAAGGGGAGAGATAGAAAGACGGACTAGGCACTCGGACTCGTCTTTGCTTCTACTCGAGATACCTAAGAGTTCTGATTAAGCCAACGTATTAAACAACATGTTGCTGACGTTGATCAGAGTCGGGAGCTACAATCAGGCCACCTGTGATCGGAGCACCCGGCGGGAGGAGCGTATCCAGCTTGTCCCGCTGTGATTTACTACTGAGATGCCCGAAGGTGGTGGATTCATTCTTAAAAAGTATGAAGACGTTACTCCCCTGGAGTAAAAAGGAAAAAGAAAAGGTTTTCTCCGAGGGAGAAAACAATTGAAGGAAAGAAAAAGGAGAGAGGGGCGGGGGTAGGCGAGGGGTCTGGGGGGGGGGGGGGGGTGTAGGGAGCGTATATTTTGGAGTGATGTCAGTCTCTTCGTTCTGAGGATTTGAAGAGGGGGGGGGGGGGCGTTGGTTGTGTGTGTATAAATCTCTGGGTAAGGTCACCAGCTCGCGGAGTTCTCGGTGAGCCCGGCTTTAACATCAATAAAACACCTTACGAAGAAAGACATCGTACTTCGCACAAATTCAATGGCATTTACGCCAACGGGATTTGCGAAGTTGGAACGGGAGGGCGCGTGAAGCACTGTGGTTTCCCCCCTTGAATTGAGAGGGGTGACTGCCACCATCTATCGTCGTGGAAGCCCCTGCACAGACGGCCGTCTTTTGTGCCTCGGCGGATCCGGTTTCTCGGTTCACCCACAGCAGTCCTCTCCCTCGGCGCAGCATAAACACGTGACCGCGTGGAGTGAGCGATTCGCATGCTTTCTCTCAGATGTGTAGTGCCTGCACCGCTAGGGAAGAATTTGGCGCTGTAGGCGCGATAAGGCAAATCAGCGTAGTTTTGCAGTAAGAAATGTACTTTCCTAGTACTAGAAAATGTACTTGTGCTAGTACATTTCCTAGCGCTAAAATATATACTACTAATACTATAAAATCTACCTTGCTAGTTTTAAGATTTCCTTAGAGTTTATATATTTTTTAAATTTATTTCTTCTGGTAATGCCTTTAGATTGAATTTCACCAAACCTTCTGTCACTCCCTCTCCCCCGCTCACTTTCATTGCTTCTAGCACAGTTCGATATTTACTATCTAGTACGTTTCTGTTTCTTTCTCCCTCCAGATCGACTCAGCAACATGCATTTGTTTTCCGTCAGCAAACTTACATCTACACTAAAAGGCAATACAGATCGCGTGTAAAAGCGCTCCAGCCGTAACCTAGCGCAGAAACAGTAGGGGAAATAAATAAAATAAATAAAAATGCAAAAATAACTGGTTACACGTTCTAAGAGCGCGAAAGGCAGTTTCACATAGAACCATTTTTTTTATTGAATTGAATGCTATTAAATGTAAGTATTGTTGAGGTTTTACGGGTCAAGCCCAAAAGGGAGGTAGAGGAAAAAGTCAGTCCTGCCTAACTATAGCTTCAACCGCCCCCATCGCCCCCCTCCCTTCCCATATTTTGCACTATGTCCACACAATTGTTGAAAAGCGAGACAGAAACAGATACACAGTGGAAAGAGGAAAGCATCTTGCACATCTATGCGAACTAAATAAACACTCCTCTAAAATAACAGAAAACATGTTAAAACATGCTCTACAAAAGCCCACTGATGCTTTTAGCGTAGGACGCAAAGGATATCAATTGCAAAATAATTGCCCAAAATGGCCTTTCATGTTCGACAGCTAAGTTTGAAGTTCACAATCAATATTGTACGTATCATAGAGGCACAAAGAAAAAGTCACTGAACTCGTAGGCACAAACACTCTGTTTAGATTTGCTTGCCCGGAGGACCATGCATAGGACCGACCTTGCTTTTTCAACTTGGAAGAACAGGCTAATGCTCACAAAAAAAAAAACAAAAAAAACAGTCCTTATTTGGCAAATGTTTTCCTGCTTCAAGTTCGTACGCAGGCGAGCGTCATTTTTTCATGACAGCTCGTTCATACAACAGCTGTTCGCGGCTCAACTGTGTCGCGAGCTAAATCCGGCGCCCGTGGTGAAGCTAGGAATATTTCGAACATATTCCGGTTTCGCTGAGCGTGATTTTACCCAGGGTATGGTGGTGTATAAACATCCGCGTTGCTTCACTAGGCCATTCAGTTTATCCAACAGGTGCCGTTCAGCTGACTACGTGTTGTTGCGTTAGATTCGCCCCGCTCTGTAAGTAAAAGTTACTAAACTCAGAAAAAAGGCTTTTCTTTTGTTTTGTTTTTCATAATCGTGGTTTTTGAACGTTGGCCATAGTCGGTAATAAGTTAAGAAACGGAGGGCGTGGTGAGTGTGGAGCGTCTTCTTACCAATCGGTAGCCAATGAGATTGCGGCATTAGGTGATACACCCTTGACAATAGGGGGTGTGGAACTTACACCCTTTGTCCTATATATGTGACACCCCAAAAAACTACAATTTGGCCTTCAGTCCGCTGACGTCCAACTGACTGCACCAATCGTCACGAGCCGCTTGATAGTCGAGTGATACAACTAATTAAAATAGGTCATGTGCGCACTTAAAGAGTACAGGGAAACGTTTAAGGTTTTGTTGGCCCCGCTGCAAAACCTCACTTCTCTTTCTTTCTGTAGTCCTCGATCCGTACAGTAGCTATTTAGTACGTTATATCACACAGATATCAATAGGCTCGTAAAGTTTGGTATGGGTATCGTCAGTCTGACGTCAGTGGACAGAACGTCCAAAGGTTGTTTTGGGGTGTTTTATATGGGACAGGTGGTGTAAGTACTACGCCTCCTATTTCTGAGAGTGTAAGATTGCTAAAGAACGAATCAAGAAGCAAAAATAACTTGAACATACATAGCCACCGCATGTGTTTCTTCAGCCGACATTGTGACTAGAGGTAGCCTATTGGTAGTGTTCCGAGTTTCTGGAGTGTAAGTTTGGTTAAATTTGAATTAGAGTAATTTTTTTTTTTTGAGGCGATATCTTACTGCTAGTTTTATATAAATACGGGCCACTAGCTCCGTTTATGTACCATCTCTCAGAAATGCTGCGTTCAGAATAGTTTACTTTCATTTTGTTGTCTTTTTTACTGATTTGTAAACTAATCAGGAATTCGCGATATATTGGGAAGAAGTGGATAATCACATGCAAGACTCGAGCATTATACGATTAAATGTTTTTTTTTTTATTAGATTGGCCCCTCTAAGGCCATGCAGAATACGGAGTTGTCATGATGAAAATAAGGACCTAACTATTTCTTCGACCGGCGTTTATTCGGCATTTTTCTGTTTTGAAGGATTCATCATATACACGGGGTCAATTTTTCATCGAGGTTGTCGCTGACATGTTGGCCCTTGTATGGGTAGCGTTAATCGTCTTCATCATCACCTGGTTCTACTTGTGAGTACATATTTTTGCCTTTGGTACAACTATGTTTCAACAGTGATGCGCCTTCGGTAACTAACGAGCGATCTCGCAGTTCGAAGAATTAAAAATAAAAAGTGGGAGCAGAAGGACACTGGTTTTCTAAATTTTTATTAAAATATTAGAAGCAGAAGTACACTTTTTGATCGAAGCGGCGGAATGGAAGTCGAACTCAGCCATCTCGTTTGCAACAATTATCACAGTGGTAAAAGAAAACTGTGTTTGACGAAGAACGTGATTTCACGGGAATTCGGCAGCACCTCCTTGTTAAGTGTTACTTTTAATTTACCTTAATCAACGACCATCAAATTGTTATTATATTTGTGCTTTCCATCTTTTTTGTTTTTAGTGGGACTTGACTATTGTGAGTGCTGATAGAAAAAGTCATCATCCTTTCAATGACATCGTCGTGCTTACTAATATTTGGGCTGCTAGTTACTGTATTTATAAGAAATTATTGTTAAAACAAATTGGAAGACGTGTTCATTTCTTTGTAACGGAAATTAGAGCGCAGCTCTTGAGTTCTCTTGGCGTCAATATTCACGTTAATTTTTGCGCTAAAGTTTACGCGGAAACTCATTTTGTGTATGGGTGAAATGACATGAAGCCATGTGACGTCATTTTTTCCGCTAACTTTAGCGGGGAAACTGAATTGGTGATAAGCTAACGTGACATCAATTTTCCCGCTAAAATCTAGCGGTGAAGCTGAACTTGTGTATAGGTCACGCGGCAGGACGTCGTGTGACGTAAATGTTTTCTCTAAATTTAGCGGGGAAACTGAATTGGTCTTGAGGTCACGTGACGTCAACTTTTCCCGCCCAATCTAGCGGGCGAGGGGCCCTGTTTGGGTGCAGCTTCTCTACTAAATTTTGCGGGGTATTGAATTGGCGTTTAGGCCCATAATGCAATGTGCGGTTACGCCGACGCCGACGACGACGCTGATTCGACGCCGAAGCCACAAAATTCGGGAACGGGCGACTTAGGGCTGCGTCCTAAAAATGTTGGGGAGCCTTTGAAATGTCCGGCTTTTGCTATGCCGGTTTGGAGAAATACTAAAACAATGGCAGACTATAGTACAAACCCCACAATATATAGATGATACGATTTCCTTTTTTGCATCTGCTTGTACAAGTAGAAGCTAGATGTTAGAAATTAAAAAGGAGTAGGTCGAAAGACACGTCACCATACTTTCCTCGATTGTTTACCATGAAGAACGCTGTACGGGGCTGCGGAACGCAGGTGTTAAGCTCTATAAAAATACAAAAACAAACACAGACAGATGTAATACTGACTCGTGTAATTTAGAGGAGCTCTGAAAGAACCTTTAAAGGTTTAGCTTTTTTTTCTTTTTTCTTTCACCAGGTGCACTAATTTAGGAATCTTTATTGCATTACTGTTTAATTCCTGAGATTACAAACAAGCTATAATGAGTAATTGTTGAATTATTTTTAATAAATAGACAATAAAAATCATCAATATAACGTTCCTAAGTGTTGATTGAACATGAACCACTTGGGACACTGTGCGAACGCAGCATCGGCGATATTTACCATGCTCCTAAGGGAAAATATTCTCGCACACTAAGTTTGTCTACCAAGGCTATGGTACCTAACGCCTACCTATTTTCGAGAAAACTAGATCTGTGGATCAGAGTGATTCAATCCTAGGTGCAAGGCAGAAAAAAGGTTAATCACCTATTCGTGACATGATTGTCGTGATGTGGTCGGTAAAATAATCTACACCATTAAGGGCACAATAATAATCGAAACACCCTTCGCAGACACTTACTTCTAATATGAATAGTTTTATGAACAAGAGCTCTGACATTTACCTCTAACTCTTTAAGGGTGCACACGAGATGTAGAGGCTCAGATGACTCCACATCATGTTGCTATGGTGCAAAGGTGCTTTAGAGTCCACATGGAACCTCTTTTTGAAGTTGTTTTTGGCAACCCAGCTGAACAATTTTAGATGGAACAAATACTTCTTATAGGAGATAAGAGTCCATGAGCCTGGAGGAACCATGTTTGATTCGAAATATTGTAAACACAAACTCAACACACTTTAGATATGGTTAATTTTGGAGATGATTATCGGCTAAATAGCTGACTTTTAATTATCGGATATAATAGGTGGAGGAGGAATGGCCAGTACTCGGTTGTGGTTCTGGAGGCATACAGGTGCGTCGTGTCGTCTGTGTTTGTTTGCATTTAATGTAAAAGCTGTTCAAGGTAGATCAAATATTTAAAGAAATATTTAGATTTTGTTATTATTTGTCCTTTAAAATCTTAAAAAAAGCCAGGGTAGAGCCAGACTTCACCTTTTTTGGCCACAGTTTAGGTATCTTGTCTCTAACCCGGCAAACAAGTGTCAAACTTGGACTTCGCTGCTGGTCGTTTGGCTTTCATCTGGCGTCTTTGGGACTCAACCGCCGTTCAAGTTCCAGAGTCCGGCTTCACTTCTGGTTGTTCGGTTTTCGCGGGGAAACCTTTGGGGATAATTGCAAAGAAAGTGCCAGTTCTGGGCTTCACCACTGGTTCTTCGACTCATATGTGGCACTTATTGGCGCATCTGTGGCGAGCCAGAGCAAAGCGACAAAAACGACAGTGAAGATCACTCTGGCACCAACTAACGCCTTGGAACAAAACCGTATCAAAAGGAAAACGTTAGCTCCCCAGGATTGCCGAGCTGTGCCAAGTCAGGCCTTTGTCTGGCGTGGCACCTGGAGTATGTGTGTAGGTATGCAACACAGCGCGGAGTTTTGACCAAGTATTCTCGAGTTTGGACAGCATAACACACCCACATTATGGGAATTATGCTGTTCTTAACACCCTTTCAATCGAATCGCAAGAGGGTGTAAGTCTGACTATAACGACTTTCATCTGGATATTGCAGTGTGCGAACATGCCCCCCCCCCCCCTCCTCTACGGGTGTAAATTTGCGTTGTATAGACACTTTAAAGAGCTTAATGGGTGCATTTGTGTTTAGAGCATGTAGGCCCGTGCATAAGTGATTAGCGCAACTTCTAAAGCTACCTATGTTAAGGCATGTTATGCCTTTAAATGAAATCCCATAATCCTGAAAATTGGCCTGTCCTTCCGTTCAGTTTTGCATTTTCACGCTAAATTTACAGGGGAGATTGACGTGACCTGATCTTATATCACGTCTTCTATACACCAATTCAGTTCGTGCGAAAAATATGGTACGGAAATGAGCGTCGCATGACGTAACACTAATTCAGTTTTTCCGTTAATTTTAGCCGAGAAACGTATAAAAACAATGTTTTTCACTCCCTAAACAAACTTTAAATGTCATTAAAACACGTTTACACCACCGTGTTCTCATATAGTGCATTTCATGCCTTCTAGGACCTTACAAATAAAGGGCGGGACCAATTCAATTTTAGTAGGCAACCCTTAAAGGGATGCTGAACCGAAATCTTGATTCCACAAAACACGTTGGCAGAAGCGTGCAGCGGGACGCCACAAACACCAAAACGTCACTCATACAGCGACATCTCAAACGAATGACCGTATTTTTCTAAAAATAACGAGACGCATTCCACAGATATGTTGACGTCTTTTTTCTCCGAGAAAAGTCGAGAAGGAGAGGAAACGGCCTCGCGTCTTCTCCGTCTCGTTGCCTTGAGGTGGCGAAGTGGAGAGGAGGAAACGAGATATGTTGATGTCACGCGGCTCGTCGGCCTTGTTCAATCGCGACCTTTTTTTCCAAAAATACGGCCGTCCATTCGAGATATCGCGTTATGGGTGGTGTTGTAGGGATTCTAGCGTCCTGCCTACCACTCCTGTATTGTTTTCTGAAATCCAAATTTCGGTTCAACACCCCACCCCTTTAAGCTGTGATTGTAGCCATTGGCACAAGCACGAGAGCACGAGGTCGGAGCTCTGAAAAGTTCTTCCAGAAAGTGAGCACTCTAGCTTAAAATGTACGTCTCAAAGCTAGGAGTACGGGCTAGCTCACGTGTGTAGCTTTGGGTGCAGTCTCTGCTTAAGGATGAACGGTGTATAGATGGAATGCTTGTAGGGGTGAATGAGGCATCAGACCTGTGGTCTGCTGAACTGGCCCGTCAGCCTTGTCACTAAAAGTGAAGCCAGATGTTTAAGAACATGCTTCGGCGTTAATGCACTTCATGCTTGCAGGACTGTAATTTATACAAGTAAACCCTCACTGGTTCCACTGGCTTCTATATCCCATTATTGCTAGTATAGACCGACATACTGTTGATGAACAAGTCAGCGTTTGAAAGCGTCTGTGCGTGCGCTCTGCTGACAATAGAATCATCGCAGCGGCGTGACGTCATGATGGTCTATAGCATGCTAGTCTATAGCCGCTTAATTTTAAATTGACAGGCGCATTTGTTCGCGCACGTAAAAAAGAGAAGGATTAAGGATGCTACAATGAACGTTCATCACCAGGTTTTTTTCAATGTCGATGTTACACAAATATTTACTTATGAACAGTTTCGATCGGTTCCACCACGTAAATCCAGTCGAAATATTCTTTCATACGTCAGCATGGCGATAACAAAATCGCTTTATGAAGTACACCTAGAACTACTCTGAGTAAGATATTGTATGTTTAATGGAACGATATGAGATTCTGCTTGTTCGCGGTTTTAATAAACAAAACAAGAAAATCTAAAATTTGAGCCATCCTCTAGAGCCATTCAACCGCCCACTGTGCATAAGACAAACGACTGCATTGCTTAATTAGGATGTTGTAATCTTACAATCGCGTAACGAAGATTGGTTGTCGAGTGTGTTAGCTTACTGCGGTTTCGAGTACCTAGAGTGAAAGCTTGGGCTGGGGAACTAGAGGATTCTAAAGTCAGTGACCAGCCCTGTTCGTTTCTATCTGGATCAGCATTGTACCGGCTTGTTCTCGTGTCTCCATTCTGCGTGGTACATGTTGAAGACCCGAGGCTAGCAGCGCTACCGCTCTGACTAAATGTTTCATCTACAGTGATGGCATCAGACAGCTACACATGCAAACTACCTACCAAGGGCTGACTAAATTACTGCTCCCTAAAAAAAACCACAAAACAACTACAATGAGCTAAAAGTCAGAAGACAAATATTCCAAATCCTAAGAAAACCAGAAAATCACATTAAGATTTCGAAAAGCTAGTGAAATATCTGTTGGTGTGAAAAAGAAGCAAAGATGTTTTTTGCTCAGGCGGAGACGGAAGCAATTTTCCTTCTTCAAGGACATTGGAATACCTGGACCGAGGCCTAGCTTGTTCTCCGGAAATTTATCTGAGCTCATTGACAAGGTAAGTGTCCAATGGGGTCATCTTTACATAAAAAAAAAGTCACGCAACAAAAGATACACTTGCGGAGTCGCTATTGCGTCTTTTGGTTTTTGTGCGGTTATACCGTTTTGTGCGACATGCATTTCAATCCGTTACCATCGGCACCAACGTGATTTGTACAAATTTATGAGAAACTTTTATTTTGTTAACATTGCGCCGAAATTGCAGTCGGCACCTCACACATTCCCGCTGCTTTTTAGATACAGACAGTGATCCCGATCTTGAGATGATGTAAAACGTGTCATTACTGCTTCCGAGATGTTTCCCTTTGGTCAATATTTGGCGACGTGGTTGACTGGACAAAGAAGCTAATAATTGTATTTACACATACCTTTGATAATGTCAAATGGGCCCAGCAAGTTGGGCCGATTGTTCTGTTCCTAGTTATATGTAAAATCAAGTATATTGCCTCAGATTAAAGACCGGCAACGAATGCTGAGTAAGGTGTAGACTTTAGTAAAGCACGTGTTGTGGCATAGAGGTACTTTTCAAGAATTAAACAAGTATATGTATAAAAGTCCCTTTTCAAAATCCCATCAAGAAACATTGGTGGTTCCGTAGGAGATTTGTAGCATCTTTGTTTTCTTCCACAATAAGTCGTTATTAGGCTGATGACCTACCAATTCGAGCAGTCAAACACGTCTGAGATCTAATCTCACCAACTTGTACACGTGTGTAACCTTACTCCATGTATGAAATATTTCTCTCCAGTAAGCGGCTAGTTCGGTTTCAGAAAGGGGCGCTCAGCGAAGTTGGCACTCTTTACACAAATATAAGTCATTTTAAATGTTATTGAACTGAAATTTGTAGCACTGGGAATATTTATAGATTTATCGAACGTTTACTAATGAATAGATCACAAGATCACACTAAAATTTGAGATATATGGCATGAAGGAGATATATTTGATTAATATAGAAAACTACCTTGAGTTTAGCCGCCAGAAAGATGCTGTAAATAATAGAATTTCAGTCGTTAAGCCAAATAAAGCGGGGTTTCCTTAGAATAGTACTCTAGGGCCCCTGTTGTTTCTTATTTATATGAATGACGATAATACACAAACAATCATTTATGCTCAAGACAGAACCTGATTTTTAGTTCCAGAGGTGCGAAGGAATTAATAGGCCGTGCAAACCACGTGTGAATTACGCTAAACACATAGATCAGATGTCAATAATTAACGATCAACACCAGTAAATCCGAGGTTGTTGATTTAAAATCGTGAACAAGATATTAAGAAAAGCCGCATAATTGGTACATAATAGATGGATACTGCACCCCCAGTAAAAGCCTTGCAGTCATTTTCGAAGAGAACTCGCTTGGAACAAACATTGATATTGTTGCCAGCAAACGTGCCCGCGGTTTCGGTGCCCTCACAAAATTGAGATTATTTTTCTACCCAACAACATAGAATTGGTTGATTATGACTCGCATTTATTTTCGTACTTTAACTAGCGTCATCTAATCCAGAAAACACTACCATGTTTCCATATTAATAAACATTTTTTACTATAAAAAGTTTGCGCGCTATTTAGAACTCGAAATACGTGCTCACACAAAACCAATTTTTAGAAGCCTTGGAATTTATACTCCTCAATATATATATATGCTAGCACACTGCTCAATTGATATTGCGAAGAAAAAATCTACGTTACTGAACAGGTATCAAATGTAAAACGAAAGTGCAAAATATAATAATCGCCACAGTTAAGCATGGTTTATTCCACTCGCTTGCACTCACTAATGAAATCATTCGCACTCTTTCATATTGACATTATTCCTGAATTACTTCGATACTTAGACAGCAATTATCTTTTTTTTTTTGAGCTATTACCAACTTTACTTATGTCCAGTATTTTGTATGCATTTTGTTTGTATATTTAACTGATTTTCTGTTTAGTGTTTTCTATGTTTAATGTCAGCATTGTGCTTCCAGGTATTAGTTACACATAAGTTTATGGACTATTTTGTGCTAATTCTGGTATATATGTATGTGTGCTAATATTGGTTTTTGTATGTGGTAGTTGTTTGCCTGTACCCCGACATTTTGTAAAAATTAACATCAAATAAATTTAAATTCTACTTTTAAAAGACGTGCCAAAGGTGCTGATCCTTACGGCCGCTCTTTGTACTACTTTTAGTGTTCCCTTAATAATATATTTCTGTTCTGTTTTAGGGGACAGTACTTTCCTTTGATGTATGGGTTAAGAAGTACGGAGACTTGGTAGGGTAAGCGATTACGTTGAAGTAATTATGCCCTTGAAAAGTAAGCTTATTCTAAAAAACGGCTGATCACTGTTAAGTAAAAAATAAAAAAAAAAAAAAAACTCGTGTAGTTTGGCACGAAACTATTTGTCAATTACTGTGACAAACATCACTGCAGAATGTTATAATTTATAGATACCTATTTAGGCATGAAGTAAGGTTGCTATCTTTTCTCCTCCTTTGAAATTCATTGAAGGTTTTACAATGGAGCTGAACCCATGCTGATCGTCAAGGACTTGGAATTGATCAAGAGGATTCAGATCAAGGACTTCAGCAACTTCCGCGGAAGGGGGGTGGGCCAAAAAAGTCGATTTTAAGTGTTGTGTTTCGATGAGTTTTTGTTCATTGTATGTTCCTTAAATTTAGACAGATGCACTTATTTTGTAGAGACTTAGAACACAAGCAATATAAATAATTATCTTCAGTACAGCATTTACTTCATCAAATAAGGGCGCCGAAACCAAACTGCACGATATTTTAGTTTCAAGAAACACGAATTCGGGGGGCGGGGGGAGGGGGGGGGGGGGAAGGGGGCTGGTCGGTGGCAGAGTGTGTTAACTTATCGGAGCATGTGGAGCAATAGCTAGTTGCAGACCCAGCAATCTTATTTCTGCCCGATACGGTGCAAATGCCTTCGTCCTAGTTTTTACTCTATGCCTAGTTCAATGCCCCCCCCCCCCTCCCCCCAGGCCCGTTTCAATCTGGATTAGCATCGTTACCTATATTTGTTTCTGTGATACCTTCTATTTTATAAGCTTGAAAGACTCCATGCTAGCAGTTGTACTGCCCTTGTTAAATTTATCGTCTTAAGCGGAGGCACCAGGCGCCCAGTGAAACTGATTCACTCCACTCAGTCACACCGCACAACTACAGTTTATTTTTACACGAATGATTTGTAATAAAAAAGTTCTCATTAAACTCTGATTTAAAAAGCCTTGGTACTTACGCATGGCTTCACACACACAGGTTACCTCTCGGGTGGACCTAGAACATGAAGGAAGCAAGCACGCTCTCGTAACAGCAAATGGAAATCGATGGAAAAGCATGCGAACCCTCCTGGCACCGGCCTTCACTTCCAGCAACATGAAGAAAGTGAGTGTCACATTTTCACCACGTCGGTTGAAAGTAGGATATGGCCGACGCGTCATCTTGTCTAGATCTGTGAGATTAGTATACAGAACTATTGTACTGACCGCAATGAGAACATATGGAGCCCATTTGTTTACATTACGTTGATTGAATTTGGTATACGACGTGTCGATCCGCACAAAAGTAAAATAATAATAATAAAAAAACAACTTAGACGAATTGGTATTCGCAGTGACCAGACGCCAGATTTACGAAGAGCTTCTTAGTTTACGACAACTTAGCTAAGAAGTTCGTAAGTTAAGAACATCGTAAGAAGAGGAGAAATCGGTATTCACGAACGCCTTCTTAAGTGAGAGGAGGAAAGCGGCGTTCTTGTACGGAAAAACTAGAACTTACCGGTGCTGTTGCTATGGCGACGGCTTCTTCGGCAGCACGAACAACCAATCGGAGAGCTCGGCATGGTTCAGAGCCGTTCGGAGCACGTGGATTTTCCATAACAAACACAGGCGGCTTTACTGCCACCGCTTGTCTAGGGTTCGTGTCCGTGCAGTGATATGTCGACGCTAACACAATTTAAACACGCCCGAATGCCGAGGTGGCGGGATGCGTAACCGCCTCCTGTTGACTGCTACGAACTCGATCGCTACGAAGTCAACACAACTGTCATCGTTGGTAAAAGACGGACCGTGTCAGTCGTTTGCAAAGCGACGTAGATGGAAACGAATTGCCGCGGTGTCTTTCGCGGCTTCGGAGATGCAGGAGCGAGCCGACGTTAAAAGAGGTACGTTTGAACCACGAGAGTGTCAGCAAGAGCCACGTAATACCTGTTCACACTCGGAGCGGACGCGCGAGTTTGATCGAAGTGCTGGATTCGCGCTGTTGGACCGCGAATTGATAAGCGCTCCGGGACCGATCTTTTACGATTGCAACTACGATGCTGACGTGACACCCGGCAAAGAAAGGTTGGACCGGCATTGCGACTTACGAACTGTTATAGCGATCGACAGTGAGGTGCAGTCGATGTCAGAATAAAAATGGAATACTAATAACAAAGTGTACATACCGTGTTGCGAAGGTAATCCATTACGGCGTTTATTTGAGCTCTATATCACACAGAACAAAGAGATAGAATCGAATGAGAGCCCCTTTTCGACGACAGCGTTCGTCACCGCTGCCTCGGAAAACAAAGAGATGACAAGAGGAAGAGATTGCCCTCTTAATCTAAAATTGAGGTCAGCGATCAAACTATAATACGGGAAGGGTACACAAGGGTCGCACGGGCTTATTCCATTCAGCACGCTAGCCGGTCGTGGGCAGTCGGTCTTGGCCAAGGACCGCCAGAGCACCGCTGCGCAGTCGGAGTGCCTACCGAGCTCTCTTGGTCAGGGTCGGTGGAATCGTGGCCGTTGGAGCTTTTCCCGGGTGTTTGCGGATCCAGCGTTCTTGTTTTTCGTGGTCTGTTTCAAGTACTTTTTTACTTTTTTCTTGCTGCTTGAAGTCGGGACGCGTGAGAAGCGCACGTAGAAAAATAAACGTCCGTTGGTCGTCGCGACAAGTAACTGAGCGACGCTGTCGGCCATGCTGATTTGATCGTAAGAAGTTCGTAAGACAACTTCGGGGCTGTCGTAGGATTTCGTCGTAACCTGCGCAAAACTTACGAAAATTTCGTTTCGTGAATACGAATTTGTTCTTAAGTTTTGTCTTACGCGCATTTTTGGCGTAAGATCGTTTCGTGAATCTGGCCTCAGAACATGATTTAATTCAGCTGTAGATGTCTTTGTCAAAAGGCAAACCCTCTTCTGGTTCTAGCAGACATTGTACGGAAGCGCTCTTGTAACACTCTCCTACAATGAATAACAATGTATATCCAAGTGCAATTTTGAAGATAAATTTTCCGCACCAGTCCGAGAGTTTGGGGGTAAACTTCACTGGGTGTGTTTTGCTGATATACCTCTGCTAATGTATCCTCCAGCCTCGTCTGACGAGTCAACAGTGTGAGTTGCTTTGAATAATTTGCTGTTTTCTTTGAGGTCTATGATTACTCTCGTGCTCATAAAGGAAAGGACGTCAAAGCTGTCCTTGTGACTGATATATTAAAACCAAAAAATAGGTGAGGCGTGATGGCTATTGATCAACACCACTCATGATTACGACCGGCCTTCCAGATGTTTCCCAGCGCTGAAGTTTAGCCAAAGATTGTGTTGCCGAAGTCGCCGTGTTGTCGTAAAATCTCAACAGCATTCTTCAACTTGTACTGTGCAGACGGTTATTTATTAAGCTGCTTAGAAACTGTTTTGGAAGTTTACGGAATAATGGTTGTTGAAGTCAATGAAGTTTTCTATTGCATTCAAAACCACTTGAGATAATAATTTGATTTAACTATTGGTAGGACTACGGACGTGCATCCCGAGACCAACCAACGACTTTAGTAGTAGGATTGCTGCAATTGAAATGTTTATTATTTCCTACATTGATATAAATTTACGAATCATATATAAACACAATTAGGACTTCTTGAAATGGAGAGCGTGCTGGTAGAGATAATAGTAATAATGAGAAGAACATAAAACACTGTCATTAATGTTCTTCTTATTATTTATATTATGACTTCATGTAACTGTATTTTTTATTATAAAGCTACTATAGAAATGAAATGAAATCTTCATTTCCAGACATTTACTCTGGCGGGCCTCCAGACAAAAAGTTACCATATGATAACTTGACTGGGTCTGGGGCCCTAGAGAAAAACAAGCATAGGAATCTGGCTGAAAAGTGTGATTCATTGAAATGCCTCGTTATACAGCATATAGAGTTTTTCTCACCAACTAGGCGTGCACTTCAGTGACATTAGACAAAGTAAACATGTGAGAGCGGAGGAACGTTTGGCAGCAAGCTTATTATGCGAAAGTGAGGAAAAGAAAAATGTCGTACAGAGACATCCGTGTCAGATAAAACACATATACGATTCAGCTCTAGTCATAGAGTATATATCCATGTTTTCAAGATGGTACTTGTTGAGGAGACAAGGTAACATATGGCGAAGGGATATTAAAGCATGATTCGTGCGGAAATTAGGTATATACCATATCTCAGAGCAGCGCATACTGAACGAGATTTCCTTTCTATTCAAGTCCGAGGTGCGCCAAAGAAATTCAATAAATTCATTTGTTCCGAAAAGGAAAGCATACAAAAGACGATACACGTTCATATTTGTAATGACAAGAATCCTGAATTTTCCGAACAGCGGGTTTGTGTGATATAGGTGGTGTACATCAGCGATGGTACGTAGTATTTTTTAAGTAACAGCATTTTGTTTAAATTCGAACTTGTTGTTGTGCCCCACACGAGGTTACAATAATTTATATAAGATGAGATATGAGATACCCTATCACATTCGTTGGGTACAATTACCCTGGTTTACGCGATCAAATTAGGTAAATAACAAATTGGTGCTGCCTGCCTGATTGGTGACCAACCAATCCTCGGACGCGCATGCGCATACTGTTCACTCAGAAAAGCCATCAAATTTAACGAGGTACAGTCCTTTTGAGTAGTACGCGCGAGGCGTTTGTATCGGCACCACGAAAGAAAAGCTCACGGCAAAACATTACGGTCAAAACAGCGCCCCATCAGAACAGCACAGCGACAAAGCAGCAAGCGTCAAAACAGCACGCGTCAGAATAGCAGAGCGACAGAAGGGATGTGCCGTAACAGCACGTGACAAAAGAGGACAGCAAAAAAAACAAACAAAAAAAAAACAAGAAAAGCAGCAAGCACGCAAATACATGCCGTTTTTTTTTTGCTCTAGGACAGATTATTAGCAACGCGCGCCTAAATTAAATACTAGCTTCTAACATTTTCAGCACAATATGTGTATTTCTGCTATATATCTTATCTGTCGTTATATGATTTTGTAATTCTTTATGCGCCGTTATATTTTATTACCTGCTTATAGCTTTTCGTTCATGTACAGTAATATGGAACCTTCCAACCGGAAGCCAATGAAGCCATATTTTTTGCCGTCCTTTTATGACTCATGGATTGTTCATCCGATAACTTCGATACAAATGCGGCACTATTTCGCCCCAAAACAGAATGAAGATCACGATTGACTTGTTTAGTATAACTGCTAAAGAAATAGATTATTTGACACACAATCTCGTTTTACATAGAGCTTGCATGCAGTAAGAAAAGCGACGATCCAAAAGAGTGTCAATCAGGCGCTGTGTGCCATACGGGGACAGGAAGTTTCATAGTCTTTGCGAGATACTCGCATATGGTTTTGAACAAGCTGGGCGTGCATCCTCTTTGGCCATTGATTATCTTCTGTTGGGAGAGGCTTTGCTCGGTCTTCAAGGGCTCTAGGAGCCGGTACGTGTAAGGATGATAAAGCCCGAGCGCAGGCAGAACCATCCGGAGTCATGCTTCTACGCTGTTGTTTGTCTTCGGAAGCTCGTCTAGAACGCGTTCGTTGCAGCTCCAGAGCCACGGGGGAAAGGACGGCTCCGCGGGTGCGGTTTCTTCCAAAGAGTACGCCAACATACGTACGCTCGAAGTACTCGATCACGGATGACGTGCTGTCATCTTGGTAAATGACACGGTCCTGTGTGTCTTCAAATCCTGCGGTAATCGAGCGTTAGTTCTTAGCGTGCCATTGAATTAAAAGTGAGATATAGTGCTTAATTTACCTCCAATTGCAGAAACAAGTGCAGGCACATATAGCATGAATATGTTAACGGGCAAGTTTTCCATCGCACATAAAAGTTTGGTGCCAGATATGAAAAACATAATCTGAAATGGAGCTCCTGATATCTGATAATTAAGACTCGAAATAGTAACCATTTGCATGACGTTGGAAGCAACAAGCCTGAAAATGTTTGAGGAATATAAAAATATTTTGAGCATATTCAAATAACAAGATGCAATTTGTCTGGCGTAAAAGTATGAGATTGGGCAAGATGGTGATGCGTGGCGAAATAAGATGGCGCTAAAAGGACGACTCACAAGCGGAACAACTTTTCATATTTTCTGTCGTCTTTTTTTCACCATTTTATTTCGTAATGACTCGCGTTACATTATTGCAGCATGGTCGGGCGATTCATAAACTACCTCGTTTGAACTAACATTTGTGGCCACGTTGAATTATTAACTCGAGTGGCGTCTGTATGAGATCTTACTATGTGCAACATCTGGGGGCCGCTGGAACGCGGATGCCGGTAAAAACTGCATGGCCAGGCTGAAATTGGAGTCATCTTTGCAGTCTTGCTTACGTCCACACTCCTGGATCTGTCGCTGTATTTAGTGCTTGATGTTAAAAAAAGGCAAGCGGCAGCAGCTGCTGTCGGGAAGACCACCTTAAAAGCCTGAATAGCTGCCTGCTGAATGTATGAAAAGATACTTTGCGATGACAAGGCAGGCTGCCATTCCCGTATCTTGCGGAACGCCTTGGAGTATGTAGCTGCGCTCTTACGTTTCAACAGACAGTACAATATTGGTACCACCCTGCCTGACGTCAGCGCGTGAATAGTGTAAGCTCATAGTAGATGCACGGCGCTATTTTAGATGTTCCATTTGCAAACCAGTGGGGGCTTTTTTTCACGGTTAAGAGATTCACTCTGGCGCCCAGCATGATATGGTGGTCTAGGTCGCCGGGTACCCCATAAAACAAAAGCTTGGCTATCGGCATGCCGCATGAACCTCGGCGTAATTATGATGTCACTCGATCTGCGTGGTGCTGTTGGGAGCGCTGCCGTCCATCGGCGTTGTCTCTGAAGTGCCCTCGTGACTGCTGGCACGGTTGACTGTGAAAACCTCTGAAATATTGAAGAAAACTGAGATTTATTACGAGCAAATGCTTTTTTTTGGTCATAGACAAAACGCCTTTAGAAAATGGGTGCCAGAAAAAACATAGCAGCCCAGTTGTAAGTTCTCAGGTAGGAGTGGTGTACGGCATTCTGTTGAGGAGTGGGTTGTCTTATCATGGGCAAACTGGCCGGTGCTTAAATGAAAGGCTCTTGGAACATAAAAGGGCAGTAGAAGGTAAGGCCGAGTACTCGGAAATAGCTAAGCATATTGTAGACCGTAATGTCTGTCAACCTAAGTGGTTGGGATAACCAGGTTTATCACAAAGAGAGAGAAAATGGTAGGAGGGTTCGGAGGGAGACCATGCGTATTTTGATCTTTGGCAAATATGTAAGCACACCCTGCTTGGTATTGAATAGTAAAATGAAGCGTTTTTTGTGTCTCTAAGGTCTTGTTTTGTATATTTCCAAGAATAGTAAGGATTGTGCTTGAGTTGCCTGTTTTCGCGTGTGGCTTGTCAACCCTCAAACGAGGTCGTCATGATGGGTGTAAAAAGAGGAAGGCAGCATGAATCATTCCAATCAGTGTGAGTGTCCGACTCTCGGTGTCCTAGTTGAGAGAAGGTGTTTCTTATTGGTAGTGACGGTCTCGATGTATATATGAGAGCGTTGGCGTTCAAATAAACTAGAAACTGTGTTTGTGTTTGAAGCTTCTTGTTGTTTTGTCTGTTTTTTATCATTCCGTGTCTCCGGTTACGATGGAAGGCAAAACGGCGCAAGCGGTCAGACTAAATCAACAGACAGTCATTCCACTGCCTGTCGCGTAACTGCGTTCATCCGCATTCACTTAAGCATTGACCAGGCGGAATAGCTATGTCCGGTCAAGCAACGAAAGAAAATAACGAGAACGTGCACACCGAAATTGAACCTTTTGCAGAAAGTACCTTCTTCAAAATCGAGCGTTCTCTGGCTGCAAATCCGTCAGCTATATCTTGTTGGCTCATTGTGTTGGGGTGACGTAAAAATGCTTCCACCAAACTCGACTTTGTCTCTATTCTGAACCATCTACTGCCCTACTTCCATTTCTGCACGGCCAGCCCGAAGAAAGAAAGATTAACGTTTTAATTTCTTTTTGGACCCATATTTCTGCAAAAGGTGGATTCTACCGTCTAGGCATGCCCGGGTAAAAGGAAGGGAAAGGAGCGCAGCACCTTTTGTTTTTGTTTTTCAAAAACGATCCTTCCCGTAAGAATATTCTGACCTCAATTTTAGGATCAGGGGTAATTATTTTGTTTCCTTGTCTTTCTCGAATTCCTTGTCATTCGCAGAGTGGCTGACGTTGACGATCCAGCGTCGACAACGTTAAACTGAAACAACCGTAATCGAGCATATATTCTTCGCAAAAGTAGCAATGTAGACGGAGAGCTTGCCGACGTTGCCGAGAGCAGCCAACGAAACAAGTACTCTCGCGCCATCCTGTCGTAGACGCGACGCTTCGAAAGCCAACGAGGGAACGGCCGCTTCCCCCCGGAACAGGTGTAAACGTCTCCTGTTTGTAGCAGTGGCGGAGTAAGCGAAGAGCTTGACGAAGTGCTAACAAACCTCTTGGATGCCAGCGGTCAGCGGAGCAAGCGGTGAACGACCGCATCCTTCAATAACATGCAGGCAAGATGGCGGTCCAAATAAACTAGGGCAGCTTAGAGGATCCAAAACAGTATTTGAACTGCTGGAAAGCCCGCTTCAAGGTGACGATGCGAGCGGGGAAAAACGAGAACCAGAAATTGCCGGCTGACTAGGCCGAGGCTATCTCTCTTTTTATGGATAGAGCGGGAAGCCTGCGCCTGGAGCACGATTACTCTGATTTTTAGTATCGGCAGCATGTACTAACCATGGTGCGAAAGTACTGCCCAGTCAAGCGAACAAACAACGTTGCCGGCGAATCCAGCATTCGCTTCGTCAAAGCAGGCTGCGCTCGTCGTTGACTGACAGTCGCCCTCTGGCTCTCGTCGTGCTCAAAGAACCAACGGGGCGGATTCCCCGAATGGCAATACTCGTACTTCAAATGCAAGGTATTGTCTCAATTTCCGCACACTCGCTATGTTAATTCTGCTTTCCCCCATCCAAACAGACTTTACTATAAAATGTCGTAAACACGGAATCACACTTTAAAAAACAAAGAAAGAAAAAATCTGGTAGAGCAGCACCGTTGGATGACCGATGCGGAAAACGTCGTCCGCGTGTATTGGTGCGTTTGTAGTAGAGAGCACCGCATTGACTCATCGTCAATTTTGTTTTGCCATCATTACTCCGCTGCGATGTTTTCGTTCGAAGACAGGCGCCGAAAAAACACAAGGACAAAAAGAGACATAAACACTGGCGCTGTTGTGGATACCGAGCCAGTGTTTACGTCTCTTCTTGTCCCTGTGTTTTTTCGGCGCCTGTCTTCGATCATGAACCCACTGGCCCAAATCGCCATCTTAATAATGTTTTCGTGTTAATGGCCGCTTGTGCTGTTGCTGTAGTCGCACTTCGGCTGAGTTTTATATAAAACCGAATCTTGGCTCCTTTCAGAAAACGTGCGAGTGATCTGTTCAAAGTATGGGTGGATGACCACGCCGGTCTTCATCGAATGGGTGCGGCGGGCGTGGGGTGCCAACAAAGACGACATGAGGCGGCTGCTGATACTGGCTTGGCGCCCATTCATAAGAGTGATGAAGCGCGGAAGGCCCTACACGAAAAGGAAACCGACGTTGTCTTCATTCCTGGCCGGTGTACGCCCACCCTCCATCTAGCAGACGTGTGCTCGACAAAGTCTTTCAAGGATGCCCTCGGGAATCGTTGATCTTCTTTCTCGCGGGAAGAGGCTTTCACCGCTAAGAGACATCTTAAAAAGCCGTTGTGCGAAATGTTTTAGGCTTCGTGTCCGAGGCTTGGGCGCCTCTGTCGGAGGATACCGTGCTGGCGTCCTTTAAGCGCTGCAGCATCTCCACACGCCTCGACGTCATCGAAGACGGGGAATTGCATTGCGGCCTGGCCTCTGGAAACGTGAAACTGGCGATGTGACCCAAATCCTGGGAAAGCATGATGAACAAAGCGCTTTAACGCGTATTTGATGGCGACAGCGTTGCATATTTTGATTTCTTCAGTGATGAGTGGGAAAATAAACGCGGATGTGCCGCTAATGTGTTAAATGCGGCCATTTGCTTGTAGTTTTAGAAATAATTTAATTGAAGATTGGAATCTGGGGACTCTCATGGGAGGGTCATGTGACTCTAGCAAACCAGGAGTCTTATAAATCACTCCGAGAAAAACCCCTGACTCTCGTGGTGCGTTTATATGGTTCTACCAGAAAAATAACCCAGTGATTCCTATTGGGGGAGTCGTTTCACGCTATAAGATATGGAATCAGGCGCTGGGGTTGCGTGATTCTAAGTAAAATGTGAGTCCCGTGATTCTATCGGAGAGAATACAGTGACTCTTGTGGAGGGTTCACGTGTTTCTAGAAGAAAACAAATTCAGTGGGTTCTATGGGGGGTCGTCTGACTCCGTCAAAAAATGGAATCTGGTGATTACTATGGTGGGGCAGCATGATTCTAGTAGAACGGAAGACACCTGATTCTATTGGGGAGAGTCCTCTGACCCTTGTGAAATATAGTCACCTGACTCCAGGCATGAAGAGGGTCACCTGACGCCACTGGGTCATTAGTGTCACTAGACTCTAATGGGGGCAGAGTCTACACACTCCACTGAGCACTGGAGTCACGTGACTCTTTTGAAGGTAAAAGCAACAGGGACGGACAACTGTGGACTACCCCAAAAGAAGTCAGTGTTGACACCTTTTTCAGAGCATGGACCTGCCATGAGCGCGTTGGAGACGAGCTTTCTAAGACCAACAATAGAGTAGAAGCATGGCACCTGAGCACTCAGTTTTCGCTAGGTTTTTAACATTCTGTCCCGTACCGGAACATCGAGGCCTTAAAAACCGAACACAGCCTCCCCCAACGGACGGTGCTCGACGGTGAAAGAGGATGCACCCAATCGGGTTCAAAGTCATACGCGTTAATTTTGTGAAGACTACGGAACGTCCTGTCCCAGTAGAACACACAGCCACTGATTGACTCCCTTTTGGGGTGTCGCTTTTTTGACTGCATGTAAGCTATATGAAAAAAGAGTGTATAAACAATTTTCTTTGCAGTTCAACGAACCTCGTCAGTTGTTATCTTTATTTTTTCTCTAGGTAAATAGGGTATCGCGTTTGTATCGATATAAAACATTAACGGGTTAACAATCGATCTCTCGTATAAAGTCGGCAAGAAATTTGTCTTTACTGGCATGCGGTGAAAATGATTTATATATTACTGAATAAGCACGCAAAGCTATGACTAGGTAAGAGAATAGAACGACACAGGTCATAATATAATGTCATATAACACTAGAACATAAAAGTAACGGGAATACACATGTTCTCCCGAACACGTTAGCAGAAAGTAACTAATTTAGGCGCGTGCTGCTAATATTATGACCTACAACTAAAACGAAACCGCGCGCGTTTTGGTGCCTGCTGTCTTATCGCGTTGCTCTTTAGTGCTTTTGTGTAGCGCTGATGTTTTGAGACCATGCTATTTCGTCGCACACTGTTTTGTCGGTGTGCTGTTTTGACGCCGTGCTATTTTAGACGAGTTCTTCTTTACCATGCTGTTTTGTAACGTGTTCTTTTGTCGTGTGCTGTTTTGTTGCGTTTTTGATTTTATCCTATGGCAAATACACCAATATATGATCTTGAACCTTTCCTCCAGATTTCAAGTTTGATGGACACCTGCACCGACGAGTTCCTTGAAGTTCTGGATTCCCTCCATGACCAAGACGAGGCATTTGAAATAAGGCAGGTCTTCCAGAAGCTTTCGATGGACGTGATTGTCCGATCAGCCTTAGGAGCGGAATCGAACATTCAAAAGAATTCAGGAATGACGGACATGAACGGGATCTCCAAGGACATTATGTTCCACCTGGAGGCGTTTCAAACGAGCTGGTTGTCGTTTTTCATTGGCAAGTGCATGCAATTTTGTATTTCTTTACCAGGGCCACGTCATATTCGATCTTCCGCAAACCATAAAATGTTTGAGATTTTTTTTGTTGAAGCTTCCAAAACGTTTTATTAGAAAATCAATCATCTAGGAGGACCCACACCCAGGCTTAGTGCCAAATTTAATAAACATTTAAATAAACACACACAAACAAAATATAAATTACTTGTCTGACTTGGGTGTATCTTTGGTGCAGGGCTGCCAACACGACGGCAATTTCCCAGATTAAGGTAATATTCAAGTCTCTGTGGTAATAAAGGGAATCTTGGTAGTTTGAGGAAAATTTCGGTCACCGTATGTATCTGGAATTTTGTAGGTCAATTATGATTTTATTTCGATATAACATCGAATTTTAGAGGCTTTGGCTACATTTAGGCTATTCCATCCAGCCGTTTGGCGGATTGTTGTGCGACGATCTGGAAACACTGAGGAGCACTCGAACATCTTTTTTCGGCAAAATAAATTTTCATCCGTTTTCATCGACCCCTGAAAGCGATGGAGGAAAGAATCAGCCAAGTGGATGCTTCTGAGAGCGCCGCTTTGCCTTCTCGAAAAATAAAGCCTGAGAACAAGACGAAATACTGTGATGTCTGGAGATACAGGCTTACCATGACTAACAGCTAACAATATTTCGTGAAGTGCCGTGCACAAAATGGTAGTCACTGTGTGTCGTGTTTACTGCGCTCAAATTCGAGAACCCTCGCTTGTGTTACACCTTTTTGTTTTGGACAATTATAAAAAGCCCTATTGAAGTTATTAAGCGGCACCACGTCTGATGGCGTGCACAAAATCTCAGGTGAAGATGGGGTTTCATTCGTCAGTTTCAATCTCCCGGTAACACTTCCCCTCGCCAAAAGTGCTCTGGCCGCGGTTTTGGCCCGATGAAAACCTTTTCGGGAGCCGTATGCGAGGCGTAAAGGCTACATCATATATTTTTCATCGTAGAAATGTCAGTGGTGCAAAAAAACAACGATTATTTAATATTATGTAATTATTTTGGGCAAACGGGGGAGATTTTGGCAGAAATAGGGAAGTTTCAGGCATTTCCCTAGGGAGGGAAATTTGAACTTTCCGTGTTGGCAGCCCTGCTCTGGTGATTCGTTTATTGTTTGGTTGTTTGTAAAGTACTTAGATATTACTGTACATTTTATGTCGATTATTGTCGCGTATTGACCAAGACTAGCGATATAAAATATTTAACATGGTGATGCAATATGAACTTGAGGATTCTCATACAAAATTGTTCTATTGTTGGAGGATATCATATGCTGTGACGATGTGGATTCACTAATGCATAATGAATATATTTGTTTGCTTTCCAGCTTGCTTCCCAGAATTTTCGTTCATATGGAAGCTGATTCTTATGTGGAGGTACCTATTCATGAAGTTACCGGTGGAAAAAATTGATAATGGCATCATTCCAATAATCAACATGCGCCGGTCTAACCCAGAGGCAAGTGTTCTTTGAAGATTGGACTTAAGAATACAATTTTTAGAAGTACACTTTTAGAAAGTTGGGGCTTTTGGGTTCTTTCCCGGTTGCTTCATATGAACTGCGTATTATTAGGAACTGACTAGAAGGAGAACTGGACGCCACTGGGCGTTCAGCGCAGAGTGGGGCCCAGTTCTCCTTTGTGTCCTTATCTCGGAGCCTTCTCAAATTCAGCACGAACACGCCCAACAATCAACACTGCTCAAAAGAAAAAAAATATATGTTATTTATCTCCACTCAAGCACAGCACAAAATGCCATACTTTAAATAGCAGTTCGGAGATGCCCAGGTACCCAATGTAAAAAAATAGATGCACATAATTTCTACTTACATTTGATGCACTTTCAATTGCCGTTTCGTTGAACAAATTAGTAAAATGATGGATCGTGGGCTTCGGCACAATAAGATCACTTCTGTGTTTGTCAGAGTCGTCAACAGTTGATCTTGTTTATACCACTGAAGGTTAATGAACAAAACGTTTTTAGGCATATCAGAGTTTGTAAGAGGACGAGTGGTTTGAAGAACTTGCTGTTAACAGCGAAATGTATCTGAGGATAACTTTTGACACAAAACACTATAGTCGAATTGATCTTTACAGAACAGTGAATTCGAGTGCGGGGGTATCTTGCTCGGTGATGTGGTAGTTATGGCCACTATGTCTGGATCATGCAAGATGTCATAATCAGTGTCAAAACGCAGACGGCACTATCTCGGTCAACATAGTTTTCTTACCTTGTTATTCTTCAAGCTCGTTTTTTAGTTGTGAGTGGCTCCCAAGATGCTCTGATAAAAAGTGGACAGTTTACTTTGAACACCTAATGCGTGTTAACGTTACCCTAGATGACATTTCTGCTACATTCGGGAGAACTGCGCCGAAGCTAGGAGCCTCGTGATGCAGCATGCAAGTCAGCCGGATTCCTTATGTTCTCAAAACTGCACAGAAGAAAAAAAATCAGCAGAAATAATATGAATACCACAGAAGGATGCGCAAGAAATTAGCCTAGGGAAATAAATGGTAGCGATATTACTCCCTTAATGTCTCGTTCTAATCTTTGCTTTAATTTAGCTCTGATGGGAAATGGCTTCGAGAACAATGTCTACGTTAATTCTTGCGTATACTTTACCATACAATTTGTTATTCGCTTCTTACGTCGTATTATAATTAGGTAAATGCAGTGACCAAGAAAAAATAAATATTTTTGAGGGTTATGGAGCGGTTAATTGTTACAATGACATCCCTTTTTTGTTTTGTCATTAGGCTCGTCGACAAGACCTGTTGCAGCTTATGCTGGATGCTGAAGCGGAAGAAGGGGCAGATGTGAACGTCCATGAGCTCACAGTTACCTACTACGACGATAGATCTAAAAGTGAGTCAATTCACTTGAACAGTTCAGACATATTGACCAGAAAATCATTATCGGGGTTCTTGAGCACAAAGGTTGACACCGACCATACCTGGTACCTTAGAAAACGGCAAGAGTCGCACACAGTAAACAGTACAAGACAGTGCCACAGTGACACAAAAATGGTGGCGTTCCCATAGAACATCATGTTTTTTTTAGCGTACCTTTATGCGAAAATTATAGGGAAGCGGAATATTTCTACACTGCTTATTTCACATATCTAAGAACACGGACATGAAGCATGAAATAAAATGACCCAGTTCAAAGACGCGTGCCCAAATAGTACACCGCACGTAAACACACAAAACAACTGTACGAATAAAGTTGGCGTGATCTAGGTGCACTGGCAGCGCACATGGCTACTCTTCCGATATTACTTTTTTTCTTTTTGGTTAGAAGAATGAACGATTTTAATGTCCTTTTAGTGATGTGAGAGCCGTCTTCATTTCGCAGCCGCCGAATCGAAAGAAAGCAGTCGGAAGCGCCGGTTCCTGACCAATCTCGAAGTTCGCGCCAACGCGGTTCTCTTCTTAATTGCTGGGTAAGCTGACATAGATCATGCTATTAAAAGGTAAGCTAAATAAAGCGTAGAATTTGAGAGGCAGGGACAGTCTCGAAGTCGGCCCCTTAGAGGTAGCGTGTTCCACGCGTTTTTATGCTTTTTTTTTTAAAACGTAGTGGCTTTGCAATTGCAGTTTAAAAGTGTCTTCGCTTTGTCTCCTGCTCAACAGTACTGGGCGATTAAGGAGATACTGAATCGAAATTTGAATTTCGCAAAAAAAAAAAAAAAAAAAAAAAAAAAAGCAGCCGCACAAGCGCTGAAAGGGACGCTACGAGCTCCAAAACATAACTCAGACATCGATATCTGAAACGGACGGGCATTCTTTTGAAAAAAAAAATATACCTTTTCACTTCAGTAGTTGCCTGACCATCGGGTAGAGGGCGCTGGCGAACTCGCCGCCATGAGGTTGCTTCAAGTTAGTCGGTTGGTTTGGGTTTCAACGCGCACGCGATTGTGTGACTGTTTCATGCCGTTTTCGCTTAATGCTGTGATGCAAATTTCTTTCTTGTAGCCCACAGCGAATGAAGCAATGGTGTTGAGGCGCTTGGAGAAGTACGAAGTGGTTTCGAGCCTAAATTGCGAGCATATTTACGAACACCAGACGCGTTGGATTACGTCCATCGTTAATTTCGGCCAGGTTCGGCGGTGAAACAACTGCGCTGTTGAACAGGGAGGAGTAATCATCGTCCACGGCGGTCCACGCGGACACTGTATCTTCGTTCACCCTTAGCTGAGACTAGAAGCTCCGCCTTCAGCGCTAGCTAGCTGGCTTCCGCGGTGCTTTGGCTGCGCGTGCCTGCGCGTGCACGCTTGCGTTAGCAAGGGCATAAAGCTCGTGCTGAAGGCGGAGCTTCAAGTCTCAGCTGAAGGGGGAACAGAGTATAGGGAGTATACACTGGACGCCATATTTGTGCGTCCTGTTTAGAGCGCATGCTCGGAACGAGCTCACAATAGGCTGCTAAGACCGGCACTCTTGATGGTGTGGAATGCACGTTGCAAAAGAACCGTGGAAGCTCGCCATCATCACGCGCTCAGCATTTGCGCACACAGCTATGGCCGCCAGTGAATACTCCCTATAGTTTCCAGGAGAAAAAAAAAAAAAAAAAACACGACAAGCTCCGTCTTTATCACGTGCTCGTTGCCTGCCGCCTTGGTACGGAAAGTAGATAGCTCGCGCTCAAGCCGGATATTGAACTGATAATCTTATATTGTAACAGACTATAGGGACTATTCACTGGCGGCCGTAGCTGTGTGCGCGACTGCTAAGCATGTGCTGACCGCGAGCTTCCCCAGTTCTTTCGACACGTGCATTCCACACCGCCAAGATTGCCGGTCTTAGCAGCCTAGTAATGTGAGCTCCTTCTGAGCATGCGCTCTAAACATCGCCCTCAAATATGGCGTCCAGTGAAAACCCCATAATGCATGAGTGATTAGTAAAGAAGCAGGTAGGCAACATGATTATCCGTATGCTGAATCACAAAGAACAGGCGACTTGACAGGCTTACTGCTCCATGTTTGGTTTTCGTACACATACCTTTTGTGAGCTTCGCAGACTGAAAAAGTATCTTCTAATGACGTAGAAAATAAAAAAAGAAGTGACATTGTCTCGGCCTGTTTTTTTTCTAATATAAATTAAGTTTTCAAGAAATATTTTGGTAGACCAACCTAGGCCAACAAGAAAATTTCTTGAACTAGTATTGGCCTTATGAAATAGACTGTATGTTATTTGGACATTTGTTTACGACGTTCTCAAGGTATGAAATGAATAACAGGCATGTCAAATGAAGTCTTCCGTAATATTTGTGAATTTAAATGAAGGGCGCCAAAGAAGTGATTTCTGGCAAGTTAGGCTCAAGTCGAGCGTAAGGCGCCACCAAATGGACCTGGGTAGAAAGCTCTTTGCTGGCTTGAACCGATGCTTTTTGTAGATTTCGGCGTCGCGAGCTGCTGCAAGTAAACCCCTATTCGCCGTCGACAATGCTGCACGGGAGATTTTCATGCGGACAGATTCTTTTCGGCGTCACATAGTGTGGACCCCAGGCATTCTCAGCCTGTCTGTGACAGTCTCGTACGCGGGGAGCCTCAACCTTTGCGTTGAAATGAATTAATTGAATTGAACTGGTCATTTTAAGAAAATGTTTTATGCAATGAACATGGGACCAAGCACGGTAAACAGTTTCTTGAAATTCATAAATAAATCGATGAAGCGAATGTTTACAGCGCAGGAATTATTCAGAGCATCAAACAGATGTAGTGAGGTGTGATATTGTGAACAAACAAGTTACCTGATGTTTGCGTGTTATTATTTCTAGCATCAGAAAAAAATTCAAATTAAACGTTTGTTTCCTATCTTGTGGACGAGTTCCCCGATTTAATTAAAAGTAATTGTTTTTTATCTGTTACGAATAAAAAGCACGATGCTTTCTGGAAACACACATGGCTATTTACGTTGAGTATTTTGTCACCATCCTTGAGATCCTACAAGCGCGATCATATACATATTTACCCTATGCGTCCCATTGCAAATATTCCACCCTTATTATTAAGCAAATTTGAGTTCTCATAAGTAACTGACCTTTCATCCCTCGTGCTCTCTTAGAGTCACATATATATGACTCAATGTGCGTGAGCGCTAACGCTGATTCCTATACCAATATAACCTCTTCGCACGTAGCCGGCACGTTGACGGTAAAAATAGCCAAAACGTCTTACAAAATTGACTGGTAAATATAAGTATCGGACGACAGTTTACGACAGTTACATGGTAAATATAAGTATCGGACGACAGTTTACGAATTAAAGTAAGAAACGCGGTCAAACGCGACGAAAAACATGAATTCAACGCGTCCGCCAAGCCGCGGCGCAGCGTGGAGGGAAGGACGGAGCGACGAGTTGAAGCAAGCTGATGGCGGCCGCATCACGTGATTCCAATATGGCAGCGCCCATGCGGCGGAGGGTGAAAAGGTCTATAGGGCGCGATCACGCGAGGGCTATGACGTGCCAAAATCACGGAACAGTTGAGAATGAGGGGAAGCGGCCTCGCCTCTCTCTCCCTCGCTTCGGTACACCAGCTCGACGGGACGAAGCGAGGAGGAGAGCGAACAAGAATCGTGACGTGACTTGTCTCGTCGGCCTCCTCGGAGTGTTCGATTTCGCAATTTTCCAAAAATACGGCGATCTGTTGGAAACTTCGCGGTATGAAAGATGTTTTTTGGTTTTGCAGCGTCCCGCCTATCAGTCCAGCCTTGTTTTCTGAGCTCGAAATTTCGGTTCATTATTCTTTGAAAGGATAGCTCCGGCGGTTTTTGAGCAACCCAGCTAAACCCATTTGCAGAATATTCCGGTACGCAATTTATTATGTGTAAATTCAGAATAGCTTTTGAGAAAACGGGAAATGAATGGTATGCTGAATCTAACATTTGAGTTGTTCCGCGCTTTTCAGTGGGGCCAAAGTCACACGTATAACTTGTAAATCGAGGAGGCAGTCTAAGACAAAAAGAAAACAGTATTCTGCGCATGTTTTTGTTCTTTTTTACAGCGAAAGTTGAAATGGTTTTTCTCGCCACTGGGGATTACGTCCGTTGTCGTTGTGGCAGTGGTAAGGGTAGGACGTAGGGCGTCAGTCGTCGATATCGTCAAATGCTCGAAAAAGATTGCCCGACGCCTCGGTGCCCTCCGGACTCGATCCTGGGTTCGCTGCGAGTCAAGCGGACGTGCTACCTCGGAGTTTCGTCACATTGACAGCGATAGCAGTTATGGGTTCTTGCCACCACTGAACATGACGACCGTTGTCTCTTTTTTGTAATTGGCGTAGTTGTGCGAAGGTGTCGGTTGTCGATGTGGCCAAGTCACTGGAAAAATACAACCCACCGCCCTCGGGAATCGAGCCTAGGCCCGCTGCGTGCTAAGCAATAGAATTACCACTGATATGTTTTTTAAACTTTTATTGGTTTACATAAAAGGTACCAGCCTCCCGGCTAGGTCATGCGATACATTTTTTTTTTGCATCACTTTTCAACACTCACAAATCACTGTACGGTTGAAGCAGTGCACACCTAATTTCAAAGAAGACCCTGGTGGCAGTAGTTATGCCTGCGAAAAGTTCCAGATCTATACAAAGGGCAGATTTTGAATTGACCAGCCCGGATGCTTCTACCAGCGCAGCCGCTTACACAGTTTCCGCTTAACACGTCTCCAGATTTTTTTTCTTCTTCCGGTGTTTACAATCAAGCAAAGACAATTTTACAGCTAAATTTACAGCGCGAAGCGAATTTCTGGTTGTCGCCCGTGGGAGCAGCCGCTGGTCACGTGGTAGACCTGTGCGCCGACACGCTGCGGCGCCGCCGCCGCGAAATCACGCCGCCTCCGCACGCTGACCGTTCATTCACACTAAGGGCTCATTCACACTGGAAGCGGATCCGCGTTCGCAAAGCGGTTGCGAACGCGGTTGTATAAAGATCCAGTACAATTGCACGCGCTCTCGATGACATCAAGTGCGCGTGCAATTGTACTGGATCTTTATACAACCGCGTTCGCAACCGTTTGCGAACGCGGATCCGCTTCCAGTGTGAATTAGCGGTGAGAGCGGTGCGCCGACGGTTTAACGCGTTTCTCCACGGCGCCGCCGCCGGAAGGGAATAAAGCCCCTTGATATGTTAACGCTTTTATCAAGGGGCTTTAGAAGGGAACACTCCCGCGCGCCGCCGTCGTAAACTTCTGACCGGCGCACAGGTCTATCACGTGGTGCTTGCGCTCCTTCAGGAGCTTCTCTTGGGCTCTAGAAGTTACTCATTAATCTTCGTTTTTTTGTTGAACTTCAAGCGAAGATTAATAAGTAACCTTCAGAGACCATAGGAAGCTTCCGAAAGAGCTCGAGCGACACGTAATAAATAGCGGCCAGTCACGTGGTAAATTGCGGCCACGTTTTCGCGGGCACCCGCGGGTGCCAACTACAAATTCTTTTCGCGCCGTAAATATAGTTCTAAAAATTTTCTTGTTCGTTGTAAATTCGTTTTATGGCATCCTTTTTCTACCCAGGCTGTTGAACAAATGTTTTTTTTTTTTTTGTTTACATGCATCCTTTAAGGCCGCAGAGCGCCTGCTTTGACGCCAGTTTTATGTCGGGTGCCGTCGGGCGCACACTGAAAAGTAGGCATCCCGAATAAATATACCACCACGTAAACTAGCTCGAAATTACCGCGTGAGCCTAGAAACTTTGACGCATTTGACTGTAAACAACCAAGAAAATGAATAGTGGATTCCGCCACATTCAAGTCATTGATTACACCATCCGACTCACGTCTTCACGCGCAAGAAAAGCTGCAAATAAGCTACGTCTTATCTCTAAATTATACCCATACGTTTCAAAATATCCGCAATTGAAGAAAAAAAAAGAAAACGAAGCACGCGGAGAAACGTATGGTGATGTTGTCGATTTCATCTCTCAGAGCGCTTAGGACTTAACTCTTAATGATGTTGATTAGCTGTTAACTTGCCTAATGCCGATCGAGGAAGAGGATGGAGCAGAGATGGAAAGGGAGTGCAAAAACAATTTCAAAATTTCTATATCCTAGAAAAGTAAAACGCTGGAAACTTCTGGCACATACTTCGGTAATAAAATCTGGTTTCGGGGATTGATTTGTACGTGGACAGTGCGAAGACGCCTTCCATATTCACTGACAAGAGGAGAACGGCAGGGAGGGGCTTCATTCGTCGTGTCTTTTACATTTCACAATGCTTTGTTGTCTCGCGCTCCTCGAGCGCGCGCAGGGAGCCAAAGCCCGGATTAAAGGGCTGTTTATACTCCGACGTTGAGCGCAGTCAACGCAGCGTAGCGCAGAACGCGCGCCTTTCATTGGCCGGCAATCAGAAAGTCGATATCTGCGACCAATCAGTATCTGTGCGCGCTGCGCTACGCCACGCCCGTCGACGTTACGTTGGAGTATAAACGTACCTCATGGTACGGGCGCTCGGAAGACACGCCCTGCCAGTTCTCATTCTGTTAGCGTCTACAGCAGTATGATGTGACCCGCAGTGCACTCTGTAATGTCGCATGATTTGCATAATAATCTATGAAACACTTTTGAATGAAAGCTTTTTTGATGTGCCGTGCGCTCATATAAGTATATACGCGGGGCTAACGAGGTTCTGCTTTATAAAGGTATTTCTTCTTGCCTACCCTGATATCGAATGTTATAAAAACCCGGCAGCTTTGTGAGTCTTACGAAGATGCTTTTGCGTATGTTTCTTATGCTAACTCAGTTTTGAGACATCAAGCACGGCTTTGACGTTCACGACCTACCTGCTGGCGAAGCACCAAGACGTCCAAGACAGACTGAGGAGCGAAATATGTGCCATACTGAAGAGAGACGTGAATGTTTTTACATTTTTTTCTTGCTTGTTAAATATACATGTTTTGCACTGAAGGAACATTAGATATCTTCCTTGCAATTATACAACGAGCAATCAGGCTATTGCTCAGTGCCGAAAGAGTACAAGAAGGAAGAAGGAATCATCTGCATATTCCGTTAAAAATGTTTTAATTGCTCATAACTAGGCACATCAATACTGTTTAAATTTTATAAGAGCGCTCTTTTACTAAAATAGTCACTTGTTTAACATCTTAAAAATGGCGCTGTTTTAAAAAGCTTTAAATATGTGTATGTTCATGTTGCAAGTGCACTGAGTGGTTAGCTTTAGTGAGATTTGTTGTGGAGCAAACTGAAACACCACGGGAGATTTGTTTGATGATGAATGATTGTTTCAGGGAAAGTTCAACTACGACAACGTCTTCAGCATGCAGTTTTTGGACCAAGTCCTCACAGAGTCGTTGAGGTTCTATCCTCCCCTCGTCGGGTAAGGTAGACGTTTTGCTTCACACGAATACTATGGTGACAATGTCGTTATAGTCGAGTGTCATTACCACCAGGTTTCAATCTTTAAAGCAAAGTAAAACAGTCGAATACTCATACAAAATCGGTATATACAAAACTATATAATCCAAATGTAAGGAAGAGGTAACAAATAATTGTTTTGTTAGCTACAGACCTTTAGGAAGTTTGAACAATAGAAATACGATAATTTTCAATAAACGTTGAGGTCAGCAATACTTTACGATCGATTGGCTATCCCGTGATTTTAATAAAAGTTGAAGTGAATTGTTTATTTCTATACGTGTGATCATGAAATAATGCTTGAAGGCTTTTAGAATTCATTTCAAAAGTGTTCATTGACATAAACCAAACAGAAGTTGTGCTTTTGTTGTGTAATTCGACTTTCTTAAATTATAGTTACACGAAAAATTAATAAATCACTCCACCTTTAAATCTAGAAAAGCGAATCTTAAAAAGTTAGCCGCAGCACGTTTATCCCACACCTTTAGGGAGCATTTTTGGTTTTATTAAACGCTCTTGTCGTAGTTTTATACATCGCACTTGTTTTGGAAATAAGTCGTATGAAGATGAATCCGAAATATATTTTTTAAAGAATACTGGCAATTTAGTAGGCGACATCTTTAAAGGTAGTACAAGCTCCCTTTCCAGCCAATACCAGCAAGAAGGCAAGTCCTGAGCACGACGCAATTGTTTGTTATTCCCCGACCCTCCCGCAAGTGACACGCAGGCTAAATTCAAAGAGAGTAGCCGTAAAGCTAGCAGACACGTCCGTGTTGGTGTCGCCGCCAGGTTGTGCCGTGCTTGTTGTGAAACGCTGAAATACGCGCTTGTGGCGATGCTGATGCAAGCTAGGCGGCACTGCATGGATCCACGAGTAGTGACGTTTGGAGGAGGAGGTGGGGGGGAAGGCGCAGATCTAACATTTCAGGTGTTATAGCTCCAGCACGTATGTGTTGAATTCTGTCGTGTATTGGCTCTGCCTGCACCGTAGTGTCATCGAATGGAGAAATCTCGCGCTGTACGCGGGGAGTCCACTCTATCCTTAACCTGTCGCCGACTATATAGTGAGTTTCTGCTTAATGTTGTATGGTAGGTTCGTCACGAGAACTTGCCAGCACGACTACCATTACAAGGAGCTTAAGATTCCTGCCGGACTGAGCATCGTGATTCCCCCGTATCAACTTCAGCACGATCCAAACTTGTGGAGTGATCCCGAGATGTTCGATCCCGAGAGGTGAGCGTGATAAGTTTTTTTCCGTTCCTTCTTTAACAGCCACGTCAAGCGAGATCTCAAAAGCGCTGTTCCCAGTCGTCAAGCTATAGGCGAATATGCAGCTGGATCTCCCAACTTTACACAAACGCTACAGCTATCTGGATTTCTAAACATTTACCGACGGATATGACTGTACCGAGACTCACACTCGAAGTTCGACCTGATGGATATTATATGACGAGCATTTTTCGGAAAGGTAGAGGAGTTTGTTTTCGTATTAAAGCGATAGTTTTATTTTGAAATGTCAGCAGCGGAGCACAGGCGTAACTGTTGGTATGACGTCATATTACGTGCGGCGGTTAGGTTAGTAGGTTAGGAACTGCATATTAGTGCTTTAGCATTTTTGTTTCTTTATTGGGTTTGACGGAGTGTCTATGCCAAGCAGTATATCGCTTTGGTGACAACCACGGAAAGCGTTTGTATAGCATCCCGTATTAAAACTATTTATACTTTAGGCTATGTTATGACTCTATTGACATCAAGGTATGTATGTTTGGCAGGATGTATTTGACCGATACAATGAGAAAGCTGATGTGTGTGGAGATTTTGAGAAATGTTACATACAAGACGTATTATATCTTCTCTTTTTTATTGTAATGTTTCCCTTAACGTGGTCTTGACGTGCAACATCTTTTTTCTTTATTTGTACCTCTGAATGATAATAACTTTTATATTAGAGCCCAGCTCTTAGGCGCCCGTTTCCGCGTATAGCGGCGTCGCCGTCGGCGTAACCGCCCCGCTAACTTTGGAGGGAAATTGAATTGGTGTTGATTTCACGTGATGTCAATTTTACCGCTACATCTAGCGGAGAAACTGAATTTGGTTATGGGTGACATGACACGAAGACATGTGACGTCATTTTCTCCGCTAAATTTACCGGGGAAACTGAATTGGTGTTGAGGTCACGTGGCGGCAATTTCCGAACTAAATTTAGTGGGGAAACTGTGGGAAGGGGGAGGGTATGAAGAAGGAGGAGGGGAGGGTAGGGTGTAGGAGGATCAGAGGGTACGGATGAGGTGGAGGGGAGGATGGGAAGAGGAGGAGGATAAGGGTAGTAGGAGGGGAGAGGAGGAGGAGGAGGGGAGGAGGAGTATGAGGAGGAAAGGAGGTGAAGAGCAGAGGAGGAGGGGAGGAGGAGGAGGAGAAGGAGAGGGAAATGAGGAGAGGAGAATAAGGAGATGAGCGGGAAGAGGAGGGGAGGGTAAGGAGGATGAGGAGGGCATACCCTCCCCTCCTCCTCCTCAAGAGCTGCCCTCTAATTTCGCATTACAAAGGTTTGTAAGCGTTTTTCATTTTCTACATCTACTTTTGGGGACAACTTCTCTGGCAATAAAGACAAAGAAATGCCCGTCCACATACTCGCGTTTCTTTGCCGACAATCGAAGCTGTAAACTCGCATGTTTCACTTTGAAAATGCCCCAGAGGGTGACATACGTGAGCTCGCCAAAGTTCTGCTGATTAAAAAGTTCTGATCTCAAGTGGGGAAACCCTCAAACTTGGAATCTTGTTTATATGAACATTTTAAAAATATTTTTTACCTTACGAATGTTCCGATTCCTTTGATTATTTTTTTTTAAGTTCAAGATTATAATTCTTACTAATTTTAGCTTTTATGGCTTCTACATTCCCCCCTGGATGGTCTCCTAAATGATTTTAGTAATGTTATTTCATTTTATCTTGGTTCGAAGTAAACCTGTACACCTAGCAATCCGCACGTCTCATTTGTTAGGGGTTTTTAGATGCTTAGGTATAAAAAGTTGTCAATGTCTTTAAATATCTGAATATTGAAAATTGTAAACGGCCATCTTCACTCATTAAATGCGAAGACGCATTCCTATCTTTTTGCACACCTTTTTATTTTGGATTTGCGAATTCTTGCTTTGACCCGATACAGATTCAGCGCCGAAAACAAGGGAAGTTTCGACCCAATGGCCTTTCAGGCCTTTGGCAACGGACCCCGAAACTGCGTGGGAATGCGATTTGCCCAACTCGAAATAAAACTGACGCTGGCCAAGATGCTGGCAAAGTACAAATTTCTGCTGGACGATAGACACGTGGAGGTTCGGGAAATTTTACACTTCCTTTTCCTTTATAAAATTGATGTCATCTTGCATATAACGACCGCACTGGCGCTCACGTTTATTGTATATTGTATATAGCGACTGCACTGACTTGCAGTGTAATTTTTTTAAGTCTTGGGAAGGATATGTAACGAGCAAGCTAACTACGTTGCGTGTTGTTCGTTGCAACGATACCGAGAAAAAGAACGCGTTACCACCAACACTGCTTGTTGGTTATGTACCGGTGTGTTTTCCTCTTCGTGTGCATTTATGACAAGCTGCTTTCAGCAACCTTCATCTCATGAGTTTTGCCTCCGCTGTCTGCCAATGTCCGGGGGACGAGGGCTCGTCAAGCTGCCACTTAGCAGCGTTTCTGCTCGGTCCCACCATGAATGACGGAAAATAAACTTATATTTATTAAGGATGAAAAAAACAATTTTAGAGCTGCAATTTCGATGACATGAGTGCGTTATGTAATTACATTTTTTGGTGCGCTTACGATATTGACAGACATTTTGAGGAAACAGTAATGTTCCCCTCATAGCGCTGTTGTCACCGCCATGCGGTAGCCAGGTAAAAATTTAGAAAGGGAAACACATCTCGCCGGAATTGTCTTTCTCGATATTCTCTGCGTTAATGATTTACGTGATGTTTCACGGTTCCGCCAGTATATTCCAAGAGAAAGCCTGTGCTTGCGAAGTTCTTGCGTAGAAGACAATAAATGGGCGCTGTATTTTGCTACCTCTCGAACTCGCAACACGAATGGAACACCAGATTTCATTTTATGATATAAGCTTCGATTATACTAATCAACGTTTCACCATGTTCATAATACATAGCAGCAGGCACGTAGCCAGGGAGGGGGCCCATGGGGCCCAGGCCCCCCCTCCCCCCGAAATCTTCAATTTTGCTGGGACCTCCTCCCCCCTCCCCCTCATACAGCATTTTGTCATGGGCGGCCCCCCCCCCCCCCCCCCCCCCCCCCCCCCGAAACAAAATCCTGGGTACGTGCCTGCATAGCAGGGTAGGTAAATGCCAGATTAAACAAGTCGGCTCTGTCACATAGCACGCCTAGGGTACACTCCGACCGAATCGACGCTACGATTTGGTGGTGCCACTCTTACCGTGCCAAAAGTGCACCAACGCAGCACTCGTTGTATTTGTGGGCTTCCTTTCGCCGAGGACGCTTTTCGCTAGACTTCGCAAGATATTTACCAACAACCGACATCAAAGCACATCGGAAGTAAAGAGGACTCAACGGCAACCACTTTTTGGGGTTTCCACCCTCGAATTTTTGGGCCCTCGACCGAGCTTCAACGGACCACGCCGGGACTAGGCCCAGTTGCAGGGACTAGCGGTTGGGCCTAGGTACAACATCGTCCATGAAGTTTGTGGTAGCCAGAGAAAACCTCTCCCCAGAGTTATACGACGAGTCCTCAACGGACATTCGAGGGTGCTAGCAGGCCCTAAACTCAACCATTCAGCCCAGCTCAATTCCAACCCCATCGCCAGCTACCTCGCCAACAGCAACTTCAGCGACAAAGAGCAGCACCGTACTGGCGCCGGCACGAGGACGGCCCAGGCGCAGGGCCCCACCCGCTGAACGTCTCCCGAAGGACCACGTCAAAGTCGTGCTTCGCCCCAGAGGTGGGATCAACCTCAGCACCGTCTGACCTACCACGTTAGCCGACTGCGTCCCTTAGGCGGCAGAAATCACACCTGACCCAAGGGACAGAATCCGCGTATATACAAAAGCCAACCACCTACTAGTAAGCACCCCGGAGGAAGAGCGCACGAAGAAACTGTGCACAGTCAAAACAATATTGGTCAAAGGCAACCATTATAAATTCGCCGCGCACGTTTCTGCCCAGGCTAACACCATTGCGGAAATTATATTCAACATCCCTGAGGAGGACTCACAAGCCGAAATCTACCACGCGCTGGTCGACTCAAACCCGGACCTGCCTATACTCGCAGCAAGGCGTCTCGGGGAAACCGAAGTCGTACTAATTTTATTCAACGTACAAAACATCCCTTTCTGGCTCGCTACCTGCCAGCCACTTACCGTTGTACTCCGTATCGACACAAGACAGATGCCTGTACCAAGTGCTGGCCAAAGAGACATCGGCAGGATGTCCGCCTTCATCAAATCATCAGGTGCCCTAGCTGCGGCCTAGAAAACTCCATCGATAACCATCCATGCACGCCTTGCTGCTTGGTATGCAGCGGGCCCCACCTCATGGGAGCGCCGGAATTCCCGAAGAGATTGCAACTACGCCGCAGGTAACCGTCGCGAGCAACCTCGCAGTCGACCTCCGCCTGAGCGAGGGGTCCAACAGGCAGAAAAAACCCACCTCCAAACACCGACGACGCCAAAAGCTGGCCCACTTTCCCAGACAGAGGCAGGTCGGCGAGTAAGTCGCCAGTCAAGAGCGAGGCGAACACCGAGGTCCCCCTTTATCAACCGGGGCAGAACACCATCCACTGACAAAGGGCGGTCATCGCACGGATCGGCAAGAAACACCAGAAGAGGAAGCTCCAATCACCCCTCTGAGGCGAGAAACAACTATAAAACGGTAAGCTTCGGGGCAGAGGTCGCCCACTCTCAACCTTCCCATACCCATTCCCCCCGCACCCCCTTCCCCTCTAAATCCCACTAGAGGAAGGGACGGAGCTCACTAAGTTCCGAGCTGATATGGCGGCGCTTTGGAGGACGAAGAGATACAGGCAATTGGAGAGTAGAATCAGAACCTTAAGGCTAGCATGCACGCGCAAGCCCCCGTCGCGCCCACAGCCCCCAAAAAGAGGGCTGCCAGAAGTAAACCAGCTGATCAAGACACCACCCCTGACACCCCTCGATCCAACGAGAGCCCGGCACCAAATACTCCAAGCTGGAGCAGGATATCCACTTGATCAGGGAGGGATGCGTTAACCTGGAGCGAAGCATTGACATCAAGATTGCCAACGCAATAGAAGCCGCGATGCAAAGCTCGCTTAGTAGCCTCCTAAATTAATTTGAGAGCGAAGTGGCAAAAGCGTGCAGGGATGCGACACGCGGCGTAAGATCAAGGAACGCCTCCCCTGGGCTATCCACGCAGGAGAAACTACTACAGCTCTCTGAGCAAATAATTCAATCCCGAGTTAATCTCAACAGGGCAGCCATCCTGGCCCTAGACCTCACAAACCCATTCGACAATGTCGCCCATGAATCCATCCCTAGGGGTGTAAGGTCAGTGAACCCCAGAGAGAGGATATACAACTACATCAAACCATTCCTCTCGGGGGAAACTGCCGTAATCAACGTTGGCGACCTCACATCACATACTATCCAATTGGGCAGCAGGGGAACCCCGTAGGGGGCTGCGCTTTCTCCCATTCTCTTCAGTCTGGCAGTCACTAACATCCCCAAAAAGCTAGGCCAGATCCCCCAACTCAGACGCAGTTTATATGCCGACGGCATTACCTCCTGGATCGGCAGAGGGAGTGACGCCCATATAGAAGAAACACTAAAACAAGGGATTGAGATAGTAACGAAGGAAACGGAGAGACCAGGTCTCGCCTGTTCTCTTGCGAAAGCCGAACTACTACTTCAGCCCCCCCCCCCCCCCCAACCCTAGGAAACAAAACAACGCTGACATCAAACTACACATCAAGGGAAGACCAATCCCAGTGGTCCCGGAGCTCAAGCTCTTGGGACTGCAGATCCAGCCGAATAGGCCCACTAACAAATTCCTTGAACGATTAGAAAGTCAGATTAGTCGAGCAATAGGCCTGCTAAAAAGGGTGACTAATAAATATAAGGGCCTCAACGAACATGATCGCATTCGCATCCCACAAGCATTCATCCTAAGCGGCTAACATACTCGTCTTCATACCTACGCCTCACGCCGGACTTCACAAATAGGTTAATACTTTTTTCCTATGGTCTACGAAATAGCACTACACCTACCGCCTGGCACTCCCACTGCCAAAGTGGAAGGTCTTGGTTTGCAAATCACCAGGACGAGTTAATAGAAGCATATCGTGCTGCCCAACTGACTAGGCTCTCCCACAGCTCCACGGGTAAGCTCATTCTCGTCAGCCTAAACATTGGATATCACGAGCTCGTCCAAGAAGAATCCCTTGTCAGGACCAACATCCAAAACAAAATTATAGACACTCTGTTACCTCGAAACGTACATCCCACCCAACACCTTGCTCGCAGGAAACAACGAGCAATTTCCCTGCAAAGAGCACACAGCGCTTACCCTGGTGTCCTAATATGTGGGCGTAGCAGAATACGGCCACCAAGAAGTTTTCACGGCTGCGGTGAATGACAACTTACCCTCCCCCATCAACACAGTCGCCGTCCTGACCAGTGACCCGGATACGGCGGAGGAAGTAGCCATAGCCCTCGCCTTTACTGTGATCTCAACCCCCTCAGTGATCATCACGGATTCTAAAACAGAGCTTGAAAATTTCGCAGTTGGCCGCATTTCCAAGCCAGCGCTCAAAATTCTTGACAGAAACCCGTCCCAGACAGGGGCGGATCCAGAACTTCGTTTTAAGAACGAAAATACTTTTTTTTTTTTTGGGGGGGGGGGGGGGGGCGCGGGAAATTCTAAAGTAGCATAAACAGGACTCCGGTTGCGTCTTTTGTTTTAGCTGCCGTAGAACCACACTGCGCCGGCGGCCCCTGGATGTGCACCGCTGCTCCGACTTATTGGCCCCCAGCCGTGCTTTGAAACCACCGCCGCGGACTTCAGTCTCGGTTGAAACGACGGAGTGGTTCTCCAAAGTCAGGGTACAAGTGTGCCTCTTCGGGTGCGACCTACCACCAGGTAGGCCGGTAGTCGGTTTTATTAGGGGGGGTCCGCTCATGTCAAATTGCCCTCCGAGAAGGGGGAGGGGGGTTCGACTTTGGGGGAAGGGCGGCCGCCTCCGTCGCCCCCTTCCCCCCCCCCCCCCCCCCCCCCCCCCCTTTGGATCCGCCCCTGGTCGCAGACACCCGTCTGACTGGTCTGGAAACCCGCGCACGCTGGTCTCGAGAGAAAGGAGGCAGCCCATGAACAAGACCGAGGATACACTATCATGGCTGTGCATAGTCCCTATCCCTACCCCGGGGCCAGATCTGCCAGGGACAGTCCATCCAGCTTCCATGAAATCACCACACACACTTCCTTTCCCGTCAGCTCAATCCGCCAGCCGTCAAGACCCTCACTCTGGAGCAGGACCATACTTGGCGCCAACTCCACACGATCACTTTCCCAACCCAGCCACCCTCACCCAAATCTTCCCCTCAATGTTCCACACCTTGGAATGCCCCCTTTGCGGCGAGAAAGTCACTCTGCCCCACATAATCTGGGCTTGCCCACAAGACCCTTTCACCCGATTTCATCCCATGATAAGTGGGAGACCTCGCTCCGAAGCTCCAACCCTGAGGTGCAACGCGCCTTGGTGGAAAGGGCTAAGGAGGTCGCCACCACCACGGCTACAACGAGGACCGTACTCCAAGGAATTCTCCATATTCTGTCAATAAAAGGTTTTCCTCCTCCTCCTTTGACCGATTGAATCAATCATGCAAAAAAAAAAAAAAGGGGCATGATTGTGGTACCTACAATGTGCATGATTCGCTTACTCGGTGAAAGCAAATACACAAAGACGACGCTCGCCGTGACGATGCACTTTTGGCGCTGTTTGATGGGCTCCAAAGGGACGTAGCGTCGGCTGCGTCAGACTTAATGTGAGTCAGAGTATTTGTGCATAAGATAACTCAGGAAATGGTGGCCATACAACCTACGTTCAGACAAATACGGGACGGAATAGAAACTGATTTAACAAAAAGAGAATATTTTCGTTGAGCTGGTTCCTAGGATGACCTTACGTCCTCCTAGAAGCCATAAAAAATATTTTTTAAAGTTTGGAATGAGATCATTTTATTTTTAAAACTATTTCAGGGGAATCAACTGAAGCTGGGCTCTTCCTTCAATTTCTGCTATCCCCAGGATGGCGCTTGGTTGAAGGTGAAGAAGATCTGAGTCTGCACTCAACTTTGAAAACTATTTTCCACCAATGAAATAAATGGGAGCGTCAGTTACTTTTTTTACGACAATAATTTGATTGTTACAGTCTCTGCAGAATTCTTCTGGTACGGATCCCTTTATTTTGACGCCCCATGTGCGCGATAACCTTAAATTTGTCTAGTACTGATCCAAACATGAAATAGACCAGATGGAAAAGGAAGCGGTATCTAATGTACTCGATCAATCATCTTTCAGCCATATTAGAGGGTTCACTAACCGATGGTTTCGGACGAAAAAGATTGGTTGCGGAAAAGTGGGACTCGTAAATCTAAACTATGATCATGCATGGCCAATCCAATCTCATCCCTTCACACGTCGGCTCTGATAAAAACCGCTCACTTACCGGGGCGACCCATTTCAGTGCTTCGGTGATACGTCTTGCGATCTCGCTAATAAAATTTATTGTCCACACTCGTTGCCATCTTTTTTTCTTTGTTGCATAATATTTTAACAATAGCCCATTGGATGTACAAATACATTGCCTGAGTTGAATCAGATGCAAAAATAATCACTATGAGGCGACTTCTAGTTGCAAGATGATGATAGCTGACAGGAATATTTCATGTGGCTTATAGCTTTTATTTTGACGGTACAACCTTTACCATATTGAACCTTAGTTTTTGAAATCGTGCTCTTAGTTCTACATTGAGCAGAGTGTTAGACTGTTTTTGGACTTTGTGTGTGTAAATGCGTGAATTTAAGGTGTTGCTTCATGATAGTATTTTGTTTTTAACGCGATAGCGTTAAGGAGCTCGATTGCAGAAAATTCGGCGTCGGAGTCAGGGAGACAGAAAAAAAACCTGATTGGTAAATCAGGTCATGACGTCGCAGCCACATGACCTCGCGCGGAGATTTGAAACAGCCCACAATGCTCACAAGTAACGTGACTTCATGCGTGGAATGACAGTGATTAAAACATGACATGTAATGAGAGTTAAAAGTAGTCATATGTCTTAAATGATTTCACTTTATAAAACAATTCATATTACTCGCTTCCACGGCCTGGTAACCAGCGGGGATTTATATGTTTAGCTATCCCTTTCCACTCTTAAAGGCGAAGCTTAAACGGCCTCACGTAATATTTTTGTTTCTGCACACTCGTATTTCATATATCGGGGACCAGGTAATGCTCAGGCTGCGAACCACTGTTTTCTTCCTCACCCCTTCCCCACCAAAATCAATGAAACCGGCGCAAAGGTCATAGTTATTTTTAATTCGACACAAACGTCATAGTTATTTTTAATTCAGACTTGAATGACGTTGCATGTGTACACAACCTTGTGCATGAGAAAGCTTCGTAGTGCAACAAGTTCCCGCTCTTTTAACTTTCAGACTGGTGGTAAAAAACTTAGAAAGACCTGGGTTAAATTTTAAACCGTACATTTGTGGGAGCAGTATTTAAAGAAAATCCGCAATGAATTTTTTGGTGCGTATTCAATTTTCAAATTTAGGTGTTTTTTGGTGATTTGTTTTGGGCGGACTCTAAGAAATGTGACTGGGTGAAAAAATCTCATGAAAATACAAGCGTTTAAGATGAGGATTTCGACAACACAAGTCCTAGCAGGTGTGAACATTTTTAGAAATGGCTGTTTTTTGTTTTAACTGTGTCTGTACTTTCGACACTAGCGGTACGTTTATTGGTTTATTCAGGTTCCAAACGCGTTTGTATTTTTGACACCGAGAGATGCTTATCTGTGTTTTTTGGTTAAAAGCGAAATGTTTACAGGCTAGTTAAGTTCCAGGCTGCTGGACGAAAAGGAAGCGAATTCTGACTACGCGCCTCTGGAAACACAGCATCGAAGTCACTCTGGGAAGCAACTGTCCGATTACCAGTAGAGTGCTAAGGTGATTTGGTGTTCCTTGAGTTGCACGAAATACTTTGCTGCGAAGAATACATTAATCTCGGCTCATTTCCTCTAGACAGAGCGCCTACAGCGCCTTATGCCCTCTAGAGGTAGGGACAGGCCGCGTTTAAGGATGCATACACGTTTCCATGTCCACGCTGTGCCATGCCCGCGCGTTTGAAGGAGAAGGAAACAGCTTGGCGACCGAGACACCGGGTCCGCCGAGACAGCCGAGACGGCACTCTGGAAATCCACAATAGGTGGCGTCTCCCAATCCTTCCAAATCAAGTGGGCAATTTACTGGAGCTGCGGCGCATCCAGCCGTTCTTACTAAACCAAACTCATCCACGCCCAGGCTCTTGTAATTTCGCGGTGCGAGATGTGTTCTCCTATTAACATAATTGTTGAACTATAGGGTGACATGTTCTTAAAAACTTGTGCATCTATACATCAATTTATTCAATCGTAAAACTTCTAGCGTCTGCCTCAGTATTAGCTTCACATATAAACCCGGGCGAGCCTAAAATAAACTGAGGCGGGATCGTGAACCAGTCGCGTAGCCCCTGTCCTTTTTATTTTCTCCCATGCTATAGACACAATTTGTTCTTGATAGTCTAGCTGTCGCAATGTGGTTATTTGGCCTAGTTCGTTTATATTCGTAAGTTTAAAACCGCCAAAAACATACAAGCACCTAAAGGAGGGAAAACAAACAAAGCGCTGCCCTAACGTAATCCAAATCCGCGATGTAATGACCTTAACGTCGTTTTACTACATGAAACCCACCAAACAAACGCTCAACAGTGATAGGTTTTTTGGTCAATCTGTGAATGGGAAGAGTTTGGGGATGCGACGAGAGGATTGTGCGTGCGCTGCGGCAGCACGCTGAAGGATTCGGGACGAGGGGTAGAGCTTGGAACAGCAATTACGACACAGGTTGGGGTGTCCAAACCCCAAAAGGTTGTGCTACCTGCAATCGTTCAAGGCACCCACCTGCCCGAGGCGGATTTCATTTAGATGGGGGTGACCGAGGACTGTAATCACCACCGCTGCCGTCCAACACCCTGACCACTCTCCAGCTGACCGAGAGGTTGAATGCTCTTTATCTTCCATATTACAGCGTTAGCTGCTCCTATACAGCCCCACCGACAGATATTTTGAGTCTTGACAACCCTCGAGCTTGAAGAAACCAAACAGACTCACTAGGCTAGCGTCGTTTATTGTCTACAGAGATAACTACTATAAGTTCTCTCCCCCCCTCCCCCCCCCCCTCGAAATTATGAGGGGTATGTGTAGGGCCGTGTGCGACCAGAGCCTGGTATGCCTTTGTGCTGCCTTGTAGTGCGGCCGCCGTCTACATTGTCAAGTGCTTGGAAATAATATCACCAAAAACCTGTAAAGCCGCCAGCATCCGATGCTGGGTCTGCTAGAAGCGAACTACAGCAAAATTACTTAGGCTTCTTTTTTTGGCTATCGACAGAGCTACGTCCGCTGCTGCAAGCGCCGCCTACTAATTGCACCTGGTGAGGACATCTGCGCATATGAGTCTCACGCAGCGCTTGCTCGAGATGATCACAATTGGGTAACGTTGTATCATGGCACTTGAGTGCTAGAAAGTGTCTACAGAAAAAATAAGTGTTTCTCGTCGAGTGGGCGTTGGCGACGGCGCCTCAACCTAAGGTGCTGTTTGTGACAGAAGTGGAGCTCAAAGCTAAACTTGCCGCTGCATCAAGCTTACGTTGTGCACACAGTGTTGAAGAGCACGAAGTATCACAAACAGCAGCTCGCCGTCGCCACCAGGGGAACAGCGAGGTGCGTGCTCGTGAGAATGAGGCCAAGAGACTTCGTTCTTACGAGTACGAGATCGAGTTCTACGCAAGGAATACATTAGGGTCAAATAGGGTAGGTGTACTGTAGATTCACACATGACTGCTCAATGTATTCTTCGAGTAATGTATACAGCGTTTATGTGTAGATTTTGTAATTTCACCCGATTCCTCTGTAGAACTAATATTTTCTCAACGCATTCGGGTGTCGCGGGGGATCTATTTTCATTTTAATCAAGAAGAACGTCACAGCGCAGTTATCCTTTGGGTGTGCATTTGGGGGTAGGGCAGATTTAAGGGCGTGAAGAGCGCCGCTGACGTCGGCGACCTTACTCACGTCAGTTAGGATTTTCAGCAGTGCGAGCGCAGTTGGAAGACCACTTAAAGCGGTTGATTAGTGGTCGTAATATTTATGTCCTATCAAACTCTGGTTGGACTTGTTCAGGCTGACATTCGTTGTTGTGAAAATGCAGAGCAACAAGAAGCCCTTCAAATTGATGCGGAGATATCACATTGGCAACATATGGGACAACAAGATCTGGTTGAATGAATGAACAAATATTTCCTGAGAGTCGATAGCGCGTCATTACTCATCACTACGTTTATGCGAGGAAATATTTTGAGCTCGCCTTTTCTTCAGGAACCATTTTCCATTCTAGAGCAGTACCTTGTACTCTTTTGGCGAGTATATAAAGAAGCTGAGTTTCAAATTTTAGCACCACTAAAAAAACTATAGTAGACTTGTGACCATCGGCCTGCTTGGGTTTGAAGGACATAGTACTTTACCGTAGTTCAAATCAAAGTCACGGGTGAATCTTCTTGATCAATATGTCTTTATCTAGTTAGAGTAATCTGCCCTGCGTTTTTTTATTTTAACTTTAACTAGGGTGGGTAAATTAGTTTGACACCAAAACCGATTGGCACGAATTTTCGGTGGTGTCAGTACTGATATCTGATGAACCTCAATATTAATTGTTCTGCCGACGGCGTCAGCATCATTCTCTATTAACCACAAATCCTCTTCGTTTAGTTGTAAGCGCGTTTTCATCATCACTGTTGTCGGCAAATCATGTTTGATAATTTTTTTCCTTATCAATAAAGAAGGTCCTGTCTTTTACGTACATTTTGCATTGTAAATTTTCGTTTTTTTAACCTTACATTAACAGAGTGAGAAAAACAAAACAAAATACATTACATACTCCCAGATCTTCAAGCAGAAAAAATAAACAAAAATCATTCGACCCAGCACATTGGGAAATACGTTTCCCATGCCAATTTAGTGAAAAACCCGAGACTGGGGTAAAGACAAAGACGACGACAAGGAAGAGAAGGAGAACGCCTCAAAACGTTCTCCTTCTCTTTCTTGTCGTCGTCTGTCTTTACCCCAGTCTCGGGTTTTTCACTAAAATGTGTAATATACACCAGCTCGCTTGCGCCCTTACGTTCTGTCCCATCCCAATTTTTTTTTGTTTTTTTTTAAGTAATGCACGTAGGACGATCTATGCTTTTTATTTTCTTTATTTTCAGTTCATTTTCACTAAAATGTGAACAAGACTGCGACGCGTATTTTTTACTAGTTCCAATAATCACATGTACTTTATTAATAAAAAAAACAGCGACTCTTGTTTTTTGGGGGCAGGCTTTAGGTGACATTGTGGCCAGCCGCGATATGACATTTTGACATATCTGATATTTTATATTTAAATAGGAAGGCCTATATGTCCCTTGTATCTCAAAGCGTTAAGACACGCGGAATCACCTTTCCATTCCACGAGCAATCGGGCAGCCTCTTTAGAGTTTGTAAAAATCATTAGTTCTCATTACCAAGACAGCCAGCCGCTCCATAACACCCTTGAACTCCCGAATTTCAAATTGTTTGTTTAGTGTTAAGGGTCCGAGAACTTACTACAAAATTTTGTTTGCAGAAGTGTTTGGGCAAAAGCAACATATTACAAACTCACAACAAAAAGGGAAACTATGGCCTTCTAGCCAAAGTTTTAATGCTGTGATGTCAATAAGACGCCAATAAGACGTCAATAAGAAAGCGGGTCAGTAGTAAGTGGACTCAAACCAGTGTACTATACTCACTAAGAAAAAACAACAACAACAATGTCGCAATTTAGTTTTGTGTAAATTGGTTGACTTAAGTAATGTAGCGAAATAAAGTACTGCATGAATATTATTTCAACAAATTTGAGCCGAGGGCACCGGATTAGACCCTTCCACTAATTAAGCTTCATTAGGTCCGGTGTCTCCTGGTACACAACGTGGTTAAATAATACACCATTAAAACAACACAATTTACCTAAATATAATTAACGCACACAGTATGCATGTTACAAAAATGAATAATAAGGCTGCTGACAATGAAGTTGTTAGGCAGTGTAGGCAGGTTAGGAAGAAGGAACTGAAGTGCATAAATGGTACAGAAATAGGAAACGATCGCTAATTTGTTTTGTCGGATGCAGATAACAGATTTGCTTTTAACAAAGTTCGAAAGATAAAAAAAGGAACATGAATCATCAACAAAGACAATTTTTATGCCGTTTTGGCAAAACAATTACGGGTTAGGCTTGAGTGTTGATTCAGATTCAGATTTTCTCCACCTTCAACCATGCACCATCCTGGGGATAGCAGAAAATGAAAGTAGAACCAATCTTCAGGGAATCCTCCTGAAATAAAATTCAATGGAACATTATTTGATTTTTGAAGAACTCCCTTTTCTTTATTTTATTTCACATTGCATAGTATATACACAATACCTGTGTGACTTTATAGAGGATGGACAATTAGAATAGGTTCGAACTTGGTCAATAAATATTCTTGTAATCATTTTTTTATTGCTGCGGTCTTGATTTGAATGCGCGTGGCAGTGGCGGATGTCAGTGCAGTCAGTATTCCATGAATATTTCTAAACGCACAAATTATTAGTCTTGCTACATTGGAAGAATCGTCAACACTCAACAGAGTTATTCAGTTTGAAATTTAACAGCCGTGCTAATATTCTTTACTATAGCCAATATTCACTATCCCTTGTTTCAGCTTCTCCAGATGCAGCCAACGCTACGAGCTGATTGGACCAGTGAAGTAGCCTCAAAACCGCAAGTCACTGACCCAATTCTCTTTATAATTGGTTCAGCGATCACAGAACACGTACAGAAACATGATGAACACCATGAGGATGCGGTTTTACCGCTCTCTGGTTTGTCCCATTAACTCGAAGCGTCAGCTGTGTCTGGACGTAAGGCAAAACAAAGTATAGTTGCGTCGAAGTTCATGAGACAGAACTATACTTGTTGCATGTGCTACAGTTCAAATTGGCGAAATGTCAGGCGCTTACGGTTTTGCACACTACGGCCTTGTACGTACAGGCTGAAGTCTTATACAATTCTAAGTTATCCTTCGGTATCGCAGAAAAGAGAAGCGTAGTGTAGCTTTAAAAATGAGGATCCCGTGTTACACGACTCTCCTTGGCAATATACATTTTGCTGCTGCAGCTTTCTAACAATAGCACCAACAGAGGCAATTATTGTGTCCAGGGACCTTCTACTGTTTACCAGAATATATAGAAATGAAAAGGACCGTGAAAACAAACCCCAGGTTTCACGTCGGAGAAACGTTCAACATTGGCACAAGTTTGGAAATCCTAGAGTGTCCTAACTTGACATAATATGGTTTTTCTTCAAGGCGTTAGGTACTAGCCTGCAATAGTACTTTCTTCTGGCTTGACGCATGTTTATCAGAGTGCAAAACGTGAGCCAAAGGTGCTACATATGTACCGAAGAACCAGCTGTGAAGCCTAAATCTAGACTTTTAAAGCACATTAATGCAAAAGTTATCACATAAAAACCATACAACCAGTAGTGAAGCCTAACTTTGTCAATTGTTCGGCGATTAATACATACCAGCAGTGAAGCATAACATTGGCACCTGTTTGGTAAATTAGGGCTAAGACACCTAGACTCTGACAAAAGAGGGCCGAATCTGGATCTATCTTGGATTCTTCGCGCTTCTATAGGCCCTTAATTTTCAGACATAAACCAAACTTTTGTCCCCAAAAAACTGTGCTACCTGGGTATTCTTATAATTCCAAATTGACGTTCCGAATTTGTTTTAGACTTAATGATGTTCTAAATAAGGAAGAAATGTAGATAACAGGAACCTTGACATGTCTTTCGTCCAGCAGAAACCTGTATTTAGCCAGCATTTTTGCCAGCGTTAGTTTCATCTCAAGTTGGGCGAAGCGCATTCCCACGCAGTTTCGTGGTCCGTTGCCAAAGGGCTGAAAAGCCATGGGGTTGAAGCTTCCCTTGTTTTCGGCACTAAATCTGAGTGGGGGGAAATATTAATATGGCAAAAATTAGACAATTTGTAGCGGAAGACGAGTCAATTTTTTGTTTATATACAAAGAGCTGGCCACTTATTTTAGGCCCACACTACTTTATGTATATATTTAAGGTACTTCGGGGGTTTCAAAATAAGTTGGCAGCTTGTCCCTGTTACATACCGCCTTGAAGAACTCTCCACACATCGACGACAAGGAAGACACAGAGTTCTCACTGCTCATCGCAGACAGCTTAAACTTCATGTAACGCGTTATGACTGCCTATAATTTGTCCGAGACAGCCACTCTATCGGAGGCGAGGGCGGCGAGTGTAACAGGCAGTAATAAAGGCGACGATGTAAAAGAATAAAAGAGGAAAAGGCAGGGGGACTGAGGTTGGACACCCGAGCCATAAGGTCCGTGGCCGCCGAGTCAGGCCCCTCTCTGGTTTTGCATTGGTCAGTTGCGGATCTGCGGCGCATGGCGAAAGCGAGCGCAGGACAAGCGAAACAGAACAAAACACAAAAGAACATACGAAGAGCATGTATTACACTACAATATGCACAATATACACACGGGCCAAGCCGCAATGAGAAAAATGGTGTGCGGTGGCCGCAGTCCAGTCGAACGGTCACTTATGCCTATTGGGCATGGCAAATGCGACAGAAAAAAAAAAAACTGGCTAAAACGCCTAAAACGGGCTAAAAGCCTGCGGTCGAACCCACAGGAGAACAGTAGGCTCCACCTTGGGTGCCAAATGATGTAGGAATGGGATCAGTGCGTGCTGCTCACGTGCAAGAAGAACCAACGAGGCGGACACCAGGGGCGGTTTGCTCATCTTACGGCCGCGGCCGCGGCTGCAGCCAAGAGGGATTTTTATGTCACGTGACCAGCTCCTTGGGGACAAGGAGGTACCTAGCGTCCCTGCCTAATGGCAGAAGTCCGTGCCGCTTCGAGTACAAAATTCTAATTTCGCTCGCAAAAACTGACTGCAGAGGCTTTCAACTGAAGTCCAATTAACCGCCCCATCATACTTTAGGAGCGGCAGGTAAAGTTACGGCCAGGAAAGGTAAATATTATCCAGAAAGGAAAAATCACGCGAGATGAAAGCGGTGGCAGTATATTTATATCCCCGCGCCAGCGCTGGAGACCTGTCCCTTCTGCTTTAGTCGAGATGTAAGAACGCGGTACTTGTGATCACGGCGTGGAAGTTCCAGGTTCAAACCGCTCTGGAAACTTTTTTTGTATTTTTTCTTGTGCTTATTTTGGGGAAGCTTTTTTTGTTGTTGACACAGCTACAGTGTGTATAAGTACTAAGTAGGCGCCTCCTGTTATTGAAAAGGGTCGTAGCAAGAGCGTTGTATATTTAAAGACACATAAAAGTGCATGTAGTTGCTGGGGAAAGGATGCTTGTTTCGGCCCTGTTTGTGTGAAAGTCATACCGATGCTGTAATTTTGGTTTTCTTTTATGAACATTATGAAACGATTGTATTAGCGCGTTAACTTGGCTTGAACTTTTTTTCCTTCCGGTGTGTCGATTCAACAGGTCGGACAAATAGTAAAAACCGTGTAAGGCGCAATAGTGCAAATAGATGATTTGGACGATTTGTAAAAAAAAATTCACAGTTAAAAAATAAGACATAAGAAATAAGACAATATATATAAAAAAAAATAAAAGGAAGGTTCCGGCGTGATTTGAACTCGAAAGTTTCATGCCGTGACGTCAAGTCCCGGCTCTCCTGTCTCTCGACTATACAGCAAAAGGCGAGTCACGCCGACTCGCCGACGCTGGCGTAGGTATATAAATATACTGCCACCGCTTTTATCTCGAGTGATTTTTCCTTTATTTTGGCTCATATTTACCTTCCCTGGCGTAACTTTACCTGCCGCTCCTCAAGTATAAAGGGGCGGTTAATCGGACTCCTGTTGAAAACCTCTGCGGTCAGTTTCTACGAGCGAAATTAAACTCTTGTACTCGAAGCGACACGGATTTCTTAGCCATTAGGCAGGGACGCTAGGTACTTCTTGTCCCCATGGAGCTGGTCACGTGACATAAAAATCCCTCTTGGCCGCATCCGCGGCCGCAAGATGAGCGAACCGCCCCAGAAAACACACCTTTATATTCCGCTGCCGGCCAACGATTGCCGGGCTGCCGAGCCCGAGCGTGGCTGGCGCGCCGGGCGCCGAGCGCGAGCTCTTTTGCGCAGTGATGGGCTTCAAAGCCCACAATATCTATCTATATATCTATATATATATATATATATATATATAGAAGTAGAAGCCACCGAGGGTCAAACCAACTTGGAAGGTTTAATTCAACACCTATAAGTTATACAGAAACCGCGACGTTTCGAAAGAGGACCCTTCTTCCTCAAGCGGGACTTGAAAAGTCCCGCTTGAGGAAGAGGGGTCCCCCTTCGAAACGTCGCGGTTTCTGTATAACTTATACATGTTGAATTAAACCTTCCAAGTTTGTTTGACCCTCGGTGGCTTCTACTTCTATAAAAATACGCCTACAGCCTACTTAGCCCCAAGATGTCATATATATATATATATATATATATATCCGCGTGGATGATCGAGAAGCTACACTTCTCCGTTTATCTAAAAGGTTCGCGGACACTCTTACCCCGAGCGTAAGATGCAAGAAGGCCAGAATGAACTAGCCTAGTCAGTCTCGCACTAGCTCTTTCCCGGGCATTCTAGGCCTAATATTCGAGATGACGAGCATACTAGATAAAGAGCCGAGAGCCGTATTGCCTATTCATTCACTGATTCTCTCTCGCGATAGCCAGCTGTTTCGCCAACGCACCACCATTGCTGCTTTGCAGCTCACGACATGGCCTGAAGTTTTCAGGCCATGCCGTGAGTAGTGAAGGTGTACGGCCTGAACCTGCGAAGACGTCCGCCGTAGCCGAGTTCCTCCGCCCGACGGACAGGAAGGACGTCCGAACATTTCTTGGGCTTTGCGCCTACTCTAGACACTTCATTCGGGACTTTGCCAAACTCTCCGCGCTGCTGACATACCCAACGGAGGATGCTCTAACGTTTGAGTGGACAGAAGAACGACAGCGGGCCTTAGACGAGGTCAAACGAAGACTCCAGACACCTCCGATTCTCGGCCACTTCGACCAATTTGGCCCACGGAAATTCACACGAACTAAAGTAATACAGGACTTGGCGCGGTGCTCGTCCAACTGCAGGACGCCACAGAAAGAGTAATTGCCTACTCCAGTAGGACGCTCTCAAAGGCAGAGAAGAATTACTCAACGACCGGGAAAAAATGCCTAGCCCTCGTCTGAGCGATAGGCAAGTTCCGTCCGTACCTGTACCTAAGGCCGTTTCGAGTGGCCTCGGACCACTACTCGTTTTGTTGGCTCGCTAATTTGACGGATCCCTCATGACGTCTCGCTCGGTGGAGTCTTGGAAGAATTCGACGTGAGCGTGGTCTACAAGTGCGGCCGCAGGCACAGCTACGCCGATTGTTTGGAGAGGGCACCCGTCGAGTTGGCGTCTGGGCGCACCGACGACAGCAACCACAACGACGTTTTTGTCGGCGCGGTCATTGTGAAAAACATGGCGGCACTTCAACGAGGCGATCCTGAAGGGCGTGCACTGATCGAGCATCTAAAGGGACGATGGAGTACAGTTTCACGTGTCTTCGCACGAGCCTTGACAACCTTGGTTGTTCGAGAGAGGGTACTGTACAAAGAAATTTTCGGCGTCACTAACTGGACATGGCTGTTGGTTATAATTGCCAGTCTTCGTGCGGAAGTCTTCCAAGCGTGCAATGACGATCCGACGGCGGGGAACTTGGGCTACAGCAGAACACTTGCATGGATTCGAGAAAAGAACTACTGGCCCAGGCTCCTGAAGACTCTTTACCTCTACATCCGATGGTGCTGCTAATGCCAAAGACGCAAGCAACCACTGACGAAGCCGGAAGAACGCCTGCAGCTGCTCACCCTCCCGACTACGCCGTTCCAGCAGATCGGAAATGACTTGCTTGGGCCGTTCCCACTATCGACACAAGGGAACCGGTGAATAATCGTCGCGATCGCCGAGACCAAAGGCATTCCTTCGGGCACTGCAGTGGAAGAATGCCACCTTGTTTGGGGAAAATCAACATTTACGAATATTGAAAAACTGTTTATGTTACAAAAGAAAATATTGAGATATATATGTAACGTGCCACGTGACTTTTATACCGCTGATTTATTTTAGAACTTTCATATAATCACTACTCACAAGTTATATCAATATCAGTTTTCTACTAGATGTAAAACCTTGCGTCGCTGAGGGAAACATCTCCGCCCTCTCCTACCCGTAACCCAGAGAAATGTAAGATGGTCACGCAGCGAACAAATTATGTCTCTCAAATGATAAGTTCCACACACCCGCATTTGTTCATTTGTTAAACAGCCTTAGCAGCAATAACATCAATCTACAAAGTCTAACCTTTAGTGACTTGCGCTTATTGTATTCTTGTACGTGATCATTTTCTCAATTAAAATTTGCAAAGGGTGCTTTTAGTTTTTTGCTCTAATTTGTTACATCGTTGCCTCTAGCGCGCTAATATGTTGCTTTTTGTTTGTCTTCCCGCACGCTTGCTGCTGGCCATTGTAGGGGTCCAGGGACTCGTCAAGCTGCTTACTACAACTATTTTTTGGGGCCCACCATCATAAAGGATGGAAATAAAGTGCTATTTTTAATATTATTATTAAGTCGACAAATTCTTCGTTGAGTCCATCTTCCTCATGAACGATGCCCCCGAAGTGCTAGTTACAGACCGAGTTCGTCGTTTTTGGCACAGCTAACTTAAGAGATCCCCCGGCTCAGCCACATCAGCCATCGTCGAACGACGGCGTAGCATTCGCAGACGAACGGGCTGACGGAACGGCTAAACAAGACCATCGTTAACATGGTCGTCATCTACGTATACGTGCAGCACAAAATGTTTAACGAAGCCTTATCCTACGTCCCATTTGCCTACAACAGAGCAGTTCAAGAGACCACTGGAGTTACACCTTTCCAGCTGGTACATGGTCGGAAAGTAACGGTCATGCTGGACGCGATGCTACCCCACGAGCCGGCTAACGATTGGAGCGACGACGTTTAGGTTGTTGCTCAACGGGCTGAAGAAGTCCCCCAGCTCGCCGGACTCAGGATTCAAGAGCATCAGCGTGTCGACGCTGGCCGCTATAACCTCCATCGTCGGGACGTTTACTTCCAGCCCGGGGACAGGGCGTGGGTGTGAACACCGATACGTCGTCGCGGCGTCATCGGAAAACAATTGAAACGGTACTTCGGACCATACAAAGTTCGTAGTCGAGCTTCGGAGAGCTCATCTACTAAGGGAGGCCCGACAGAATGCAAACATCATCATAACGCTGACCACGACCCGAGGTGGTTCACGTCGTTCGGTAGCACTGGGGACTCTTCGTTTTCCAGAGAACTCCTATAGCTTACCATTATTTTGGTTTGTTTTGTGTTGCATCGGGGCGATGCGCTTCTAAAGGGGGGAGTAATGCCGCATGCATGATCGAGAAGATACGTTTCTCCGTTGAGCTAGAATATTCGGGTATACTCTTACCCAAGAGTGTAAAAGAGAAGAAGGCCAGAATTACCTTGCCTAGTTTGTTTAGCCGTAGCTTTTCCCGAACGTTCTAGGTCGAATATTCGAGATGACAAGCATAGTAGATAAAGAACCTAGCGCCGTATTGCCGACTCATTCACTGATCCTCTCTCGCGATAGCCGGCTGTTACGCCGATGCACCGTCGCTTGCTGGTGACGCCGTCGTCGCTTGCGGCTGCTTCCTCGACAGTGCACTTTTAGAGCGCAGCTTTTAGGCGCCCGTTTCCGGCTTGAGCGGCGTCGCCGTCGCCGTCGGTGTCACCATGCGTTGTATTATGGCACGTTTCCCATAACGACAAACCAGGAAACATCAAGAGTGACGTCCCGAAGGTCACTCGTGCAGGTCACAACGAAGGTCACAACCTTCACTCGTGAAGGTCACAACCTTCACTTGTGAAGGTCACGACCTTTACGAGTGACGTCACGAGGGTCACTAGCGTCACGTGGGTCACGAGGGAGGGAGGAGGAAGGCAGGGAGGAGAGGAGGAGGGAGGAAGAGGGGAGGATATTGAGAGGAGGAGGATGGAGGAGGGGAGACGGCGGAGGACTGAAGATAGGAGGAGGGGAGGAGGATAAGGAGAGGAGGAGGAGAGTGTACGGAGGAGGAGGAGGGCATACCCTCCTCTCCTTCTCTTCAAGAGCTGGTCTGTAATTTGCCATTACAGGTAATTGTAAACGTCTCATTTTTTACGTTTCTGTCACAAGTTCGGGGCGTTAAATCTTCAGTTCATTCCGATTTCTTGTGCCTCATCGTCTGTCATTCGTGACAATATGTTAATTATCTCCGAAATTTCAACCTCCAAGGTTTTTTCTTCATTAGGTCACCCTAATGTAGAACGTCTCGTTCTAGGCACACTTGCTCCAACTTCATAATTATTTTTTACATGTTTAGCACTTAAGTTTTGTATCCTTTGAAGTTTATTTGATAACTAATTGCTGTGGGGCCCAATCCATCATGCATATCATCGAAAGATAGGTACCAAATAGAAAACATAGTATATTTGGCTGGAAGCCAATCTAAACCTTTGCTATATAAGCTCAGAAAATCTGCAATAATGTGTAAAGCGTTTATAAATATTATTAAAAACCTGACTCTTCCATGCTAAGTCACTAGTGTTATGCGTGGGTTCTTTTGGGAGTTGAATGACCAGGATGAAGATGAATTTTAAAACACAACGTGGCATTTATTGTAACGATGGTGGCTGGAGGGTTGTGCGACCGACCATTATAGTGCCTAACACAACACGAAATCCTTTGTGTCACAGCATAGGTGGCGCTAGGTTCCGTTATATATAAAACACGCCCCTTTTCTATAACAAGTTCATGCGGCTTGGAGAACGAACTTTTCTTCCTGAAGGTGTTTGACCTGGGGTTGTGAGTCCACTGCTGGTAGCACATGGTGCGTACGCCGCCCGTGGGGTGGGGACTTCATCAAGCTCAAATAATGGACACAGACCCTCCACGCGGCTTTGCAGTTGGGGTGGGGCCTCTCGATCCTTCGGTGACAAATGTACTTCTTTTAGGTGGTAGTGGCTTCTGCGGTATGTTGCTCCACCATTTCTTCGTGCGATGCATAAACAAGGCACTGGACCCAATGCTGTGATAACACAGTGTCCATTTGATGTTTATCAAAAACTAGTCATGTTTCCTAGGTTTCAGTGGCTTCTGGATAGATGTTTTATTGTCTCCATGCTTTGATGTTCCTTCTGACGTGCTTGAAGTCATTGTCGGTGGGCTTTAGTTGGGTAGTTTGGAATAAGTAACTTCAAACGCCCTTGAACCAGTATTCGAACCTTTCGGTCCACCAGCATTGAGTGGTACGTGAGCAGGGGCATGTCCAGGTCCTCTTCGAGCTGTCCTGTTTTGCAGAGTGTCTCCTTCATCGTCTTTATTGCTCGTGCTGCTTTACCAGTAGAGTAATGATGTGGGTGTATGATGGTCCATGAAGGACTGACGTCTGAGAATTTCTCGCTGGCAAAGGGAGGACCGTTGTCTGAGATGATATTGTTCGGGATACCAAAGCGTTCGCACATCTGCTTAAGACTGCAGATGACTGGTTGGTCAGCAGTTGAAGACAGACTTTCTACTTCGACATACTTGGAGTGGTAATCGACCAGATGCAAATGTGATGCTCAATTCAGATATTCCCAGTTTCTGCATTTGCAGTGATGGCAGCGGGATGTCTATTAGCGGTTGATGGTGGTTTGCTGCCAGGTGGCACTGGCATAGGATGCAGTGCTTTACCATGTCTTCCAAACCTTGCGTCTTTCCTGGCCAGTAAAGTGTCCCTCGAGCCGAGCTTTTCAAGCTGATATTCCACGATATTGCACATAAAGTTTCTTGAGTTCTGCTAATCGAGCATCTTCCAGAGTCACCATACGGAGTCCTCTACAAAGTAGTCCCTCTTCGAAGTTAAGTTATTTCATGCTGTTCAAAAACCTTTGTGTTAATGAATGTGCTTTCTTTCTCTCTAGCCAGCCGTCCTGGGCATAGTGAACCACACGCTGGCGGGTTGTGTCGGCGGTTGTTTGAACTTTATTTAGACTTAGGGTTTTGAACGAGGCTTCAACGAGCAGGCAGATTGATTGACGCGTATCCACATATAATGTGTCAACTGATACAGCGTTCAGAGGAGCACTAGATCAGGATTGCACAACATGGCTCGTGGGCACTTCCTGGGCGGCCCGCGGACGTGACACTGCAAGATATGCTCAAGACGGCAACCAGTGCGATTATGCCAGATATTGAAAGCCAGTTGTTCCAGTTATTAAAATCCTGCATAGCTCCCGAGAAATATTTTTTTGGCCCGCGTGATTTCTGAGTCGTATAGCCCTGCTCTTGATAAATGGCCAGCTGCGAGGATGTCTTTTTGTGGCACAAATACTGGTTGTGTATCATACAGCTGTAATTGTAGTAAGCGACGGTCGAGTCTGGGAGACGCCGCATCAAATGGCCTTTGCACCAGACCGGGATAGAATCTATTATTAGTCTCCTCTTCGAAAGGGCGTCCACACAGACCCATTAGAGTAGTGTTCTGCCCCATTCACAATGACCAACAGTTCTTTATCAATCTGCGCGTAATTCTTTGAGCACTTGAAAGTGTTGCAGATGCAAAAGCGATTGGCTCGCCCCCCTGTAGCTGCGCTGCCTCCAGTCCATACGGGTTGGCTTCAAATGACCCAGTTGTTTTCTGGGTTGCATCGTAGAACGCCGAAATAGGAGTTTTCCAGGGTGATTTTTTAACTTTCTGAATGTACTTCTGTGTGTTTCCGTCCCAGAGCCAAAAACTATCTTCCCGCAACAGCTGACGGAGTTTATGGGTTTGCTTAGCTAGCTGTAGGGCAAATTTTGTGAACTACTTAACCATGTCTAGACATCGCTGAACATCTTGTTGGTCGATCGGCTGAGCATACTGCTCAATTGATTTGAGCTTGGAACCATCTGGCTTGAATCCATCAGCCGTCAGCACATTACCAATGTAATTCACCTGAGACACAGCCAACTGGAGTTACATGTTTGTTGAACTTTAAGTATGAGTGACGGGCTTTTTCCATCACCTGTCTCAGTTGCTTGCAATCGTCAGACATATACTTGGACGCAAGAAAGTTGTCGGCAATGTATAGGTTGATGTTTTTTTTTGTTGCAAACAAACACTTGGTCTACTGCCTTCTGAAACATTTCACGTCCACAGCTAAGTCCTAAAGGCATGACCAGAAACCGGTAGTGTCCTAACGGTTTGGTATCAATACACAGCCGAAAGCTTGCGTCATCAAACTGCATGTGCTAAAAGGCATGAGAAGCATCCAGTACCGTGAAAACCCATGATTCATGTAAGGTTGACAGGATGGTTTCAAACGTTGGAATTTGGTAATGCGGGCGCTTGATTGCTTCATTAATTCTTTGGGGGTCTAAGCAAATCCAGAAAGAGCCATTCTTCTTGGTTAGGATGACAATGGGGTTGACTAACTCAGTGGGTTCGTTTACCATAGCAATCACATATTAATTCTCCACGTGCTGCAGTTCCTGTGGGACCCTTTCTTCCATAGCTGATGGGATCTTTCGTGGCCCTAAAATGACTGGTTGTGCATGAAGATATCCTTGTGCTCATCTCAAGACACCCTTGTACTCATCAATGATGTGCTTTGGCGTCATCTCTTGCCGCAGGGTCATCAACTGAGTTGCATTCGAGTTTGTAGAGTCGTTGTATTAGCTTCAGCTCTCGGCAAACATCCAAACTCAAGATACAGCAGTTGGCATGCCAACTATGTAGAACTTCACTGTTGCCAATGTACCAGGTACGCTGCTCCAAAGAAAACACTCTCTATATAGCGGCTACAGCTCACCGGTGTAAGTAGTCGCGCAATCATTTGGACTGTTAAGTGGTGGGTGATCCAGTAAATTCTGCAACTGCTCCGTTGGTTTTAGTTTCATATCTGATCCAATGTCCAGTTTAAGCAGTATGTAGTGTTCACTGATGTTCACCAATTGGAGCCACGAAGACGAATGCTGAAAGGTACAAACAGTCGGCACATCCAAGGAGAGAGGTCCATACACCCGCAGCTCTCACACAACGTGCGTATGACGCGACTGGCATGGACGCGGCTGCTGTGACTGCTGACACAACGCAGCTTAGTGGTTAGACTTGCAACAGTTGTTACATTGTTGTCCAAATGATGGACACTGTCGCGGCTGGTGAAACGGTACACACCGGGAGCACGGTTTTTGTAAGTTTTGACGAGACTGCGGTGGCTGGCGGTGGCTAGGCGATTCTTCACAGGGTTCCCGCGTGGCGTCATATCGGGCGAGTAGTTGGTGTACCGCGCCGATGTATTGCGAACACCTCCGGACGCTGTGGCTGCATCTCCTGGGTGTGCGTGCTGGAAAGTTGCGCTGCCTTGCACTGGTTCTTGACTTTGTCGAGTAGAAGCTTCCTCTCAAGCAACAAGTATTCTGTCACAGAGTTGAAATTTATTTCACCAACGAGGTGGTCGGTGATTATTCGGTCGCGAGTGGCACCGAAAGCGCATCGGTTTTTCTGCTTTGTTCTGTCTCGTGTGAAGGCCTCAGATGCTTGGTCTCTAGTCTTTCTTTAAGTTATGAAAGACGTAGGACGCATATGATGCGTTTTGTTTCCTCCACACGTGCTCGTCAAAACATTGATAAATGTCGGCGAACTTCTGCTCTGCCGGAAATGTGAATGGTTGTACTTCTCCAGGAGTTCCGCGCCTCCAATCCGTAGCAGCAGCAAAATCCGTGTATCGACTTCTTTGATATTGTACTTTGTTGCAAATTTGTACATCATACAGGTTTTCCAGTCTGCGGGGTTGGCAGCTGCCATGATAAACAAAAACGATCCCATCGTTTCAGTGTTAGATATAGCTTATACCACTTCTGACACCATGTTACGCGTGGGTTCTTTTGAGTGTTGAATGAACAAAATGGAGATGCAGTTTAAGACATAACGTGTTGTTTATTGTTACTATGACGGCTGGCGGGTTCTTCGTCCAGTAGGACTAACACAACACCAGATTCCTGGTGTCACAACATAGGTGGTACTAGGTTCCGTTACGTATACAACAACTATAGATAGCACAATGACCCCGTATTTTTTATGTGAGCCATACATAATGATTTTAATATTTGCAGTGTAGAATAAAAAAAAATGCGACGTGGTTTATAAACGCAAGTCACATGGGTATACCCTTTATATTCATCCTTCAGTTGTCACATCATGGAGAAATAATTTCTAGATCCGTTTGAAAGGCGTTAATATCATTGAAATATTTAATGAATCAACATCAAGATAATAATTTTTTGTATACTTTTAAAAGAACATTTTATTAAAATAGGAAGGGCAAAGGACCCCAAAGAAAACCCCGGGGAACACAAGTGAGGTTATAATTACATGATGTTTAGATACATGGGGTTTATACTTGCATAGGCAGATATATCTGAAAATATCGACGGTAATCACTGGCAGGATAAGAACGGTTGAGTTTGTGGGATATTGGTCGGTGCAGCGGCACGTTAACCTCGCTTTAGAACTTGGGGCACCACTCACGCCTCTCGCTCGACATAACTCAATAAGGGGACTTTAAAATTTCCGTGCTTACCTCTCAGGATCAAACTTCTCCGGCTCACTCCACAAGTTCGGGTCGTGGTGAAGTTGATACGGTGGAATCAGAACACTCATTCCGGCAGGAATCTTAAGCCCATTGTACTCGTAGTCGTGCTGACATGTCCTAGTGATAAACCTAACGCACGAAAGAAAACCGTGAATTGGTAATTGCTGGTTGCCTTTTTGACAATGAAACTGATTAACCTTGTATATTTGTGTTTTTTGTTTTGTTAAACAACTACACCACGCATGGATTATGCATCTTTGATTGTCTGGCAGGGCGTACAACTAAACTCATATATTCTATACTAGTGCGGATACTCCCCTTGCAATTTTATTTGAGTTCTTTAGTAATGAAATTCTTCCAATATGCATTATAATATTCCTCACACAATCAAACATTTGAAAAAAAAATTCATACCTTTATCAAGATCACGGGACAGCGAACCAAATGGTGAAAGTATGAATTTAATTGTTTTATTAAGAAATATTTGTATTTTCCTCCAAATGCTTAAATGTCAGCAGCTATAACACATTTTATTTTCAATTATTTTTATTTTCAAAATTGCAATTTATTTCGAAAAACTTCAGTCAACGTATTCGTTCGATTTATATCGCAGTACCATTCCACACCCTGATAATAAATGCATCTTCACTTCCTTAGGTCAAATTGTTTTGAACGCTACGGGATTTATGCAAACAAAGATTACATTACCCGGTGACCGGTGGGTAAAACCTCAACGACTCTGATATCACTTGATCCAAGTAACGCATGCTGAAGACGTTGTCATAGCTAAACTTTCCCTGAAACATTAAAGTATTAAAGAAATGAGACACTTCGGCGGTGTAATTTACAGAGCACACACTAGGGCAAACTCGCACTCACCATTCCAGCCATTCGCCTCATTAAGAGAAACCTTTGCAAACGCTCTTTCAAACAGCTGAAAGTTTAACCTGCTAGCCAAATAGTAGGTAATGATATCTTCGTTAATTTTCCAACAAGGTTAGTTTGCCTAGCTATAAGGGTAGAAACAATATATATATATATACGAAGATGATTACTTATTTATAAATTTATTCAAAATTGAGCGAAACTAAGGTTAGGTTGAAATGCTTTGTTCATACAGAAATATTATTTCTGCTGTATATGTACCATGGTAGCCTTCTTAAGTCCCTGTAACATTGGAGTGACTTTGTTTTCTTGGCTGTGTTTTAAATCTTACTCGAGTATTTCAAATTACTCCCGCGGGTGCTATCACGCGACGTCAGAGATAGAGTGAAGCTGGATGCCAACAGGTTTTAGATCGCCAGGGTACAAACTATTTTCTTTGGAGTGCGATCACGTAAATATTGAACATAACCCAAGAGATACAACCACAAGTCACCGACACTTCCGGGCTTCGTATGTTGGGTTCATTTAAACCTGCGCCTCGAAAGGACCTTTGTGGAAACACCCGCGCCACCAGTCAGCGCTCCGGGTCATTACTAGGCTAGACTTTTCTTTGCCCTTGGCAAAGGAAGTCTAACGTAGTCGGGCTCTCGCAAGCTAGGTAGCGCATGCTACCGCCCTAACTGAAGCACCGTTCTAAATCTATTAATGCATCCAGGCTAGCTTACTGTTTTCAAACGTTGTTGGGACGAGCTATGCTTTCATGTATACCTGGCAAAAAAAAAGTGCAATCTAGCTCACCGATCTCACCAGCCAGTTTGACTACGCCACCGCTGCCGCAATGCATCGAGGAAAATTTAGTCTTTCTGCACGTGCGACAACCTTGTTGGAGCTCTGCGCGTGTTAAGCACAAGACGGCACGAGCCCTCTCGTGCAATGCCGTTTGCCTCCTGTGAGCTAAAGTTATGGCAGTGTCACGCATGCGTCGAACGCTTGGTGAGATCGATCTATTGGGGAGGAGATCGAACAGTCACGCCTCTAGCGGTGCGCTTCAGCTGTGGGGACAACAAACCGTATTTTCTTGTTTGTTTTTGATCCGAGAAATCGAAGATGACGATTCGAAGGCCACTCCTCGTGCGACCAAAGCACTGGTCAGAGCGAAGCGCTCGTGCCCAGACCGTGCTCGGCCAGGTTCAATTTCTTTGTTATGCTGTGTTGGTAAACACCGGGCTGTGGGGACAACAAGCTCGATAAAGCGCCCCCTATAGTTCGATCTCCTGCCCAATAGGGAGTATTCACTGGCGGCCATAGCTGTGTGCTCGGCTGCGGAGCGCGTGCTGAACGCGAGCTTCCACAGTTCTTTCGCCACGTGCATTCCGCACCACTAAGGTCGCCGGACTTGGCAGCCTATTAATCCGACCTCGTTCTGAGCATGCGCTCTAAACAGTGACCTCAAATATGGCGGCCAGTGAATACCTCCTATTCCCGTAGCAAAAAAAAAAATACTAGTTGCGTGAGTGATACCTCGCTCATTTGGAGCGTGGCCCGCGCGCGATGGCCGATTAAAAAGTATAAGGGAAGATCCATTGTGGATTGTTAAGGCTGAGGCTCCAGAGCGGCGATCTTGAAGAAGCTTAAAATTTGAACCCTAGATGGCGAAAGCAATCCCTGTGGCCTAAAGACCCTTCATATTTTAAAAGTAGCGCAAGATGCGTCGATGCAAGAGGTGCGTGCAACGTGCAGCCCTTGGGAAGATCATGGCGCCACAGCGCAGCACTGATGTAGATTTCAGATGCCATGTTCTTCCCAGAAGTGACGCGCGGTACGTGTCTGGAGCATTTCCACAACAATGAATGGAGCTACTTTTTCCAGAGCAGAGGTGCTTTAGTGCGGCCGAGAAACTGTGGTATGGCTCGTGGCACCGGTGTACCGCCTATACTCGAAGTCACAAACATTTGCAGTACACGCAAGGGCGTGGCACGCGCGCGTGACTATGGAAAGTGGCTATTATGCGCGACCAACAAAGGCATTTTGCTGAGTTATGCTCACGAGCCCTTGCCTTTGTCTTTACTGCAAACATTTGTGAGGTGGAGTATAGTCCTCCGTGCACGTTGCCCGTTCACCGCGTGCTCTCGCCCGCGTCACGCGGTGCCAGCGCTGCCCAGTTCGCTCGACCGCTAAGCAAAACAAGCTAGCCCAGCCAGCTCATCTATCGGAATATGCAAAGCTGGGTAGTCTCTGATATGAGCTTCTGACCCGCGGTGAAGTAACTTCTACATACATTCGTGCACGAAATCACGAAGTGAGAAAAATATCTTGCGGCTTAACTAGTCAATGTTTTGTGTGAATAAAAAACAATTCTCCACATAAACCTTTAGCAGGTTCTCTTTTTCAAGACACAGGTTGACGAGGACGTCTACTAGAAAAGTAGCAACGCTTGGAGATTGATTTGTCTGATCAATACAAGAATTTAAAAGCGACTGGAAGTTATAAAATACTGCTTAAATGAACAAAACGTTAGGGCTGAACCTAGCTGGTGATGATTGAGCTTATTTTAAGAGAAAACCCCGAGACAAGAAAAAAGAAAAAGAATGACTTTGTGGTGTCGTCCTTCGATTTTTTTTTATAAGTCTCGGACTTTGACGAAAACGAAAGGGCTTGTTTTGACGAAAACCCGGTGGTGTTTTTCAGTTTGTCAGCTACGGTGAGGGAGGGAGAAGAAAGGGTGGAGAGGTTGACAAGTGCTGACATCAGTGCTTGGGGCCAATGGGGGCGTCGCACGCTTAACCCTCTCCCCCTCCTTGTCCCTCTCTCTTTGTAGCTGACGCACGAAAAACATCACCGGGGTTTTGTGAAAACTAGCATTCTATTCTAATGCTAATGCATTAAAACGGTGGTCCATCCAGAACGACGGGCAACCTCATTTGGGCAGCACAGCCCAACACAGGGCGCTGCGAAGATTGCCGTCTGCCGTAGACAAGGGCCCAATGCGAACGTACTCAACGAGGTTCTCGCAGGCGGCACCGCATGAATGCGTCTTTTTCTGTACACCGTGCAATGCGTCGTGTGCATCGTTGTCCCAACTGCGGTCGCGAGTGGTGTCTTGATCTTGCTCTCCTTGCGCGAAAGAGTCGCTAGGCAAAGCAACGCGCTTGCACCAGTAACTTTGAAAGCGTAGTACACTAAGTAAGAATTGTCCATTTGGCAACTTCTGCGAAATCGACAGCAGCTATACTTTGTTTCACGATTACTTTTGGAACTGTGGAAGCTGCGGACCCCGCGGCGCAATAAGAGCGTTGGAGGAAGGCACTTGACAACACTCTATGGTCGAGGCCACGGAGGACTCTTTTTGACCGCAGCCACAGCACCGTGCGCGACAAAAAGTAGATCTAGGCATTTTTTCTACTTCTTTTTTTTAACGGCAATAGAACTCGCATGATTCAATCTCCGTCGAGATAATATGAAATATGAGAAATAAATCTTTAGGGATTTATAAGTTTCCATTATCTTTAAACCAAAAAATGAAAGATGTTTACAATCCTCTGTAACGCCGAATTAGAGCACATCTCTTGAGGAGGAGGAAGGGAAGGTACGGAGAGGAGGTTATGCCCCTCCTCATCACCCGTACCCTCCCCTTCTCCTTTCCTTCTCACCTGCCATTTAGCAGGAAAAAAATTCCCAGCTAAATTTAGCGGACAAATTGCCCGCTAAAGTTAGCGAAAAATTTTCCCCTCTAAATTTAGCGGGGAAACTTTCCCGCTAAGTTTAGCGGGGAAATTTTTCCGCTAAATGTAGCGGGGAATTGTTTTCGCTAAACTTAGTGCGGAAGTTTTTTCGTTAAATTTGGCGGGGAAACTTTTCCGCTAAATTTAGCGGGGAAATTTACCCGTCATGCAACGCGCGATGACGTCACGAGTGACGTCACGTCTGACGTCATTATGGGAAATTTCCCATAATGCAACGCGCGGTTACGCCGACGCCGACGCCGCTCAAGCCGAAAACGGGCGCCTTAAAAAGAGACGCAACATCCGCATCCGCTTTTGATTTTCTTTTTTCCTTGTAACACCTCGGCCGTTGGTGCCATTATTTTTTATGAAAGATCGCAGGAGTGCAAGCGACCGCTTCCGCACAAAACGTCGCCCTGGCATTAGCACTCGGCCGCCTCAAATTCGCGGGTAAATTGAGGAGAGTCTGGTTGTCCCGTACACTGATCCCGAAGAGCTCGCTACTCTACCGGACCGCGATGTTGCGGCGGTGGACTCTCGGTTGGTTTCAGTTTTGCTGCAGACGACTCTTGGCCAGCAGGCGACAGCCGGTTCCTCCGGGCCTCGCATTTGGCACAGTGACACAAACGCTCTTGTGACGTGGCGTCACGTGCCTCGCTCCGATGCTCCTCTTGGGTCGCGGGGGCCGTATCCTCCAGATTTTGCCAAGTTATCGCGAAGCGGAGTATGTGGCTGGAACAAGAAACTGTAGCGGGCGATCCGCTCCTCAGCCTTCTCGAGCGAATCAGATATTCCCAACGCATGGACGTCTGACGACAAAGACATACAAGTAGCTTATAAAATTGTTGCAGCTTTGTTCTTTCGACCAAACGCGATTCAATGCGGTAGCTTTACACGAACATCGTGAGTGAAAACAATTTGAAAAGGAAATGGTTTGATGTCTAAGAAAACGTGGATGACGATGTCCTAGTGAACGACGCCAAGAACGACTTATAGGATGACCTCGAGGACGCGTCTAGGATGACGTCGAGAACGACGTCCTAGAAGACGCCAAGAACGACATCTAAGACGATCTATAAAACGACCTCAAGGACGACGTGTAGAACAACCTCGAGGACAACGTCATAGAAAACGGTGTTAAATACGATGTCTAGGACGACGTCTGGAACAACCTCTAGGACGACTTCAAGGACAAGCTCAAGGGCGACAACAAGGACGACGTCAAGGGCGTTAGGTCACGTCAGCTGCAGCCACCGGCGCTTACGAACTTACGCAACCGGCGCTCACACGAACGGAGCTTACGCAACCGGCGCTTACGCGAACGGCGATTACGAGCTTGTGCGACCAGAGCCTAGGCGACCGGGGCTTACACGAGCGATGCTTGACAGCTTACGAGACCGGCGCCTGAGCCAAGTGTGATTGAGGTACGAGCGCTTCAACCACATATGCTTTAGCTACCATCGTTTCAGCCACCATCGCTTCATCCACGAGCACTCCAGCCACGGGAGCTTCGTGACCTTGAATGCACGACCTTGAGCATAGTTGGGCGGTTGGGCCTTTAAAGCGACAGTTTTAAAATACGCGCTAAAAATCGCCAATAGGACGCGTTAAGGTACTGTGCTCATACATATGGTTAGAGAGTGCGCAGCAGGCGAGAGAAAAAAATACATGAACATGTAGCCGAAAAAAATGCGGAGTAGCAAAAGGGCAGTGTGAATGCTGAGGTGGAAACCCTCAAAAGGCGTGAATTCGCATTTCTCTTTCACCAAGAACGCTAGCTCTGGCAGGATATTACTTGAAAGATGCCATGAACAACGATGATTGTGCCTTCGAGTCATAAAATACCAACCAGGTTCGCTGTATAGCATCACTATAGATGCTTTGCAGCAGCTGTTCATGGGCGCCGCCATAACCGACCTTCAGTTTTTGTTTCCTCTTATTCGTTTATTTCACTTCGTCATTACCATTCCAGGCCAGGTCATTGCCATTTTAGATTTAATTGCGTCTTCTCCTCAGCACTGGCCTCTGTGGAGGCTCGTCGACGGCCGTTTCAGTGGCTCGTTATTTCGGTAAGACAAGAGAAGGTCGGCAACGGCGGCTCATTGACGATTGTTAGTCGCACATGCTACTAGCGCGAGCTATTTGCTATGTACGAAGCCCCAGCGGCTGCACGAGGGCTTGTGCAGTGAGCGCTCCAGAGGAAAAAGTAAAAAGAAAAAAGCAACAAAACAGTTGCTTTTTTCAAGGCAGTCAAGGCTACCCGCTCGCGCTTGCACGGCTTTTGTAGTTGGTCGATGCTAATTTGAAACGAAGTATTGGCGACGTGAGCGATCGAAAGCGTCGCTGTGGTCGGCCCACCACAATTGGCCGAATCCTGACTTTGACGTCAGCAAGGTCTCATCAACGGAAATGAGAGGAATGTAAGAACTTCAATTTTGACGGTGTTGGCAGTGTTGCTTTGAGAGCGCTATGATTTCAGGCTTCCACATGCCCATTACAAACACCATCGAACTTGTTGTTCACAAGGTAATGACGTCACGAAAGGTAACCGAACGAGGGCGCCACCGAAACATCTCGCCGCTAATACGAAGCTACACGAAAAACATTCCGCGTTGCTTCTGAATTTGTCACAATAGTGCGGGAGAGAGGCAAATAGTTTTGGGAATCAACTCTGCTTATAAATGCAAGAAAACAAATTAAACATGCTTACGTCTCTCTCTAGTACGCCAGTTATTTCGCTCCTTAGTCTATCTTGCACGTCCTTGGAACTTCGCCAGCAGGTAGGACGTGAACGTTAAAGCCGTGCGCGATGTCTCAGTACTGAAACGAAAACCATATATATGTGTAAAAAAAAAAAAAAAAAACTCTTGTGACATTCGCAATAATGACGGGATAAATATGTATTCAATGTTGCTGCTTCTATAGACCTTTCCAAAAAGCGCCTTCTGCGCGCTGCCATCTTTGTCTGCTGAGCTGTGGAACGCCTTCTGAGCATGCGCTGTTGGTCTGCTGTGCGGTATATCGGATGCTGCGCATGCGTCCACAGCTCAGTGACTCAGCATTTTCCGCCCGGGCGATTCGTTCGAGACTGCCGCTGGAAAGGTCTATAGCCACCGCGTCAGTTCAAGAGAGGCAGGGCTTGGAGGGTCCCCTGGACCTTATCATCGCTCCGCAACGAATGAGATAACAGCATTAGTGGATAAGAACGCAGTGAGATCGCCACGTTCCGAGTCTCTTTTAATTTGTAAGTTTTCAAGACACCAGTGTGAGCTAATCTAACGGAGGATAATTAGAGACACAAGTTTTAAACTTTCCATTTAAAGTCAGACAAGGCTCAATCTTCCGGGGTGTGTAGTCGACCTAGGAATACTATTTATTTATTTATTTATTATTTATTTATTACATGTTACCCCGCAGCGCCAAGAGGCATTATTAAGTCTCAAGGAGATTAAAAGGGCGCTAAGCCACTTCCTGCGGGAGTCTATTTATGACCATAATTCAATCTATGGGCTGTAATCATCCTAAACGCCAAGCATTATACTCATGCGTGAACAATTTCTCTACTAAATTTGGTATCAAAGATCGATCGCTGGGAGCTACCGCAGACAGCAGATGGCGCCGTCAGACGAGAAGTAAAGTGCTTAAGAAGTAACCCTTCCTCTCGTCCGACAATGGCCTCTGGTGCCTGCGATACTCCCGAGGTGATCCATCTTTGAGGCAGATCTTAATAAAAACATTGGCCACGCATTAATGTGAATATTTAGTGCAGAATGCTCAAAGCCCATCGATTAAGTTATGACCATAAACAGACTATCGCAAGAGTGGTTTAGTGCTCCTTGAAGGGCGAGTCCAAAAAAGTTTTCAATGAATGTCGAGCGACACCAACCCAGCGGGCGATACAATGCGCTCAGGTAGAGGAGGCAAATCTTGTAGAGATATCGTTCTTTTTTTTGTTTTCCTCCTCTCCGGTGCTCGGAGTGGGAATGGGAACATATAGAGGATTTGATTTTAGTCAATGATGATGTCTTTCGGAAAGAAAAAAGAAATGTTTTTACAAAGGTTTGGTTTTAAGTTGTCTACTCCCAAATTCGCACGGTCCCTTGAATTTTATAGTTTTTGTTTTCTTTTAAAGAGCATGATCTAAGCCAGCTTACCCAGCGATGAGGAAAACTTGCGCGTTGGCGTCAACCTCGGCATTGGAGAGGACCATTTTCTTTCGAGCGTTCAGATTGGTATCCGTGGCTGTGAAGTAAGGACTATTGAGAGGTCGAGACAATAACTTTGAGAATGTTTATTCCTCTCGCCTTACGGAACAGAACCCGCGAAAATGCTATGTGCACGCCACACGGACTGTGTACGTGGATCCCAATAGTCTTGCTCACAGGAACGCTCTAGGAGGGTACCTTGAACGGGTCTCCGACTAGAGGGTTTACTCCGCCCTCAAAAGTGCTCCCTCGCTTTCCGCCTGATGACGTCATTAAAGGGTCATGCCGCAGACGTTAGCGATCCTGGCGGTCTCCCAACCATGGTGGTGGATGAGGCAGATGCCTCTTTTTCTGCAGGTCGCTGTTCAGAGTGACGTTCGACGGAAGCTTCGGCAGCCAGGATTTGGGATGCCGCAACATACAGCGACACCTGTGTTCGATCGTTCTTTGTGTCGGGGCTGCTAGCAGCAACCGACAGGATCGCGACACGGCGGCTTCTGTGACGTTGTTTTTTGCAACTTTGAGACCACGTTCAAAGATATGGTCAGGATAGGGCGCTACTCATACCAGACAAGGGCGCGTTCAAAGCACAGTGGTTGTACGTTCTAAAGTGCTGCAAGCCCAAAAATTTTGATCGAATGCCCCACAGAGCCATATTTTGACGCATGCCAGATTACCCAACGAAATACAGGAAGAATGCAGGAAATAGCGGTGAATGTGCAGACGAGCTAGGTATAATTGACCATAATGTAATGGCTGAGACTCTGGTGCAAAGAAATGAAGAAACTTCCGAGTCGAAGGAAAAGACAACAGGTTTGTTGTTCAATGTGAAAGAAAGTTTCTCAATGTGATAGCCTGTGCTAGGAAGCGTTTTTCAGATTAGATCAGGGGTCTCAAAATCCCGGCACGCGGAGGTCTACCGACTGGCCCGTGGCTTGCCGCGGTCCTTTTAACGAAGCCCATAATGCAGTCCGCTTTCAGCAAGTCCGCAGATACCGGCGCAAAAGCTCGTGTAAATTAACGGCGCCGAAAAGTTAACAAAGAGCCGTAAAAAAAAAAAAAAAACTTCAGAAAACTGCATGTTTTTTTGTAATCCACTAGGTATGTCCTCTCGTCATATTATTCATTTGACACTGTCACCGCCATTTCTATTCCCTGGGTGTGTGTAACTCCGTTGTATATCTGTGTAACCACGTATGTCAAAGTTCCTTTGCGTTTCCATGTATATTGTGCTTAGAGTCCTTTGTCGTATCTATTTCATAGTATCAGAATCAGTTCTATTATTTTCACTCGTCTTCTGCCCTTTGCATACGTGCATGCCGAAATTCCCATGAGCTTTTATATACGCCTGGTGATTTAAAATATACGTATATATATATATTCCTCCACTTAGTTTTTAAATATTTACTCTAACATTTAAAGTTGTATTTTTATGCTTCTCCAGGATAATTAGATTAGGGTTTCCATATTTATAATTAGGGATATATTTTTAGACCCTCGAGATATCGACAGATCCTCGATCCCTGAGCCAAAAAGTTTAAGGGACCCTGGTTTAGATGAATGTGTCTACCTGTATCAGGGTCTTGATATTAAAAGGTCATTCAGTCGTCGTCTCCTTGCAAAGCTCCGTGACGTTAACATCGGATGAATATAATGAGCGAAAAAAAAAAACTATTTTCGATGCGTTTGAAACGTTCTTCTACTGTGGCCTCTTTCTTCTACTTGAAAGATCCTTAATTTTTTCGCACTAAAGTCTGAGGTTATTACGTTACTGTTACGAATAATTCATCGATTTTAGATATCTGCAATGCTGAATGGTGATTATAATCGTTTATAGCTTTGACACGAAAGCGAGGCAAGATCGCCGAATCTACGTATCTTGCAAAAACAATTGAGAGGGCAGAACTTGCTGATAAAGAAGCCAAATGACGACTAATAAATCCAGAAGTGCAAATATAATATTCAGTTCCCCCACCCCTCTCCCCGCGTTTTTTAAGCCATCAGTCAGTATAGCTGGTTCCTTGAATCCACATTATTTTATGCACGTTTCAGTTTTTTTAATTTTACATTCTTAATATTTTGGGGCGAGTTCATTGCAATCTGAGATATTCACTGCATACGTAGCGAGCTTTATAATCATTTTCGTATAAAGTTACGATAGAAAATATGTTATTGTCTCCGTGTAAGTAAATCATGACATGTGTTGATTTAGCAGGTATACAGTTTACGTAGAAAATCGTGTGAGAGCTGCCGGAAATTTGTTTTACAAAATATTATGTGTTTAATTAAATGAAATAGCTCACGCTTAGACACGTCGTCGTCGTATTCAACTGTGAGCTTGTGGACGTTTACAGCTGCCCCTTCTTCAGTTTCTGCATTCAAGATAAGCTGCAGCAGGTCATCTCTGCGAGCCTAATGAATAGAAGATTAAGATTCCGTCATTATTATTACTGCTCTAAAACAGTTCTAGTGCAAGAAAAACGCGGTTGTTCCATATTTAGCCAGCTGTACGACGTGGGACTCATTCATGCTTCAGCCTTTGTAGCAGTTCAGCTAATAAAATAAAATGGCAAATTGGAGGTAATGTCTTTTACATCGAGTTTCCACGATTTGTTCTAAAGATGTCGTGCATGTCTTACGCTATTAATGTTATTTGATGTTGCTAACCTTTTTTGTTTTATGTGTTGCCATAAGAATTTGACGTATTTGGCTTGTTTACATTGAGAAACTGGTGATCATACCAGACTCCTAAATTATACTTCATTTTTCTGGTTTACACAAGAATATGTTCTACTGAACGAAAACATTAGGTGTTCAAGACTCATTTATATCCAATGATTGAATACTACGTGCTTTGATAGTTTCCTCAAAATACACCCAAGATTAAATGTTAAAATGTCTACTTTTTATAAGGGATCACGAGCGGCCGATCTAGATAAGAAGATAGGAACTGCTGAAGACGTGTCTAGAAAAATGTAATGGCAGAACAGTTGGCGCATGTGTTGGGACACCGATTATGACATTTTATGTTATTTTCCATTGTGGCAGAAACCAATATCTCGAAACACAAGATATTCCAACTCCATACTCCAACTCCATAACAAGATATTCCAGCTAAGAAAATAAAATGACAACGTGGAGGTAACGTATTTTACATCAATTTTCTATGATTTGTTCTGAAGGTGTCATGCATGTCTTACTCTATTAATGTTATTTGATGTTGCTAACCTTTTTCGTTTTTATTTGTTGCCTTAAGATTTTGACGTATTCGGCTTGTTTACTCTGAGAAACTGATGATCATATCAAATTTATTATTTATGCTTGATTCCTCTGGTTTAAACAAGAATGTTTTCCACTGAACGAAAACATTAGCGTTCAACACGGATTTATATCCAATGGGTTAATACTAAATGCTTTGATAATTTTATTCATATACACCTAAGATAAAATGTTCAAGTGTCTTCTAGATGAAGACTTCTTGCCGATCTAGATGAGGAGATAGGAAGTGCTGAAGACGTGTCTAGAAAAATGTAATGGCAGAACAGTTGGCGCACCTGTTGGAACACCGATTATGACACTTTATGTTCTTTTACACTGTGGCGGAAACCAATATCTGGAAAAACAAGATATTCCAACTCTATACTCATATTCACTCTGCAGCTTCCTTCCTTGTGTTTATATGGTAGTTGATTACCTTACTCGAGCTCTTTTCCGTATTGATGCGAGCTTCGTAATAGTAGGCATTTTAGAAAAAGTAAATATATCAAAAACAAATCTTAATCAATGGAAACTAATATTCTCAACAATAATAATAGTATGTCAAAAGCCCAGAAAAAACTTGCCTCTGGGTTAGACCGCCGCATGTTGATTACTGGCATGAAGCCATAACTAATTTTGTCCATTGGAAAACTTATAAAATATTTACTCCACGTGAAATATAACTTCCATATGAAGGAAAACTCTGGATAGCAATCTGCAAAGAAGATGAATATTAATTGATTACGCATTATTTGAAGCTAAATTTTGCAACAGTCAGAAGTACTTGAAGAGCGAACGACTTGTATGGATGACTTAGAAAAGTGAAGTATAAACCAATTGAGAGAACGCTTTGTCTTGATATAAGTTTACTTTGAATAAAGCTTTTTATGCAGAAATATCAAACTCACCAATTTAAAACTTCAAAAGATGCGCCAAATTAGGATTGCTTGTATAGGTATACTATAGATACTACGTGCAAACAATTAACATAAAATGCACAGCCACATTTAAGCATTTTGCGAGATACCGAGACAAGATTTATACTTGAGCTAACTAGGCTTAAACAAGCATATGCTTGTTAAATGCAGGAAAAAAACACACTAGTGAATGTCCCCCTTTATTATTCAATTCGCCCTTTTGAGATTTTGAAAAAAAAAGGTAAGCCTAATATATATGGTGTTAAGACGTCCAAGTTTTTGAATAGAAGTTTGAAGAAAAAAAGCGGTAACATCACGTGCTTACTAAAAGAAACGGCAGCCAGCCAGTGAAACTCTTGTCCTCGTGGTCCGCAATTTGTTCGAGCATCTCGTTCACGCCAGTAATGCCTTGATTTTTCTGAATGTCTGATTCTACTCCGAAGGCTGATCTTAACATCACGTCCAGCGAAAGCCTTCGGTAGACCTCCCCATTTCGAATGCCTTGTCTTGGTGACTGAGTGATTCCAGAACTTCCATTACATCGTTGGTGCAGGCGTCCATCACACTTGACATCTGCGGAAGAGTTGTGAGATAATCGATCAATCGATCGGAGACGAGCTACAGCTGCACCGCTCGCGGCGCCGAATAGGGTGTTTATACGAAGAAAATACTGCAGGAAGGATAATGAAAGCGTCTGGTGACGTCACAGCGTCCAGCTTTGACGGGAAGGATTGTGAATAGACATACAAACTAGCTGCATTTAGGGCTGTTCAATTCGCCTGAACTGGCTGAACTACTTCCAGGTGCAAGAGCTGGCACATTCGATTAACCTGGAAGTTACATGTCCGCGGCAATGGCGCGTTCGATTCATCCCAGTTCCGCACGAGTTTAAACACGGTTCTTCAAAACCTTGCACTGACTCCCAAGTCAGTTCAGCGTCCGTACCGAAGCAGACGACGAAACGAGACAATAATCGTATTCCCTCTCCACTCGCGGTACCATGTTTCGGAGCACTTGATCAAACGTCTGCGGTGTTTAGAATACAAAATAACGACGAAACAGATGTTACATTTCCTATTATTGATTAAATGATACACTCGTGGTAAATGCTGAAGCGAGCTCTTAATAGAGAATAAAGATGAGCGTAATTGAGATATTTTGAAAACGTGTTACGCACCTGTACATGTAGGTTCGGCTCCCTGCTTTATTTGTGAAAAGATTGTCTGAAGCGAATTGTCTATATATTCACATACTGCCTTGATCTCGTAGTAATAGACCATAATTTACTACTTGTAGTAATCCATGGTATACAACTAGTAGTAAACTTTACTAGTAGTATAGCATGGTATTGTAAGCTTCGTTTCCGCATACTTGCTCTCATTACGCTTATGTTGTGCTCTCGAAAGTTTAGCAAGAAGTTTCCATCGTCCAGAAGTAGCATTTTACTGGTTTGGCCAACCTATGACACTCACTCTTTTTATGTTGCTGGAGGTGAAGGCGGGGGTCAGGAGACTTCTCATATATTTCCACCGATCTCCATCTACATTAATCAGCTTGAGCTTGCCCACTTGGTGATTTCTGAACATTTTTGATGTGACCTGCACGCGTGAAGTCTTTATGAAGTAGAAGAACATTTCTATAAGCGCCGAATAAAGCATTTGTGTGTCGCTTCATTAGTTCTCATTGAAATATAAAAACATTGCTGTGTTGTCTATTGTTAGAGAAACTCTTCATCCGACAGGATTAAAGAGAACTAAGATCGATGCCTTCTAAAACATCCGCGTGAGGGCGCGCTTAAATTTTTTTTTTTTTGCGTGCTTGTGGACGAAACGGAACTGATGAACTGACGCGTATTTCTGGGAGTAGAGGTGTGTTTTGAATGTGTAGCCGTAAACGATTCGACGTAACTAGTTTTGACTTGTTTTTTGCCGAAACCCAAGAAGTTACCGTGCTAGTGCCAGAACTGAAGGTGTCGCAGGTGTTGACGCAACGAGGCTACTCATAAGACACTCTCAAGCTCGTGAACGCCAAGGGACACAACGTCTCGGCCATGGCGAGGCTACAATAGAAGCGGAAAGCCTTGCGGTCTCATGTAACCAAGCTCTTTACCAATATTGATGCAGCCTTTCAAAACGAAGTGTTGATTGAAGAGTTCAAAATCATTGTGACTCGTCTCAACAAGCTACACCGTAAGCTGACTGAAACAGATACTGCCATCGAGCCGTTGCTGGCAGCGGGTGTTGCGAAACAAGAATACGCTCGCTCTATCGAATACAATGAGCGAATCGTCACTCAGTCCGCAAGACTTGCCTTCAAAGTGACGACACTTTATGAAAGAGCTGGTACACGAGAGTCGTCAAGTGCAATCGGCAACCGTGTTCCTGCTGCGACAATTAAAGTCAACCTGGCCCAAGCTCCAACTGCTTAAGTTCAATGGACAGCGTCAACAGAGGAGACCCTTTTGGAAGCAGTTCGAGCAGGTCATCCATGGCAACCTAGGATTGTCTTCAGCCGATAAGTTCCACTACTTATCATCTGCATTGTGAGACGAAGCTGAAGCAGCGATTGTCGGATTGCCACCAACAGCAAGCTGTAACGAAGATGCAGGCGACATCCTGAGGACAGGATACGGCAACGAGGCGCCTGCTTAAAGATGACCATATGATGAAACTAGCGGAACGACAGCCAGTTAGTTCCGCGAAAGATGTTCGAGGACTCCGGAGGCTACATGACGACCTACAGGCACACATACGTAAATTGAAATCGCAAGGGGTGAGCGAAGATTCGATTTCGACTCTGCTGTGCCCCGGATACTTCGGCTGATTGCAGAATATATTTTATACCCTCAACAAAAACGTCGTTCGCGACAAGGAACAACATCCTGGGGAAATTCAAAATGTACCCGGGGCTGGCAAAAAAAGCAACAAACAAACAAGCAAACACGGAAACAACGACAGCCAAAAGAACAGCCTGCACTCCTGCGATTCTTGCGTATTGATATTGAAAGTAGAGAGCGGACAGCTTTCACTAAGAAAAACAAAATCCGGAAGTTCAAGGCTACGTGGCAGGTAAAGAGAGAAGGGCAGAATCTCAAGCTCGAAAACCGATGAGAAAACAAGGGTTTTTCAGAGGAACGGCCGCTGCGCTTTGACTACAGGCTAACAAGCCGAGTTGCTTTTTCTGCAATTCACCAGACCACAACAAAGAACTATGTGTGAAGCAAAGATGAATTTTCCAGACAAAAAAGGTCCTAATGAGTGCTGGATGCCTTCAGGTGCACAAAAAACATCTTGCTGAACAGTGGCTGCAAAGCATTTATTGGTCCTACTGCCAAGGACGACTTTGCGCAAAGTACGAGTTTGCGGTGGCGTACAGGGATGACATAGTTGTATTTTTACGAACATTCGAGGAGCATCTCGGCCACCTCCGCAACATACTAGAAGGAATACGTCAGGCTGGCCTTACGATTCCCCCAGTTAAATTTCAGTTGGCCTCGCCTGTAATCAACCTTGTTGTCTTTGTTATAAATATCGGCACTCTGCGCCCGATTGAAGGTATGTTGCGCGCAATAACGGAGTCCCCACCCCCTCACAACGTCAAAAGCCTACAGAGGTATATCGGGCATCCCTCTACAGTGTCTGCAGAAGAGGACATTTGTATCCGTGTTACTTTGTGTGTAAAATATCTGCGGGAATTAGCGAGTTTCTCGGGATTGCAGAACTCTAAACTCGGAACAAGAGTCGTATTATCTGGAGCATCGAAATAAGAAGTTCCTGTTAAACAAATTGTGAGCAGAACCCAAAAGTGGCTCATGGCTATCGTTTTGTCATACCGGATTTTCTAGTTTTATATTTTCGCATGATATAGTATAAAGTTTTGCACGATAGTCTCTATTACTAGAAAGATACTGGAAGCGCAGCCAAAGGGTGGCCTAAAAGTACACTAGGAGTGCGCCAGAAGCACATGCAGAGTATACTGCATATCGGCCAAATTAATACAGAAATATTACAAAGAAAGCAGCCGCTCTAAGTTTGTCTGAAGTACACTAGAAGTATGCTTTTTTTCGCTAAGAGAAGAAATGCACAGCGCACATCCTCCAGCCAAGAGATCAAGTGTTTCCAAGGAGCTAAGGAGCTCCCCTCAAACTCCCCTACCAAAACTATTTTTCTTTTTGTGGATGACAATGGACTACTTTGTGTACGAGGAAGACTACAGTTCTCCGATAAACCTTGCGGTGATCGACATCCGAATGAGCTACGGAAAAGCGATCCCCTTCCAAAGCCGGTGATAAGCCAAGCACGCCGTCGATTACTTCATGAAGGATTATGAGAAACTCTGGTGCTAATAAGAGAGTGCTTCTGGATCTTATACGAGTCCGACGGACGGTGAAAAAATAAACCAAGAAATGTATCTCATTTAAGCGACTAAACGCGAGACCAACGTCGGGTTTTAACTGCGTCCTTTTTTCGGATTGCGTAAAAGCCCCGGACGCCTTTGAGGTCGTTGGTCTGGACTTCGCAGGACCCCTCCAGGTTAGAGCTCGCAAGACACCGCGGAAGAGGTATATCACGTTGTTTACGTGTGATGTCAATGGGGCAGTAAACTTGGAACTGCTGAATGACATGATGGCAGAGTTTTTTCTGCGGGCTTTCTGAGGGTTTGTTTTGAGACGAGGCGTACCGGGAGTTGTCTATTTTTACAATGTGATAACTTTTAAGAATATCAAGAGGGAACTATGTGACCTTTGGAATATTCTTCGCGGCGAAGGACTAAGAAGTAATTTCGCAAAAAGTCGGATACAATGAAAGTTCAATCTAGGACGTGCTCCGTGGTGGGGTGTTTTTGATGAGCGCAGAGTTAGGGCAGTTAAGACTTTATTAAAGAAAACTATTGGCCAGCAAGTTCTGGCGGATGAAAAGTTGGTGACCCTCCTCACTGAAGTGGAAGCAGTTATAGACTCTCGACCACTGACCTACACACGTACAATGAAATACAAGATCATCAAGCAGTTTGCCCTATCGCACATCACTTTGGAAGAAGACTTACATCGCTGCCAAAATTGTCCGGCACCGATCTGAAAAGCGGCGATACAGAAGCTTTGGAAACTGAGAGGAGGGTTGCTGACAATGTTTTGGCAACGGTGGTTCAACGAACTAATCAAACACCGATCGCTTTACACAACGAAGCGATCAAAGTTACCTGTCAAAATTGAAGACCTAGTGATACTACACGACAGCCAGCAGCCACATCAGTTCTGGAAGATGGAAGTAGTACAAACATCGTTACCTGGAAGAGACGGCGGGGTGGGCGTATGTGATATTTGGTTTTATGCTGGCACGGTTGTGAAACGACCAATACAGCGCAGCGTGTGAGTGGGCTGAAAAGTAGTTAGAAAATGAACATTGTTCCTTTTCGGGTGTGGATAAAATAAACTCTTTATCGAACAGGACCAACGAGAAAGTAGATCTAGGCCGTTATACTAAACGCGTTAGAGCGCGGCTTTTTTATTGTTGTTCTTGTGAATTAAACGGGACGGTCGGACCGACGCGGTGTCCTTTGAGTGAACATGTGTTTTGCATTTGCTGCCGTCAACGCTTCTACGTAATTGGTTTCCAAAGGTTTCATTATTTTATAAAGTGGAAGTCGTTCTGAAGGAGGCTTATACTTCTGCATATTTAAGCCTATCTAGAGAACACTATTCACGGGAACGGAGTGAACGAAAGTACTAAGTAAGCAAAGAATAGTTCGAAAGACGGTTACAGACATTTGTGTAACTCAATTAAATAAATGTTAGAGCGCAAACGAGCTGTTGTATATTAAACATGATTAAAAAACCCCGAGACTGGAGGTACGACACACACTCTCAATATCTCAATAGTATCAAATTTGAGACTTTTGAGTGTGTGTATCGTGCCTGCAGTCTCGGCGTCTTCGAATCATGTGTAACTCACCCCCCTCCCGTGAAAGTTGCCGAAGTCTTTGATCTGAATATTCTTGATCAATTCCAAATCCTTGACAATAAGCATGGGCGTGACTCCGTTGTAAAATCTGCAGCCGTTTTTACGGGAGGAGAAAATAAAACAAATACATTTCAAGCTTAAGCCGATTTTCTTGAAATTATATATCCATCAGTTGGCAGTAATTGCCACACTGATATCTTGGCAACTGGTTTTGCACCTTAGAACAAGAGTTATTTTTCTAAAGTATCCGGTTTTTTTTGACCAAATTAGGTCAAATTTATTTATTTATGTATTTATTTATTTCAACACCCCTAGGGCCAAGAGGGCGTTACAGAGGGGAGTGGACAAGGACAACAACAAAACAAGAACAATAACAAAAAGGCAAAGGCCAACAATGCTGTTCTACAAGAAAGACAAATTCAGCCTAATATGTAATAGCAAAGATGATTAACTAATTCAGCTCTAAATCAATCAATCAATCAATACTGAGAAATATTTGTTTGAACATTATAGCTTACCCTACTACGTCCCCGTACTTATTAACCCATTCATCAAACATGCGAACTGCTCCCTGGAACACAAAACAAAGTTAGGAAGACAAAAACACATTCATACAATCGACAACACAAGTATGGCACGTTTCGTATAGACGTTCAGCGCATGCCTTTGTGCCATACTTTTCACGACTAAGCACTGTATGACTATGGTATTGACACACCAAAGGGCATGCCAAAACAATTTTTTTTACTGGTTTATTATTGTGTTCTGTAACATCCAGAAAGTCTTAAAACAATAGCCCCAAGTTTCTGCCTTCACTTTTGTTTTGAAAGCGAATTCAAGTCCGCTTGGGCTAATACGTGAAGCTCCCCCCCCCCCCCCCCCCCCGTTCTTTTATTCATCCCCGTTTAGGCAATTAGTTTTGTACTTTGTTCACTCCCGCTTGTAATTTTTATCAGGATGCAACCACATGATTTGTTTATCTGAAGTCAAAACCTTGTTTCGCAAGCGTCCTGGTTGAGAGTATTCAGTGACATACTTGGCATAACCGATATTCCGGATGGGGATATCAGGCCTACACAGATACTTAGGCGACGAAACATTCTCAGAGGGTTTTGTGAAAGCTATAGTCCATTTATTTGTAGCCAATCAACCAGTGAATCTTTGAGTTTATTCTCGGCCAGACAAAGGTATTGGAAGACGGTATTAACACGTTCCACAAAATGCCTATATCAAAGCCATGCTTAGGCTCCATAAACTAGCGGCCATACGTGCGGTGCAACTGGGTGATCAATTCAAACTTCTAAAAATAGCTTTCTGATCCATACGAAATATAATTGATGGACGACAAAATTCTACTGAAACGAATGTAGGTAAAAACAAGGTAAATGTTGAAAAACGAACGAAGCTCAACAAGACAATCTTTTGTTACATGATTTCTACTGATGAAATCGTTTGACATTGACCTTTTCGATGATCTCATATATGTTTCCGGTGAATAAACTAGGTTCAGGTCCAGGTATACCAATGTTCTTGAACAAGGAAAATCTATGCCGTCTCCACCTGCAAAAGAACAATTTCTCTTAAACCTTAGAAACAGCATTTCCACAGTGTTTACAACGCTGATTTTTATCCCTTAGCACTTTGATCGCCTGTTTTCTCGCCCCTATCCAGAACAAAAATACTGGTCTCAGTGACACTGTAGCATGCTCTGTGAAATATAGCCAACTATTCTCGTCAGAGGCGTTCTATAAGACATATGATGTAAGCGTTCTGGACCATTTAGAAATGTGTTTGTACTCGTTTCATGAAATATCTGACGGTGACACGCTGGAACAGATTAAAACTGTAGCCAACTTTTTCCATGAAACCTTTGCTACCACAGCGGGTCAAAACAGTAGAATAGAGAAATCCTTTGGTTAACAGTGAAATAATTCACCTCAAACAGGAAATAAAACAAAGAAAAAAGAAAAGTAGAAAGTAGTACCGAAATGTCTCGTCTTTCATTGACGCTTCAAGATAAATTGAACACAGCTAGGGAGACGTATTACTCCAAGACGCTAACTCGATTTATGAAGGAATCGCTCCAGAGGTTTTGGCGTCATCTTGGTTCCTCGCATGAGAATATTCAGTATGTCGTCGTTGATGGAAATTTTATTACCAACCATGCAGAGGTCAATCAGCAATATAATGATTACTTGCACTCTGTTTTTCTCCCGGAGTCTTCAATTTCTGACGACAGTGTGAAGAGTGCTGAAGAGCCTTCAGTCATGTCAAATATTCTTTTGTCAGAAATGGGCTCTTTTTCACTCCTTAAATTAATACAAAAAAATCTGACGGTCCCTAAGGTATCCCAAACGAATTACTCAAGCTCTGTGTGGAGTGGGTATGAAAATATTTGCTGATTATTTTTAATGTGTCACTCTTGCACCACAGTTTACCTTCCGATTGGCTAACAGCGCTAGTGATGCCTATTCACAAATCGGGGAACAAACAAAAAGTTGAAAATTATAGGATTATTTCAACTACCTAATGATGCTGAACAATATATACTAGAGCACATACTATCATAAAGCTTGTTCACGTACTTCGAGGGTTCTAAGTTTCTTAATCCAAATCAACGTGGCTTTAGAAAAAAAATTATCCACTATATCTCAGCTTGCCCAATCCGTCCACGACTTCGCGAAGATTCTAAATGATAGAGGACAGGTGGACGCAATATGCCTAGACCTATCGTAGGCAATTAACCGCGTCCCACATGCAGAGCTTCTTAGGAAACTTCTTCCACTTCGTGTAAGCCTGAACATCGTGAAATTGATTTAATAACGTCTTACAAAAAGAACACAGTTTGTAGAAGTTAATGGCGCAAAATCAGGAATTCTAAATGTAACATCGGGCGTTCCTCCTGGGTCAGTGCTGGGTCCTGTTTTATTCTTAGGTTACATAAATGACATTGCAGATAAACTCACCCCTGACTTTACGGTTCGCCTATTTGCTGAATATTGCGTAATCTATTCAAAGATATCAAATAATGCTGACCAAGTCAAACTGAACTCGACACTAAAAGTGATTAAAGACTGGTGCATGAAGTGGAAAATGAAAATATACTATACAAAAGACGTGTATGCAAGGGTAACAAATAAAACCAAAACTATCTCATTATTCGAATATGAAATGGAGGGTACACCTTTATTGAGTGTAAGTAATTTCAAGTGCTTTGGTGTTACAATAACTGAAGATTTCAACTGGAATGTAGATATAAATAAAATATGTATTTCAGCGGAAAAAAGACGATGGTCATTACGACGTAAACTAAAAGCCGCTTCACCAGACGCTAAACTAACTGCATACCTATGCCAAGTGCGCCCCTTACTAGAATATGCAAGCGTAGTATGGGACCTGTATAGAACCTACCAAATCAACAGGGTTGAAGAACTTCAGAGACGAGCAGCGAGTTTTATACTGTCAAGATGTAAGACGACTGACTCAGTCAGCGACACGCTAAAACAGCTCAACCTGCCGCACCTCGAGCAACGCCGAAACATAGCAAGATTAAAATGCACTGTATTTAATGCATCGCAACATCTATGACTTTGACATTCACCAATACATAAAACCAAGATCAGCTCGTTTTGTTTGCAGCAATCACCCGAACCAGATAACACCCATAATGGCACGCATAGATACTTTCAAATATTAATTTTTCCCCACAACAATAGAGGAATGGAACTGCTTCCCCCATGATATATTAACAGTAGACTCGTTGAGGGGTTTTGAAAATGAGTTGCTACAGTTATAATAATAGGGCTTTTTGTTGTTTCATTTCATTTTGTGTCCGCGTGCTTTAATGTGTACAAGGCTGTTATAAATTTGTACAGTGCTCTAAGTTCAATCTGTAAGCGTATAACTTGTAACAGTACTGCGTGCACTAAAGTAGTGAAACTCGAGGTTCAGTCTTTTAACACGCTCTGAACTTGTGAGTTTAGTGTGTGTGTGTGTGTTTGTGTGAAACGTCCAAAATATCGGCCACAAGTGATTTTCTTTGGAACTCCACCTTGTATCGTCCCTTGGGCTAACAGTATTAATACATAACAAAAGAAATGAATAAATAAACAAATAAGTTTTTATAATAATAATATTAATATTATTATTATTATTATTATTATTTACAGTGCCGCATTTACTAGTAAGTCCAACCAACAGAAACGGCGCCTTGGTTATTGCCGAACTCAAAGGATCTGAATAATTTCCACTATGACTTTTTTTATGCTGTAAAGAACAATTGTATTAAGGTCTTTTCCATGCTCTTCTAAACAGGGTTGTCGCGCTTAAGGCTGTGCTCGATTTGATACGTAGTGCTTAACAGCTGCGCTCCGCAAGTCCGTACAGCTTTCTGCACTAAAACAACCGGGGAAAACGTTGCGTGGTCTCTTTCGTGTCATTATTTTTGAACCAGAAATTACACCTATCTCGAATGAGCGCAAAGTAGAGGTAAAACAGGACGTCTTTTGAGGTTGCTCAATGTGAATTACATGCGGTGTTCAGTGGATATGCGTGAATTTTAATGTCGTTGAGCATCTCTTTTCTGGCACAGAGAACAAAAAGAAATTTCAATGTATTGCCATAGTATCTGAACTGCTTATACCTTCATTTGTATTAAGAAAAAAGAAACCTCTAACGCTCTTCCGTTACACTTGACAAGTACATGCAGATTAAAGTTGTGTGTGACATAGGGACATATGTTTTTTTTTTTTTTATAATGGCCCTTATATGATTATACGGGCTATTATTAAAACACAAATTTAAGATTTATCTACTGAACTTTGGGGCTATGTGATTCAAAACAAGATACCGCAAGTATTAGGTAGTGTCTCATCACAGACAATTGTTTATAGGCACATTCATAAAAAATATAATATTGGCGATTATGTTACTCACACCACCTCAAAGAAGCAATTTTGTTCACTTTAGAACTAAACTGAGCAGGTGCGTGAGACAGCTAAATTTATTTGATAAAGTCAGATTTTTTACTAGCTGATTATGCTGACAAATACCCGGGGACAGAAACGCGGTTGATTTGTCATAAGCTTAAAATGTGCGGTTGAGCTTACCTCGCACGTATCAAATCCCCCCTCTCCCCCTCGGCCTAATCGCAAGCAGACAGCATGAGCAACCCACTAACTGGACGCGTAAGGTAGCTCGACAAAGTTTGTGTTTTCCGGTCCTCACCTGCTTGATCAAAGATAGTGTTTGTTTTTTTCTTTCCACATAGAAAATATTTAAGAGCAAAAATATTTGCTTTAATGTGAACTAGGGAATAGAATACAGAAAATGTGGATTCCTCTCATTTGAGGTAATTTGTTTAAATTTATAATACATCTGCCCTGGACGGGTACAAGGTACAGGTAATTTAGAGAGTCAATTTAAAGTTACTCAATATAGACTATATGCGGTGTTAAGTAGATTTATCTAATATCCCATGTGGTTACGTTTTTTTTCCAACCGGCTTAGTAAAAGAGGACTATAAAGGTGTTCCTACATATTTGTTTTATTCCCAGACAAAATCAAATAAATCCCAAATTATATTGCCAAGCCACCAGCCAAACATAAATATAATATTTATGTTTGGCTGGTGGCACATCACTCGCCGAATTCTACCAAAAGATTGCATATATACTCACAATAAGAACAACGTGGAGACGACGGCTATTAACGTTGTGCACACAAGGGCCCACATGCTGACCTCTCCCTTGTCAGGAAACTCGACCAATTTTTCTCCTTGATATCTAAAATAGAAAAGGGTGAGAAAGATACCGTTGCTTTTCTGCGGTTGCGCGGCTCTCCTGAGCAAATAAAGATTAATATTCTCATTATTCTACCGGTAACCAAAAAAAAAAAACATCTTCATGTTCCTAATGGGAACTTCGTATTCCTTTTTCCCTTAAAGAGATAATGTCATGCCAAAGACAAAATCTGAGATATTCATTTTGTTATATTAAATTTGATGTGGCCATTCACTTCCTAAGCATTATTTGCGAATAAAGTGTCAGTTTTCATCTTGGATAATTTTGAATATAACGAAAATAAACTTCGCTACACCACACCTACTGGGAGTTGTGAATTGTTGTCGAGAAAAAAATTGAACAAACTCGGTGGTGCGAAATGCGTGTTGGAAAAGGTAACAGTTCAGCAGAAAGGCCATTACAATGGGAGCTGATGGGACGTTATTGCAAGCCACGCATCAGGAAAGAGATCCAACCGGCGTCCCCCTAATGATTATGTTGAAACCTGCACCTGTGTGTAAACCTACAGCATAAATTATTTGCTTTTTGATTCAGACGCCGCTCTTGGATAATTATAGTCGAGCTCTGGCTCGAGTTCACACAGTAAAGCACCATTTCAACACAAGCCCCAGCAAAACGCAGACGAAGCTCTCTCGACCAAGCTATGACGACGCACGGTCAAGGCAGATGACGTCAAGAATCCAGTTCACAGGTCTTGCATTGGGTAAACACGAAGCTCTGTGAAAAAAAAAGAAAACTAGCTGGACAAAACGCCCCTTATAGTTTCGTCTCCTCGCCAGTAGAAGTCAAAATTTGGGAAGTGTACACACAAACAATGTTTCCAAATTCACAGCTCAGCACGCGCATGTTCGTTGCTTCGGAAACCAGCAAAGAATGCGTCATGAACACGAACGCCGAAAACGGCACAGGCCTGAGGCCGGGATGGTCTCTGCATGATTTTAACTGATATCACGTCTGCTTTCACTCTAATGGTCTCGCGGCTAAGCGTCCGCCTTATACTGCGTACATTTCACGCCACCGAATTTGTTTTTCTCCAAAAGCACAGGTAGAAGCGACTTCCAGCGTGGCGCATTGATATCACGTGCAAGCCATATCTCAGACAAAGTTTATAGTCCAAGCTATCCCACCCCACGAAGGAAGTTGGAAGGAAAGTATATTGCTTATGAATGAGCCGAGGAAACAATAAAATACGCATATTCGGTTTCTCAAGAAGACGTTCTATGTAGGCAAAGTAAAACAGTTTGCTTACGTTAGAAATTCTAGCTTTCAGTGGACGGCACACCGAACGTAACAAAGCGAAGCCAACAGAGGAAAGCTTGTTCGATGCAGCAAACGGTTTGGTAAAAAAGCAAGAATAAAAATGAGTTTAAACACGTTAGGCCCCTTTGTGACAGCAGCTGCTGAGCGACTGAAACAAACAGGCCGCCAATCAAGAGCTACACCTTTGTCGTTTACGTTTGGCTCGGTGCAAATTTTCGTTCCAACATAATAATATTGCCTTCATTTTCCATCCGAGCAATGTGGGAGGTTGGGGGTCACTCTTCCCCAGAAATTATACCATATAGAAAACAAAACAAAAACAAAAAAGCAGACAGTACAGCACATCGAAAAGAGTCGACGATTGTGTGGCTTAAAAAGAGCAGGTCCGCCTGGCGTTCTGAGCTTAAAAGTAACATTCCCACCAACACACTTAAAGTGACAAAGACAAGGAGATACAAAATGCGTTGAGCTAGCATACACACCAAGTATGCGGCTGCTCTAGACTCGCGCACAGAGACCGAGTGCATCACACACACACACACACTTCATGTGCAAGAGGATAACAGATTTTCTACGTCCCCCGGTATTTGTCACCATAGTCAAGTTGGTGTAAACGTTTCACGCTGTAAACAAACTGTTAGCTGACCTCACGCACCTGTTCCTTCTAGCACAAAAACACAAAAGCTCTGCTTAGCTCGGCCGGACGAGCGCCTCTCTGGGAATCACTCCGTCCCAAATTCAGTATCCGTCGGCAGTGTTCTTGCATACATATTTTTTTCTTTGTTTTTAATGTCCTCCATGGAACCTATGTGCTGTGTATAGCTTTAACCTAGATGTAAGGGTTCAGTGTAATAGCCAAACGGGCGTGATAGTCGGGAGTTACGATTTTGTTGTGATTTTTAGCACAAAAAGTGTTTTTGACAGGTTCTCTTAAAAACAATAATAAAGATATAAATGCAAGTACATTCAAATTCCACAAATAAATTTTTTTATGAAAAAAACAACAACAGCGATTTGACTTAACAATTTAATCAAACGTTTCGTCTACCATGCGGGAGAGATAATCAGTGCGTGTTCAGGGCCAAATATTTCTTTTTCCTTGTGCAGACAACGCTATGTAGTGTTTATTATACTGCTCGATTTAACCTCTTGTGTTTTCACTTCGTACCCTTTCTGCGTTTACGAATGTACCATTAGCCGTTCAAACCGCGACTCTAAAGCTTTTATACAACAAAGGTGATTGATAAATTTATGAACGGAAGTAAAAAAAGCACGTGGCTGAGTAATATGCCCCCTGGAAAACAAGGTCATAGATTTGCTCGACAAGATGTAGGGGAGGGGGGGGGGGCTAATTTTAAAATCATTCTGGTATTTGAGGGGTTCCGCTGATCCCTATTTGTGTAATATAACTTTAAAAATGACTTCATTTCTATACACACTTGTGCCAGAAAAAGTATTGTTCTAAGCGCGAGCCTCTACTCTCGCGACGCTGCACCGAACTATTGGGCATGAGATCCAAGAGTCGCGCCAGCGCTGGCTAAGTTGTGAACCACTCCCTTGGGGACAAGAACATCGGTGATTTGTTTCAATTTTGACGCACAAACAAGCGTTGACCCCCGTAGCCGAACGTTGCGTCAACGCTAGACTCGGGCTCGTGTGAATCAGTGAAGAGGAACGCGGACGCTGCACTCATGAATTGTTTGCGTCAACTTTCTAGCCCGAGCGCGGGTAACATTGGCTAAAGAAGCCACTACTGATGGTTGTGTATTAATTGCGGGTGCATTTGTCATGAGATTCGCGACGCAGCTCACTCTGAATACGGCGTCGCGAAGTTTGAGTAAACACTTTCGTTTATGAATGGTTTACGATGCAGTCATTGAGGTCAGCCCGTCTGTAGTGCCACTTCACAATTGAGTGGTTGTTTCGTTTCTGTGTAATCGTTTATTCTTTTCTCTCTAAGTAATCGTTTAATACCCAAGCTGTTTCGCCACCATTATTGACCATGCGTCAACTAGCTAAGCTTTAAACCGATAGTTGCCTCGTAGCTTTGGCGCAAATGTGAATGTGTGCGTACTGCAGCTCCGTGTATGGGCGGCTTGGGTTCATCCGCATCTAATAATAATAATAATAGTTTATTTACATTACGTGTAATGCTGGAGCTAAAACAAGAAGCCGCGCAACGAGGTTTGACGAGCTTTCGGCCCCAGTACATTCTGCAGCAGCTTCAGAAAATTAATATCGAAGCAAAAATGCACATAACTTATCGCAGTGAAAAAAAAGTAGAAAATAAATGTCACTGAGCACCATACTAGTCGACATTCGTTAATCAACACAAAACATACGTTTAACCTGGACGAAAAATAAAAAAAACGTATTACATCAATCTATATATGCAAAACCATACATGAAAAAGCGCAATTCACCGAGAGTTCATATATCTGTAAGCACACCTTCAGCATGCAATACATTTAGAAACTTTGGAATTCGTTATGCTAACATTTCTTTTCCATTGTTTAACCGAAACGTGTGTACGTGTGAGTAATCGGGATTACGAATCTGGTACGGTACGATATGTTGTTGTAAGCAAGACAATTCTACCAAGGACAAAGTGTTATTGAGAAATTCCGTTCTAAGTTTTGGGGATAACGTATAGGTTTAGAGCTTGTGAATACTGAGTATATTGAAGTTTTAAACAGGTTTTTTGTTTGCGAAAGATAAGGTACATTTGCACTTACTCGCATCGTTCTTTTTTGAAGCAGGTGCACATTCTCAAGATATGCTGCAGTGCTGGTGGTGAAACAGCTTGAACGTTAAATAATTACACAGAGACCGGACCAAACCATCGAGCAATACTTTAAATGGGAACAAAAACTATTTGTATAATAATATTTTAACAAACGTAGGAAGTATCTTCCAATGTCGACATATTATTCCTACAGGTCTTGACAATTTTCTATTTAAATATTAGATATAATTTTTCAGGAGACATTATAAAACATTGAGGTTTGTGTATGTTTATCCAGCCTAGAACTTAGTCTGCCTCAAAGGGCGACTTGTCTTTCAGCTGTAAATGAGAAATTTAGCCAGTGCAGTACAAACCGCGAACCTGCGGTCTTTAACGTGCACAGCGCGCAGTAGTGATACACGACCGCACGCCGCCACGATGCTCATCCAGATCGAAACGGGCAGGAATCGGGATTGAACCCAGGAGGAGATATTCGGAAAAAACACTACTCCAAGTGTTTTGAAAATATGAGTTAATTCGAGATTTACCGAGTTTTGATTAACGGTGCCTATTCGAGGGATAACGTTTTTGGATAAGACGACGTTGAGGACGACGTCACAGAGGACGACGCCAAAGACGATGTCTAGGGCGATCTTTAGAACGACCTCTAGGGCGATCTCTTGAACTCTTGAACGACCTCTAGGATGACCTTAAGGATGACGTCCGAGAGGATGACCTCGAGGACGATGTTTAAAACGACCTCTAAGACGACCTCTAGATTGACATAAAAAAACTACGTCAAGGACAAAGTGGAGGACGACGTCAAAGGTGACGCTTAGGACGACCTCTCGAACGACCTCAGATACGACCTCTGGGACAACGTCGAGGACGACGTCTGTATCCGTGTTGCGCCTCCGCACGGCTCATTCAAGGCCAGATAACGTAAAGCGAAAACAGGGTGAAGTACCTTAAGAATGCTCTCGCGTTAAAAAGAAATATTCTCACTTAGAAGATGAGAAGGGCAGGGCGTCTCTTTCGAACTATCGGCCTCCAGCCTCCGCTCGTTGCACTCAGCCGTGTTTCGGCTGCACGAACACGATCGAGGCTCCCGAGACACTAAAGGTCGGTTCACACAGGGACGCCTTTCTACGTTACGTTACGTTAGAACCGCTTACGACCGTTTACGTCGCGAGTCCCCGGAACCATTCGTGCTTCGAATGAAGTGTTGCGACCGGTTCAAGAAGCAGCTGTGCACGCGACGCACGAAACACGAATGTTTCCGTGACTCCTCACGTAACGTGAAAAATCGTAATCAAACACCCATGTGTTAACCGACTTTAATACTTTTAGCGAATCGTTCAGCTGTTGTCACACACTGCAATATTCGCGGTTCTAATACTGCGTGCCAACTTTTCCTCCTTAAAGTCATTGCCATGCAGCACTCCAAGCGCGGATCTGGTGGTGACTCGCGTTCGAATTTTGCATGCAGGCCGTCTTTTGTATGATGTATAAGCGGGGTGGCCCCGGCTTTACTGCATTCCGCGTATTGCACTACAGGAACCTTTGAAGCATGCTTTCAAGTTCGCGCCCGTAGGGATAGCGTGACCGCGGGGAACGTCCTTAAAAGCATGATTCAAAGGGTCCAGCAGTGCGGCACGAGGAACACGGTAACGGTTGGCTATCCCCTACTGAAGCGTTATCGGAGGTAGGAAGATGGCGCTGAACGCGGAACAGCTGGAACACCTCCCTGCCGTTCGCATCTTGTCAGGGCACAGCTGGACTGAACACGCGCTCGCTGTCTGACGGTCTATTCAGTCAGGCGTGACAGCACCTATTTTTGCAAAACGGCACTGGGCGGCCGGCAGCTGGAGCACATGGCGGCCGTAATTTGCTGCGGCTTTGCATGCAGTAAAAGATACGTGAACGTGTGCTTGAGAGCTGATTAGAACTATGCACGCGGCGCTTTCCTCGTTTCCTAACTGCTCGTTAGATTTACTTGAACCAGAGAGTTATTAACAATACATGCTAGAGGTTCAGGTGGCGCTAGTGTGCTGTTGCATTTTGAAGCAGACAGCAACCTAGTCTAAATTTGACTTCCGGTGAAGCTTTCCTATGGGAAAATTAAAATCTATTTTCTCTTCGTGCTCGATTGTAACAGCAAATATTGCTTAGTGATGTGAAAGAATAAAACGTTCGGAACGTTTTACAATCAGATGTACAAAAATATGTGTCAGAGCGTTTTTCTTTAGAACTCATGGCGTCGAACACTGCGCTAAAATAGCCCAATACACATGTGTAATACGTGTTGACGTTGCAGACTGCTATAACTGGACACGCATTTACGCATACAGTCAATGCTATGAAGCACACAGAGTGAATCAACTTGACGAAACATTAAAAGGATGCTAATATATGCTAAAACAAACAATCAGAGCAAACGACATGGACGAAGCATGGAGCTATAAACCAAGAACACGCACTGGATTAGTTGTTGTTTTGTTGTTTTTTGTTTTCTAGTTGTTACTTTTGCTTGAATTGAGAGCTTGTATTGACATATCATGCTGTACAACAGTGGTCGTCAAATGAGGGTCCGTGGACCCTTCGGGATCCGCGAAGCCCTGTCTCATCAGCCAGGCCGAGCGAGAAAAGTTTTATCTTTTTTTCGGATTAAGAAGAAAGGATTCCAGTTTTCGGGTGAGTTTTCTCGTGTGTATGTCAATGAAAGAACTCTAGTTTAAATTAGGCCTTAGTTGTATTCACTTATTAAACCAGTACCATAATTAACCCATAATTTTCCCTCCCCTCACCACGAACAGGGTCCTCCATTATCTCCAACGATCCACAAGGGGCCCGCGAAACATCAGTGGTTGAGAACCATTGCCGTACACCATAGACCTGGGCCTCAATTTTCGCTAAAATAAGCATCGCTCAGTAATAAAAAAAAAGACACTTTATCGAAATACATTACACTTTTATAATGTGAATAAAGCTACGTAGTACCCGTTATGACTAAAGAAACTACAATGATTTTTATTATTCCCTGGCGAAGAGAAGAATATCACGTATTTTTTTCCCATAGGAATACACAGGACGACTGGAAAAGTAGATTGATTGCTGTCTGCTTCAATTTGCAACCGAAAGTCCCGCAGACACAAGCTCCAGCTGAGTCTCTCGCGTTTATTGTAATAACTTTATGACCTGAACCTCCTGCATCGATGCAAAAAAAATGTGGGGCGAAAATGTAGGGCACTCTGCTTCCAGTATTTGCATTGAGCTACAGCCTGAGGTACGCCGTCCTAGACTTCTCTGCACAGGTGCAGCAGGTGCAGGTGACTCGAACGAGTCTACCGTTGTCCCAAAGCCGACTGGAGAAGCTGTCCAAGAAGAATAGAATGCGTAAACTGCATTTCCTGTTCTTCGTGCCGCGCTGGAAAGGCGACATTCGCATAAATGCGCTGTTGGAATTTCGGGTTCTGGCGGTGATTACAATTAAGAATTTTGGCGTATTGCTACCCCGTGAACCTGAATATTGCGTTTGTTTTCCCCGTAGATGTAACTAAACGCGAGCAAACACGAAAAACCTCCGACCACTCGCTACATCATCAAAGGATCTTTCGGCCCCCAAGAGCGTGTCGCTTGTGAGGGCAGCAGAGGCAATTGCAAGCTTGCCAGGTATTCGCAACTCCAACGCTAAATAGATAGCGGGGAGGTAGCTACAAGATGACGCAAGACACCGGGATATGTTTTCCAGGATTTTTTGTGCGCCTGCTCGCTGACGCTGGTCAGTGTGTTTAAATTAATTTATTAGTCTACAAATGCGAAACGATCAGGACAGAAGCATCTCGGATGCGACGGAGAGGTTGACGTTGTATCGGAAAACAAGCAGGTTAATTTTTTAAAAGCTGCTAAAACCTCAGTTCGATGTTCATTTTCTTAATGTTGCAAAGGCGTTTTGGACGCCGGCCACGTCATTGTGTATGGAAAAAGATTCTTGAGGTGTCTGCACCCTACTTGGGCACCGGTGCTCAAAAAAGTGAGCCGCTCAGGGTGCCCCTCAAGCTCCGGAAGAACTGCGTTCACATTGGTGTCTGTCTATCAGAGGCTCACACACACGGTTTTAGTGCATTTGAAACGTCATAAACCTGCGCCATGGTTACTAATACTCGAGTCCCACTAGAGCAACAAACAGAAACTAACGACAGCTACAAGCCTCAAACACATGCAGCATGTTTGCGATGGTACCTTTGGCAGGCGTTTAGTCGTTCCATGCTCGTGAAGTAAGCACGAGTGATTGCAAGCCTGGCATAGATACTCTCGCTTGCATGATTCTCGTGTTTGAGCATAGCCTCCTTTATTTTTCAAAGCCTGTCAAATCGCGAAAGACTCTGGTTTGAGGCTTGTCGCAGTCATTTGTTTATGTTTTGTCGCCCTAGCGGGACTCGGGCATTCGTGGCCGTTTTAGCGATGCATGAACGCATGCTACCGTACGGTGCGGCAAAGCAACCGGCATCTCGCGCTCCACCTTCTAAGCATGATTTTCAGCGCGTGGGCTTAGCGTTGCCGTGCCCACTCATCCGTTAACGCTGTGCTAAAACTGCATATTAATTCCATCAGCGTAATTAGGGGCTTTATTTATGGCTATATAGAAATATTCGAATTATTGTAAACTACACCTCTGCACCTTATTATTCACAGTGTCTCGACCTCATTGCCAAAACTGCCCGTTCTAAGTACTCGTCACTTGCACAGGCGCGCTTAAGAATGCTGCGAGTGTTTATTTATTTGCCTTTATAATTACCTAAAAACAAGTAGGCGCAGTCAATTTTTCGGAAGTGCTTGAAACAAACGGTCATGTCCCTTATAACGGCCTTTCGGCAAGTAAAACACCAACTATTCCCTGTGTCAATCGCACGATACACCGCTGAGGTAGCAGCTTTTTTCTCATTTCAGGAAAGAAGACTTTTCGTAGATCGCACGCAAGAGCTATCCACTACTAGCGGGTGCTTTTGTCGTCACATTGAAGACAGATTAAGCTGGCGACCGCAGGACGCGAAATCCACAGCAAATTCGATCTATTCAAAGTCTCCAAAATTAAATGGCTCATCCCGGCCCCTTCGTACAACGCTGTTACGAAGCGGAACAGAATTCTTATTATAGCGCACTCGTTTCTTTCGTTTAGACTGCATAATGCCCGAACAAGCTCACCAAAAGCATCAGGTAACAGAAGCGCCAAGGCCGACATTCCCTGCCGCAATCTCCGCCGCTGCCCCCTCTCTTTTGGTTCTTCGTTTGCCCTCGAGAGGGCGAGCGGCGGGCTGGAGTTTTGAATATTTCCCCGCACTGGCGCCACTCGCGACGTCTTTTTAACAGCGGAGCTGTTAAGGGCTAGGTTCCCCACGATCGTGTCCACCAGCAAAAAAAATGATGACACCGAACTCTGGACAGCTACCGCCATCTATGAGCGACGACGGCAACCAGACAATTGGTTGGCGCTGTCGCTAATAGATGGCGGCAACCTTTCCTCGGAGGAAGACAAACGGGAGCGGAACGATCGGCGATGTGTGCAGCAGCGGGAATAGTTCCGCAACCGCCGCGAAGCCGCTATCGCCTAAAGTTCCACTGCGTCGAGCGCTTCAGATTCCCTTGCAAAAGAAGAGCAGATCGCTGGCCTGGAAAGAAACTGTCCAGAACAGAAACTACAGCTCCGCTGCTCTTCCTTCTTCACCAGAGTGGAGAGGCTGAAAGTTTTTTTACCCTTTTGAAAATACCAAGAGTGCGCATGCATAGCATCATTAGGCGCTGAAGATGCGCGAGAGCGAAGATTCCGAATGCTCCTGATTTAACGTCGAGCACCGGAAAGGAGGGGCTTGAGCGGTACCTTGAAAAATGATTTTCTGCAGCCTCCGTGCACCACACTGATAAACAATCTCAATATTCGGAATTCTGGAGGCAAAATCAAGACGATTTAAATGTTTTTCCTCAAATACAGATCTGCTTCAGTTTCTCTTTAATAGGAAACTCCCCTAAAATTCGTAAATTTCGGGATAATGAGTGATTTGAGAGATGAGGGCACAAAACCAGGAGATATGCGGTCTGAAGAAGCGCGTGAAAAACTCGAGGTAGAAGTAAGGAACCAAGAAATCGATAAATTGAGATAAGAATTCAATGAACTAGAGCAGTACAGAAGTCGGCAAAACTTATAAATTCACGGGTTGCCCAAGCATGTTAACGGAAATGTGGTTAATAAACAAAACCTACTGGCCAATGCCCCTCGAGCTTCAACAGCTTTTTGAAACGGATGTCGAAACCATTCATTAACTTCCTTCACCGAGCGAACGGTCTGACAATACTGCGCCTGTTGTTGCGCGTTCTACATCCCGCCTAACAAGGAACACGTGGCTCGGAAAAAAAAAAGAGAATTAAAGAACATTAAGTCAAATATTTTTTTAAATAAAAACCTCACAGCGCAAAACAAAAAGCTTTTCTGGCAAATGAGGACGAAAGCAACGGAAATGGAATATAAATTTGCTTTGCAAAAGAATGAAAAAAATGTTCTTTCGCCGAAGCGCCGGTGACCGAGTCATCAAAATTTTAAAATCAGTATGGAGAAAAATTTGAAAATGATATAGGTATTTAATTTTTCACTACCGACATGACAAACTGTGTAGAAAAGGGTAGTTATTACCATTCGATATCTTTCAAGCAGTGGAACGCTTTCCATGACAAGCATTTTCCTCTCCTGCATCTGAATGATCAACGTTAAAAAAAAAAAAAAAAAACAAGACGCTGTTGAAACATTTTGAGGTGACCTAGATCCCAATTTTGATATCTCAGCTTTTACTGAGAGCTAGTTTTTTGATGCCTCCGACATGGTTCATTTTTCAGGATAGCGAAGTACATCGCTATCTCGAAAATATGAGAGAGGAGGAGGTGTGGCGGTGTATACGAAACAATGTCTAGATTATGGTGTGTCAGCCGAATACTCACTCTATGAAAACACTCGACTTTTAGTCCCTTATGATCAAATGTACCAGTACAATACTCGTTGTCTTGTACAGGCCTTCTCAAGGCAGAATACCCGTATTCCTTCATTTCCTCCACGATATTCTGGAGTCGTGTATTCAGATTGGTATTCATGTTGTTATAGCAGGTGACTTCAATATAGACTAGTTATCCTCAGACACAACTACGCAAAAACTTCTTGATACTTAACATTTGTTTGGCCTTCAAACTGTGGTTAAAGCAGCCACCAGGGTGACGGACGTTTCTGAAACAATGCTTGACTTGTGTTTTACTAACTGCCAAAGGAACGAGCTCGAGGAAGGTGTACTAATACCAGGCCTTAGTGACCATTTACCAATTTTTATATTTTTACACCTTACTCAACACAACGCGGAAAAAAATCAACATGCACATGAATTACCTATACAGGGTGTCTCAAATAGCGGCCAAGGTCTTAAATCAATCGCGAAAATCGGTTTCTTAACCAATCGCTCTACGATTTTGTCTAGTGCTGTCCACAGGCCGTACATTTTTTTTTTTAAATAAAATTTGCAAAGAGCGAACTTGCCCGAGGAAAAAGAAAAAAAAAAGTCTTAACTCTTATAAAAACGCAGCAAAACCACCGGTCTGCAAAAAAAAAAAAAAAAAAATAGGGCGCCGTTTGGCACGGGAGACAAGAAATGGTGCAAGAGGCCGCGACGCCAAGTGCAGCCAACGATCAAGCATACGGCGCCCAGAGCCGGCGTCATTAGCAGACGACCTTTTCGACTCAAAAGCGGCGCGCGTTGCGCAGGCGGCGACAGCCGCAGAACCAAAAACAGGCGTGGTAACAAGGAACTGCAAAGCAGACGATATGTGTACCCCGGAAAAAAAAAAAAAAACAGTAAAAATAACCCCACGAACCATTTTTTTTTTTCAATTGATTATGTGTCCATTCAATGTATTTTATTAGTAAGGATGATAAAATCATGGATCGGCAACGGACATCGAAAAAGCTCGCGCAACTTTGGGGTCGAAAATATCATCTGCTAATGACGCCGGATCTCGGCGCCGTATGCTCGTTCATTCGCGGCAGTTAGCGTCGCGACCGCTTGCGCCACCTCTTGGCTCCCGTGTCAAACGGCGTCCTATTGTTTGAAGACCGGTGGCTTCGCTGCGTTTCCATAGGAGTTAAGGCTTTTTATTTTTGTACTTTTTCTTCAGTTAAAGTCGCTCTTTGCAAATTTCATTGAAAAAATGCACCACCTGTGGACAACGCTGCACAAAATAGTAGCGCGATAGGTTAAGAAACCGATTTTTGCAGTCGATTTTAAGAGTATGGCCACTATTTGAGATAGCCTGCAGATTGATAAACGAGGATAAAATCACTTTTTTTCAAAGGTTAGTCTGGAAGACAAACTGGAACAACATTTTACAATTGGTTGACCCCAATATGGCCTACGACGTATTTATGACGACAGTAAAATAACTTTATAAGCGGGTGTTTTCTATGAGGGAGCTTAAAAGACACAAGAAATCAAGGAAACCCTGAATTGACGATGCGCTTCGCAAAACAATAAAACATCGCGATAAGCTTTACGGTTAATTTATAAAAACGAGGAACCCGGACTACCACATTGAATTTTAAAAGGAAAGGATCAAGTTATCCCGTTACGTTAAGCGAGCGCGAGGCAATTATTAGGAGAATAAATTCGCAGACATCTATATTTATTCTAAAAAAGTCTGGAATACTGTTAACACCCTTATGTAAAATAGCGAAAATGTAGAACAACGTTGCTTACTGTCGAAGGCATCTCCCTCGCTGGGACTACGCTTGCTGATACATTTAACGAACACTTTTTGGAGTCCGGTGCTTCGAGTAGATATGCTACAAACATTACTGATTACGAACGTTACATTAGAACTAGCGCAGAAAGTTCGATTTTTAGTTTCGTACTACGGAATCAGAAATAAGTTACTTAACACATAAATTAAAGAATAATAGTGCTTGCGGTTTCGATGGCTTAAAAGCTCGACCTGTAATATCTGTTGCCAACTTGATTCGCCACCCTCGATCACACGTATGTAACCTAGTCTTGGGCACCGGCATATCCCCATGTCAATTAAACATTGCTAGAGTCTCAGTAATAAATAAAGAAGGGGATAAAATGGTTTAAACAATTAGTAGGCCAATTTCTGTTGGCTAATCAAGTTGTCTAATCAATCAAATCTCGAGCAAGTTATCAATGAACGACTTTTAAACTTCTTTTAAAACAACAAATCTTATATCAGAACAACAGAACGGCTTCATGAAGCAAAAGTCGCCGGAAATTGCTTTAAGTATAAACCATAAAATAACTGATAATATTAAACAGCAGCTGAATACAGTAGGCGTATTAATTGATTAAAAAAAAAAGCGTTCGATTTGATCGATCAGATATACTGTTGAGAAAACTTGATAAATGTGGCACGAGAGGGATTTCGCTTAGCCTAATAAGTAGTTCTTTATATAACTGGTTGCAGCATACAGACGTTAATAACGCGAAGTCAATATGGGTGAAATAAAGTACGGTGTCCCGCAGGGCTTTATCCTCAGCCCGTTGTTATTTTATTGTATATCTACGAAACTGCTAATGTACCGCTCTATGGAAAGATAATTCTTTACGCTGATGACATTAATTTTTTTTCTGCGAAAAACCTACACATTATTGAGTACAATACCAATACATGGCTCAGAAGTGTCTCGCCATGGCTCATAGTAAATAAGATAGACTTAAATACTCAAGAAACTAAGTATATTATGTTTATAACACGCAATACATGTATTAAACAGGAAATCCTCATTCAATATCACGGTGAAAGTATTAAACGTGTCGTTTCGCACAAATTCCTTGGTGTCTTGTTAAACGGAAATATATGCTGGACTCTTCATGCAAATAAAGTAAGAACCAAGATCTCGCGCTTGATCGGTCTTATCTTTAGAGTTAGTCATTTATTGTCCCGTCGAATAAAAAAACGGATATACTACGCATTGGTTCACTCACGTTTTAACTACTGTTTGCTTGTAGGGGAAAAAGCGACAAAAACAAATATAGACAGCCTATACACCATGCAAAAGCAAATCATACGTTGAACAGAAAATGCACCGTACAGGAGTCAAACTGCTCCGCTTTTCAAAAAGCACCAGTCAGTAACATTCCAAATGTTATAAAAAAGAAATCTTCTTTAGTCACCTATAATCAAATAAAGCCTGATTCAACTGCCTCTTTCAACAGTATGTTTGGAGAGAACATCCTTACAATCGTAGATTCACAAACTACACACAAAAAAAAGTACGAACAAACTACGGCAACCAAAAATTATCTAGCCGAATACCCGGCATTTGAAATGGCTATCCTGATCTGATGACTATAATTGAAGACAGCGTATCACTTCAAGCTTTAAAAGAAACATGAATCTGTACTTTCTGTCGAACCAGGAGTGACTGCTTTCCCCTGTTTTTTTTTTTTTTTTTTTTTAATATTATTGGAGTGCCATGATGCTTGCAGTGTCTTGTTTATAATTTTTAGTCTTGACATGTTATTCGTTATTTCTGGCCTTTACGCAGTGCTATCCCGTGTGTTATGTTTATGTTCTTTTTTTTAGAGTTGTTTACATTTTACTTTTTGCTTACTCTGTCTTCGAGTGTGCCACGCTAAGTAATGTAATACAGGAGTATCTTTTTTTTTTTTTCTGGGGGGGGGGGGGGGGCGGGAAGGGGGGCGTGGGGGGCGGTAACGCTTCGTCAGGCATTCGTGTTGAATTTTGCGACGGCCCCCTAGACAGCGTTTGATGTATGTCTGAATAAAACATTGAATGAATGCACTACGTAATTTGATTCGCAAAAAATGGGATATATATTGTTAAATCTTACTCGGACCATGAGCAGAAATCGAACCCGAAACTTCGGCTCCGTCCGGCAACATTGGCCTCGGGCTGCCAAAAACGTCTCTATAACGTGGTACGCGAAGTCACGTGATTTTCTACGCAACGACGGGCGAATCGGGGCGTGCCGGCGGGCAACCGTTAGGTCGGGCGTGTGCTAGGCGCAAGTGTCGTCTGCATCCCACTTTTTAACACATTTTGGTGTCTAAGACATACGACGACGTCTGCACAACTGCGGCATCAGTCTGCGGACGTATTGTGGACGAAACTCCGCGACAATAATCTCAAAAGGTGAGACGACGACGGCGGTTGTGACGCGGGAGACGGCGCTAACGGCGGGACAGCCAGATGGCTCCCAAGAAGCGGGTTGCGGAGCCGCGTTACGCTAATCATGTGGACACCGCTGAGCGCCGAGACGAACCCTTGCTGACGTCACTCGTTATGCTTGCCCAGAGAAGTAAAAACAGACAAAAAGGTGCAAGGGTGATTTTGGCTACACCAATGCCGTAGCCTTGACTGCGCTGTTGGTGGCGCCTCAATTCGCCCGCTCGAGTCAGCCGATTTCGGCAACCTGGCGCGTTGCAAAGTTTGACGGACGATTTTGAGAAATATTTAGACAGAACACGGTCAGAATATTTGACGTGTGGTCTTCCTAGGTTATATTAAAAAGGACTAATATTTTTTTAAACATAAATAAAGCGGAGCTGCCCTTTATAAGCACAAAGTAAAGAAATCAATTTTAAAAAGCAACAATTTTAGTTTTTTTTTTTTGCAATTGGAATAGTTTATTTTCTTTTGCGCATTTTGCATTGCCACATGTTTCTTAGAAAGTCATATTTAAGACGGTAAAACACTTTTTCTGAAGGCAAGTACCGGGTGATCAGGTCCGTTTTCGGATGCGCTCCCTGTTTGTCGAAACACTTTACGACAAAACAAAATTCCACACCAGATCTTAAAGCATTTCCCAAATGAACTACATCTTAAAAAGGGATCTGTCTATCTATGCTGGAACGCAAACTAAATGATGTAGAAAACTGCATCGGGCACTGATTGGCTATTCTCTCGGGTCACATGACATGACGTTGAAATGTAGTTTTTCCCTATGCAGTTCGAGCCATGCTCGTAAAATGATGCAGTTGGCGGTGACGTCAAAATGTCGTCACGGTGCACTTTGACGGTATAGTTAACTGATGGTATATTCGCCTGGTCACTTTCGAGCGCTCCAATTATCCGAGTCGGAGCTACCAGATCCCGGAGCGCCTCCGCATCGGAGCGAGAGAATCGGCGCGCCCAGCCGAACGCTCCTCAACTTTTCAGAGCGGCAAACCTAGCGGATAGAGGGTGGCCTGCGCCACTAGTGGACGGCGCGAGCCGCCCTCTAGCGGAACTTTTGCTTCTCGGATTCAAAGGGTTCAGCAGTATTCAGTCATCCATCCATCCGTTAATCCTTGAAAAATGGCAGCCGTCAACGCGGACGCTGCTAAGGTCATCGCAAGCCAGCCGTGCCAAGCGGAAGTTCCTGCGAAACTATAAAAAAAAGACAACATTACAGCTTGAAAACTCTCGTATTTTTGTTCTTACCGCTTTGTCCGAGTAGGTTCGCACTATAGAAACATAAGCCTTGACCTTGGGCACCGTACAAGGTGCATCAAACAACTCGGCAAACTTCGCTTCGTAAAAACGACCCTCGTCGTCGTCGTCCGAGCTGCTGGTGTTGTCGCTGTCTGCTAGCTTCGCCAGCAGCACTGACGGTGCCACCCCTAACATTAAACGTCTTCGTTTCAACGACATTTCACCTCAATTCGGGGAGCACAGCACAACGGTGACGGCGTCGAGACTGACGGCTGTTTTTTGCAGCCCTCTTTCTGCGGAGTAGCCGCGTTCTCGCCGTCCGCTTCCAACACAAAAGCAAAATGGCGGAATGGCTGGAGTCACGTGACCGGTCGGCAGCCAGATCTCTCGCGCGCTCCCACTGCTCCCACTTCCAAGTCAGAGCGCCTCAAACCGCTCCGATTCGGAGGACGGCGAGAGTCGAAGCTTCGAGAGCGCTCCGAAAGAACAAGCCGAATATACTTGGAGCGCCTGGCATCGACCTGCCGAATGCACACCGGCTTTTCAGAGCGCTCCAAGAGGCTGAAAAGCGACCACCCGAATATACCATGAGTGGTCGAGACGAAGCCAGAGATCAATCTGCATCGTAAAAGATGGCGACCCTAACATAGGCATCTCTACTGTGGGGTTCCCCAGCGGATCGAGTTTTCTGAGATCACCGGGATGCTTTCGAAACGAGCGATGCGAGGTTTGTGGGCGAATACTGGCTGACCAAAGGGGTGACTCGCTGGCTGTGTGACCAGCTTCGCTGAAAGCTCCAGCGGCGTCGCGAAGGGCCCCGTGTGCTGACGGTCGAACAACAAGTCCTCGCAGCTCTACGCTTTTACGCCACTGGCGGCTTCCAGGGAACCGTCGGGACCGACGAAAACATTGGTGTTTACCAGTGCTCTGTGAATCGCGTACTTGGAATGTCACCAACGCTATCATCGATTGCCTCGGATCGAAGTGGCTGTGTTTCCAACAAACTCAAGCAGAGAAGGCGCTCACAAAAAGGAAGTTCTTCGGGCGATGCAAGTTCAGCGGCGTGATAGATAAATATTCTAAATACTCTTACCCGATTCAACACGATTTTGTTTTCATTTGAGTGCACCCCATATAAGCGATTTGAGTTAGCGAAAAGCCAAGCAAGCAATGGTAACATGCCTAAGTTGAGCTAGTTCGTTCATACTTCAGGTAGAGAGAGAGAGAGAGATACTTTATTTTAAAGCAACTACTTCAGGTAAGGCCAGCTGAACTACCGGGTGAAACAAGGAGACGGCAGGCTCTTTAAATCGACCGGAAAATTCGGTTTCTTAACCTATCGCGCTACGACTTTGTGCAGCGTTGCCCACAGATGGTGCATTTTTTTTTGTAAAATTTGCAAAGAACGAACTTACCCGAGGAAAAAGTAAAGAAAGAAAAAGGCTTAGCTCCTATGGAAACGCAGCGACGCCACCGGTCTTCAAACAACACGGCGCCGTTTCGCACGGAAGACAAGAGATGGCGCAAGCGGTCGCGACGCCAACTGCCGCCAACGAACGAGCAGACGCCGAGAGCCGGCGTATTTAGCAGACAAGGAACTGCAGCTGCTTGTTGTTACCGCGCCTGTTTTTGTTTCTGCGACTGTCGCCGCCTGCGGAACGCGCGCCGCTTTTGAGTCGGAAAGATTGTCTGCTAAAGACGCTGGCTCTCGGCGCCGAATACTCGTTCGCTGGCGGCGTTCGTTGCGCCATCTCTTGTGTCCCGTGCGAAACGGCGCCGTGCTCTTTGAAGACCGGTGGCGTCGCTGCGTTTCCATAGGAGCTAAGCCTTTTTCTTTCTTTACTTTTTTCTCAGGTAAGTTCGCTCCTTGCAAATTTTACAAAAAAAAAAAATGCACCATCTGTGGGCAACGCTGCACAAAGTCGTAGCGCGATCGGTTAAGAAATTGAATTTTCCGGTCGATTTAAAGAGCCTGCCGTCTCCTTGTTTCACCCGGTAGAATAAACATACACATAAAGAAAAGACCATACACACCGTGGGACTACCAACTGATTTTCTTTTTCCTCCTCTTCTACTACAAACCCAACTTGAGGGAAATATTCCCTTTTCTTCTTTTTTGCTTCCTACTTCACCGAAAATTTAACCCCCGAAAGAACATTTTTTCTTTCTCGTGCAGCACGAGAAAAGCTGCACTAACGCATTCAAACATAGTCAAAAAGTAAAATTTGTCGTTAGTTGTTTATACAGCAGGAGGTTAGTCTGCCTGAACATGGCGACATTGTAACCCATTGTAGATAAGCAATTTAGCCAGTGCAGTGCGACTGCTAGCCCGGGGTCTTTAACGTGCACCACGCAGTAGTGATACACGACCACACACACGCCGGTCCGATGCTCTTCCAGATCGAAACGGGCAGGGGGGGGGGGGGGGGATTGAACCTGGGTTCTGCAGCGCGAGCTCTCGCTCCACGTGCTCCGAGCTGGTGTGCGCAAGCCCACTCGGCGATTCTCCGAAATTCCCTGTGTGGAGAAAAAAAACGATGTAGTTTCAATTCAATCGCCTCAGTTCGGCGACGTCACCGGACACGTCACGGTGCAGATCTCTTCCGATGTAGTTTGTTGGCGATGGAGATTAGGCTCCTCCCACCGGCGACGTCACGATGCAGTTTCTCCACCGCTTTTTCCAGCATAGACAGACTGGCATCTATTACATATATCGTTTTCAAACAAGACAGTCGCAAGACACAGTGCACGTTTTTTCCACGTGCGTACTTTCACGCGCCAGTGTTTCTGAACCTCAAAAGCACCAACAACGTACAATTCTTCGACATAATACCCTCAAGAAGCTCATTCGGTTTCCAAGGCAATATTGGTTTCTTGTGTTCAACCAGAAAGTAAAAAAAAAAAATATATTCTAACCTGCATCAATTGCTGTACGGTGCACTGGACAGGCATCGCATATCGAAGGCGTTTCCACATCAAGTGACTCATGGTCGTGTGTACGATTGTCCTGCTGATGCCGTCTCGGATCAACAGCAACAGGCACTTCGCTTCTCGGACTGTGTACCCTGTTTTTTTTAAACTGTGTTCATCTTTGTCAAAAGCCTGCGTCTTTGAAGAAGGCTACTCTTGACGCAAACAGGCTTTCCGCTGTGGCGTTGAGCCGCCAATCTGTAACTTCTCAGCGCTAAGAAGCTGACCATCTAGGCGTTATGATCACCTGTTTGCTGTGCTCGCCGAACAGTCTGCATGGGAGAAAAGCACCTCACTAAAGGTGCGCTGTAAGAGACTCGACTCTTTCTCAGATGCCGGTTACGCTGAAAGTCACCTCTTCTTCGAAGCTTTCCCTTCACCATGTAGTTGAACAAGTTTCTCGTTAGACTTGTTTCCGTTGCAGGTCTGCGTCTAGTGACTATCTTCCCTCTACGCTATATCATCTTTACGGCAACTCGTGGGAGCTCTGTTTCACCTCATGGTGTACCACAGGAGAGGCTATAAGCGCGAGCTCTTTGCTCTAGGGCCGTGTCTAGGGCACATCTCGACGGCACAAGCTCTCATGCATTAAGTGCAGATGCCAACCTTAAGAGCTCGCGCTTCCAGCCATCGCTGCGGTACAACATAAGGTGAAACAAAGTGTAGTGAAGTCCCAATCTAAAATTATTTATCTAAGCCCTAAATTCACTTCATTGCACTTTTAACGGTGGGCACATCCTGCGGTGATCGGTCACAAGTGCGCATGCGCTGCGTTTTTGCGTGGCGAGGATTAAAGAAGGAGGAAAGGTGGAGGCGTTTGCAGACGATAAACGCTTTCGTCACCTCCTCGCAGATCGTATCGCAAATGCGTCCCATAAACCACGCGACCTCGATTAAGAAGTTGGAAACTCTCTAATACAAGCTCCCTAGCAGAACAACCGAGATACACCGCCACCTTTCGGCAGGAGTGCAAACCAGTGCGGTCTCTAGGTGGGCGCTGTGGTACTCGCGCGGGACGTGGTCGTAAGTATAGAAGAGGTCGCGGTCAAAGGAGCATCAGTTTCGCACCGCTTTGAGGTTACACAAATCGCGACTCCAGCGCTCCACCAAAAGAGAGTACCTATCGATAAAACAGTGAACAGGGCGGAACTGGTCCTGCGTTTTTCTGCTCGTCTTCTATACGGCTTCCGTGGCTGTAAGTATATTGCGGTTGGCACGACGGCCACCGACGTAAAGTGAGCGAAGTTGCGTCGGTTGTGTCCACATCAACATCAACAAGAAAAAAAAAGAAAAAAACAACAGCAGCATTGATAGGGCCCGCAGGCAACACCGTGACTGATAATAGAGAGTTTTAGAATAGAGGTCCCAAAGAAATAGGAGCTCACCACTGCGCATGCGCCGAGTCCAAACTCCGTTTAAGGTTTTGGGTTGGCGCTCGTCCCTAACGCAACGTTCGAGATATAGCGTAGGGCCCCTATCGCCCCTATTTGCTTGGGGCCGGGTTGCGTCGGCAAACATGGCGGCGCCCTTTCCGCTCGCTTCGGAGCAAATTCGTCATGGTCGCTGCAGTATTAACCAATTTTATTGTCAATGAATGGTGCAACCGGCTTTCGCTTTGCTTTATCTTGCTCAAGTCATAAAGAATGAGTGGTGGGCTCGCCCTATTTCAAAGATCGTCCCCGATTCTGGCCGTTCCTAAGCCTAAAGAGACGCTGTAACCGTTGACATGGCAACGTATTGCGACTCCGTGACTCCGAGTTGATTTCGTTCGTGGCACGATACCAGCTAGAGTCACTAAATAAAGCCAGAGCCGTTTATTGAGAGAGTTTGGCCATACATTGGTTTGAATAGGCGAGCATCTCGGGCCAACCACAGGCCGCGAAACAGCCCCTAGCGGTGGTCGCGTGCTCTAAATTTGTGCCACGACTATACTTCGTTTCACCTTATGTGCGAGCGAAGGCAAAACTGGAAGCGCGAGCACGGAAGCTCCGTGCGTTCAGGCTTTGCTCGAGCGCGCGAGCTGGGAAGAAATGCAAAAAGCGCTGGTCTCGCGCTTCTAGCTTTGGCTTCGCTCGCAGGTAAAGTGAAACGAAGTGTAATTTGAGCCGTGCCGAGCGGAACTCCGCGTCTCAAGACGCTCGCGCACCCCACCCTTTGCACTGCTTTCTTTCAGCCAGTCTCAGGACGCTGTTCTAGCAGTGCAGACAAAGGCATGGGCACGAGCGCGTGGCTTTGGAAAGTGCCTCCTATGCACGAGGTCTCGTACAAACAATAGCGTTTCGCTGAGCTAGGCTCACGCGCCTGTGCCTTTGTCTTCACTGTCGACACTTGTGAGATGGAGTAGAGGTCTCCTGATTGGTCGACGCTGTGTCACAAATTTAGTTTACGCTCTAAGCGTGGGGGGAATATTCGGCGCTGGCGGCGGCCTTTGCTCCGCCTATTGTCCAAACTCTCCTAATATACGGCTCTGAATAAAGCTACGCTTTCAGAGTACCGAAACTCCCAAACTACGCGCCTGAAGCGCGTCAGGCGCCGCCATCTTGGGTCCGCGCGCAAATGGAGGAGCGACTGTAGCTGAGCCAAGCCGAGCTGTAGCCGTCGCCTGCGCCAGCTGCCGCGGCCGCATCTGTGGCAGCGAATCAAAGTCGTATTGTTCGTATCTCAACGTAACACGAAAAACGCGCGTGCTGAGCGACGGACTTCAGCGTGCGCGCGCAGTAAACAGCAAACACCAGCAGGCAGAGGATCGCTGGACCCAAGATGGTGGCGCTGAAAAAAACGCGATGATGATGATAGCGACTCACGTGACTGCCGCTGTCCAATGATGCCTCAGCGAACCAGAATATTGTTGAATAGAGCGACTGTATTGTCGGCAAAATGCCAAAGAAAAGGAATGCGGTACTCTGAAAGCGTAGCTTTATTTAGTGACTCTAGATACCAGCTAGCTTAAAGCAAGTATTTCAAGTCTTGAAAGTCGCTCTAGCTGAGATCTAAACAGAGCAGCTGCTCGCAGAGTATGCTCGCTCGTGTTCGTCTCAATTTCGGCATAGTTGAAATCCTAAATCTTCGGCGACAGACGGTCAAGGCGCACACGAACGGCCAAAAAATCCGAGAACGAGCGCCAAATTAGAGCGCTACGGATTGGATTGTTTCGGTTGAATACAGCAACAAAACGTACTTGCAAAGCGCACATGTTTTATGTCTTTCAAGTATTTTTTTTTATTATTACACTCGTTAGCCGCATTGGCGCTGCAAGCGGAAAACGTAAGCGCGCTGCGCTGCGTTGCGAAATCCATATTCTATAGCCTTCGACGCCAACCTTGTTGCGTCTGGTTCCCCCCATTTCTTAAAGGAACCCAAACGTTGGGTCCCCCTATTCTTAAACTCTCTAATGGCCTTACAAATTTTGTGCGCCTTGCGCTGGTTTTCATGTTGGGTAGAGAGAACAGATATCTCAGTGACTCGGTCGTTAGCTACGTTACTGGATCGTTGGTCGTTACTGTCGTATTTGCGTGTTGTGGAAGTCACTCTGAACGCAAACAACGAAACCGCGTGAACCCGATGAACCATGTTCATCAGCGCGAAAGAAGGACATCAGGTAGTCCCTCCATCCCTTTCCCGAAGAAGGCCAAGCCCCTAAAAGCTCGCTCGCGCCAACACACCACCACAGATTTTTAATGTACTGGATAAAACTCGGAGCAAACCAATTTGAAGTCAAAAATTGCCTTCTTAATCTAGGGCGTCGCGCGGTTGTCTGGCACATGGCAGGGCAAGACCTGTTTTCGGTCGCCATATTTGTCGGAATGTGGTGACCCGTATAGGTCGCTGTAGCTACTAATCGGTACTTCCATAATTCTCGCGGCTGATTCGAGCAATAAAAAGGAAAAAGAAGTTGATATCGCACCTGCGGTGACGTCCGTGGCACTGGTGGAACCTCGAGGAGAAGCAAAAGGTCACGCCCTGAAGGTTGAAACGAAAAGATGAATATCGCAAAGAAATCCTACAAACGGCACCGTGGCTCCCAGAGAGCAAGTTCTCCCGGCACGGAGGAACGTCGAAATGACCAGTCCAGTCCCGTAAGTCAAGCCCTTCCTGCGGCAGCTCCAAGTGGCCGTGGCACTGGGAAGAAAGAAGCCCGACGCCTGTCCTTGTTGCAAATGAAAGAGCTCGTAAGTTTTCCTCTGCCAGTTCACCACTCACCTTAGTCTGCATGCATGCTAGTCCTGCCCTTTAGCTGAAACTCAATGAACCCTTTGGAATTTCTGCCATCCGCTGGAATGGGCCGAGAGACTGAGGGAAAGCAGGAGACGAGAGGGCACGGGGGCACCAGAACGCCAAGCTCGGATTCGAATGATTAGTGTGTAGACCCAAAGCTAACTCCCTTTGTCTCCTCTGCACTCGTCAAACACTTTCGAATGCGAGAGCCAAATGCAGGACGCCGGCGTTCCGCGTTCGAACGCGTTTGACAAGTGCGGTAGAGACAAAGGCATCTAGCCCTAGGTCTACCCACTAAGCATACCAAGCACAGCTCGGCGTCCTGATGTCCCTGCACGCTCTTGTCTTCACCTCTCCCGCAGATTGTCGGCGCATAGATTTCTTTCAAAAAAAAGGTATAAATCAACAACAGTTGCGAACGCAGAATACACCGTCAAGGTTGCAACTCAAGCCATCCCTCGTTGCATGGGGTATTGTCGTCCTAATCATTGCTCCATGGTCGTTTCTCACAATCGGCATGTGAATTTTGAGAGGCCTACGGTGGTTTAGGTGAAAGGGCAGCATGACTCAATATTGCTTGGCCATCGAGTCCTGTTTTGGTCTAAAAAGATTGCGCAGCATCATACAGTCGTCTACACTGATAAAGCTTGAAAACTTGCTGCTTTTTCGACGCTTTTGTGCCGTTGCGCCTGCTTCACATAACTGCCGACACAGGCGCCACTGTCCCACAGAGAGATGCGTACAATGCTGGTACGCTTTATACTGCTACTTCCAACATGAACAATGCCCGAAATGATAGTGCGAAGGGTCGATCACCGTTTTTTTTTTCTAAAATATGTAAGAACTGTCATAAAAAAAAAAAAAAAAACTTTTATCGTAATGCAAAGTGCTCACTTAGTGCTCTAACCTACGAGGTAAAATATGATGCCTGACAATTCATTTTGGAATAAAACTATTTTAACAAATTGATGTCGTGTTCGTGATAACGGTGCCCCGCAGTGTACACCAATATATGTAAATTTGCTAGAAACGAACACAATATTCTCAGTAAATGAACTTAGTAGACGGTAGTGTCAAGCTATTACAAATAGGAGTTAACAGAGATCTGGGGAAAGCTTAGATTGTTCAGATGGTCAACAAAATAAGTTTCACACAGAAGTTTATGTTGCTGACGCAAAGCTCCGGGCAAGGATCAGAAGTTGATAAAACAGAGATTGCTCAGGCGGGTTGGTGTACATTTAAAATTTCTAAAACCGCCTGAGACTTGGTGGAGACTGAGAAGTATTTTAATTGGTAGAGAAACTAAAAGAATGTCAAACGATATAGCTTTCAGTCATTATTTTTAGAGCGCAACTCTTAGGCGCCCGTTTCCGGGTTTCGCGGCGTCGGCGTCGCCGTCACCATAACCACCCCGCTAAATTTAGTGGAAAATTGAATTGGTGTTTAGTTCATGTGACATTAAATTTCCCGCTAAATTTAGCGTGCGAAATGTCGTCACATATATTTGTGCCACGTTAACCATGAACTAGCACAGTTTCTCCCATAGATTTAGCGGGAAAATTGACGCCACGTGACCTCAACATCAATTTAGTTTCCCCGCTAAATATAACTGGGAAAACGACGTCAAATGATTTCATGTCACGCCAACCATGAACAAATTCAGTTTCTCCGCTAGATTTAGCGAGAAAACTGATGTCACTTGACCTAACCACCAATTCAGTTTTCCCACTAGCGGGTAAAATGACGTCACATGACTTCGTGTCACGTCACGCATGGACAAATTCAATTTCTCCGCTAAATTTAGCATGAAAACTGACGTCACGTGACCTCAACATCAATTCAGTTTACCCGCTAACTTTAGCGAGGAAACTGAATTTGTGTTCAGTACACGTGAAGTCGATTTTCCCGCTAAATTTAGCCGGGAAAATGACGTTACATTACTGTCTCACGTCCCCCATGAGCAATTTCTGTTTCTCCGCTAGATTTAGCGGGAAAATTGACGTCTCGTGACTTCAACACGTATTCAGTTTCCCCGCTAAATGTAGTGAGGAAAATGACGTCCCATGACTTGGTGTCATGTCACCAATGAACAAATTCAGTTTCTCTGCTAGATTTAGCGGGAAAACTGTCGTCACGTGACCTCAACACCAATCTGAATTGTATGGAGGAGGAGGAGGGGCATACACTCCTCTCCTCCTCCTCAAGAGCTGTGCTCTAATTTCGCGTTACAGAGATTTGTAAACGTCTCTTTTCTTTCAATTTCACTTGGATTCTACGTCTCTACTCAATCTCAGGATGTTTAGAAATAGGTGAATTCGAGGAGTTTCGAAGATGCTAACTGTGCCGGGGTTCACATTCAGCAATGATTAACGTACTGTGCCAGCCGTCAGGCACACGTCAGTATCTCGAGGTGTGCGAGAGAGAGAACATCAGCACAGGGAGCTTGCTGAGGAGCACTGAAAAAGGCCATGCAAGGTGACATGGAATAGTCGAGCTTTGACTACAGGGAGGCCCTAGTAAAACTGGGCTTCGCATAAAGCCGAAGTAGGGTATACGAAGACCATTAGACGTCAGGCCTTTTCCAAAGTCCATCGAAAGAAAGTGCCTATTGGGTACTGCTGAGTAGAAGAGGCGGCTTAATTTGGGACCTAATGTTTCAAGGGGTATAAGCTTCGGTGATTTTTCATCATTCTTGACATCGCTTGGGTCTCGCGATAGGACAGCCCCGGCATCTTCTTCAGCGAGACTTCGCTGAACGCATCTACACAACAGTCCGCCATAGGGTGCCTCAATGTCCTTCTGTTTAGGGTGATGCCACCCTTTGTAGTACCGCGGCCGGACTGGAAGCGCGCGCTCTCTTTCTCCTCTTAAGGTCTGTTCACACGATGCATCTTTTAGGCGCGCAACAGTTTCGCGACACTAAAGTTTCGCGAAATGTGCTCGTTCACACGTACCGCTTCACGTGCAACAACGATGACGTTTAGACTCGCGAAAATAGTTTCGGTGTTGACCATAATGTGGCGCTCCGAATCAGATCGCTATTTATCTGGGGACCTGCTTTGCGCATTTTATGCAGTCAATTCACTTTAATATTTTTTTCTCACATACTGCACTACTTGGAGCGATCTCGCATGTGCGCAAAGCCGATTGAGGCGGCAACCTGTACGTGCAGGACATGTGCCGGCGCCGAGCCCGTACGCAGCCAATTCATTGCCAAAGCTCCTATCAATGCACATGGGATTCATAGAAACGCTACGTGCCCAATCTGGTTACTTCTCGGCGCCCATGTCTGCCCCGAGTTTACTGTGCACTGTTTCAGAGAGCGCAAATGGTTTCACGTTCGAATGTAAACAAAGCAAACTTGGTTTCAGTTTATACCCCTTTTACACGGGCACACTTAACTGCGGTTAGGCTAAGCCACAGCTAGCGCACAATACTTGCGGACAACATTCTGCGGCTATGCAGTCAAAGCTATGGGCGTACGTGCGCTTGAGCATTTTGAGCACCCACCAAAGCAGTGCACGCGCGCTCTTCACTTCTTCTGAAATAGCTGTCCGAGAGTATAGTGCGTTAACTGCGGTGCCACGTAACAGCAGTTAAAGCGTTAACCACGGTTAAGGGTGCCCGTGAAACAGGGGTATTATCCAGTGGTATCGTCGCGACAACAACGCTTTGAGCACTATTCTAATCTCGCCAACTCCCGCTAATTGTCTTCGTCCATCGCTGGATTGTTTTTCCGATATGCTACTCACTTTCCCTTCAGTGGTGCTTGACGTGCTTGCGGAAGCGCCGGCAGTATCCATCGTTCGTGGTTTCGGTTTTTTCGGATTTGGCTCGGCTACAACACCGGCAGTGAAGTGGTCTTCTCAAACAGCTCGCTCCCCCCTCAAAGGCCACGTGAGATCGTTTCTGAGCGGCCATTGGCGTCGCCCTCAGAGTGATTGACAGGACTCGGCAAAGTTTCAGCAAAAGCTCGCTCCAAAAGCGAGGTGTGCGCGCAACTTTTTATAGATGCGCGCGTCCTTTTCGGACTCGTTCAGACGGCGCAACCATTTCGCGAAACTACATTTCGCGACACTAGATGCGCGAGAAAAATGCATCGTGTGAACAAGCCTTTACGGCCTTTGAAATTGGGGCAATCGCCAACCTCCCACCGCAATTCGCGGGGTGCGCTGTCACCTCACCCCTGGGCTACGCTTTGCCGTTTGCACAGAGCGCGTCTGATAGTGTATCTCAGCGCAGTCGGAACTTGCGGTCGAGATTTTTATAGCCTTTGACACCTGATCCTTACGTTTAGACCTTCAGCCACTATCTAATGCGCTTCTGATGAGCCCAAAACGGTGAATATTTGACGCACATCTCCGAGAGATTCGGGAGTAAAAAGTAGTAAGTAGAGGCAGCGGATGCAATTGCGGAAAAACTATACTCGTCTTTACCTCCAGGACTTCTGTTGCAACTCAAGAACAGGAGGAGACGGACCCTTCTATGTGGAGGAACTTTAAATGATAAATAATTCGTACACTGTCGTGAAATGTAAGCAGGCCCAATCTATCTATTGCCGTGGTCTGCATCATCATTTCATGGGCCGCACATGAAGTCGGTCAGATGCTCTAGACGAGGGTGTAGTTGTGTGTACAATTCTCGCACAGTGCATATTACAGACTAAAGTGCTTCCTCGAGGGCTTGTGCACATATCCAGCTGATTTTTCGTTTCTGTCCGTGACCGTCTTTGCGTGGTTAATCAGAGGTGTTCTGAGGAACTTGTTGCAAATTAAACCAGCCAAGCGCTTTGAGTGACTGTTGTCAATGCCCTCTGGGCAACTTAGGATTGACGCGTCTTCAAGATAGTGTGCAATGAATAGTTGCAGAACTTCGTGCACATTTGTACGCGGAAGGTGCTTAACAGCCTTTAAAAAAACAACAACAAAAAAACAATGTTGTCCAGAAGTGCGAGGAACCTAGGATTTAGATAATAAAGTCCGCTTTTGTGCTGGCCTTGCAATAAGACGAACAGAGGATCACCTCTGATACTCGTAGTCAACAGCATAACAAAGGCGTCGCACCCGTACTCACTCATGAGTTTCACCAGATAGCCACCGACGTACACCAGACCAGAGTATGTCACGAATGGAGATGGAGCGCAGGGCTCTTTCAGTTTTTTCAGGTCAGTACAGAGGTCCCGTCCATGTCACAGGGGAGCGCAGTTTGCTGACGGCACTGCCTGACGGTAGAGTGACTTAAATCGAAGCGAAGTTCAATAATCCGTTGCCAAGACAACAACCTACGAAGCTCGAACACCAGCGCAAAGCAGCTCGAAGGCACTCTCCGAGTGGGATTAAGTGGGGTGAGGTGGTTACGCCTCTGGCGGCAAGCAAGTGAACTACATACGGAGATTAAAATGCCATTGACTCCCGGGCGATTGCAAAGGCCGTAAGAAGAGAAAGAGAGCGCGCGCTTCCAGTCCGGCCGTGGCAGTACGCAATGCCGACAGCACGCGCTCACGGGTAAATTACGAAGAAATCGACGAAAACAAAATGTCGCCATAGCACAGTCTGCCCCACAAATGCGTGCAGAGATACGCTCTTTCACGCGCTTCTGAACAAAAACGAAAAATAAAAGTGTGGGAAAAAATGGTCAGATGTCTCCACCTTAAGCAAAGTATCTTACTATACTCCGTTTCACCTTATGTTGTACCGCAGCGAAGGCTAGAAGCGCGAGCTCACAGCGTTGGCAGCTGCCCTTAATGCACGAGAGCTTGTGCCGCCGAGATGTGCCCCAGAGCAAGGAGCTCGCGTTTGTAGCCTTCCCTGCGGTACATCAGAAGGTGAAACAGAGTATAAGCGTTCGCCGCATGCTTGACGACGCTGTAACTTTAGTTCACAGGAGGCAGAAGGTAGTGCACGAGAGGGCTCGTGTTGTCTAGTGCTCTACACATGCAGAGCTCCAGCGATGTTGTCGCAGGAGCATAAAGACTAATAGACCCGTTGCTCTGGGGCAGAGGGCGCGAGCGCGTCCGTAATACTTACCCAAGACGCGACCATGTTATGCTGGCTGCACCATCCAGGTGGCTCTGTAACGTTCGATTTTGCACGTGCCACGTTCAAATACAAACATCTGTCAGCATCTGTAGATGCGCGATAACAAAACGTCTAAAAAAAAAAAATTATGCAGTTTGCGGCCGCAGCGTCCCATTAAACATTTCTTTCATCTCTGCATTCTTTCATAGCTTCTGCGAGCACGTATATTTCACTTTACGTGATAGCGAAGCCGAAGCTACTCGCAAACGCATGTACACTCTTAGTCCGGTAACGGCTATTTTGGCGTGAAAAAGTGCCTCTTTTTTAACGGCTACTCGCGGCGTTACATGTCACGCCGATATTGGCGTTACAAAAGTCACGGCAATATTGACGTGACTTCTGCGGCGCCGTATTGGCGTTACAATTTTAGTTCGGTAACGGCTATTTTGGCGTGAAAAGGTGCCACTTTTTTAACGGCTACTCGCAGCGTTACATGTCACGCAGATATCTGCCTTACAAAAGTCGCGCCAATATTGACGTGACTTTCGTGACGCCGTTCAGGCGTTGCTGACATTTTTCGGCTCAAAATTGACGTAAAAAATGTGTCCCCTCGCAACGGCTAATAGCCAATTGGTCGCAATGAAAATTGGTGTTACAATCAAAAATACCGTTGTGCGTATACACCTCTTCTAAAAAGCAAGACGGCGGCATTCCATGTCTAATCTATTCAAAAATGCTAATGTTGGTCAACGCTTTCGAACCCGAAATGCGAACTGCAAAGGGACAAACGACTAAGTATTATCCCCGCGTGCTTTGCGCTTCTTGAGCAAAAAGACATCACAGTCTATTGCAATTGCTTTTTTTTTTTTTTATGGCGGTCGAACCACAAATAAGAGACTATATGCAAAACTCGTATGTCAACTCGAAATAAATGAACAAGAATCGAAAACGAGAATAACTGAGTTTCAACAGTTTATTGCGGACGTTTAAAAAAAAAAAAAAAGCTTCAATCTCATGATTAGTGGTGACAGTGGGGTAACTCACGGCAATTTCGTTCTTTATATTTAGGAGATGCTTAAGCCTTTTTTCTTTAAGGGTGAATAGAGTGCAAACAGAAAATGACGTTCTATCTCTGAAGAAGGTGAAGTTTCTGAAGGATTTTGCGGAGCCTCAAATTAATCCAGCGAGGTTCAAAGTTTTCGGCGGGTTTAAGCACAATTTGTAAATTTTAAAAACAGCCAAACGCTCACCTAAAAACTCAAGACGCCCAAGGCTTGCAGGCGTGTGACCACAGTATAAGCACCAGCCGAACGGAGATGCAACATTTCCACTTCCACTGGGGCCTCCTCATAAACTCCTGACAGTCACAACCTTCATGGCGACAATGGCCGCGCACTACGCCACGAATGTCTGCGAACGGGAACAACGCAGCGTATTCCGGTCCGTAAGTTCGGAGACAAAGACAATGGCGAGGCAGCGAATTCGAGTCCGACACTCGGTTGCGCGCCTTCTCGTGGCGAAAAAAGAAGCCGTGGTTTAGTCCAAAAATCGCCGAGTCGCCGACTCCTCCGCCCCCTCCTTCCCCCTGAAAAAGTATAATGAAGAGGTCCCTCTTAACACGTTCCGTCATGTTAGACGACGTTAAACTGAGCGCTCTCGCGACAGACCTTCAAGGTCAAACGTGCTCGGGCCCCGGGACCGGCGCTTTGTCGGTTTGTTTTGCTCGTAGCACTGCCAACGTACGCTGCCTCCGGCGAGACCCGAACTTTGAAATTGTACGTTTATTATTTTTGAGCTCTGAATTTAGCCGTTACTCGTTCTATCGGCGTTACATTATCAGCGTGACAAAGAGCTTGTAATGCCAATGATGTGAGGAGCTCTTAATGTCACGGCTATAAATGATGTTGTAACGCCTAAGCGGTCTAGGATGACGTGGAAGCGCTGGACTGTCATGGCTACTTTCAGGGTCACTCTCTTGTCATGCCGAAATCCACCGTACGTCACGCCTAAATAGGCTGTTGCCGTTTCATTAGCCGTTACCGGACTAAGAGTGTACTCCTGAACGATGCTCGCACTGCACGAGCGCGCGTGCTTGGCAGGGACGCTGAAAGCTCGCAGCTCGTTCCTGTAGCCTCTGCTACGCTGGCGCTTAGAATGGAAAGGAGTATAAAGAACTGTAGTGGGGAAGCGTATTGACGCATGTTCGAAACGCGAGCCAAATATTCTATTTCGCTCGCCTGGAGCGCTGCTCAAAACTTGAGAGCTACGGGCCTATTAGCCCCGTGCGCGACCGAAAGCGTCGCAGTGGTCGGCCTTCCACGATTGGCCGAACGCTGCCTATGACGTCGGAAAGGGGATTTATCATCGACGGAAATAAGAGGAATGAAAGAACTTTAATTTTTACGGTGTTGGCAGTGTTCCTTTGAAAGCGCAATGATTTCAAGCTTCCACCATGCTAATAACAAACACCATCGAACTTGTTGTTTGCAAGGTAATGACGTCACAAGGGGGAACCACAGGAGGGCGCCACCAAAACATCTCGCCGCTACGCTCCAGGCGAGCAAAATATAATATTTGGCTCGCGTTTCGAACATGGGTCAATACGCTTCCCCACTACAGTTTTTTCTCCTCCGTTCCATTCTAAGTGCCATCGTAGCAGAGGCTACAAGAGCGAGCTCCGAGCTTTCAGTGTCCCTGCCAAGCACGCGCGCTCGTGCAGTGCGAGCATCGTTCAGGGGAACATGCTTTGGCAAGTAGCTTGGGCTTCGCTATCAAGTAAAGTGAAACATACGGGCTCACGGAAGCCATGAAAGAAAGCAATAAAATAATAAAGCTGAAAGGAATGTTTAATGGGACGCTGAGGCCGCGAGCTGAATATTCTTTTTTTATTTCAGTTTCTTTTTTTATACGTTTTGTTATCGCGCGTCTACAGATGCTGACACACGCTTGTATTCGAACGCTGCACGTGCAAAATCGAACGTTACAGCGCCGCCTGGGTGGTGCTGCCAGCATAACATGGTCGCGTTTTGCGGACGCGATCGCGCCCCCTGCCCGAGAGCAACGGGTCTATGGCGAATTCCACTGGGCGTTTTGGAGCGCGCCGGGATCAGTTGACCAGATCCGGAATGGAGCACACGATCCGAACGGGGTCGCGCCGCCGATGGATCCCCAGTGGAACATGACCACTGCTCCGGGATCGGCGGATGCCTTCCCGTCATTCAACTGTCCGGGAATCCCCTTTCCGCGGCCGCCGCGGTCGTTTCGAAGACGTTTTCGCAATCGCGGTGCTTACACGTGTTCGACGCACGAGCGGCAGGAATGGCTCAGGAGCTTCTATAGACGTTTCCACTGTTTACAAAAATCACAGTCCACACGTGTTAAATCACAGTCCAGAACGCGCACGTTCGTCGCTTCGGAAAGCGAGCAAATCACGCGCCATATGCACGAACACTGAAAATGAAACCTGCCAAGTGTCCTTTTTTGGAAAGGTCTATAGTCGGTTGCAAGCTAAGAAAAAACCGGAAATGCCTCTCAGAGGAAAATGTAATCCTACGCCGAGAAACGCCAGCCAATCGTTTTCATGACGTCACGATTCCGTGGACCAATCGCGATCCTTTTGAAAAAAAAAAAAAGCTCTACATGGCTGCTGGCCTTAGCAACGCGACGCTAGTTTCTCGTGACAATTATTCTGCTTTTTTGCATCGTGTTTTACGTGCCCGAGGTTACGCCACGAAATCTTAATGGTATCGGCTTGCGTTTGCAGCAGTTTTTGCGCGACAACGTGAGAATCCAGCGACGCTATCGCCAACAAAAATTTCGAAGCGGGCGCGAGGCTTAGCACTGCTGAGAGGTATCTTGGACAGTATCTTGGACAGTATCTTGGACAGTAAATGAATTGGGAAGACGGTACATTGGACGTGACTTTCTTTCTTTACTAAACAGCTATTTCGTTGACAAAAAGGTATTCTAACTTATTTAAACGTCCTGAATGAATTAAATAAATATTGTAGTAGTTTAAGACACGTTTACTGGGGGAAGAAAAAGCAACGTTGCTAGCGAACTACTTTCTCGACGGCGGAGGCACTTCAGATGGGCGCAATGCGCTTGTGGGTGGAGCTAAAAGATTGTTCTCAGGTTGCATCCGACTATAGCAAAAATTTCCGGAATGCCCATAGCGCGGCAAAACCTTCTATTCTCCTTCCTGGAAAACGAACCGGCTGTCGAGCCAAGGGGTAAAGGCCCTGTCACACTGAGGGAAAAGTTGGACAACTCTATCCGGCAACACGGGGAAGTCGTGTTGCCGGCGACCCTGTCACATCGCGGCTAGAGCACTATATAGCTCGAGCAGAGTAGCGCAATCTATCACGCCATCTCTCGACGACTAGCGGCGAACACCCGGGGGTTCCAACTCCGATCAGAAATGCATGGGGAATGTGAGAAAATCGTTGTTTCTTCAATATTGTGGAGATGTACGGAACGTCAATCGTTTTTGACATAATAAAGGAACTTTTTAGAATAATTTGCGCTAAGTTGCGTGCCATGTAAGGACGTAATTGTTTTTAAAAAATTGCCTGAGCGGAATCATGCAGCAGACGACGCGGCGACATCACGGCGACGTCGCACCGTCCACGTGACCCGCTCCGGCCAACCCAGAAAGTCCATCTCCGCTGCGTACAAAAATCGTCTGCTTCAAACGCCAGTGCCTTGGATTGCCTTTTCAAAATTTCACACACATCCGATATGATGAAAACTTTGATAAAGTGTTTAGGGCTTTACCAACTTCATGACAGTCTAATTTCGAAAAGTGTGAAGTTGGCGTTTATTTTTTAATCTGCCGTGTTGAGTCGATCTCCATGTATTCTCCCATAGGGCGGGCCGCCTCCTGGAACCCTGAGTACCACGTGACTCGCGCCGCGCTGCTCTGTCGGCCATGTAGTCGGCGAAACACACGGATCAAAGGATTGCCCTACTCTGCTCCGTAGGAGCTATATAGTGCTCTAATCGCGGCAACAACAACAGTCGGGCAACATGTTGCTGCCGCCCGGCAACCGTGTTGCCCGATTTGCTGTCCGTCAACCCTGTCACACCGCGCTGACGGCGAGGACAACACGGGGAACACTGCGCCATCTTGATTGGTTACCTTCGTTCGTGTGCGGCGCGGAATCGCTGGAAATGTGACTCTACAAAATGCTAGTGCGGTCGAAGGGCCGGGAATTACCATGGTACGACATCAACCAGTGACTGTGAATAGAAAACTTGACACGGGGAGTATTTTCCGCTCTTTATTTTATCGAAATGTTCTTCATTCGCTGACAAAGCAGAAGCCCTTACCGAGGAAAGTGACATCGCTGATATATGTTCGGGATTTACGCCACCGTATGAAGTCTTTCTGTCCGGTTCTTTCATGCAATTCCCATTTCTACTGTAAAATTGCGTTAGCACCGCCAGTACCCCAAAGCGTCTTATGTAACGTGGTGTTGAGCTGAACTGACAGTGCTTCGAAATTGCTACACCGACACCATCGGCCTTCATAACAATCGGTGGAATAAATATTTTTCAACGCTGTCTACTTGTCTACCGCCTGCTAGGTGATCGATTCATTCCCCCAAAACGTCCTGGGTATTTTTAAAACAAATCAGGTGTCTGGTATACTGTTTCCAAGTTCCAAGCATCAACGTTTACGCAATCGCGGCGCTAACACGTGTTCGACGCACGAGCGGCAGGAATGCCTCAGGAGCGTCTAGCAAAGATTTCCGGAGTGCCCGTAGCGCGGCAAAACCTTCTCTTCTCTTCTCCTTCATGGAAAACGAACCGGCTGTCGAGCCAAGGGGTAAGCAAGCGGCCATTACCAATTCTTCTGAGGCGAGATCAGGCGAGATGCCCCGCGAGAAAGGAAGTCACGTGTGTGCGCCGAAGGCTGGCCCGGCTGGCTTCCGGTTGAATCCGCCGAAATCGGGGGAGAGACTTTTCTCGGATCCAGATCGAGATCTAGAGCGGGAGCTAATCCCAAACGACCAGTGGAACACGTCCGTCTCGATCCCGATCGCCCAGTGAAATAAGCTCGCTCCAGAAAAGTCGATCCCGGCGCGCTCCAAAATGACCAATTTAATTCGCCATTTGCTAGGAGCTCCTGCGTCATCTTCGCCGCTCGTGCGTCGAACAAGTGTTTGCGCCGCGATTGCGAAAACGTCTTCGAATCGACCGCGCTCCACTCCGGATCTGGTCAAATGATCCCGGCGCGCTCCAAAACGCCCAGTGGAATTCGCCATCGGATCCAGATCGAGATCTGGAGCGGGAGCTAATCCAAAACGACCAGTGGAACACGTCCGTCTCGATCCCGATCGCCCAGTTAAATAGGCTCGCTCCAGAAAAGTCGATCCCGGCGCGCTCCAAAACGACCAGTGGAATTCGCCATAAAGTTCTCCCGATGCATTGCGTCAGCCGTGGCGTCGTCAAACTGACTGGTGAGCTCGGTTTACTAGAGTCGGGTAGAGAAAAGGGCCGGATTAAACCACCTTGATCAAGTCGCGCTTTCAAGTATAGCCACCCATTGTTGTGGGAACGCGACGAGACACGTGCCGCGAGCGGGTGCTCCGCCGCCGTTCGCTTTCAAGGGCCGCTTACTTCAGTGCTACGCCGCCATTTGCTTCCAAGGGACGCTCGAGACACGGGCCTCGTCCACTGTCGCATTTGACGCTACTTGCAAGACGAGCGCAAACACATCAAGGGGCTTTAGGTCGGGTATGGAACAAATAACGAACTACTAGTTAATTCAATGCGAGACACACCTACTACTCCCGATAACAGCTGCGCCAAGTATGCAGAAACACCCTTGAGACTTACTCTCAACGTTCAAGTCGTTTGTTTGCGTATGGAAACGCGGCGCACTCTAGAAATGATAGCTGGCGAATCGCGAACGGTGCGTGTGTTTTAGACAGGCCTTATGATAGACTCAAGGCTATGGCTACATACCGGGGTTGGTGATTTTAATTTCAATTGCTGTTGGTCGTGATTCTATAGACCCTTTTCATGGCAAACGCCACCAGGAGTTGTTCTAGTCTTTGACGTCCCAGAGAATTTCCGGTTCATAAAAAGTATGAACAAAGCCCACCCTAACACCGCTGTTTAAAATGTTGATGAAACGTTTAACCACCAATTATCCAGGTGAACGCCAAAAGAACGCAAAACCCCCAGATATGATAAATATTTTCGAATACTCTTGTAAACCAACTTGCCTCCTCCAAGACGTTAAATTGACCAGCCGAGGGCCCTCGTTAAATCTCCAACTTTGATGTGCGTGTAGCGTTTATGCTTTCTAGCACTGGCGACATAGGCAAGCTCGACATACTTTCAAAGACGGAGCGACCGGAAGTTGCTTGGGACGCAGGAGGCAGTTCATGTTTGTAAACATGAAAAGGGTCTATTAGGCGTGGCGTCAGTGTTCACCATGCTATTTGCTCCTAGGTTTAGTATCATGTTTTATTCTCCCGGATGATTCGTTGCGGTTGTCCGGATATAATTTTTGTTTGCTTTCTGGCTACCGTTTTTAAAGAGGGCCTTTATGTTAGCTTGAAGTTGGTCTAGCGTTTAAAGAAAAAGTGGAGAAGGTATTCCACCACTCTCAATGGTCACCGTTACGCGCAGGTAGCGACAATTTGAGCTGGTCCAGTTTATTGCTAGCCGAAAGGAGTAAAATGTCGCAACGCAAAGCTATACAACCGATTGCGGCATTGCGACAATAAAAAATGCTGCAGTTTATTGTAGCCTCCTTTGAAAGAGATTAACGTATCTAGAGCTCCCCGCATGTCTATAGCAGCTCAGGCCTGATCGCCTCTCTGCTAGCTCAAATTGCCCAATCCTGCACGTCGTCTACACGTTTCTCATCTTTGAAAATATTTCATTTAGAGAATTCTTTACTCGTACGTTAGTCACGGCAGCTGCCAAGATGATTATCTGCAGTCTCACTTAAGTAGGGTTTTGGTACGCGTTTTAAAAGTTCTACCACAACACGTGTAACGTTTATGATAGAAACTACTCGGCCCCTCTAGAGATGAGAGGCGTCGCGTAGAGGAGTCACATAAGGCGACGAAGCGTAAGAACTCTATTAAGACTGAACCTCTGCGTTGCTTTTTCAGGCGGAGGCCCAGCTTAAGAAGCGAAAGGAAGAGAGAGAAAACGAGGAAACCCAGAGAGCGGGATCCATAAAAAAAAAAATTGCGGCTTCCGGATGCTTTCTTGTGTTCGTCGGAGTCGTAGCATTCTTCGCCGTTCACGCGAGCAAGATACGAGGCAGTCCCCAAGCCCTAACTAACGAGATGTGCACCACTATAGACTGCGTTCAGCACAATTTTCTGCTCCAAGAAGGAATGGACGACAGCGTGGATCCATGTGAGAACTTCACGGCCCACGTCTGCGGTAACGCCAAGTGGGCGGACGTGATGGTGTCCAACACAGAGCAATATATGATCACGAAATGGTTAAATAACGGGGCGCTCTACATGAGGAGCGGGATATTTATTTTTCCTGTCACGAAGAAGGCGGAGGCTTTGTTCGCCAGCTGCAAGAACACGCGAAAGAGTGAAATGGAAGATATGAGATTATTTATGCGAGAGCGAGGTCTGTATTGGCCCAATAAGGCAGTCGCGTCAAGGCATCCCCTGGATGTTGTTCTAGATCTCTACATCAACTGGGGGGTCGTGTTCTGGTTTGAGATCAATCTTCCCACCCTGCTGCCGGGCACAAGAAGCAGTATTTCGTTTTCTCGCTCAGGCAAAGCAAAGTTTGCTCGAGAGCGCATGCTCCACGTCAAGAGCAAAATGTCGGACATCATTTACGCGAAGCGCTTTTATGACATCTTCTATCCCAAGGGACTAAACGAAAGCGACTTGGTGACACTACTTAAAAACGAGAATGCCATTCTTAACATCCTTGTTTCTAATATTCCACCAAAGCCAAAAATAATTCTGATGCACCAAATTGAGAAACTGACACCAAATATTTCGAGAGATGAGCACTGGATTACCTATCTCAACCTTCATTTGGGTTCCTACAAGCTCGGCGTAGAAGATAAGGTACTCCTCGAAGACCAGCAGCTTCTGATCGACATAAACATGCTCTTTCATAAATTTAGCCACGCCGAACTTTTAGACCACCTCGGCTGGTGGTTTGTTCAAGAATACCTTATTCTTGCTTCGTCCGAGGCATCGAGCGCTCTGCACGCCTACGAAAAATCGCGAGAGAGTTATCTCGCTTACGACTGCTACGCCGAAGTAGAAAACCATTACAGGAATCTGCTGTTTATGGAAAGAAAACTCGCCAAAGAGAGGGGCGGGAAAGATACGAGAATTCCGCAAGAGATAATCGAACATACAGTTTCACTTTTAGAGAGAAACAAGACCTGGGCCTTCGGAGAAGGCAGCCGAGAGGCTGTTAAGAAAGTCGTTAGGGAGATATCTCAGCTACCTCAAATTCCCAACTCCGACAGTGGCGAGAGCAACCTGCATTATTTTGAGACCATGTATAACTCGCACCCTTCAAGCGAAATATCTTTCATAAGGCTCTGGATGGCCACTGCCACAGCCCACAAGAACGCATCTGGCTGGCCGCTGAACGACACGCTACTCCGACGACCTGTGACAAGCTCGTCCATCGTAGAGTACGACATGTGGCAGAATACTCTCTTCGTCACCCAGACCGCGTACAACCCACCCGCCTTCTACGAGAACGGGTTGCAGTCAATGAACTATGGAGGACTGGGCGCCCTGATAGCCTTGCAGGTCGTCAAAGCGTTAAATCGTAAGGTAAGTCACTATTTTTTTAAAGGCAGAATTACCCTATTGGACAGACCAGTCTGAAAATCTAACTGGTCAGACTGGTATTTGAACTGGTCAAACTGGTATTTGAACTGGTCAGACTGGTCTAACAGGAAATCAAACTGGTGCAACTGGTAGCCTGACTGGTCTAACTGGTAACCATATTGATATAACTGGTCACCAGATTGGCCTGACTGGTCAACATATTGGCCTAACTGGTCATCAGATTGGCCAAACTGATCACCAGATTGGCCGAACTGGTCACCAGATTGGCCGAACTGGTCAGCAGATTGGCCGAACTGGTCACCAGACGCCGAACTGGCCATCAGACTGGCCGAACTGGTCAAACTGGTAACCAGATTGACCAAACTGGTCACCAGATTGGCCTATCTGGTTCAACTGGTTATCAGTTTGACCCCTCTTTTTCACTGTATTTATTGGCTTTCTCACTTTGATTTATTGACTTTCAAATAATTACGGCATGATCGAGTGTTTACTTTTTACTTAGAGATTCATCCCCTGAGCCGTTCAAAATACTCTCAGAGGTATGACATTGCTGGAAAAACATCAAAATGCTGGGAATACTTTTTATTGCTTAGGCGGACACCGAGAAATTCCGTACGTTCAAAACGACCAGTATAAAAGACGGAAACGCAGTGCTCGGAAGTAGTGATAGGGATAGTGTTTGTATGTGCTGTGTATGTGTATGCGCTCAATGTATGTTCAGCTGATGCTTGCAGTAGGCGTATTGTGTCTACATTTGTGTATAATAAAAATTTCCGAAGCGCAGTGGTGGCGTAAACAAATGAAAATATTTTTGTCGAACCAGCGTGACAAGTCAACCAGTGTGACCAGTTCAACCACCATGACCAGTTTAACCATCATGACCAGTCAACCAGTATGACCAGTTCAACCGCCATGACCAGTTAACATGCGTGATCAGTTCGAACCACCTTGACCAGTTCAACCATTATGAAACTGGTCAAACTGGAGCAATAACCAAGTTTGAAACTGGTACCAGTTTGAACTGGTCCTTCTAATTGGGTACCTACACTTTCGGAAGCTCTTGAACGTATACCGGCAAGCGATGTACTCGGAACACCAGTCATTTGACCTCGTTTAATTCATTGAACTGAGGGGACGATTGATGGGGTCACGTGGTTCAGTGAACACCCTCGTGACACTGGCGCCGCATAGTCATTGGGTTGCGGTTCCTGGTCACAATTTTCAGTGAAAGTTTGGTTAGAAAATGCTGTTTTCTGCAGCTCTCACTATGGTTCCTCCGGCAGAGAATAGCTATGGAGAGAGGCGCGGCATGATTATATTCTTCGCTATTAGATTGTTAGATGTACAAACAATGCCTCACAAAATCCCCCCGAGTGTGTCTGCTAGTGAAAATCAATGCTCTGAGGACCACGTACAAAAATACATTATTTTATTATTTCATTTTTATTCTCTTACCGGTGTCAAAATTGGCTCATATGGCTTCACCGGATCGCACATCGGCTGCGGTCGGGGCGTGAAGTGAAGCGAAGTGCAACCCATTTATAACGATACCACGTATAAGGATGTACCGCTTATAATGAACAGTTTGTGGAGGTTCTAGACTGGAAACAAAGATCGCTTTCTACTCCTGATACGACGAAAATTGGTGATAACGATCGAAATTTCGTGTTTTTCCTAGTGATCGTTATAAGTGAATTGCACGGCATACGTTTGCAGTATCGTTATTAACTTACCCGAACCACCTATACTTCGTTTCACCACGAGTTTAGGCTCAGTCAATGCTACGACCCGAGCGAACCAATCAAACACCGCCATTTGTGCAACGTCACGGCGTTCGTAGTATTTCTCTACGCGCGCTGCTATCGGATAAACAAGTGAATTGTGGTGTGACTTCGCACCTTCGGAAAGTGCGTGTTCATGATTCCGCGTGTCCTAGCTAGAGGTTCGCGAATATTGATTGGCATCAAAAAGCGCTCCATCGTTCGTTGCCTTCACGGCAGTGAACCCTCTACGCAGTAGCATCTCCTCCCAGTGTTGGAGTAAGTTAGGCATGATGCTGCGCTATTCGGTTCGTAGCTGTATTCGCTCTTCCCAAGTCAGAGCGACAGCCCCTATACTTCGTTTCACTTTATCTGCGAGCGAAGCCAAAGCTAGAAGCGCGAGACCAGCGCTTTTTGCGTTTCTGCCCAGCTTGCGCGCTCGAGCAAAGCCTGATGGCACGGAGCTTTCGTGCTCGCGCTTCCAGCTTGGCCTTCGCTCGCACATAAGGTGAAACCAAGTATAGACAGGAGAGCTTTGGTGATGGATTTTGTCCCGCGTCACTAATGGAGGCAAACAGATGTGAATACACTGGACACGGATGCTACGTCTGGGTTTGGGTAGAACTATTGTTCAATCAATGAGAACACTGGTCCCTCCCAATGCTGACGACGCAGTCTTGTCCCGTCCCTGCCTTAGAGGGGCCTCTTTTAGTGGTTCCAAATATTTCAGGACATCTGCTCCCTTTTTTAGGAGATGTTGGCCCCATCCGGTGACTGCACTCTGACCGATCAACATAACTTTAAAACAAACTATTTGAATAATGAATATTTTTTTTAGCGTGAAACGTTCTTTTTTTTTTTTGGCTAGTTGCTCCGGATTTTGTGAAGCTGCTTTTCGTGAAGCCGTGGCACGTGACGTCCCATAATGCAACGCGCGCAGTGTTGCAATGGGACGTCACAGACCTAGACATCAATTCAGTTTCTCCGTTAAATTTAGCGGGGAAGTTGAATTGGTGTATGTCTCACGTGACGTCAGGTGACGTGACGTCAATTTCTCTGCTCAATTTATCGGGAAAATTAACGTCCCGTGACCAACACACCGAATGAATTGCCCGCTAAATTTAGTAGGGGAAGTTCACGTCACGTCACGTCATGTCACGTGACCTATACGGTCAATCATTTCTGCTCTAAATTTACTGGGAAACTTAACACCACGTGACCTACACACCCATTAAATTTCCCCGCGAAGTTTAGCGGGGAGATTGACGTCACGTGAATGGATGTCCCGTGATCCCAAAACGCTTTATGTATGCAGCACATTTGCCGAGCAATTCGCCATAGTACCTCTGTTATACATGTGAATGCTTCAAGCAAGTTTCAATACAGTTTATTTTATGAACAGTATGACAGGACAGTCATACAAAGGAGAGGCGCACCTCAAACATTGTGTGCAGACTTACTTCTTATGAGTGTGACTGGTGTCACTACGGTTTACCTGGCCGTCGTTGCTGTGTCCATATTACCAGTAATATTACTGCCCAACTCCAATTCGAGTTTTGAACAAGCTTTCTATTGTGTTGTCTGCGCAGGATAGCCAGGTTGAACCATCCTGGAACCCGATAGACAATTTCGCAGAAGGTCTTGGAGCACGGCCGGCGTGCCGTAACGTTGACCACAGAGTGCTCATGCAAGTCGCCGCCGTGCAAGTCGCATTCAGCGCGTACCTGGCCGCTGGAGGCGAAAAATCGTCCGGTCTTAAATATCTCGTGAACTATCCGCTCGGTCAAGTATTCTTCTATAGCCACTGCAAAACGATGTGTGGACAAGGAGACTACTGCAGTGATACCTTGAGGCACCTTGGAGCCTTCGCGAAAGCCTTCGATTGCCCAGACAATTCTTACATGAATCCTCCTCAGAAATGCACATACTTTGATTGAGATCGTCCCACAGGTGTCACGTTTCCGGGACATATAAATTTACAAGCTCTGGGACGCCTTTTGCTGTCAGTGAAGGAAAGTAATAGGCGCCGCCACGGACAACATGAGCTGAAACAGCGGATCCGACCTTTTTTGGCGTCTGCGATTTCCACTAGCCCTATTATTTCTTAAGTTGACAAAACGTCAAAATTATGGGGCCTCAACTTCGCAGTCTATTCCCAGTTTGGACAACAGTTCTGTCAAAAACTGGTAGGTATGCGAAAGGATCGTGAAGGACTGTTTTAGCTGAAATGGTTCGCGATAGTACGTGTTGTGCTTCGGGAGACACTGCGAAATATAGATCACAGATGAGGGCTGATTGAAAAGTAATGAGAAGCAATTTTCTATTTAAAGGTAAAATTCTTCGAAATCAATATATTCGTTCGATTGTTTAAAAAAAAAAAACAACGTTAGGACCGTACCATATTTAATAGCACTTTCAGCGAAAGCACTAGCGAGTTTGTTCACTTCATCGTACGAAGAAAGCTTCATTCTATGCAGTTTGTTTAAATGACTTTTCAGCGTTAGAAATGCCCAATATTTACAAGGGTGTAAGGTCGATCTATATAAAGAGTGTTGCAGTCCAGTTACCCCTCATAAAATGTTATTTTAAAATTCAATCACGCATTTCTGCCTTACTCTCACACGCACACACTCGTCATCCGCCATGACAACACGTGCGAGGTGCCTTCGCTCGCTGGGGCACAACGCTAAAGGCTACTATGGACTGACTGGAGGTGCAGACATCTCGATGAGTTTCCTTCACAAACCTCCGTACAACACTGCTCATCTACCAACTATTAAAAACAAAAAGAAACAACAACAACAAGGAGACTCATTACTTCTCAATCAGCCCTCGTATCTTCGCAAGACTTAAAGGAATATGAACCAGTTCATAGATATATGATATTATGTAATATCCAGAACTGTAGCGCACATCACGAACGTTCCTCTAAGCTGAGTATAAAGGGATGCCACCAAAGACATTTCCGTAAACTTCCAGGAGTCCTCGCAACTATCCCATATTGCACTGCACGAAGGGGGAAATGTGGGCTGTTCCGATGTACGCTCGGGCCGATTCGGACGCGTCGTAAACCCTAAAAGAAGCACAATTCAGTCTCTGCTAAAATTGGAAATTCATAACACACGCACACACACACTTAAAAACAATAACAAAAGCAACATGTACTCAGATTTTTTTTTTTGCCTTCTGGAACTGGAAAATGCAAAACCATCATGGACTTTGTCTTCGTTAACTGGGTAATGTTTCACGAGCCGTACATCGGATTGTCATAATACGTGGAGCAGACGGCGGGGCACTACATATTTGCCGAATTGTATATTTGTCAAGACAAGACGAGAAATAACGATTTAGGTAATACAATTCAGTCAATGCTCGTAACGCGAAATGAGGCCGCCACAGTAGGGTCTGTTTTTGAAGTTGGATAGGTATTCCATAGGCAACAATATTCAGTTAAACCATTTCTCACTTCAAACAAACTTAGCGTGAACTAAGCACACTCTTGTACCCGAGTCCCGCTTAAACGACGAAAAATTGCGGTGGCTTAGCTCGGTTATGCCAGGATATACGTAGCGTGAGCTTATGCGCACAAAATGAGAGGCGCTATCAAGCGGCTCCGGTGCAGCGTCAGACTTGGCTAACTGCGCAACGGAGGCGCACAGCTGGGCACGCGGCGGCGCCGGTGCGTCTGCCGCGGCTATGACGTCACTCCTCTGGAATGCGCAGACCGGCGAGGCGGCCGAGGTGGGCGCGGCGGCGGCGGAGCGCGCGGAGGCGGCTTCGCGTAACTCTCATAATGAGCAGTGCTCATTATGCGGAGCGCGCTCCGCATAATGAGCACGGCTCGCATAATCAGCACGGCTCATTATGAGAGCCACGCGAAACTGCTCAGCCTCGGCCAGTGTACCTCACGCTACAAAAAAAAAAAAAAAAAAAAATCCAACGACAAACCTCTAACACGTACAACATGCACTCACAGGTACCTTCGGGAAGCCGAGACTCCCTAGGTGCTCGTGAAGTAAGCACCAGAGACTGCAAGCCTGCAACCCACCGAAGATGTCTTTGGAGTGCACGATGGCGCCCTCGTTCGGTTACCATTCGTGACGTCATTGCCTTGTGAACAACAAGTTCGATGGGGTTTGTAATGGGCATGGTGGAAGCCTGAAATCAGAGCGCTCTTAAAACAACACTGCCAACACTGTCAAAATTGAAGTTCTTACATTCCTCTTCTTTCCGTCGTTGAGACATCCTTTGCTGACGTCATAGTCAGCATTCGGCTAATTGTGGTAGGCCAACCACAGCGACGCTTTCGATCGCTCACCTCGCCAATAGGCTTGTCGGTATCGGCAGAGCCGTGTTTACAGAGAGTTTGGTCAATGGGAGGCGCGGGCAGAGCCAGGGCTTGCACCAGACTAAGCACACTGTGGGCTTGACATTCTCCCTTGGCCAACCAGAAGCCTAAAAGAATCCCCTAGCTGTGGTAGCGAGAAACTCTTTTGGTCCAAGGTATATGTTAGTATTTGGTTTTAATAAGCGCGCAAGAGTGAAGTGTAGTAACCATTTATGACTGAAAATAGGGTGCACGTGATGTTTCAATCATTATCATGCAGTAAGATGTAAGAAACAAATGCGCCGCTCAACTCTGTTTTGCTCGGATAGAGTGTGACTGCTCAAACGGCAGATTCCCGGCCCTCAGAGCTTGGCGTACGGATTATGTCGATCGTTTCGCTAGTCACACTCTTCCACCATGATTTTGGATGATCATGATTGAAACATCACGTGCACCATATTTTCAGTCACCGAGAGTTACTCCGACGCACTTATCAGGTTTGTTTCTCACGACCACCGCCAGGGTATTATTTCCGGCTTCTGGTTGGCCACATTCGGATTTGTGAAGACGCCCTGGAACACGCCCAGCCCGCTTTCGGCCAATGGCGCCTCTCATTTCTCTCCTATACTTCCCAACGAATGGCCAAACTTTCTACATATACGGATCTGGGTATCGGTTGTGATTGCGAGTAATCACAGGCGGCCATAGCTGAATGCGTGACTGCGGAGCGCGTGCTGATGGCGAGCTTCTACAGTTCTTTTTAACTCTTCCACACCCTGGCGCACTATAGACCTTTCCAAAAACGAGCTTGTGGCCGGTGCCATTTTGAGCGTTCGTGCGTATGGCGCGTGCTTTGCTCGCTTTCCGAAGCGACGAACACGCACGTGCTGGGCTGTGAAGATCGCACGCTGGACTGTGATTTTGTAAACATTGGAAAGGTCTATAGCCCCGATGCTGCTGCGCCAAAAAACCCCAAAACCAACCAACTCTTCCACACCATCAAGCTTGCCGGTCTTAGCAGCCTATTAATGTGAGCTCGTTCTGAGCATGCGGTCTGATCAGCGTACAAAAATATGGCGTCGAGTGAACACCCCCTATAATCAGTAACTCGACGAGGGCGTTTGGATAGTGGCTCGTGTAAAATTGCTCTGGGTCGCTAGTCTCGTCAAGCACAAAGTTAAGGCCGAAGTTCGCGGAGCGCGCTGATTGGATCGTTGCGCCGATGGGGTCACGCGGTACGAGATATCAATCATCCAAACTCTCTCAGTGCTCAAATTCCGGCTAAAGTGTGGAACACAATGTCTTAGCAAGCTTCATAGGAGCGCGGGCGAGCAACACCCTGGGGCCAGCCGATTGAACGGCTGCGCTGATGACGTCGCTCCGGCGTATCCCTAGGTCCGTACGCCGCCATGGAGACAATTCTGTCTAGATTGTCCCTAAGCGGGCTGTGAATACTTTAAACTTTCTCTTCGCTAGACTCGTCGTCTGTGAAAGTTATCGGTGACAACAAAGTGACGTTTACAACTTTGGGAAGGAGTTATTTTAGGACAAAGCTTTCGCTTCGGAATCAGGGCGAAGATTAAACTTTGATATTAAACTTTGATATTATATGGCAGTGGTTCTCAAATGGCGGTCCGCGGACCCTCTGAGGTCCGCGAAGGCATTCTAGGGGTCCGCGAAGTTAGTCAACCCGGCAATAAAAATTGTCTTTTTTTCAGGTCGAGAAGAAATGTTTCAGATTTCGGGCGAGTTTTCTCGCGTGTATACGTCAATTAAAGAGGTCTACTTCACACTAGCCCTTAGTTATATCCATTTATTAAATCATTATTATATTTAACCTATATTTTCCCCTTCCCCTCACCACGAACGGGGTCCTCCATCATCTCCGCCGATCCACAAGGGGTCCGCGAAAGATCTATGGTTGAGAACCACTGTTATATGGGACCGTGCGCGGTGTGCGCGGCTTTATGAACCCCACTCACAAATGTCTGCAGTAAAGGGAAAGGCATAGGTGCGGGGGCCATTACTTTGTATTACCTTGACGAACTGTGAAGTCTGTGCAAGAGCGAGTGGTTAAACCTTGACTACAGTACCTTGACTGCCTTGAGTGGAGCGCTCGCTGGACGAGCGCTCGGGCAACCACCGAGGCTTCATCCATAGCAACTAGCTCGCGCTTTTAGCGTTCTCGACTGACAATAGTCCATGCGAAGGTGAGACGACGGCTATGTTCCAAATCTTACCCCAGTAATCTGTCTCCTATGTCAGCGTGTAATACCACGTGACATCGCGAGTAAACGATCCGCGCCTACATTTTGAAACGGCCGGGATAATCACCTGGATACTACGCGGATTGGCTTCGTTTTGGGCTGCGGCAAAAAGAAAACACAGCAACGGTGGCAGAAAATAGCAGACGTGCCACGACTCTCCTGAGCCAATAAAGATTATTATATTATTATTATAATTATTATTATTATTATTATTATCTTATCATGGGGAAAGCGGTCGAAGAGACGATAAAGTTAATGACGGCGCGGTGTTTTCTGAGGGGGCTCCACCAGCTCCTTTTGCTCTCCTTCCATTTGGGCTGTATATATCAAACACTTGTTTTTACTAATCAGCGCGCAGTAAATCTAGTTCAGCTGCCACAAAGGCCTATCTTCTACGAATCGTAATCTGCACCGATTACATGATGCAGAAATTGCTTCCACACGGTGTAGCGGTAGAGTGCAGGGGGCTTTCTCAACAGTGATATCTACAGGGGGAACAGCGCACCCGGGAAACAGTCACTCGAGTTAACATACACACAAAAGAAAGAGACACTTAAGGCCGGTTCACACATGCAGCGAAGCGCTGATGTAGCGCTGCTCAAGCGTCGTCAGCTACTTTTCGTCTGGCATGAGCAACAGTTTTCACGGTGTGACATAAAGCTGGTGAACGCTCCCGTCAGCACGCGCTTAGCGCGAGGTCAGCGCTATGCTTGTAGCGCTCCACTGCATGTGTGAACAGGCCTTTACGCAGCGCTGACTGACAACTCTCGGGTATTAGCCCCGTGCGCGACCGAAAGCGTCGCTGTGGTCGGCCTTCCACGATTGGCCGAACGCTGCCTATGACGTCGGAAAGGGGATTTATCATCGACGGAAATAAGAGGAATGAAAGAACTTTAATGTTGACGGTGTTGGCAGTGTTCCTTTGAGAGCGCAATGATTTCAAGCTTCCACCATGCTAATAACAAACACCATCGAACTTGTTGTTTGCAAGGTAATGACGTCACAAGGGGGAACCACAGGAGGGCGCCACCAAAACATCTCGCCGCTAATATTTACACTTTCTCCTCTTCTCCTATTTGTATTACAGGCTAGGGACAGGGAGAATGAGTGGTCTTTTTTCTTTTCTTTCGATATGAAGCTAAATTTAAAGCTAACTAAATTGAGTGAGGCTAGGTAGTCTAATTCTTTTTGTGACAAGGTTACAGACGGAGTACTAACACATCTGCCGTTATGTTTCGCAATGTTCTCTGCCTCGATAATTTCTCTTGTGAGCTGGTTGTGGTGCTTGCCAAGCACGGCGCAGTTACTCAGCAGCACTGAGCAGCCACAGTTTCGACTGTGAAGGCCTAAATGTCCGGAGTTTTTGCTGGTGAATGTGTTCTTTTGCTTACGAAGGCGATCGTTAAGACACCTTCCGGTCTGACCTATGTACAGTTTTCCACAAAAGAGGGGAAAGGGGTACACCACCTTCTCTGTACAAGGGACAAAGGTGTTCTTATGCCTCTTTTTGCAGCCGACAGTTGTAATTGGTGGGGTATTTACTTTCTTACACAAGCTGCGAAGTTTGTTAGGAGCTGAGAAGATGACTTCCAAATTTAATCAGTTAGCTATTTTCCTCAGTCCGTGAGAAAAATTATGAATATATGGCACAATGATGGGTTTCTTTGTTTTGTCTCTTTGCTTTTGTTGAGTGCATACGTCTTGCCTGCTTTCGTTTATGAGCTTTTCGGCCACTGATGTTAATAATGAGATTGGGTATCCTGCGCGCTTTAGTCTTGAGACTTGCCCGTCAAATCTCGTTGGAATGGAAAGCGAGCAGGATTTTGTGAGTGAGTTGTACCGCACTGGCTAAATTTCTCATCTACAGCTGAGACACCAGACGCCCACTGAGGCAGACTAACTTCCGGCTGAATAAACATATACACAACAATTTGCTTTTGCTTGCTTATCTTACTGAGATGCCGAGTCAGGTTATTGTGGGCAATAACCTGTCCTGCTGTGGTAATGATGAAGGGAAGCGAACGGAATAAGAGGAAACAAAAACTGAAGGTCGGTTATGCCGGCGCCTATGCATAACTGCGTCAAAGCGTCTATAGACCTTTCCAAAAACAAGCTTGTGGCCGGTGCCATTTTGAGCGTTCGTGCGTATGGCGCGTGCTTTGCTCGCTTTCCGAAGCGACGACCACGCACGTGCTGGGCTGTGAAGATCGCACGCTGGACTGTGATTTTGTAAACATTGGAAAGGTCTATAAGTTCAATCTGTCCGGTGGTTTCCGCTCGCGCGTCGAACGCCTGGGAAAATATGGCTGTGTGGTAGGCTCAACTGGCCCGAAGTCACTGTGCTCGTAATGAGCCCCGTCACTACAAGTGACCCCAACTTCCGATGTCGACTGCTCCTCCTGCTCACCCGTCTCCACCTTGCCTTCGGCCTCTTGTGGGGCTGTAGCGCCCCGTTGACGCGGTTGGTCCAGGTGATGACACTATTGTCCACCAGGTATGTCCAGGGTGACCATGCGCCTTCCTTCGGTCGATATCACCGTCCCTAGGAGCCAACTCTACCATGATTGAAACTGTCGCGACTAAACGCGCCTTCCTGGAGTAAGTGACAACTTAGTGCTGGAGGTATGCTTCATGATCTTGTCGTGCTCTTGTTCTTCCTTTTCTCCGGGAAAGTAGCCACTCAACCTTGATCTGGGTTGAAATCCCATCGACGCCTCTGGCGGTGACTGGCCGTCATTTGTTGGCGTCGACCTGTATCGAAATAAAAACTTCGAAATACGGTTCTGCAGGGTGCCTTCCTTGTTTATTTTTTCAAGCGTTCTTTAATAATGCGCACCGCGCGTTCCGCTAGCTCATTAGATTGTGGGGGATATGCGAGTGTTGTCAAATGACGCACAGGGCTGTCCTGAAGGAATCGTGCCATCGCTCTACTGGAAAATTGCGGACCGTTATCCGATACCAGTGTGTGAGGCAAACCAAAGCGTGTGAAGATTCCCCTGAGTACGTCAATTGTCGTGTCAGCTGGTGCTGTCTTCATGGGAACGGCATAAATCCACTTCGTCTCCGCATCAGCAAGTACGAAAACCATGTAGGACAGGCAAACTCCATGTGCAGGAGGCACCAGCGTTTGTTGGTCTCTGGCCATTTTGAAGGAACCTGCGCCGCAGGCATAGGTAAACGCTGCACGCACTGTGGGCCGTCTTGCACCAGTTTCTTAAAGTTCCTGTCAAATCCTGGGTACCAAAATAGTGTTCGAGCGAGACTTTTCATGGCCGCGAATCCGGGGTGAGTGTCGTGCAGCTCCTTCAGCATTACCGGCCGCGCAGCTTCTGGCAGAACAACAGGATGGCTCCAGTAAATCAGATTATGGCTCACCGAAAGTTCATTTCTGCGTGAAAATACGGCAACAGTGGCTGCTCCTTTGTGCTTAAACTTGACGGCCACCCACCCTGGATCCATCTCTCCACTTGCTGAAGTGTTTTGTCTTCCTTGGTTAGGGTTGCCATCTGCTGTGCCGACAAAGACCTCTCATCCAAACCGCGAGTATACAACACATACTCCATGGGATCTCTAGCGTTATCAAATTTAAACCCCGGCACGGTGGACCCCGGCAACGGCAAGCGACTTAGAGCGTCGGCATTTCCATTGTTCTGTCCTTTCCGATACTCGATGTCGTACTGGTATGCCGCGAGGAGCAGCGCGCACCTCATGACTCGGGCTGCCGCCATTTGAGGGATAGGTTTCTCCGGGTGAAACAACGCCGTCAGAGGTTTGTGGTCTGTCACCAGTGTGAAGCGATTGCCGAAGAAATATTCTCTAAACTTCGTCACTCCGAACACCAACGCCAGCCCCTCTTTTTCCAACGGGGAAAGGTTGAGCTTGTTGGTGATTCATATTTGGCCGAAACCAGCTGAACATACAATTACAATTACATAATGGACATAATACAGAAACATATGGACACTAAACAATGCGCATTCAACCAGCGGTTGAATGCACATTGTTTTCTCTTACCCTCTTTTTCCAGTTGGGAAGTAATTGCAGTCAGCCGGTGACAGTGTCGTTGAACGGAACGCTATTGGTTAGTCCTTTCCGAGGCAGCGATGCGACAAGAAAGCACCCAAACCGTCCGGTGAAGCGTCGCACTCTAGTCGCAACTGTTTCCGAGAGTCGGAATGAATCAGAAAATCGGCCTCTTTCATGGCACCTTTCGTCTCTTGGAAGACGCTTTCCTGTTCCACCCCTCCCCCCTTTCTATTTCGTTCCCTTGGCCAGCAGTCGATACAAGGGAGTCAGCGTGGTTGAAAGGCTAGGCAAAAGCTTCGCGTAATAGGTCACTAGCCCCAGAAAGGATTTTAGCTGGCTCACAGATGTTAGCCTTGGCGCTCCTGTCACCGCCTCGAGATTGTCCCGTTGAAAATGAAGGTCTTTCGCGACGAGCTTATGTCCCAGAAACGGCACTTGTTTTCTCCGGAACTGACACTTGCCTTGGTTGAGCTTGAGTTCATTCTCCTGGTGTTACTGAAACACCTGTCGGAGCGTCGAGGTGTCATCCTCCTTCTCAGCGAAAACGAAATCGTCCAAGTATACCTTAACACGAGGCAATCCCTCCAGGAGCGATTCGATGCGTCGTTGAAAGAGCGCTGAAGCGGACGCGATGCCGAAGGTCAGTCGGTTGTAGCAGTACAGGCCCTTGTGTGTGGTCAGCACTGCCATCTCCTGAGCCTCCTCGTCGAGAGGAAGCTGATTGTACGCGTTGCGTAAATCCAGTGTGCTGAAGACCTCTCCTCTGTAGAGCGACGCAAAGATATCGTCAATCTTCGGCAAAGGATAGCGCTCCAAGTGTGTCGCCGGATTTACAGTCACCTTCAAATCTCCACACAGCCTCATGTCCCCGTTTTTATTCGCCGCCGGCACAACGGGTATTGCCCACGCCGAATTGCGAATCGAGGAGAGCAGTCCCTCCTTTACTACGCGATCAATTTCCACCGAAACCGTCTCGAAGTGCGTAAGGCACCGGTCGCGCCTTACAGAAGCGGTTCATTGCGTCTTCATTTTTGTACAGCTTAACAGGTGGTTCCTTGCAGCAGACCACCTTCTCCTCGAAGATCTCAGCAAATCCTTCAAAGCGTGTCGGCACGGAAGCTTCGGCGTGGACCATGTTAACACTTTGACCCAATCCCACAGCTAGAAGAGACACCCCAGCATTGTGAAATGCCTGAACAGTGCTCCGGCCGCACAGTAAAGGTCCTTGAGAGTCCACAATGACCAACGTGCTCTTCACCAGAGCTTGGCCGTGTTGTACCTTCATGGCAATTCTGCCAACAACCGGTAGTGGCTCGAGGAAGCACGAAAGGCGAAGGGAGTCTTCTCCACGCAGGTCCAATACTTGACGATGCTTTTGGAAGACAGCAGGAAGCACGAAAGGCGAAGGGGAGTCTTCTCCACGCGGTCCACTACTTGCGATGCTTTTGGAAGACGCTCATGGAAATCACGTTCACTGGTGAACTAGTATCAACAAGCATTCGTAGCTTCCGGCCTTCTCAAAGCAAATCCTCTTCTATCGGTCGAGCCACGTCTCTGTTGGCTGAACTGTGTGCAACCAGGGCTTAAAGCATTTCTTTCCCACTGGTTTCCTTGTCAGAGTGATCCACCGCGTGTGATCCTCCCTGGTTGGTGCGACCGGACTTGCACGTTCTCGCTAAGTGGCCCTTTTTCCCACATTTGTGCCACACCGTTCTCTGGTGCCGACATTTGTCCGCTGAGTGATAGGCGTCACACCTCCACCAAGAGGCACGTGTACCTGCTGCTCTGCTGCCTCGTCTGGTAGGCCCCTGATTATTGCGACTAGTTCGGACGAAATGTGTACCACCGTCCCGTCTTGCAAAGCTGTCTTCCGCATCGCCTAGACGCTTTCGCCGGCAGTCTCGGGCGAAATTCCAAATATTCCGCCTCTTCCAGGCTCAGTGCCTTACGCGTAAGCAAGAATTGGCATGCGTCATTATCCCGGAGGCCACAGACGATTGAATCTCGAAGCATCCGGTTAAGGGTCTCACAAAAATTGCAATCCTTGGCGAGACGCCGCAGGTCTGCGATGGAGTCCCGGATGTTCTCCCCACGTTCTCCCCTTCCTCTTGCGTACGTGCCAAAAACGAGTAGCTCGCTGAAATCTCGATGGCTTGGGGATTGTATTATTCATCGAGGTGACTCACGACGACCTCGTAAGTTAGGCTGTTGATGGTCTCCAACTGGCACATAATATACCAAAGGTGAGGTAATATAGTCCAATCTGCAATGAATAATTACTGGCTTGTTCCTTTTTGCTGAAGAATATGTGCGTAGATGCTTGTTCTGCCTTCAAAACTCCAATCTCTAGATTTCTATCGTGCGTGCGAGTACGCTAGATATCTTTGAAAATAGAGAAACGCCAGAGAGCAAGAGGCTGATAAAAGCTGTACGGCATAGGAAATAATAAAGATATACACCCGTGCCACATACTTCATTCCCTACGTTTAGAATATTTTTAACCGCACTTAAAGATGCACGAAGGGGTCATTTTTATATAGTGAGAGGACTGAGATGTTAGCAATACACAAGGTGTTCACGAAAAGTGGACAAATTTGATATTGCAAAAACTACGGATCGCAACGAAAAAAGGCTTGTGTCGTTGTGGTCCTGGGTCAGGGACCTGTTTAGGAAAATTATTAAAGTCCAAGATAATTAGATTGTTAATTATTTTTGCGTAATTAACTATTTTAATATTGTGTTTAAAAGCATGGTTTTAATTAGAAGATTGTTTAGCATCGACGAAAACACTAAATTAACAAATTACAGAACGATAGAAGGCACGCGGAGCATTTTACGGCTTTCTGAAAAACCGCACAAATTAGATGGGTTTTTGGTTTGCTATCGGAGCACATTTCGGCCACTACGGCACCGCGCCCAGAGGAGCAATAGTGCTACCAACCTCTGCTGCACTGTCCTCGCGCAACGCAGCAGAGGCTGGTTGCACTATTTTTTTTATTTTTCTAATTGAAACCAAGCCCTTAAACACAATATTAAAATAGCTAATTACGCAAAAATAATTAACAATCTAATTATTCTGGACTTTAATAATTTTCCTAAATAGGCCCCTGGCCCAGGACTAAAACGACACAAGCCTTTTTTTGTTGCGATGCGTAGTTTTCGCAATATCGAATTTGTCCACCTTTCGTGAAACACCCTGTTTAAGTGCCACGGGAACGCTGGCGAACCTTGAGCACACTCTACACTTCTTTGATTTCGATTTTCCTTAGAATCGTTGCTCCTTTTTACACACCTGCTATGGAACAGAGGTTTGAACCTGTAATATAGGTAAGTTTAATATCGTTGACTGCCAAAGAAAAATGCCGAAACTAAGCAATTACACGTTTACAATGATAATAGCGTACTTATTTTTCGGTACGACCGTAACAACAAAAGTGCTCCGTGTTATTTTCCGGCGAAGAGATAAAATCCAGGCACGTATTCCCATAGGAATGCACAGCAGCACTGCAAAAGTAGACTTGTTGCTATCTGCTTCAATTTGCATCCTGAAAGTCACTTAGACACTAGCGCCAGTTGCACCTCTAGCGTACATTATTATAACTCTATGGGTGTACGATGGAAGCTTCGAGCCAATGTCTTCTCAAAACAGCACCGTCAATATTAACAACCTGACATTACTATTTTTACCTTTGATGAAAGCTTGGAGAAACGGCTACACCGACACTTTTGGTCCTCTACCCAGGCTTTATAAGTAAAAAAAAAAAAAAATAGTAAAACAATTTCATCTAGAACTGCCCGCAAGGGAAACCCACACCCCAAAAGCGGACAACGCTACTCGGGCCATGAAACGATTTTTTTTACTTTTTCCTTATTAGCTTTAATCCTCATACCAAAACCGATTTTGATAATCACGAGGTCGTGGCATGCTTGCGCACCGGTGCGATTATTCCAAACTTACATCATGCTCTTTAAGCACACCATATAACTTGTCATTCGCAAGTGATAAGTTCCGTCAAGGCACTAATTGGCTACTAACGCGAATGTACATATTCTTCGGCGGAATGTTTGTTCACGAGTGCGTACGTCTGACTGATGCAGTTATGTTGTCCAATGCCTTAGCCGGGGTTGGCTCACGTGCTTTGGGTAACGCTCACGTGGATTGGGGACTGCGGATGTATCGTCCTGAAAAGGCGGAGAGCTTTTGAAGGTACGAATAGTCCACTATATATTCAAATGTTCGTTCCAAAAAGCTAACGCTTTTGACTTTCTACCCTTTTTCTTTTTTGGTCCACTAAACATTTTACGATTAGGTCCCAATCTAAAATTATTTATCTCAGGCCTAAATTCCTTTCATGGCCCCTTTAAGGGGTATAGACCTTTCCAATGTTTACAAAATCACAGTCCAGCGTGCGATCTTCACAGCCCGGCACGTGCGTGTTCGTCGCTTCGGAAAGCGAGCAAAGCACGCGCCATACGCACGAACGCTCAAAATGGCACCGGCCACAAGCTCGTTTTTGGAAAGTTCTATTCACACGAGGGAGAAATCCCGGAGATTTCTCCCCGGCTTGCGCGCATCACGAGACGAAAACGCGAGGCTTTTGCACATCGCAAAGCCTGACGTTTTCGTCGCTGGATGCGCGTGCCGTGGAGAAATCCCCGGGATTTCTCCCTCGTGTGAATACCCCTTTAACGGTGGACACGTCCTGCGGCGATCGGTCGCAAGTGCGCAGACGCTGCGTTTTGCGTGGCGAGGAGGAACGCAGAAGGGAAGGCGGAGACCTTTCCAGACGATTAACGCTTTCGTCACCTCCTCGCAGATTGTATTGTAAATGCGTCCCATAAACCACATGACCCCGATCGACAAGTTGGAAACTCTCTAAAATACAAGCTCCCTAGCAGAACAGCTGAGATGCACCTCTCGGCAGGAACGCCAACCACTGCGGTCTCTAGGGGGGCGCTGTGGCACTCGCCTGTGACCTGGTCATAAGTATAGCATAGGTCGTGGTCAAAGGAGCGTCAGTTGCGCACTTCTTTGAGGTTACATAATCTGCGACGTCAGGGCTTCACCAAAAAGAGAGTACATAGCGGGAAAACAGTGAACAGGGCGGAACTGGTGCTTTTGCGTTATTCTGCTCGTCGTTTACGGCCTCCGTGACTGTAAGTTGTTGGCGGTTGGCGCGACGGCCACCTAAGTGAAGTGAGGGAAGTTACGTTGGTTGCGTCCACATCAACAAGGAAAAAAAAAGCAGCCGCAAAAAGAGGGCCGCAGGGAAATTAGTGAGTTATAATGAGCTTACAAATTAGGTGCGCATTTCGTTGGTTTTCGTGTTGGGTAGGGAGAACAAATATCTCAGTGACTCTTTGGTTTTCTGTCGTATATTCCTGTTGCCGAGGTCACTCTGAACGCAAGCAATGAAACCGCGTGAACCAGATATTGCGCCTTTATCAACGTTCATGAGCGCGGAAGAACGTCAGCAGGTACTCCCTCCATCGTTTTCCCGAAGTAGGTTAAGCCCCCAGAAACGTGCTTGCGCCAACACACCGCCACAAGTTTTGAATGTGGTGGAAAAACCTCGGAGCAAACCACCTTGAAGTTAAAACTTGCCCGCGTAATCTAGAGTGTCGCGCGGTTAGCTGGAAAATGGCACGGCAAGATCGGTTTTTGGTCGCCATATTTGTCGGAAAGTGGTGACCCGTATAAGTCGCTGTAGGGTGACTTCATGTGCACCTTGCTTAGGGCAACGTTACTGGAGCAAGCTCAGTTTGACAGCTCCGCCTGTGACGTGGGCTCAGTGGCGGTCACGAGAACTAGCAGCGCTGCAGTCGAGCCTTGCGTTCGGATTGTCTAGCCCGCCAAGTTTGAATAGCAATACTTGAGCTTGGGCGAGTTGTTGATTCATACTAACACTTCACAGCGCAAGGAAACAAACGCACACAAAAATAAATTTTAAAAACTCAAAGAAAGGACTCTCACAATGCGCTGACTCTGATCTTTGTGGTGTATTACACTTCATCTTCATCATTTTTATTTTTCTATTATACACATGGAAGTAAACAAAAGGAAGAAAACAAAAAGAAAAGGAAGCTCTTAACGCAGGCGAAGCTGGATATCTTCATTTAGCCTAGTTTTCATCCTTTCTTTTTTTGCCAGCGTCCAGACCTCGCAGCCGCCGACGCACTCCCCCATCGCTTACCCTTATTTTATGGCCAATAAACACTTTCTGAACTGAACAGACAACGCGCGAGACAGGGAAGCAAGATCCGACGGCAGCGCCGCTGGTTCACGTGACCACCACTTGGGCCACTCGCATCTGCGGCGAGAATAGGGAGCTGCGAACCTGAGCTTGCTACACTTGCGTTTGAGTGCGTTTGACTGCGTTGCTGCGAGAACCGAAAGCGAGCCACCGGTACATCTGTGCTTCGTATGAAGCGTGGAATCCAATTCAAGGATTCTTCTTGGCACGCGATATAAGCAGCAGGAATGTCCTGGTGTCTCGCTGCCGCAACGCAGTCAAACGCAGTCAAACGCAACTGTGTGAACCGGGCTTTAAGGGCTGTTTATACTCGGACGTTGAGCGCAGTGAACGTAGCGTAGCGCAGAACGTGCGCTTTTCATTGGCCGGCAACCAGGAACTCGATATCTTCGACCAATCAGTATCTGTGCGCGAGGCGATACACCGCGCCCGTCGACGTTACGTTGGAGTATAAACGTACCTTTAGGGTGGAGACATCCGGTCATTTTGCCCCACACGTTGATTATTCTTTGTTGTTCAAAAGCGCGTGAAGGAGCGTGTCCCTGCACCCGTATCTCGCGCGGACTATGGCGAGATTTTGTTTTCGTCGATTTCTTTGTATTTTCCCCGTGAGCGCGTGCTGTTGGCATCGGGTCCTACAAAGGTTGGCATCACCCTAAACAGAAGGACATTGAGGCACCCTAGGTCGCACAGTGTAGTCGCTGTAGTCGCTAAGTGTATCCACACGACGGACCGGGCCGCGGACCGATCGATCACGTGATGCGCGGCCCGCGGGCCGCCCGGCTGCAATGAGCATCCACACGGCGGACCAAAAGAGCAGACGACAGAGCGAACGGGCCGGTCTAACCCTCGACCTCACAGCTCCGCCAAACGCATGCAGCGAGCTGCTTTCAGGCTATTTGTAAGGAGCCAAGATGGAGGTTGAACGAAAGAGACGTTTGGCCGCGGTGGCCCTGGCGTTGACTATTGAGGACAAAGAGGACTAAAGTGAACCGAAACGGGCATGCTGGATGAAGGTTCGTCTTCTTCGTCTTCAACAGTTGGCGCCAAAAGAAAACGACTTTGGATTTGGATTCCAATCCAAACGACAAAAGTCAGCTTGTTGCCAGACTTAGCGCATCAATTATACTAGAGTCCCTGGAATACTGGCTAGTCTGCCGTCCGGCGGCCGCGGCGGTGTCTTTTCCGGGATGAAAGATGCGGTGGCGCTGCAAGCGATCGGCGTGCTGCCGACGGGCGCAGCTGAGGAGAAGCGCGTTTACTTTTGCGCGCGCGCGTTCGCATTTGACTGAGTCGTTCTCGTAGAAAACGTTTTGGCATTATGATAAGATCAACTATAGTTGTACAGTGCGCTTAACAGCCCTGGCATTACTGTTATCTGTACAACATAACAGGATTTCGTAAAATAATCCCAGTAGAAACACACCACTGTTTCTTACCTTTTACTACTGACACACAGTAGCTCTGTTCTTTTTTCCAGAGTACATACCACAATGAACACAGTCATCATTGAAGCACCTGATTATTTGAAACTTCAGAAGAAAAAAAAAAAACGCGTGTTCATAAAACATGCTTTCATCCTACTTCAACCTCCTTTCTTTCAGTAGCTTCAAACGCTCCTGCTTCGCTATCCTGTCATTGTTGAGCGTCTTCGTAGAAAATCGAAAACGAAGATGTACATAATACTTTATTACACCTGTTGTTATGGTGTGTTGATGTGTTTAGCAACCTAATGTAGGAAACTCAATTTTCACCAAGAAGGAAAGAAGTCCTGGGTGCTCCTGAAGTGGAGCTCATATTAAAAAAAAACAGCAGAAGACGGACACAGGACATACGCTGACTAACACCAAGGGTTTACTGGAACTTTCACGCGCGTCGTTCAACCAACCAGCCCAGCAAGTGGAGCTCCTGTAAGCTGAAATATGCTTTAAAACTGTCTTCAAGGAGAGTTATTAGGTTTCTCAGGGGGCCAAACGGGTACATCAAACCCCCATTGTTAAAGAGGGCTGTAAATGATAAAGCTTGATCCTATTCCAAAGCAGTGTACTGGTCAGTTTGCAGGAAGGATACACAAACCTCACATGAAGTCTTTTTCGGTGTCTTCCTCACTACATATCCAGCAATGTAGTAAATAAGCAAGTCGTTTTTTATTGTTTTTTTACATAAGCACTGTGGTATGATGGTGTGCAAGAGAGTGCTTCTTCTGCGTCATTAAACTTTCATTTGTCGGTCAGCCCGTCCAAAATGTATAACGCCCGCTGCTTCTGCAGCTCTGATCCAACGTTTGAAATGGGAGAATTGATCTATTCTGCTGAGCAGTTTCCTGACTTTGGTGGCCTGGCTAGGTTGTAAAATGCGAGTGCATTGATCATGATTAAAGACCGGGCAGCAGTAGGGTGATCGTCCGCACCAGATGATTGTCGAACAACGCCATGGGTTCTCAAGCCTGTGCTGGCTCAAATTCGCGGTCATTATATAGCTAAACCCGATTGTTTTAATGTAGATCAGTGGTCTCACACTGATTTGAGCATGGGGGCCAGCTAGCAGACACTGAAAAGGCCGGGGGCCAAGGTTAGCCCGGGGGGGGGGGGGGGGGGGGTCACAAGATTTAAAAGAGAAGACACCTCGTGCTCAATGCTTTTTATAAACTCAGTTTTGCCAGTGCCATTTTTACCTTTGATTTTGGGTCCTCACATAATGAGATAAAAATAATTAAAATGACACCACCCCGCCAACGTGCTCTCATTTTTAATAGAACAAGAGAGCAATTTTCGCCGTTGCTCAAGTCACCCAGGAATTAGTTAAGCTCACCCTGTCTCTAAAAGGAATCAGTTATATGACAGCTCTTGCTTTCCTGGCAATTTCTATTACAACACCCATACTTCTCTTTTAATGGTGAGATTTTATTTTTCAGCCGAGAATCCCGAGATCGTAGCTTTATCTTTCTCAGTTGCTCCAGCTGATCGAGTTCGCGCAGCCGAGATGCATTCTTCAACGAATAGCTCGCTCTTGCAGCCGTGAAATTGTTTTACATTTCAAAAAGTCAGGAAGCAAAAAATAAAGCGAAAGAAAGGGAAAATGGACAAAAATAAGTGTAAACTATGTGAATAGGTGAAAAAAGCAGAGCTAACTTTTCGAGCGAAAATGAATCGACGAGATGAGATCACTATGGCGTTTGCCATTTCTAGCGCTCGAGACATGGGAACCGGGACTCGTGGCCGGTTGCCCGTGGGGCCCGCGGGCCGCGTGTTTGAGACCCCAGATGTAGTTAAACTGGAGCTCAGTGTCTCTCACACATGACGCCGGCCTCGTCGACGGTTCTGTACCATCGCGCCTAATTGTGCACGCCCACTCTTGCAGCCTCGCAGATTCTTGTGAAGTTCTAAACAGCGAAAACTTTTCTTTGCACGAGCGGTATCCACTCCTGCAGCCAGACACAAAGCAAGTACTGTCGCGGGATTGTCGCGTTCTTCCCAGCATCATGCGTTAAAATCTACGAAGTGACCAAAAACACAGCCATACTACCCGCAAGACTACGCGTGGAGTGTGGCGGCGGCCGGTGTGTGTGGCTGGCGCAACCGGTTTGACAGCACGCCAAGCACGCCGATTCTCCGCAGCGCCCTCTACGCTGTCATCACCGGCGCGACGCCTCGCCCCATAGGGAGAGGAGCGCGGACGGCAGACTAGCCAGTATTCCAGGGACTCTAATTATACTAAAAACGCCGCGGTCCGCCGCCAAGGTCCGGGCGAAAAAAGTCGCTTGGCATTTCTCGGAAGCGCGGGCCGCGGACCGCCGGCGGACCTCGAAAACCGGTGACGTAAGATCACGTGATGCGCGGCCCGCGGACCAAAACAGCAATTTGGTCCGTCGTGTGGATACAACTTTGGTACTTCCATGATTCTCGCAGTTGATTCGAGCCCTAAGAAGGAAAAAGAAGTTGATATCGCACCTGCTGTGACGTCCGCGACACTACTGGAACCCCGAGGAGAAGCAAAAGGTTACGTCCTGAAGGTTGAAAAGAAAAGATGAATGTCGCAAAGAAAACCTACAAGCGATACCGTGGCCTCCGGAGACCATCTTCTCCCCTCCTGGAGGAACGTCAAGATGACCAGCCCAGCCTCGTAAGTCAAGCCCTTCCTGCGGCAGCTCCAAGCGGCCGTAGCACTGTGAAGAAAGAAGCCCGACGCCTGTCCTTGTTGCAAATGAAAGAGCTCGTAAGTTTTCCTCTGCAAGTTCACCACTCACCTTAGTCTGCATGCATTCTAGTCCTGCCCTTTAGCTGAAGCTCAATGAACCCTTTGGAATTTCTGCCATCCGCTGGAAGGCGCCGAGAGACTGAGGGAAAGCAGGAGACGAGAGGGCACTGGGGCACCAGAACGCCAAGCCCCGATTCGAATGATTAGTGGGGAGGCCTAAAGCAAACTGCCTTTGTCTGCTCTGCACTGGTCAAACGCATTCAAGTGCGACAGCTAAATGCAGGACGCCGGTGTACCGCGTTCTAACGCGTTCGACGAGTGCAGCGGAGATAAAGGCCCTAGACGTACCCACTGATCATTTCAACCAGTGCTTGGCGTTCTGACGTCCCCCCAACGCTCTCGCCTCCTCTCCCGCAGTTTTACGGCGCAGAGATTTATTTCGAAAAAGTCTGAAATCTTCCACAGTTACGAACGCAGAATACACCGTCAAGGTTGCAACTTCAGCCATCCCTTGTTGTATGAGGTCTCGTCGACCTAGTCATTGCTCCATCATTCTTTCTCAGAATCGGCATGTGAATTTTGAGAGGCCTGTGGTGGTTTAGGTAAAATGACAAATTGACTCAACATTGCTCGGACATCGAGTCATGTTTTGGTCCAAAAAGATAGCACGACATGATAGAGTACTCTATACTGATAAAGCCTGCAGAATCGCAGCTTTTTCCACGCTTTGGTGCCGCTGCGTCTGCTTCATATAACTGCCGACACAGGCGCCACTGTCCCATAGAGAGATCCATACACTGCTTGTAAACTTCTCCCTGCTACTTTGGCTATGAGCAATTCGCGATATCTTTTGTGCGAATGGTCGATTACAGTTTTTTCTCCTAAAATGTGGAAGTGCTGTCATAAAAACTATTAACGTGATGTAAAGTGCTCACTTAGTGCTCGCACCTAAGAGGTCAAATCGATGCCTGACAATATTTTGGAGATACATATATTAAACAATATTAATGTCGTGTTCGTGATAACAGTGCCGCGCAGTGTACGCCAATATATGTAAATGTGCTAGATATAAACACAATTTTCTAAGAAAGTTATAATGGGCAGGAGGTGGCGTCCTCATGTCCAATGCACGGAGCGAGGTGTAACGCAAGTAGGCGCAGCCACAAACTCTTCTCAACCAATGGGGAGCTCAGCTCGTCAATGGGTGCCGCCATTGATTTTTGGGGCAAACAACCCTCGTGGCCATGGCATTCCTGTGGCAACGCTGTTGTTTGCCCCATAATTTCTTGGCAGCGTCCACTGAATTGGTGACGAACAGGCGAGATTTGAAGCCCAACACTTGCCTGACCAGTATAGAAGTCGGCGTGTAGCGGACGCTCTCGACACCGCGCCTGGAGCGTTGTCTAGAACGAGTCGTCATAGCGCGGCATTGGAAAGCGATCGCGTGTCAGTCGTCGTACGCAGGAAGGCTGAGAATGGCACCGTGGGTTGAGAAAGCCGTACAAACTCTGCTTCCACAAGATGTTGGTTTCACTCCGCCGTGATGAGATTGCGGGTTCGCATCGAAACATCTTTTGGTGCGCCGATCAAATAGAAAGCCAGCCGCGACAGCGAGCAGACGAAGCAGACCGCAGGCACGGAGCAGACGTAGCCTAAGCCTAACGACCGAGCGGTGAGCAGACGATGGGAGCTTGGTTGAATTTTTGATGAGAGCGCGTCGGTGCGCGAGACAGTCTGGGATTGGGTTCTTTTTGCGGCGTCGCTGGGCATGAAGTCACGCCGGGTCCTGCCTATTTAAACGTCCTTGCAATATTCCGAGTAAATGAAATTAGTAGACGGTAGTGTGAAGCCATTTCAAATAGTAGAAAAAAAGATATGATAAAAATTTAGATTTCTCAGGTGGCCAACCAATTAAGTTACATAAGTCTTGCTGAGGCAAGGCTCCAGGCAAGGATCAGAAAGTGACAAAACAGTGATGGCGGAGGCGAGTTGGTGTTATTTTATAATTTATTAAACCGACTGAGGCTCGGTGGAAACCGAGCAGTATCGAAATTGGTAGAGAAAGTAAAAGAATGTCAAAAGATGTTGCTTCCAGTCATTATTTTTCCTTTCAATTCAATTAAGATTCTTCTAGTTCTCTCCTCAGTCTCAGGATGTTTAGAAATAGGTGCATCATTGTATGCATTCGAATTGATAAGACCATGGCCCTATGAGGTTATCACCACCATGACTTAATCCAGGCAGTTGGGAAGATGCTAACTCTGGCGGGGCTCACATTCAGCAATGATCGACGCACTGTGCCAGACGTTAAGCACGTGTCAGTACCTGGACCTGCGCAAGAGAGAGGAGCGATGGTCAGCACTGGGAGCTTGCTGATGAGAACAGAAAGTAGTCATGCAAGGGGACATGGGATGGTCTGGCTTTGAATACAGGGAGGCTTTAGTAGAACTGGGTTTCGAGTAAAGCCGAAGCAGGGTACACGAATACGATTCAACTCAGGCATATTATTCTAAAGTTCACCGAAAGAAAGTCCCTCTTGGAAACTGGTGAGCAGAAGCGGTGAATGCATCTGGGACCTAATGTTTCATGGGTGACCTGTGACTTTTTATCGTTGTTGATGTCGCTCCGGTCTCGCGAAATGAGGGCCCCGGAATAGTCTTTTTCGAGCCCACACTGCACGCAGGTACACAACAGTCGGAAACCGAACTTATACTTCGTTTCACATTATCTGCGAGCGAAGCCAAAGCTAGAAGCGCGAGACCAGCGCCTTTTGCGTTTCTCCCCAGCTCGCGCGCTCGAGCGAAGCCTGAACGCACGGAACTTTCTCGCTCCCGCTTCCAGCTTTGCCTTCGCTCGCACATAAGGTGAAACGAAGTATAGTAAGCGTTCACCGCATGCGTGATGGTGCCATAACTTCAGTTCATAGGAGGCAGAAGGTAGTGCACGAGAGGGCTCGTGCCGTCTCGTGCCTTACACGCGCAGAGCTCCAGCGACGTTATCCCACGAGCCGTATGGTTGAAGTTCCCTCGATGCATTGCTGCAGCGGTGGCATAGGTAAAATGGCTGGTGAGATCTGTCTATCAGAGTTGGGTGGAGGTAAGGGTCGGGTGTGCAAAAAAACAAGGAACTATACTTCGTCTCACCCTAGCATGGACTAACCGCGAAGGCTGTGTTAGCGCGAGCGGCCAGCCTTGACTGCCTTGACTAGAGCACTTGCTGCACGAGCGCTCGTGCAGCCGCCACGGCTTCATTCAAAGCGACTAGCTCGCGCTTTTAGCACGCGCGGCTAACAATAGTCCATACTAAGGTGAGACGAAGTATAGTTAAATAAATGCGAGCGACACCTACCTTCCCAAATGCCGACAACTCCACCAAGAATGCAGAAAGAGCCCTGAGACTTACTCCTGTCGTCCACACTGTTTGTTAGCGTATGAAAAAGAGGCTACCTATAGAAATGATAGCAGGCGAATCGCGAACGGATCCGTGGTTGGGGATGTTAATACCAATTTCTGTTGGTTGTGATTTTAATAGGCGTGGGGTCAAAGTGCACTAAGCTATTTACTGCTAGGTTTAGTATCATGCTTTATTCTCCAGGATTATCCTTTGCGGTTGTCCGGATATAATGTTTGTTTGGTTTCTGGCTACAGTGACCAGGCACCATGACAGAACAGCACACGACAAAACAGCACGCGACAAAACAGCGCAGCGTCAAAAGGGCACGCGACAGAAGAGAATGGCGTCAAAACGGAACCGCGACAAAACAGCACATCGTCAAAATTAAGACACTGACAATAGAGCTAGGGTTTTGGCGTTTTTGGTTTTCATTAGATTATTTTGAAATTCGGCGTACTCTTTGTTTCGTTTTTTTTTTGGTCCAAACAGAAGTTTTCGGTTTATTGCGGTGAATATTTGTAGACCCATAAACTTCTCGGTTCTTTTCGGTTTATTGACAAAAAACAATATACTGACGAAAATGCAATATAAAAACGTTCGTTTAAAACGTCTAGTGTGTAAACCAGGTACTGGTTTTCTTATTTGTTGCTGTCTGTGGCAGCCGACGCGACCTGTTCTGCAAGACGCACTGGGGCCCTATCGTGATCTGACATTATCGTCGTGTGCTCGTAGTTGTACTCAGGACGAACATGAGCTTCACTACCCTTTGGTCGGAAAGGCAAATATCAAAGAAATTCAAAAATTGGCAAGCATTGTACTAAGTGCGTTTTGCCCCAGTTTCACGACTCTGAGAGGCGGTAAATTCGCGCCGACCACAAAAACGACAATAACGCAATTGTATTTATGCCCTCTTCTAGTAGACGGAAGCTAGGGGTGTCAAAAATGTTCAGCATTCACCCCTCCAAACGCCCTCGAAAATACTGACCCTTTAGTTGATCCCTAAATATAGTGTATGGAGTGAAGAAATGCATGTCTCGAAGTAGCACTGTAAAAATGGAATGGTACGTTAACCTGTACCTTTTTTTCATCTGATGCATGAACACGAAAATTCCGACAAACGTCACACAATGCTCGCTGTAAAAGGGGGTTCGTACAATTGCATTAGTGTTAAGCTTCTGCCGCACTGTCACCTTCGGAAGATTTAGCTCCTGTCCCTGAGCAAAAAGAGCCGTTTGAACATTTTGAATATATGAATATGGTATTAATTTGTATCAACGGTTTATTGTCCGCATTCGACATACCCCTAATTAAAAAATATATCAAAAATTTAAAAAAGATTTTAGATATACAAAAAGTATAGATCCTTCCGCCTAAATGTGCATTTTTGTCTAATTAAAAAACCGCGCGCTGAAAGCGAGAATGAGGTTGTGCTGATATTGATGCGTAGAAACATGACACAGTAGTTTCTGTCCCCTCGTCCCTAACTCGACAGCGTGTCTTCGGTGGACTCGCCGGCTCCACACATCAAGACGACTAAGTCACTATTCTACCTTTTATTTTCATAACGCGGTTTCTGAATCAAGCGAAGCAAGGAAAACTTTTACGATAAATTTCGCCAACCTCGTTGCCTTTTCGCGAATTGTCGAAATTCTGTTTGCCCTTAACAATGACTCCCTTTAAAACTGCAATTGCCCCATGGCCAATTAAGCCGTAAATAAACAAGTTAACTAACAGATTTTGGTTAATTGTTAAACATTGCAACGGTTATTCACCCATTTATTGTCCACCGAGCCCTACAGATATAACGAAACACGGCATCCACATATCTGCCCCATCCTTTTTTGGTAAAGTATGTAAAGTTCTGTAAAGAATAAAACAAAAATACCCTGTATGTCTGCGGTGAACCAGATATGCCCCCTTTGGAACCATGGGTCTTTCCCTTCGAATACCCAGCTTAGGCGAGACTTACCTGGTTGTCAGAAAGCAGCTGTCGGTTAAATGTATTGTTATGAGCGTGTGGGTTTCAGATGGTTACCCTCAAGAGGATAATGCGCTGCATATTGTAACCAGGTATGCGCTGCACATTGCAACCATTATTTCAATGCCGTGCTGTAAACTATTACAACTTTTTCCTTGCCTGATCTACAAATGCTCATGTTTTCTGCTCAAAATGATGTGAAATAGTTGCTTGTTTTCTTTGAATGTTATAAAGCATTATTTGTTCAGCCCACGTTGTCTCAGTTTTTGGACTTAAGTTCCATGTTAAAACGCGTGATAAAAATTGTCACGGCTTATAAGCCATTTCTTACAAGTGAACGTCGGGTCGTCCTCGGATGGACGTGGCAGTCATGAAGAAATAAAAGATTCTCACCCCTTTGCGACCGTCGCGTGGGTGGTTGGTCGCATAAATGAACACAAGAATGAGTGACAAGTGAAGCGAGCTGATTAAGGTCAAGAAAAGAAGACGGGCAGTAAAGAAGACGGAGAGGTTAACCTGGGGTAGTAAAACCATACTAAAACAACCTCGGATTTAGTATGTGCCGTTCGTTCCATTATAAATAAGATCAAAGTAGAAAAAAAAAAAAACTGCTTCCGAGTTTTAGATATTCCTTTCAAATATTTAATGTTCGGGCCTTTGCGACCAAGGAAATGGGCATTTTATTTAAAATGCTCACCATCCGACAAACCGAAAGTCGCAGCTAATTCTACGCTGAACCACTTGCAACCCGCTCTTTAAAGTCGCAATTGTTTATGGAAAGGAAGGGTAATGTAGCTGTACCGTCCAATACATTGAAGCATCATGTTGCTAACGATCGTGCCGCAGCGTAATTGATGCCGCGGTACGACCGCTGGCAGGTCGTAGCTGTATCAGAAATCCTATGTGCACTCCACCGAAGCGGCACCAAAGATTCATATTTTCGCACGTGCAGCCGCGCATGCGCACACCTTCAGGATAATGCGCCGGTGTCGACGCCTGTCGCGATCAATACCACGCGCTTCAGGCGAGCTCCTCCGGTACCAACACTACCCAAGTATTCTAGTACACTGTAGTATAGTTAAATAAATGCGAGCGACACCTACCTTCCCAAATGCCGACAACTCCACCAAGAATGCAGAAAGAGCCCTGAGACTTACTCCTGTCGTCCACACTGTTTGTTAGCGTATGAAAAAGAGGCTACCTATAGAAATGATAGCAGGCGAATCGCGAACGGATCCGCGGTTGGGGATGTTAATACCAATTTCTGTTGGTTGTGATTTTAATAGGCGTGGGGTCAAAGTGCACTAAGCTATTTACTGCTAGGTTTAGTATCATGCTTTATTCTCCAGGATTATCCTTTGCGGTTGTCCGGATATAATGTTTGTTTGGTTTCTGGCTACAGTGACCAGGAAATGTGAAAATTGGACATCTCTAGTTTGCAATAGCTGCATGTATCTCATCACCGTCAAGGTTCACCGCTATGTACAGTCAGATGCAATAATGAGCTGGCCGAGTTTCGTGGCAGCCCGAACAGGGGGTAAATGTCGCAATGCAACGCTTATCAACCGACTGCGGGCTTTGCAGACAATAACGAATGGCGGCAAGTTTATTGTCGCCTCTTTTGGAACAGCTTACCGTTATCGTGAACCTCTCTTGCATGACAACAATGCAGCTCAAGCCTGATCGCCTCTCGACTAGTCTCGTATTGCCCCACCCAGTAGCTCTTTCTACCATTGTTCTATTTCCTGAAACTATTTCTTACAGAGGATTCCTCACTCTTACGTTAGTCATCGCAGTTGCCAAGCAGATCATCAGCAGTTGTACTCAAGCAAAGGTTTAGTGCAGGTTTTAAAAGCTCTAGCATAGTCAGTATTGGAAGTATTCACATGGACGCGCATATTTGTGGGTGCTGTTTAAAGCGCATGCTCAGAATGAGCTCACATCAATAGGCTGCTTCGACCGGCACTCTCGATGGTGCGGAATGCACGTTGCAAAAGAACTGTGGAAGCTAGCCATCAGCACGCGCTCAGAATTCGCGCACACAGCTATGGCCGCCAGTAAATACTCCCTATAGACCTTTCTAATGTTTACAAAATCACAGTCCACCGTGCGATCTTCACAGCCCAGCACGTGCGTGTTCGTCGCTTCGGAAAGCGAGCAAAGCACGCGCCATACGCACGAACGCTCAAAATGGCACCGGCCACAAGCTCGTTTTTGGAAAGGTCTATAACGCTTGGGACAGAAACTTCCCGACACATCTAGGCATGGGAGGTGTCGCGTAGAGGAGGCACATAAGGCGACGAAGCGTAAGAACTTTATTTAAACTCCAACTCTGCGTCGCTGGTTTCAGGCGGAGGCCCAGTTGAAGAAGCGACAGGAAGAGAAAGAAAAAGAAGAAACCCACAGAGTGGGCACTTTAAAAAAGATTGCGGCTTCCGGATGCTTTCTTGTGTTCATCGGAGTCGTAGCATTCTTCGCCGTTTACGCAAGCAAGACAAGAGCCCATCCCCGTACCCAAACGAACGAGATGTGCACCACTATAGACTGCGTTCAGCACAATTTTCTGCTCCAAGAAGGAATGGACGCCAGTGTGGATCCATGTGAGAACTTCACGGCCCACGTCTGCGGTAACACCAAGTGGGCGGACGTGATGGTATCCAGCACAGAGCAGTACATGATGACGAAATGGATAAATAACGGGGCGCTCTACATGAGGAGCGGGATATTTAATTTTCCTGTCACGAAGAAGGCGGAGGCTTTCTTCGCCAGCTGCAAGAACACCCGAAAGAGTGAAATAGAAGATATGAGAGTATTTATGCGAGAGCGAGGTTTGTATATGTCAGGTAAGGCAGTCGCGTCAAGACATCCCCTCGATGTTGTCTTAGATTTCTACATCAACTGGGGGGTCGTGTTCTGGTTTGAGATGAGTTTTCCCACCGTCCTGCCAGGCACAAGGAGCAGTATTTTGTTTTCGCGCTCAGGCAAAGCTAAGTTTGCTCGAGAACGCATGCTCCACGTCAAGAGCAAAATGTCGGACATCATTTACGCGAAGCGCTTTTATGACATCTTCTATCCCAAGGGACTGAATGAAAGCGACTTGGTAACACTACTTAAAACCGAGGATGCCATTCTTAACATCCTTGATTCGAATATTCCGCCAAAACCAATAATAATTTCGATTTACCAAATTGAGAAGCTGACACCGAATATTTCGAGAGATGAGCACTGGATTACCTATCTCAACCTACATTTGAGTTCCTACAAGCTCATTCCAGAAGATCAGGTACTCCTCGAAGACCAACAACTTCTGATCGACATAAACATGCTCTTTCATAAATTCAGTCACGCCGAACTTTTAGACCACCTCGGCTGGTGGTTTGTTCAAGAATACCTTATTATTGCTGCATACGAGGCATCGAGCGCTTTGCACGCCTACGAAAAATCGCGAGAGAGTTATCTCGCTTACGACTGCTACGCCGAAGTAGAAAACCATTACAGGAACCTGCTGTTTATGGAAAGAAAACTCGCCAAAGAGCGGGGCGGGAAAGATACGAGAATTCCGCAAGAGATAATCGAACACACAGTTTTCACTTTTAGAGAGAAAACAAGACCTGGACCTTTGGGAAAAGCAGCCGAGAGGGTGTCAAAGACGTCGTCAGGAAGATATCTCAGCGACCACACATTCCTGACACCGACAGTGGCGAGAACAACCGGGATTATTTTGAGACCATGTATAAGTCGCACCCTTCAAGCGAAAGATCTTTCATAAGGCTCTGGATGGCTACTGCCAGAGCCCACAAAAAAGCATCGGGCTGGCCGCTGAACGACACGCTACTCCGAAGACCTGTGACAAGCTCTTCCATCGTAGAGTACGACATGTGGCAGAATACCATCTTCGTCACCCATAGCGTGTACAACCCACCCGCCTTCTACGAGAACGGGTTGCAGTCAATGAACTATGGAGGACTAGGAGCCCTCATTGCGTTGCAGGTCGTCAAAGCGTTAGGCCGTAAGGTAAGTTACTATTTTTTCATCTTAAATACAAAATTACCTACACTTTCAGAAGCTCTTGAACATATACCGGCAAGCGACGTACTCGGAACATCACTCCTTTGACCTCGTTTAATTCGTTGAACCGATGAAAAGGGCGATGGCGTCACGTGATTCAGTGAACACCCTTGTGACTCTGGCGCGTCATGGTCATTGGGTTGCGATTCCTGCTCACATTTTTCGGTGAAAGTTTTGTTAGAAAAAGCCGTTTGTCGCGGCTCTCAATAGGGTTCCTCCGGCAGAGAACAGATGTAGATCAGGACGCTGCATGATTATGGTCTTCGGTATAAGGTACGACGTACTAACAATGCATCAGAAATGCCCCAGAGTGCGCCTGATTGTGCTTACCAATACTTTAAAGACAACTTGCAAAAATACATCATTTTATTATTTCATTTATATTATCTTACCGGCGAGAAAATTGGCTCTTACTGCGTTTCACATTGCGTTCGACCGCAGTCAGGCTACTAGCCGACGGAACCAGTCCAGCAGCGCAAAATTGCTTTGTCACGACGTGCATTGTCTGCGCAAACGCTATCACGATCTAAACCGATCAAACATCAAAAGAAAAATTGTAGTATCGCGTTGCATGAAGTGTGCCTGATTCGGCTAGTCGGTGACTGTTAATCGCACAATGGGGATGAGCGCCGTGATGACATACTTTTAGCCCGGCTTGAACTGCTTCACCGGATCGCAGCATCATCTGCGGGCGGGCTTAAAGTGCAACGAAGTCCATTTGACTATAACGATACCACGTATAACGACGTACCGCTTACAACGAACAGTTTGTGGAGTTTCTAGACTAGAACAATGATCGGTTTCTAGTCCCGACACGGCGATAATCGGTGATAACGACCGAAATGTAGGTTTTATCCTAAAGTGGCTTTCACGTATAAGTTTGCAGGATCGTTATAGACCCCTTTCAAAATACGTACCCTTTAGTTGATCCCTAAATATAGTGTATGGAGTGAAGAAATGCATGTCTCGAAGTAGGCACTGTAAAAGAATGGAGGGTACATTTAACCTTTTACCTTTTTTTCTTCTGACTATCAATGACACGAAAAAATCCGACAAACGTACCAACAACAGCTTCGCTGTAAAAGGGGGTTCGAACAATTGCATTTATTTGTTTGAAGCTTTCCGCCTGTCACCTTACGGGAATGCTTTAGCTCCTGTTGTGCTAGAAATTGTGGTTCACTACCAAGTTCCGTGCCTTCCAAATCTGGGTCCGACAGATCCAGTGGGCGGTCACGAAGCAATTGCTGCCATCAGTATTTTTGTTTATAAACGTTTGCAGTCTTGTGAAAAGCGCAAGCGGGCTTTGTGACGCGATATTTTATATTTGGGGGGGGGGGGGGTCTCCGGGTTGTGTAGTTCGGTAAGCTAGCACTGAAATACGCAATAAATTCCTTTATAAGCTAGCGACAATAAATGAAAGGGTCAAGGAGGTTCGAAACTATCCGCGCACAGAGAGGTGAAGAGCGCGCTCGAAGTTGCTACATGCGTGCTGTTTTGCCGCTGTGCTGTTTTGACGCCGTGCTGTTTTGGCACGTGCTCTTCTGTCGCTGTGCCGTTTTGACGCTGCGCTGTTTTGCCGCGTGCTATTTTGACGCGTGCTGTTTTGTCGCCGTGCTGTTTTGACGCTGTGCTGTTTTGACGCGTGCTGTTTTGACCGTGCTGTTTTGTCACGTGCTGTTTTGTCGTGTGCTGTTCTGTCGCGTTCCCACAGTGACCATTAAAGAGTGTCTTCATGTTAGCTTGAGATTCGGCCAGAGTTTAAGAAAATGTGAAAATTGGACATCTCTAGTTTGCAATAGCTGCATGTATCTCATCACCGTCAAAGGTCACCGCTATGTACAGTCAGATGCAATATGAGCTGGCCGAGTTTCGTGGCAGCCGAAAGGGGTAAATGTCGCAATGCAAAGCTATACAACCGACTGCGGCATTGCGACAATAACGAAGGCGGCAGTTTATTGTAGCCTCTTTTGGAACAGCTTAACGTATCGTGACCTCTCTGCCTGACAATAGCAGCTCAAGCCTGATCGCCTGTCGACTAGCTCGTATTGCCCCACCCAGTACGTCTTCTACATGTTTCTTATTCCTGAAAATATTTCATACAGAGGATTCTTCACTCTTACGTTAGTCATCGCAGTTGCCAAGGAGATCATCAGCAGTTCTACTCAAGTAAAGGTTTAGTGCAGGTTTTAAAAGCTCGAACATAGCCAGTATAGGAAGTATTCACTGGACACCATATTTGTGGGTGCTGTTTAAAGCGCATGCTCAGAATGAGCTCACATCAATAGGCTGCTAAGACCGGCACTCTCGATGGTGCGGAATGCACGTTGCAAAAGAACTGTGGAAGCTAGCCATCAGCACGCGCTCAGAATTTGCGCACACAGCTATGGCCGCCAGTGAATACTCCCTATAACGCTTGGGACAGAAACTGCCCCACACATCTAGGCATGGGAGGTGTAGCGTAGAGGAGGCACATAAGGCGACGAAGCGTAAGAACTTTATTTAAACTCCAACTCTACGTCGCTGGTTTCAGGCGGAGGCCCAGTTGAAGAAGCGACAGGAAGAGAAAGAAAAAGAAGAAACCCACAGAGTGGGCACTTTAAAAAAGATTGCGGCTTCCGGATGCTTTCTTGTGTTCATCGGAGTCGTAGCATTCTTCGCCGTTTACGCAAGCAAGACAAGAGCCCATCCCCGTACCCAAACGAACGAGATGTGCACCACTATAGACTGCGTTCAGCACAATTTTCTGCTCCAAGAAGGAATGGACGCCAGTGTGGATCCATGTGAGAACTTCACGGCCCACGTCTGCGGTAACACCAAGTGGGCGGACGTGATGGTGTCCAGCACAGAGCAGTACATGATGACGAAATGGATAAATAACGGGGCGCTCTACATGAGGAGCGGGATATTTAATTTTCCTGTCACGAAGAAGGCGGAGGCTTTCTTCGCCAGCTGCCAGAACACCCGAAAGAGTGAAATAGAAGATATGAGAGTATTTATGCGAGAGCGAGGTTTGTATATGTCAGGTAAGGCAGTCGCGTCAAGACATCCCCTCGATGTTGTCTTAGATTTCTACATCAACTGGGGGGTCGTGTTCTGGTTTGAGATGAGTTTTCCCACCGTCCTGCCAGGCACAAGGAGCAGTATTTTGTTTTCGCGCTCAGGCAAAGCTAAGTTTGCTCGAGAACGCATGCTCCACGTCAAGAGCAAAATGTCGGACATCATTTACGCGAAGCGCTTTTATGACATCTTCTATCCCAAGGGACTGAACGAAAGTGACTTGGTAACACTACTTAAAACCGAGGATGCCATTCTTAACATCCTTGATTCGAATATTCCGCCAAAACCAATAATAATTTCGATTTACCAAATTGAGAAGCTCACACCGAATATTTCGAGAGATGAGCACTGGATTACCTATCTCAACCTACATTTGAGTTCCTACAAGCTCATTCCAGAAGATCAGGTACTCCTCGAAGACCAACAACTTCTGATCGACATAAACATGCTCTTTCATAAATTCAGTCACGCCGAACTTTTAGACCACCTCGGCTGGTGGTTTGTTCAAGAATACCTTATTATTGCTGCATACGAGGCATCGAGCGCTTTGCACGCCTACGAAAAATCGCGAGAGAGTTATCTCGCTTACGACTGCTACGCCGAAGTAGAAAACCATTACAGGAACCTGCTGTTTATGGAAAGAAAACTCGCCAAAGAGCGGGGCGGGAAAGATACGAGAATTCCGCAAGAGATAATCGAACACACAGTTTCACTTTTAGAGAGAAACAAGACCTGGACCTTTGGGGAAAGCAGCCGAGAGGGTGTCAAAGACGTCGTCAGGAAGATATCTCAGCGACCACACATTCCTGACACCGACAGTGGCGAGAACAACCGGGAGTATTTTGAGACCATGTATAAGTCGCACCCTTCAAGCGAAAGATCTTTCATAAGGCTCTGGATGGCTACTGCCAGAGCCCACAAAAAAGCATCGGGCTGGCCGCTGAACGACACGCTACTCCGAAGACCTGTGACAAGCTCTTCCATTGTAGAGTACGACATGTGGCAGAATACCATCTTCGTCACCCATAGCGTGTACAACCCACCCGCCTTCTACGAGAACGGGTTGCAGTCAATGAACTATGGAGGACTAGGAGCCCTCATTGCGTTGCAGGTCGTCAAAGCGTTAGACCGTAAGGTAAGTTACTATTTTTTCATCTTAAATACAAAATTACCTACACTTTCAGAAGCTCTTGAACATATACCGGCAAGCGACGTACTCGGAACATCACTCCTTTGACCTCGTTTAATTCGTTGAACCGATGAAAAGGGCGATGGCGTCACGTGATTCAGTGAACACCCTTGTGACTCTGGCGCGTCATGGTCATTGGGTTGCGATTCCTGCTCACATTTTTCGGTGAAAGTTTTTGTTAGAAAAAGCCGTTTGTCGCGGCTCTCAATAGGGTTCCTCCGGCAGAGAACAGATGTAGATTAGGACGCTGCATGATTATGGTCTTCGGTATAAGGTACGACGCACTAACAATGCATCAGAAATGCCCCAGAGTGCGCCTGCTAGTGCTTACCAATACTTTAAAGACAACTTGCAAAAATACATCATTTTATTATTTCATTTATATTATCTTACCGGTGAGAAAATTGGCTCTTACTGCGTTTCACATTGCGTTCGACCGCAGTCAAGGCTACTAGCCGACGGAACCAGTCCAGCAGCGCAAAAATTGCTTTGTCACGACGTGCATTGTCTGCGCAAACGCTATCACGATCTAAACCGATCAAACATCAAAAGAAAAATTGTAGTATCGCGTTGCATGAAGTGTGCCTGATTCGACTAGTCGGTGACTGTTAATCGCACAATGGTGATGAGCGCCGTGATGACATACTTTTAGCCCGGCTTGAACTGCTTCACCGGATCGCAGCATCATCTGCGGGCGGGGCTTAAAGTGCAACGAAGTCCATTTGACTATAACGATACCACGTATAACGACGTACCGCTTACAACGAACAGTTTGTGGAGTTTCTAGACTAGAAGCAATGATCGGTTTCTATAGTCCCGACACGGCGATAATCGGTGATAACGACCGAAATGTAGGTTTTTTCTTAAAAGTGGCTTTCACGGTATAAGTTTGCAGGATCGTTATTAACCTACCCAAACCACCTATACTTCGTTTAATCTCGAGTCTTGGAGCAGTTAATGCTACGATCCGAGCGAACCAATCAAGCACCGCCGTTTGTGCAACGTCACGGCGTTCGTCGTTTTCCTCTACGCGCGCTACTATCGGATAAAAAATCCAGGCTGCTGAATTGTGGACTTGTGGTGTGACTTCGCACCTTCGGTAGGTGTGTGTTCACGACTCCGTGTGTTCTAGCTAGAGGTTCGCGAATAGTGATTGGCATCGAAAAGCGTTCCGTTGTTCGTCGCCTTCACGGCAGCGAACCCCCTACGTAGCAGCTGTCCTCCCAGTTTTGGACTTAAGCATGACGCTGCGCTATGTGTTTGGAAGCTGTATTCGCTCACCGCTAGTCACAGCGACACTCCCACGGTAGTGGATATTTACTGCGACACTGAAAGAGGCCATCACATGGGCATAGACTGGACACGGCTGCTGCGTCTATGTTGGGCTGGTACTGTCGTTCAATCATTGCGAAGACGAGTCCCTTTCAACGCTGACGCCGCAGTCCGGTCCCATCCCTGCCCTAAAGGGGGCCTCTTTTAGTGGTGCAAAACATTTCAGCACATCGGCTTCCTTTTTTAGGAGATGTTGGTCCAATCCCGTGACTTCACTCGGACGTATGAAGATAACTATGAAAAGAACTATGATAATAAAAAAAAAAGTATTTTGTAACCTGCAATTTTTGTTTTTCGGCTAGTTGCTGCGGATATTGTGCAGCTGCATTTTGTGAAGCCGTGCCGTCTAACGTCCCATAATGCCACGCGCGCAGTGTTGCATTATAGGACGTCACAGACCTACGCACCAATTCAGTTTTAGAGCGCAGCTCTGAGGCGCCCGTTTCCGGCTTGAGCGGCGTCGCCGTCGGCGTCGGCGTAACCGCGCGGTGCATTATGGAATGCGTGACGTCACTGGTGACGTGATCGTCATCGTCACTGACGACGTCATCAGTGACGTCACCAGTGACGTCACTAGCGGAAAACGTTCCCGGCTAAATCTAGCGGTAAAAATATTCCGCAAAATTTAGCGGAAACGTTTCCCTGCTTAATTTGGCGGAAACAATTTCCCCGCCAAATCCAGTGGAAAACATTTCCCGTTAAAGTGAGGGGAAAAACAAATGCCCAGCTAAATTCCCGCCAAATTTACACGCTATGCTCTCACAAAAGATGTGCATTTTCTGCGACTTGCGTTAAGCACACGTCGATCCACAGTCATTTTAGTTGTAGGGGACTTTCCACCTTCTCCCCTCAGTACCCTTCCCTCCTCCTCCTCAAGAGCTGCGCTCTAATTCTGCGTTACAGAGGATTATAAACGTCTTTCATTTTTTAAGTCAATTCATTTCGGAGGTGCGGAAAAAAGTATAATCGCGTTTTCGTTTCTTTATTTTTATACTACTTAAAATGTGAAGCGCATTAGTCGTTGTGTTATACCCGTAAATAACTAAAAAAGAAAGAAAAAAATCGTTGACTCAGTTTGGCGATATGTGATGTCAATTTAAAATTACGTGTTCAATATAATAGAAGAAAGTGCAAATCGTCCTTTGAGATATTGAGGTGAATAATGTGTGTATTTAAGTCTTTTGGTTGGAGTATTCAGCAACAAAAAAAAAAAGCGCTGCTGATTTTAATCGTAGGAAATAATAGCTGGATGGGCCACGTGACGTCAGGACACATAACGTGAATTTCTGCGCTAAATTTAGCGGCAAAATTAACGCCCAGTGACCCACACACCAATTCAGTTTCCCCGCTAAATTTACCGGGAAAACTGACGTCACGTGAACTGGTTTCCCGTGACGCTAGAACGCTCTACGTATGCAGCACAATTGCCGAGGAATTCGCCAGACTTCTTTTTACACGTGTGAATGCTTCGAGCAAGTGTCCAGACAGTTTTTTGTTTTATGACGGGACCGTCATAGAAAGAGGAAGCACACCTCAGTGAGTGTCAGCAGACCTACTTATTAAGAGCCTGACTGGTGTGACTACGGTTTAACTGACCGTCGTTGCTGTGTCCATATTATCACTAGTATTACTGCCCTACTTCAATTCCAATTTTAAACAAGCTTCCTATCGTGTTATCTGTGCAGGATATCCAGGTTATATCATCCCGGAACCCTATAGACAACGTCACAGAACCTCTTCGGGCAAGGTCGGCTTGCGATAACGTTGACCACAGAGTGCTCATGCAAGTCGCCGCCGTGCAAGTCGCATTCAGCGCTTACCTGGCCGCCGGAGGCGAAAGATCGTCCGGTTACAAATATCTCCAGAACTATCCGCACGATCAAGTGTTCTTCTATAGCCACTGCAAGACGATGTGTGGACAAGGAGACTACTGCACTGAGACCCTGAGGCACCTGGGAGCCTTCACGAACGCCTTCGAGTGCCCGGACGATTCTTACATGAATCCGCCTCAGAAATGCACATACTTTGATTGAGATCGTCCCACAGGCGTCGTCACGTTTCTGGGGCATATAAATCTACAAGCCCTGAGACGCCTTGTGTTGTCAGTAAAGTAAAGTAATAGGCGCCTCCGCGGGCAACATGAGCTGAAACAGCCAATGCAACCTTTTTTTGGCGTCTGCGATTTCCACAAGAACTATTATTTCGTAATTTGACAAAGCGTCAAAAATATGGGGCCTAACTTCGCATTCCATGTCCGGGTTGGACAACAGCTCCGTCAAAAACTGGTAAGTATGCGGAAGGAGCATGAAGGACTGTTTCAGCTCAAATTGTTTGCGATGGTACGTGTTGTGCTTCGGGAGACACTGCGAAATATAGATCACAAATGAGGGCTGATTGAAAGTAATGAGACCGAATTTTCTTTGTAAAAGTAGAATCCTTCGAATTCAATAGATTTTTAGAATTAAAAAAACAGTCAAAATGTAAAATATTTTTGATAACACTTTCAGCGCTAACAATAGAGAGTTTGTTCACTTCATCGTATGACGAAAACTTCATTCCATACAGTTTGTTTAAGGGATTCAACCGCTATTTATTTGTACCATTTTCCTCATAGATGGCGCGGAAATTTTCCGGAACAAACAAGTTGCATGCTCCCAGCTGCACATGCAGGTCGGACCCTCGAGGTGGGCTCGGGCCACGGGCTGTTCGCCGCCGGTCTCGAGCTAGATCTTCTTCGCTCTGCGTCCGCCGCTGCCGGAAGCGGCCGGCGGGCGGCGCGAGATACGAGCCAGTACAAGCGTAGATTACAGTGGCTTACATAACGTAGAATAAGCTCTGATTTCCGATTGGATTCGAAGTTCCAACCACGTTCGAAATTATCTAAAGCACAGGGTGCGGCGTGGCGGCCGTTTGGACCGCCACATTTCGAACGCAAACGTTGTTTTGCAAAAACAAAAAGTATATTTTTACAGTTTTTATTTAAAGCCAGAAAAAAAAAATAGAAATAAAGCGGCAGGTTTGCACTTCCATCTATCCTGGGAAAAGTGGCGCCATTCATTGCTGTGGAAATGCTCGAGACACGTACCGCGCGCCACTCCTGGGAAAAACACGGCGTCTGAAATCTAGCTCAGTGCAGCGCTGTACCGCCATGATCCTCTCAAGGGCTGCACGTCGCACGTGCCTCGTGCATCGACGCACCTTGCTCAACTTTTAAAACATCGAGGGGCTTTAGTGTGGAGTAAAACCCCTCAATGTGTAAAGGCCCCTACGCACATTAACGTTTGAGAGCGTTTGAGTGCGTTTGACTGCGTTGCGGCTGCGAGAAACCAGGACATCCCTGCTTCTTATGTCGCGTGCCAAGCTATTCCTCTATTTGGATTCTACGCTTCATATGAAGCACAGAAGTGCCGATGACTCGCTTTCGTTTCGCGACGCAACGCAGTCAAACGCACTCAAACGCTGTCAAACGCGAATGTGCGTAGGGGCCTTTAGCGTTTTAGATGCGGAGCATCTCTTGCTCGGGTCTATGTCCCGCGGCGTCGGCGTTGTAGTCGGCACTCGAGCTACGCACGCGCAACTCTCCTCCTTCCCTCTCTCCAACAGCTACGCGTTACTCTCTCCGCTCTCTCTCACTCTACCAGCTGCGTGCACTGCGCGTGCGTTCGCTTCTCCTCACACCGCGCGCGCACGCGCAACTCTCCTCCTCTAGTTTCCTCTCCTTCAAGTGTGAAAAAAAATAAACGGCGAGCGGCGAGCGTTCCAAGTTTCTCTGCCGCGAGCCGCGACGAAGGCTCGCGTAGGGGGTAACGCTAGGGCAGTCGGTGGCGCCATCTCTCGACGTCAGCACGCAACTGACTCTTTCCTCGGAACCAACACGATGCTCCGCATCACCCCATGGTTCCCCTCGGGAAGATGGTATAATTTTTTTCTTGCAAGTGGCGTAAATGCGCCAGTGCACCAGGCCCGTGTCTCGAGCGGCCCTTGGAAGCAAATGGCGGCGAAGCATTGAAATGAGCTGCCCTTGGAAGCGAATGGCGGCGGAGCACCTGCTTGTTGCACGTGTCTTGCACGTTTCCACAACAATGGTTGGCGGTACTTGTAAAAAAACACCAAGGGGCTTTAGTGTGAAGAGAGCGAAAACGCCCAGAGAGAGACTGGCGGCGAGCAGGATAACCGCGGCAAATAATGATTTTAAGGGAATATACGAACAATAATGCCGTTTCAGTTGGCATTTAGAAACAAACTAACTTTTTTGTTCGCTGAAAAAAGTGTTAGAAGGCAGACGAATGTTTGTTTTATTTTGTCGTCTGCTATCTGTTCGCGTATGTCTGCTGGGCGCGGACGACGCGTAGGGAGGACCTAAAAAGTTATACAAATAGTCAAATACAAAGTGCCCCCCCCCCCCCCCTCGAGGGGCATTATTACAGTATTACAAAATAAAGTTTTTTTTTTTTATTGCAGAAATAAATTATGCATTGCCAAACGCTGATTTTCCAGCCAAATGTAGTGCGAGAGGTCCGAACCAGATGCCAAAGTTTGAGCACTAACCCTTATCTTATTAAAATGTTATGAGTGATTTCCTGACATTATAATAGGGAAAATGACTGCAGACCGAGCTCTTAATGTATTACATAGAGCTCCATGGCGAAAGTTACCGAAGGCGGGCGAAAATGGGCCGCATGTTCCCACTGAAACTTTCGGAAAATCACTTTAGCGCTATATTATGTCGCAGAATGAGCGTTCCGCGGTGTATAGTTCATTTTTTCAACTAGAAAACAAAAACCAAAAAAAAACAACACTTGTTTTTTTTTTTGTGTGTGTTTTTTTCTGGGACACGTTTAGTTTTTGGGAAAAGAGAACTGTGTTCTTCTGGCCCGGGTAAGTAAGCTATGCATTGCAGAAAGCTCAAACGCCATGTGAAGGTGATAGCGGTTGGGAAAGAACGCGGAAGTTTGAGACATGACGTTACCTGGATCAAAAGATAATTGAGAAAGACGAAAATAGTCTCTGAGGCGACGTGCACCAAAGCCTAACATCGCCCAAACAAAAAGTAACACTTCGGGCTCCTGTAATACCTATTTTAGTAAAAAAAAAAAAAAGAACTTGTCAGCAAGAAAAAAATCAATATTCTCTTTCTTCCTGACAAGTGTTTTTCACTCCTATAAATCCCAGGAGCGTTCACAACGTCAGTTCTTGTTTTGACAATATTAGGCTTAGGTCGACGTCGACTCAAACAAAATTCGTGTTTCTCAATAATTTTTTTTAGACAGGGAACAATACGTTTTCAAGCTTTCGCGTCTATGAATTCTAGCCGCTAGCGTCACATTCTCACTGAGTTTGAGCTTTCTGCGATGCATAGTTTATTTACCCGGGCTGAAAATCACGGGCCTCTTCTCTTGGAAACATACTTGGTTTGCTCTCTAGTGGCATTGTTCAAACCTTGGGAGCTACAGGCCTATACTTCTGTTTTATAAGTAGTGCATTCACTAGATTCTGACAAAGTTGCGCCAAGCTCCCAGTATGGTCGCCATTTTGGTTCATGGTGTGAGCAGTTTATCCTTGACTTCTCTATTCTGGTGAGCTGATTCGAAATCGGGGTGACAAGTTCTTTATAAAGACATTTCTTGTATCCTGAGATTTTGTTATTCACACACCAGCTTTCTAGAGTCCTGCTGGTGCCACTTTTAAGTTGTGCGTCACCCCCCCCCGGCCTGGACAGCTTCTTCTGGCTCATCAATGACACGGGGGCGAGGTGGGGGGGGGGGGGGGGGGGGGGGGGGGGCAAGTCGGGTCGTGCCCAAGCAGGACCAAACGTCTGGCGGATCCCACGACGCGTCGAAAAAATCGTATCACCCCATTGGCCCCGGCAAATCACGACTTCACGTGGACGCACGCGACACCGTAATGAGCCGATGCCTGTTAGAATTCGACTTTTTTTCCGACGCGCCATCTTGCAGTCATTGATAAGTTGGATGCAGCTGCCTAGGCGTAGGTATGCCGCTCTACTAAAAAAATGGTAACGGCAGGCCACTAAAAACTGCTGCACCGATGGTGCAAGCGCATTCGGCTACAGGGGAATATATCGAGAAAGTTGTCATATCTACCGACCTCTAAGTTGCCGGCATCGGCAGCGAAAAAACAAGGTCATTAAAAAACACACCTCGTGCCAAACTCATAATGCACTGTGAATTATGTATACAATGACTATTGCATACATTAGGTTGCATTAAAACCACAATGACAATCTGAAAAGAAAGGTCAAACTACAGGCCGTGTTGTTTGTACCCTTTTTGTTCACTCGTATTTGTGTTTTTTTTCTTTGTGTGAACGTTGCTCTAGTTACACAATATACTAAACAAACACTTCACACAACAGTAGAATACACGACAAGGTCTTTTCTACCTCTGTGTTAGCAGTAGAGTGACGTAAATCTGCATAACTATTTTACAGCAGTTTTTATCTTTTTAACTCTACATTAACGCGGAAGACGTGCTGACCTCGCTCAAACTGACGGGCGTTGAAAAAGTTAACTACGATGCCGTGATGCGAGCATTCGCGAAAAACTTCTTGCTGCATACGAACGTTATCTACGAACGGGCCAAGTTCCACAGGCATAAACAAGAGGCAAACGAAACTGCTGACGACTTTGTCGAGGACTTTTATAAGATGACAAAGACGTGCGACTACAGGAACTAGAAAGAAGAGCTAATAAGAAATAAACTTGTTGTGGGACTCAACAATGTCATGTTGAGTGAAAACTTTAGCTCAATGCAGACCTGACATTATAGAAACCACCATCTCTACGGCGAGCAATTCAGAGGCAGTCAAGCAGCAGCTAAAGAAACTGCGACCACTACTGCACTAAAGCGCGACCGTCGGCGAGGTCCACACTTCTGCGTGGCGTGTCAAAAGCAACAAGAAGAAACCGTTTCCCACCCGTGAACTGTACCAAGGAGTTCTCTGTCCATACAACTGGCACGGCTCTACTACTCGTCCACAATCGCGCGCCAAGTGCCCAGCAGCTGGCAACAATGGCAATGGGTATGGCAAGAAAAGAAATTTTACGTCACTCTGCCTGCCAGCGAAAAAGAACCACTCAAATACACAAAGCCATGTTGCACTCCAGAGCCGTAAATGTAGAGAGTTTGGTCATTTATTGGGAAGTATAGGAGACAAATGAGGAGGCGCCATTGGCCGAAAGCGGGCTGGGCGTGTTCCAGGGCGTCTTCAGAAATTCGAATGTGACCAACCAGAAGCCGGAAATGATAACCTGGCGGTGGTCGCGAGAAACAAACCTGATAACTGCATTGGAGTAACTCTCGATGACTGAAAATATGGTACACGTGATGTCTTAATTACGCTCATCTAAAATGATGGTGGAAGAGTGCGACTAGCGGAACGATCGACATAATCCGTACGCCAAGCGCCGAGGGCCGGGAATCTGCCGTCCGAGCGGTCACACTCTGTCCGAGCAAAACAGAGTTGAGCGGTGCATTCGTTTCTTACATTTTTCTGCATGATCATGATCAAAACATCACGTGCACCCTATTTTCAACAACAAAGAGTCACTACACTTCACTCTTACGCGCTTATTAAAACCATATACGAACATAGACCTTTGATCAGAGCTGTTCCTCGCTACCACCGCTAGGGGATTCTTTCCGGCTTCTGGTTGGTCAAGAGAGCATGTCAAGCCCTCTTTCCGAGTCTGTCGCACACCCTGGCTCTGCCCGCGCCTCCCATTGACCAAACTCTCTACATATACGGCTCTCTTGCACTCGAGGAGGTCTACTCTCCTTGTAGATTCCTATACTCTGTTTCATACTTAGCGTGCAACGCTGTCAAAGCTACTAGCGCGAGCGCGTGGCTTCATCAATGGTTTTGTTTGCGCGAGAACGCGTGCAAATGATCAACGAGATCGAACCCCACGCTCACGCCAGTAGCTTTGACAACGTTGCACACTAAGTATGAAACAGAGTATAAAATCGAAGGCGCTGCTGGCAAGTGCAGAGTAAATTCCTTTGATAAAATTTACGCTTACAAGTACCGCCAACCATTGTTGTGGAAACGCGCAAGACACGCGCCAGGAGCGGGTGCTCCGCTGTCATTCGCTTCCAAGGGCCGCCCATTTCAGTGCTGCGCCGTTGTACCGCAGGAAAGGCTACAAGCGCGCGTTCCTTGCTCTAAAGCACATCTCGGCGGCACACGCTCTCGTGCACCAAGGGCAGCTGCCAACGCTATAAGCTCGCGCTTCTAGCCTTCGCTGCGGTACAAGATAAGGTGAAACAAAGTATATAGCGCACACCAGCTCGGTCCTCGGAGCACGTGGAGCGAAAGCTCGCGCTGCAGAACCCAGGGATCCTAGGTTCAATCCCCACCCCTGCCCGTTTCGATCTGGATAAGCATCGTACCAATTCTAGGTGGTATTGATCGTACCGGCGTGCGGTCGTGTATTACTACTGCGTGGTGCACGTTAAAGACCCTAGGCTCACGGTTGTACTGCACTGGCTAAATTGCTCATCTACAGCGAGTGACTCGTCGCAACATTAAAAATGGCTGACCAACGACTCGCTGTATAAATATCCACACAACCCCAATTATTATTATTTCAGGGGCCGCTCGAGACACGGGCCTCGTGCACTGGCGCACTTGAAGGTACTTACAAGACACACGCAAACACATCGAAGGGCTTTAGTCCAGACAGATAAAGGGGGATCGGTGGCCGAGTGAGCTAGCGCTCACCAGCTCGGAGCACGTGGAGTGAAAGCTCGCGCTGCAGAATCGAGGGATCCTAGGTTCTAGAGCCAGTTCAATCCCCACCCCTGCCCGTTTCGATCTGGATGAGCATCGTTGCGTGCAGAGCCGTATATTAGGAGAGTTTGGACAATAGGCGGAGCAAAGGCCGCCACCAGCGCCGAATATTCCCCCCACGCTTAGAGCGTAAACTAAATTTGTGACACAGCGTCGACCAATCAGGAGACCTCTACTCCATTTCACAAATGTCGACAGTGAAGACAAAGGCACAGGCGCGTGAGCCTAGCTCAGCGAAACGCTTTTGTTTGTACGAGACCTCGTGCATAGGAGGCACTTTCCAAAGCCACGCGCTCGTGCCCATGCCTTTGTCTGCACTGCTAGAACAGCGTCCTGAGACTGGCTGAAAGAAAGCAGTGCAAAGGGTGGGGTGCGCGAGCGTCTTGAGACGCGGAGTTCCGCTCGGCACGGCTCAAATTATACTTCGTTTCACTTTACCCGCGAGCGAAGCCAAAGCTAGAAGCGCGAGACCAGCGCTTTTTGCATTTCTCCCCAGCTCGCGCGCTCGAGCAAAGCCTGAACGCACGGAGCTTCCGTGCTCGCGCTTCCAGTTTTGCCTTCGCTCGCACATAAGGTTAAACGAAGTATAGTCTTGGCACATATTTAGATCACACGACCACCGCTAGGGGCTGTTTCGCGGCCTGTGGTTGGCCCCGAGATGCTCGCCTATTCAAACCAATGTATGGCCAAACTCTCTCAATAAACGGCTCTGGTTGCGTGCGGTCGTGTATCACTACTGCGTGGTACAGGCTAAATACTCCAGGCTAGCGGCTGTACTGCACTGGCTATATTGCTCGTCTACAGCTGTGAGATAAGCCGCCAGTTCAGGCAGACTAACTTCAAGCAGTATAAACACACACACAATCACAAATGAAGCACGCATGCCAAGGTATCTTTGACAAGCTTGCTGTCTCTCGGTGCTTTTGAAGTAAGCACGAGGCATTGTAAGTCTGTCCAACATACATTGGAGTGCCTGATTTATTTGTTTGAGGCGTGTCGGTGTTGGTTGTTTCTTTAGGAACCCTCGTTGGACTTGGGCATGAGCATAGCGATCCCGCAACTGCCCAGAGAGGCAGTACAACCGGGAGCTCGCACTATTACTTCGAAGCATGCTCTTTTATAATCATCATCGTAAACTTTTATATTCGAAAAGTGACAGGACCTTGCCGCCCCTAGTCGGTGCCCTTAGTACTGCAGGGCTCGGTTGGCCGCCCAGATCCGGCGGGCTCGCTCAACCAGTCGCTGCTGGTCACCGAGCTTTCTGCCGGATAGGGCCGCCTCCCAGAAGGAAAAGGTGGGGGAAGGAAGGGGGGTGATACCCTCACTGGGGGTGGGGGGGGGGGGAGGAGAATTCTCAGATGGAGTGGTACACGTTGGTACAACCTGTACCATAGAGCAGTACAACGTGGCCGCCATCGGTAAAGCCTGGGAAAAGTTGCGTCATTCATTGTTGTGGAAATGCTCGAGACACATGCCGCGCGCCACTTCTGGGAAGAACATGGCGTCTGAAATCTAGCTCTGTGCTGCGCTGTGTCGCCATGATCTTCCCGAGGGCTGCACGTGGCACGTGCCTCTTGCATCGACGCACCTTGCGCTACTTTTAGAACATGAAGGGGCTTTAGCCGTAGGCAGCGGTAACGATCTTCCAAAGGCTCATAAACAGTTGTGTTTGAGAGCGTTTATGTGTGCTTGACTGCGTTGCTGCTGCGAAAAACCAGGACATCCCTGCTTTGTATGTCGCGTGCCAAGATACTCTTCCACGCTTCATACAAAGCATAGATGTGCAGGTAACTCGCTTCCGTTTCTTGACGCAGTGCAGTCAAATGCACTAAAACGCAACTGTGTGTATGGGCATTTAAACACCCTATTATGCATGGCATTAATTCTTACTCTTCGTCAGAATCTAGTTTCGGCAGAGCTTGCAAGCATCGATATTTTCTCCGTATCATCAAGGAACATGACCACTTTCACTGATGTAACGCATAAAACCAAAATATTCGTTTATAGGTAGGTATGTTTTTATTTGGGCTCGTAAGAGCAGGTGCCACAGAGAGGCATGTAGCCCGTACAATAAATGCCGGAGAGGCCCGTATAGGGGGTGATGATAATACAGTGCGATATAATGTGGGGCACTGATAATGTACTGTGAGGCATCACGAAGGAGGGGTCTAAGTTGATCGCAGGTGTGTGGCAGCTTCGCGACAAAGTTGGGGAGCCTCGGATCGGTCACTAATGGGCACGTTAGTTATTCGTTTTTGCAACGTTCAAAAAGTGCCAACTGACGAAGCCATCAATTGCAATTTTGTTGTGTTTCTGGTTATACAGTGAGAAGTTAGTCAGCCCCGAGGGCGTCTGGTGTCTTTGTTGGAGATGAAAGCCAGTGCAGTATACCGCTGCTTGTCTGACGTCTTTAACGTGCATCACGCTTTAGTGATACATGACAGCACGCCGGTACGATGTTTATATCAGATTGAAATGGACAGAGGCGGGAAATTGAATGTACGATCAGTGAGCTTTACAGCGCGAGCTTTCGCTACTCGTGCTACCGATCCCCAAGCAACCAGACATCGCGGTCGAATTTGAGCTCGAGAGAAAAACAGCAACAACAATAAAATCTCCGGTTTGAGCCATTTAGTACTTGTGTCGCCATCTCGTTTAACACGTTGGAAATAAAATTAACAGGGTAATTTTATTTACACAAATACGCAAATACAACATTATTTTGTTTTCTCGTCTTGGTCTTAAAATTAAGATTAGAGGCACCCCTAGTGCGTACGGCCAAGCGTTTTGTCCCGTTTGCCTTCTAAATAATTGTATCTTCAAAAATGCCTCAAAACGCGCTCAAAACAGTCAAAACGGTCATATTTATGGATTTTATTAAAAATCTACAGCGCACTCAAGGAAAATTCCAGGGGTCGTACAACCTTCATTACGTCTTCGTAAGTAACCCCCAAAAGAATGAATACTCTCGTGCATTCCTGAAACTCAGGTTTGTGTAGCGAAATTTGCCCATTGAGTGACGAGCGGTTGAATCCCTCTTAAATGTCTTTTCAGCGTTAAAAATGCCCAGTATGTACGTGGGGATAAATTCGAGTTATATAAAGGGTGTTGCAATCCAGTTACCCCACTTAAAATGTTATTTCAAAACTCAATCATGCATTTCTGCCATACTCTCACACGGACGCCCTCGTCATCCGCCATGACTACACGTGCGAGGTGCCTCCGCTACTTCCAGGTGAACACTCTGTGACAAGACTGATTCTCCTGCATGCTCGCAGAACGGTGCTCCACGGAGGGGTCGGTGACACCTTAAAGGCTGAACTCCATGGGAGAAATATTCTGCGAATAACCGACGAATTTTGGCCGGCGTGGAATCAACACAGTGGCTGCTACGTCGCGCGCCAAACGAGCGTGCCGCCGGGCGGCGTTCGCCAGTTATTCGTCAATGGAGTTCAGCCTTAAAGGGATTATCCGGTCAAATTTCGTGTTCATGAAAACATTTAGACCTTATTGTCAATGGCTGTAGGAGCATCTTCCACGACAAATCTGAATTTTGTGTGCTTCCCTGGAGGATTAATTGTATTTTAACCCAAGCGTGCATAAACGGCGTTTTCCTCTTCCACCTTCAGGGAAGCGGAGTTTCTGAGGTAACATCAGGCAAAGAACGCGCCGAACTGAAGTGCACTTCGAATTTTGTCCTCCGCGTGAGCGGTACGACGTAATTCACCCTCGCTGCTGCGCAAGATTTTTTTTTTTTTTTTTAGAATGAAAGGGTATTTTTTGTATTTTTGTTGTGCGGTTGTCACGCTCCACACTTCTCCGCGACATTTACCGTGGCGAGTAATATGGAATGCTGCGGTGCGTCGGGAGCACTGTGTTCCCACGGAGGAATGAGGCATAGGATATGACAATTGCAAGACTGGTGTGACGTCACGTCAGGCATGGGAGTGCAGCCGTTGATACTTGCGAAATTCGGCATGGAGTTTCGTTCAATTATCCGTTGTTGATTACACTAAATTGGGGTGTCGTTTAATGGAATAAAAATGGCTTATGTTAATCATTAGGCTCCGACCAGGTAACCACCACTAAATCTTAAGAACTTCCGGTTTTCACCGGACAATCCCTTTAACGTTCACACTGCCCGGTTTTCTTACGTTACGGCGCGAAAAGTCACCGGGAAATCTGTGCTTCGTATTAAGCGTGGCTACCAATGCAAGGAGATAGCCTGAAACGCGACATTCGAGACACGAATGTTTCGGTGACTTAGACGTAACGTAAGAAAACGGTGCTGTGTGAAAAGTTGAACCGAGCTCAACTCCTTAGGTTACGTCACGACGAGCCTTGTGTCCTTGGCTGCCACGGTACCTCACCGTCCTAGCTCGCCGTCACCGAAACATTCGTGTCTCAAATACCGCGTACCAGGCTATCTCCTTGAATTGGTAGCCACGCTTAATACGAAGCACAGATTTTCCGGGGACTTTTCGTAACGTAACGTAAGAAAACGGGTCTGTCCAAATATATTCAGTGAGTCCGAGCACATGTATATAAGAACAAAAGAAGATGCACTTGCCAATGAAACCCACAACGACGCATCACAGACAATAGAAACACACTCATAGAACTGTGCACTGAGCATCAATAGTGCAAACTGACTACCGTGACACCGAAACGGCGTCTTTATCACCATCTCTCACTCTTTGAAGAAGGAACTTTACGAAAATGCAGCAATCATTACTACACAAACTTCAATCTGGCTGCGCCAACACTTGCTCTAGCTTGCACCTTATTCGATGAGTGTCTACTTCGAGATGTCCGCAGCACCGCGTGACAGAAGAGCTGCAAAATATTTCGTGTCTAGGCCCAGAAATTTCAGAACCAAGGAATGATGTTTGAAAATCAGTCTCAAAAATAGGATTCGCACCGAGAAACCAAAAGTCTTATTCTTTCAAAAGGATTACGAGCGACCAGAATAAAGGTATTCCAGGCTATTCTTGGTTCCTCGAGGCTAGAAACCTCTAAACGCGACTCAAATTTTGACTGACAAACGCCAGCTTCCTGCTACTTCGAACAACCACTCTTGTTTTTTGTTTTTTTTTTTGTTTGTTTTTTTCCCGTGCCGGGAACACGAAGCATAACCCCGCTATTGGGAGGCTAACCCTTCGTTTCTTATTTTCTCTCCTTTATTATTTTCTCAATATAGACGCGCCAGTTTACAGCCGCCATTGCCGACCTTCTCTTGTCTTACCGAGATGTTGAGCCACTGAAGGAGGCGTTTACGAGCCTCAACAAAGGCCTGTGCTAGTGAGGAGGACAGAGTAGCACTTAAAGTGGCAATAACCTGTCCGGCTGTGGCAAGGATAGGGGGTTCGGTGGCCGAGTGGGCGAGCGCACACCAGCTCGGAGCACGTGGCGCGAAAGCTCGGGCTGCAGAACACAGGGATCCTGGGTTCAATCCCCACCCCTGCCCATTTCAATCTGGATGAGGATCGTACCGGCGTGCGGTCGTGCATCACTACAGCGTGATGCACGTTAAAGACCCCAGGCTAGCGGTTGTACTGCACTGGCTAAAATCCTCATCTACAGCGAGTGACTCGCCGTAACTTTGAAATGGCTGACCAACTATACGGTGTATAAAGATCTACACAACTCCAATTATTTTTGTGGCAAGGGTGAAGTAAAGCGAACGGAATAAGAGGAAAGAAAAACTGAAGGTCGGTTATGGCGGCGTCCATGTAGAGCTGCTGCGAAGCGTCTATACTCACCCACTCCGGTGACTTTGTCGTTATCGTTTTTGCGTTTTAAATGCCATCAACGTAAAGTCCCGGTCGTCCGAAATTGTGCACTTGGAGTCTCCTTTTGTCCGTTCGTTGAAATCAGTAATATCTTCACTCTATTCACTTTTAAATAAATATTGCAACTAAATGTTAGACCTAATTGTATTCTCAAACTGTCAACCACTTTCTCTCCAAACCACGAAGACACAAATGGTTTGCTGGAAAATACAGCAAAACAATATTTAAAGGAATTAGCCGAATGTCATTAGGTCGCTCAGAACTTCAAAACAGCGCCGCTCCGCGGAACTACAGTGGCAAGCCCTGTTGATCGGATTTTCCTTCTCTCCCGGCCTGCTCAACTCCCGCGGGGAGCGGGGATGGACAACTAAGACGTGCAGGTTGTAACGGGTTCATGACACCAAGTGGCGGAGCTATTAACCACGCCAGCCCCCAAGCTGCTTCGACACTGCTGGGCCAGTTGACGTCACGTCTGCCGCGATGCATCGCGCTCTTCGATGGCCGATCTTCGAGCGATCGCTGAAACGGAACCTTTGAAACTACAAACGCTATTCGTTCGAAATACAAACATGCGTCTGTCATCACCAGATAGAGTTGATCATGTTGAACTTATTTCTGAACGTGAGAGATATATTTTAGTTTTCGATTCTGTATTCCTTTAAACCGCCGAACTTGCAAGGACTATCAATGGCAATAGGGACGATGTAAAAACCAATTATTTCGGAAATAATAATTCTCTCCTTTTTTTTTTTAAGATTCAAAGGTTGAAAACGCCCTGACTGCTCTCTCTCTCTCTCTAGGTGTATTCGCGACAACACATCGCCAGACCGATTTCACCGTTCTGACCGGTGATCACTTGGTGCACTGAATTTCAGTGCCGGCAGTGCTAAACGGGTGATGAAAATGCCACTTAGGGTGATAGCTACTGACGAGGACGACATGAAAATGCCCAGGCGAGCGCGTGGCTTAGAAGGCACGCAGTGCTATCACCAAAATAAGCTCGAAGTTTCAGTCGCAGTTCGAGTTTCAATGCAAAAGAATTAAATGGCTCCTGGAGGAATCCGGCGTTATCTGAGCTTGGAGCCGGCGTTAGCTTAGTCTGTAGCAGCGATAACCAGCACCTAAATTCCCTTGAGCGTAACCGGAACTAAGTTCCCCTTGGGCACGACGCGTCATGTGGCTCCGTAGCAACGGCATCATCGTTGCTAAGGAGCCAGCCGAACTGCGGGCGGCGGAGGGCAAAGGTTAAAAACACGTCAAAACAAAGTAAATTAATTGATTTGAAAAGAAAACTTAGTACATTTCTGTTTGGGTGGGAATTCAACCCGGGCCTCCGGGTTGCTAGACGAGCACGCTTTGCCGGTGCCACGGCGGCTCCAAGGTTCCAGCTGACTTGAGCTGTGCCTAGTGCGTGCGTCATGCTTTCGCATTCCCACACGTAAGCTGTCTTTAGTGTCTCTGCCGAAGGTTTGTCGTCACTCCCAGTTTCACCGGCTGTTGCTAAGTTCATGCAGTTTTCCACGTCGACTGTAGAGGCGTTCCGCGACAAAAAACAAAATCAAGCACGGATGAAACCACCGAATGGGCAGCTTGTGTCATCATTTGTCGGGTGTTTGATAACGAGTTTGCGGGATGAAATTCGACCAGCGTTTCTCTATGAAATAAGACATAAACTACTAATCCTGTTTATCCCACGACCTGATCACGCAACTCACAATCGCGGCACGCTCAACTCTCAATCCTTCGCTTTCATCTTTTGTATTCAAGTGCCGCACGCTTAATAAAACACAGTGCCGAAATCATTGTTGACTCTGCAACGGCTCAATTCAATGGGAGAGAGCAATATTTGGGCGCTCAGAAATCTGAAAAAAGTGGAAAATCTTTCTCCGTGAATATGCTCAAGAAACACGAGTTGTGCAGATGCGCAGCCTCACTGTCGTTCATGTGGCGAGAATCGTCCTCTATATACACGGGTTCAGATTGGTCATGACTCGAATTGATAGCTTTCCGAAACTTGTGCGGGTTGGAACGGACGAGGTGCGATAACGTGGGACCGAAAAATTCTTCTTAGTTTTTTTTATTTCGCTTTTAGCCTAAGTCGTTAGCAGGCGATAAGATCACCAATCGTAATCCTCACTATTCTTTTTAGCTTTCGCGAATGGTCGTTTCTGTTTGTTCAGTAAGCGCTTTAAGTGGGTTGTAAACCAAGGTGAAAGGGCCTTTGATCTGATTTTGATTATATGAATTTACTGTGAAAGAAGGTGCTTCAGCGTAGTTTTCATATTTATCCAGTTGTGTTCCACCCAACGACCCACGCAAGTTATAAAACATATTGCTCAAAGAACAAAGCTAGTTCAGCGTTTAAGCCGTCTATATTTGCACGAGTGAAATCATGAATCTCCTTAGGGCAGTTTTTGAAGCGCTTTAAAGTGAAAGAGCTTTCAACACGCACAATGGCGTGCTCATTAGTAAGCTTAGTGACGTTAGTTGAAATGGCATATCCGGCATTAGACACCAAGAGCAAATCGAGATCCCGCGTTGGAACGTTAACCATCAGTGTTTGTTCAAACGCTTGGAACAAACCAAGAAACTGATCGCAGTGACGAATCGGCAGAGTTTGGAAATGGGTGGCGTGTTTCCCAATGAATTCCTGGATAATTAAAGTCTCCAGCAAGTGTCAAAATATCGTTTGGGTAAGCACTTCTTGCATTACTAAGGCAAGTGTACAAGCACTCGTTAAAGTCATCAGGGTTAGTGCTCGGCAGACGGTAAGAGGCACCAATTAAAGCGTGGCGAAAGTTCAGCTGCTCCCCAACAGAGACTATGTTTTAGGGTGGAATCGCACATAACGAGAAAATAGTGAATCCCATTTTTAACTGTAATGAGTACGCCCCCTCCCCTCATAAAAATTCCATTCTTTCGGAAAAGCTTCTAGTTTTTACTTAAGATTAGTTCGGAGTTCTCGACACTGACGTCAACCAAGTGTTTGTAGCGAGAATAATATCTGGCTCGCATGAAGAAGTGATGCACTTGAATTCATTTTGTTTAGAAACTAAATGCCCGTTCACACACTTGCGACTTCTTAAGACCGAATGCCTTGGAACCTCTTCAAATCTCTTACGACGAGAGGACGCACTGGCGCCATCTATAGGGTAGCAGTGGAAACTTGGCGGTCCCGCATATTTTCTATATCTCTCGCGCTTCATCGTTCATTACGTTTTTCAACGTTATAAACGGCCCATTCTCATAGGTATTAAGCACATTTACGTCGGAAATCCCACAGAACGCTCTTGTGAAATGCAGTTCCAGGGTCACCACATGAATGGCGCCAGTGTGCCAGTGTTCCCTCATCCTAAGAAATTTTAACAGGTTTCAAGGCACTCGATTCTAAGGAGTCGAAAGTATGTGAACGGCCCTTAAGGGGGATTCAACCGCTCGTCACTCAATGGGCAAATTTCGCTACACAAACCTGAGTTTCAGGAATGCACGATAGTATTCATTCTTTTGGGGGTTACTTATGATAACGCAATGAAGGTTGTGCGGCCCTTGGACTTTTCTTTTAGAGCGCTGGAGATTTTTAATAAAATCCAGAAATATGACCGTTTTGACTGTTTTCAGCGCGTTTTGAGGCATTTTTGAAAATACAATTATTTAAAAGACAAACGTGACAAAACGCTTGGCCGTACGTACTACGGGTGCCTATAATCTTAATTTTAAGACCATGACGAGAAAGCAAAATATTGTTGTATTTGCGTATTTGTGTAAATAAAATCACCCTGTTAATTTATTTCCAACTTGATAAACGAGATGGCGACACCAGTACTAAATGCCTCAAACCGGAGATTTTCTTGCTGTTGCTGTTTGAATTCGACCGCGAGACATCGCGGTCGAATTCGACCGCGATGTCTCGTTGCTCGTGGACCGGTAGCACGTGTAGCGAAAGCTCGCGCTGTAAAGCTCACTGATCGTGGATTCAATCCACCGCCTCTGCCTGTGTCAATCTGGATGAGCATCGCACCGGCGTGCTGTCATGTATCCAATCTTGTACACGTTACTAAAAAAACGTAATCGATTACAATTACTATTACTCTTGGCTAAAAAGTATTCGATTAGATTACTTGATTACTCGACAGCAAAGGTAATTGGACATTACTTGAAGAAGTAACCGTTACTTTTCTGATTACTTTATTGTGTGAAGACTTACATGTTTAGCGCTCATAACAATGAACTACTTCGAACCCATATTTCACATTTTCACAAGTATTGAAGAAGAAAAAACGGGTTCCCTCTTCATGGTCGTTGCACCTTCACAATGCGGACACAATGCATAGAATTCGTTTGAAGAAGTTTATTGATTTGGGCGTTCGCCAGTTTGGGGGGGGGGGGGGGGGAGGGAGGGAGCGGAGGGGAGGGAGGGAGCGGAGGGGAGGGGGTTCTAGATCTTGATTGTCGCTCATTTTACTATTCATATGTGGATGAACTCGCATGTTATACAAAAGAGCAGCAGCTCCAGGATTTGAAACGGATCATGTGTAGTATCCATTAGCGGAAGAGATCGCTCCGACCAGTTCTCAACTCGAAACCTTGCTTGTCACAAAGACTACGTAGGAGAAATAGGGAAATATTTGAACTGGCTTTGTTATATTTTGCATCCGCTTTAGACATTCTTCGGTTCTGGTTCTTCTACGGGCTGCGTGTAGGTACCGTAAGCAGGATTGTTTTTTTTTTTTTTTCTGATTAATTTTGTGTATGTGTGCGTGAGGGGGCTAGTTTGAACGAAGGACTTACAAAGCTACATTCTGCTCCCTCAAACTTCGCCCTGAATGGCCTTTGTCACTCACTGGGGCTTCCCTGGGGCTTCCCAGTTCCAGTCCCAGCGCGAAAAAAAAAACGAACATTCCACAGAAATTGTACATACAAAGGTGTTGACCTCGTTTCCTACAGCTCCGCAAAAATCATTCTTTTTTCAGTTCGAAAAAAGAAGCAATTTTTTTTTTTTTTTTTCAGTTCAGAAAAAAGAAGGTGTGTGCAGGGGGTTAGAAGTAATTTTTATTGCTTCGAAAAGTAATCAGATTACTCTTGTGATTACTGCCTAATAGAAGTAATCAACGGATTACAAAATTACTTCAAAAAGTATTTAATTACAAGTAATTTGATTACTTGTAATGCATGTATCACTATTGCGTGATGCACGTTTAAGATGTCAGACAAGCAGTGATATACTGCACTGTCTTTCATTTCCAACGAAGACACCAGATGCCCTCAGAGCTGACTAACTTCCCGCTGTATAAACATAGACACAACAGAATTACAATTGATGGCTCCGTTGGTCGGCACTTTTTGAACGTTGCAAAAAAAGTGTAACTATTAGCGGCGTGATGTTTTGGTGGCGCCCTCCTGTGGTTCCCCCTTGTGACGTCATTACCTTGCAAACAACAAGTTCGATGGTGTTTGTTATTAGCATGGTGGAAGCTTGAAATCATTGCGCTCTCAAAGGAACACTGCCAACACTGTCAAAATTAAAGTTCTTTCATTCCTCTTATTTCCGTCGATGATAAATCCCCTTTCCGACGTCATAGTCAGCGTTCGGCCAATCGCGGAAGGCCAACCACAGCGACGCTTTCGGTCGCGCACGGGGCTAATACTCCGATTCACCTTATGTTGTACCGCAGCGAAGGCTAGAAGCGCGAGCTCATAGCGTTGGCAGCTGCCCTTGGTGCACGAGAGCTTGTGCCGCCGAGATATGCCCTAGAGCAAGGAGCTCGCGCTTGTAGCCTTTCCTGCGGTACAACACAAGGTGAAACAAAGTATAGTCATCAGCAGACTCCTAGCGAAAGGCCTGATAAGGCTGTGAAGGCGATACTTTTGTTGATTCGATTTTTTAGTGTGTGCTATGTTAACGCGCGTGGTCAAACTCTTGCATACGCTACAAGCGCGGCTCGTAAGCACCCTAAGATCGTGCAGGGTTGAGCAGAGATATCCAAGGGTGCCTCAATGTCCTTCTTTTTAGAGTGATGCCACCCTTTGTAGTACTCGTTGCCGACAGCACGCGCTCATGGAAAAAATACAAAGAAATCGAGGAAAACAAAATGTCGCCATAGCACAGTCAGCGCTACAAACGCATGCAGGGACACGCTCTTTCACGTGCTTCTGAACAAAAAATAAAAATAAACGTGTGGGACAAAATGGCGAGATGCCACCACCCTAAGCAAAGCGCACATGAAGGCGCCCTAAGATATCCTAATATGTAGGGTGCCTCAATGTCCTTCTGCTTAGGGTGATGCCACCCTTCGTAGTACCCGATGCCGACAGCACGCGCTCACGGGTAAAATACAAATAAATCGACGAAAACAAAATGTCGCCATAGCACAGTCAGCGCCACAAACCCGTGCCGGGACACGCTCTTTCACGCGCTTCTGAACAAAAAAAGAAAAATAAAAGTGTGGGACAAATTGGCCAGATGTCTCCACCCTAAGCAAAGCGCACATCGAGGCACCCTACTAATATGTAATTGGAAATAAAAAAATATAGTTGAATGAGTTTCAAAGAAGGCTAAAATACTTATTCCGAACAACATTTATTTTATGAAACATTATTTCAGATATTTTCATTTTCTGTAGACCTTGTTTGGTGGCTAGTGGATATGAAAAACAAAAAAGAAGCATGAATTCTATTATTTTGAACAATTACAATATATTTTCTTAACCAACAAACAGGTGCTTACTCTGAGATGCAAATTGAATTTTGACGTTAGCGTTTTGGCGCCCAAAACAATTTTGTTTTGTAAATTTAACACTTCCCGTTTTGCGGATTACTAAGAAAACCAAACGGGCCATCAATAGGTAGAAAATACGTTTCTATACCTAAGGTGAGGCGTACGTTTCTTTTTTATTTTTCTTCACCTTTCTAATTTTTAGTCAAAATCAAATGAACCTCTAAATAACTTTAGTGTCTTCATAAGTAACCCCGGGAGTTCACTATGCTATTGTTTGTTACGAACACCTCTTTCAACAGTGATCATACTATGTCACGGTGGAACGAAGCGGTGCTACCTTATCTGTCTGGAAACAAATTGGGGTGTGTGTATGTTTATAGGGGGTATTCACTGGCGGCCATAGCTGTGTGCGCGAATGCTGAGCGCGTGCTGACGGCGAGCTTCCACAGTTCTTTCGCAACGTGCATTCCGCACCATCAAGAGTGTCGGTCTTAGCAGCCTATTGATGTGAGCTCGTTCTGAGCATGCGCTCTAAACAGCACCCACAAATATGGCGTCCAGTGAATACTCCCTATACAGACTAGAACATAGTCTGCCTCAACGGGCGACTTGTCTCCCAGCTGTAGGTGATCAGTTTAGCCAGTGCAGTACAACCGGTAGCCTGGGGTTTTTAACGTGCATCTCGCAATAGGGAAACACGACCGCACGCCGGTACGATGCTCATCTAGATCGAAACGGGCAGGGGTGGGGATTGAACCCAGGATCCCTGGTTTATACAGCGCGAGCTTTCGCTCCACGTGCTCCGAGCTGGTGTGCTCTAGCCCACTCGGCCACTGATCCTTTTTTTTTCCTTTATTGCACTTGGCCACCGATCCCTCTTTATCTGTCTGGACTCAAGCCTTTCGATGTGAATGCGTTTGTCTTGCAAGTGGCGTCAAATGCGCCAGTGCACGAGGCCCCTGTCTCGAGCGGCTCTTGGAAGCAGTTGTCGGCGCAGTCCTGAAATGAGGGGCCCTCGGAAGCGAATGGCAGCGGAGCACCCGCTCCTCGCACGTGTCTTGCGCGTTTCCACAACTATGGTTCCCGGTACTTGAAAGCGTGATTTTTATGAAATTAATTTAGTCTGCACTTGCCGGCAGCGCCTTCAACTTATGGAATTTACGAGGATAACTCGAGTGCAACATGGCTTTGTGTATTTGTGTGGTTCTTTTTCGCTGACAGGCAGACAGACTGAAAGTGTCCTTTCTTGCCATATCCGTTGCCAATCTTGTCAGCTGCTGTGCACTTGGCGCGCGATTGTGGACGAGTAGTAGAGCCGCGCCACTTGCTTGGACAGAGAACTCCTTGGTACAGTTTACGGGTGGAAAACGGTTGCTTCTTGTTGCTTTTGACTCGACGCGCAGAAATGTGGACCTCTTCGACCGAGGTCCACACCTCTGACGTGCAGAAGGTGTGGACCTCGCACTAAATGAGCGATGATGCTTAGGGTCGGCACTCTGTTCCCCAATATTGCTCTGGGGCGCCGCCATCTTGGTGTTTGTACAGAGCAAACTCAACGCCGATCGTCAACAGCTCCGTCAAAAACTGGTAAGTAGGCGGAAGGAGCATGAAGGACTGTTTCAGCTCAAATTGTTCGCGATGGTACGTGTTGTGCTTGGGGAGACTGCGAAATATAGATCACAAATGAGGGCTGATTGAAAGTAATGAGACCGAATTTTCTTTGTAAAAGTAGAATGCTTCGAATTCAATAGATTTTTAGAATTAAAAAAACAGTCAAAATGTAAAATATTTTTGATAACACTTTCAGCGCTAACAATAGCGAGTTTGTTCACTTCATCGTATGACGAAAACTTCATTCCATACAGTTTGTTTAAATGTCTTTTCAGCGTTAAAAATGCCCAATATGTACGTGGGGATAAATTTGAGTTATATAAAGGGTGTTGCAATCCAGTTACCCCACTTAAAATGTTATTTCAAAACTCAATCATGCATTTCTGCCATACTCTCACACGGACGCCCTCGTCATCCGCCATGACGACACGTGCGAGGTGCCTCCGCTACTTCCAGGTGAACACTCTGTGACAAGACCGACCAGTCCGTGGAACGGTGCTCCACGGACGGGTCGGTGACACCTTAAAGGCTGAACTCCATGGGGCGAATATTCTGCGAATAACCGACGAATTTTGGCCGGCGGCTTTTTTTCTGCGCGTGGAATCAACACAGTGGCTGCTACGTCGCGCACCAAACGAGCGTGCCGCCGGGCGGCGTTCGCCAGTTATTTGTCACATAATTCGTTCCATGGAGTTCAGCCTTAAAGGGGCTGTGCAACAATAATAGGTAGGAACGTTTTTCACTTTACAACATTTTACTGGCACTAGTGGGACCCAAGAATACTCGAACGTAACGCCACTGACCAAGAAGCGTCTTCGTCTTGGTCGGACGAGGTGCGATAACGTGGGACCGAAAAATTCTTCTTAGTTTTTTTTATTTCGCTTTTAGTCTAAGTCGTTAGCAGGCGATAAGATCACTAATCGTAATCCTCACCATTCTTTTTAGCTTTCGCGAATGGTCGTTTCTGTTTGTTCAGTAAGCGCTTTAATTGGGTTGTAAACCAAGGTGAAAGGGCCTTTGATCTGATTTTGATTATATGAATTTACTGTGAAAGAAGGTGCTTCAGCGTAGTTTTCATATTTATCCAGTTGTGTTCCACCCAACGACCCACGCAAGTTATAAAACATATTGCTCAAAGAACAAAGCTAGTTCAGCGTTTAAGCCGTCAATATTTGCACGAGTGTAATCATGAATCTCCTTAGGGCAGTTTTTGAAGCGCTTTAAAGTGAAAGCGTTTTCAACACGCACAATGGCGAGCTCATTAGTAAGGTTAGTGACGTTAGTTCAAATGGCATATTCGGCATTAGACACCAAGAGCAAATCGAGATCCCGCGTTGGAACATTAGCCATCAGTGTTTGTTCAAACGCTTGGAACAAACCAAGAAACTGATTGCAGTGACGAATCCGCAGAGTTTGGAAATGAGTGGAGTGTTTCCCAATGTATTTCTGGATAATTAAAGTCTACAGCAAGTGTCAAAATATTGTTTGGGTAAGCACTCCTTGCATTACTAAGGCAAGTGTACAAGCACTCGTTAAAGTCATCAGGGTTAGTGCTCGGCGGACGGTAAGAGGCACCAATTAAAGCGTGGCGAAAGTTCGGCTGCTCCCTAAAAGAGATTATATTTTAGGGTGGAATCGCACTTAACGAGAAAACAGTGAATCCCATTTTTTACTGTAATGAGTACGCCCCCTCCCCTCATAAAAAATTCGATCCTTTCGGAAAATTTTGTAGTTTTTACTTAAGATTAGTTCGGAGTTCTCGACACTGACGTCAACCAAGTTTCTGTACCGAGAATAATATCTGGCTCGCATAAAGAGGTGATGCACTCGAATTCAATTTGTTTGGAAACTAAATGCCCGTTCACACACTTGCAACTTCTTAAGACCGAATGCCTTGGAACCTCTTCAAATCTCTTACGACGAGAGGACGCACTGGCGCCATCTATAGGGTAGCAGTGGAAACTTGGCGGTCCCGCATATTTTCTATATCTCTCGCGCTTCATCGTTCATAACGTTTTTCAACGTTATAAACGGCCCATTCTCATAGGTATTACGCACATTTGACGTCGGAAATCCCACAGAACGCTCTTGTGAAATGCAGTTCCAGGGTCACCACATGAATGGCGCCAGTGTGCCAGTGTTCCCTCATCCTAAGAAATTTTAACAGGTTTTCAAGGCACTCGATTCTAAGGAGTCGAAAGTATGTGAACGGCCCTTAAACTGCGAAACTTTGCTACAAAAAAAAACAAAAAAAACATAACGTTGGTATCTTTCTAGGTCAAGATGCCGCTGAAGATAGTTCGTTTCGAGAGAGTCACTCGGCGGGACGCGGACTAGCGCGTGGTGGGACTAGCAATGGACCTTTTCCGAGAAGCGCGAGCACTCGATGCCAAGCGGCTGAAATCGGCACTAGAAATCGAGGAAATTCGAAAGGAGGCTGTGGATCAGCGAGTAGAACACGTAATTGCAACATAAATATAATTGTGTTACACAAAAAAAAAGAAAGTGGACGGAAAGAAAAACATGACGTTTGGGTGGACGCCACAGATCCCCCCTTTAGAGTCTCGTTGGGCACGCGCCGCTACTCGGAGAGCGAAGAAACTGGTAGCGTAGCTCCCATTATCGATTGGTAGCGCAGGTAGGTCACTTCCTTGATTTTTAGTTAGTGCAGCCACCGCCTGGTGCCGTCGGCATGTGAAAAAGGTCCATTGTATGACAGCGGCGCTTTCATTATCGCACACACGTTTGGTTTCCAACCCGTAGCTTGTCGTAAGATAGCTTATATCTCATATATTGGTCTCGAAATCGGGACGAAAAGTCACGCAACTTTTGCCCGGTGAATTACGTGTAAAATCCTCTGAGATCCTAACTTTCGGAGACGACACATTTTTTACTTTGTGAGCATTTCGTATGACTTCATCTTTGCTCTTAAAACCTAGAAACTTGACAATGATCGGCCGGGTGGAAAGAGTCCGCTTTTGACCAAGCCGATGAGCTGTTTCTATTTCCCCTAGGTTTTGAGGGATATTTCCTTTTATGAAGTTTGAAATCAGCGTCTCTGTCTCACCCACGACTCACTTTCACTTACGGGTAAACCCTTCACAATTAAGTTTTTTTTTTTTTTTGCATTCGGGTCTTCATATCGTCAAGACCGTCAGCTGGTTAGTGGGTGGTAGCACTTTCCTTTACGCTGGCGATTTCGTTGACCTCTGCCTCCAAGTTAGCGACCCGCAACCCGAAACTGGCAATCGCAGCATTGATTGCGTCTAGTTTCTGCGAGCTTTCTTGTTGGTAACGAGCAGAACTCGTTGTTAATGCCTCAATAGCATCTTGCAGCTTATCGAATTTTTGTTCGAAGGTCAGAGGGCCAGGGTTTGTCTCGACCTCCCCGAATGTGGAAAGCAACATCAGCCTAACGGTTGCGAGGTAAAACGAGTTAAAACAAGCAAAAGAGTAAAGACAGGAAATATTTAAGCGTCCTGATGGTAGGTGATGCAAACTTTGTTTTCATACCCACTTTGCGTAACTCGCAACGGTTCGCTTCGAGCTCGGTTCTGGTTAAGGTGGATTTACAAAGCTTCATTTCAAGACGGCGGGAAGTTAACTTTAAGCCAAGTCACATCAATGAATTCGAAGGTAAGTCCCCCTTCTGGAATCGAGACCAGTCGGGGCGTGTGGAGACGCGCACTTCTGCGATTTACACATGCCGTTCTTGCGGTGTGTCGCGTGCTGTTCTCTCCGATCAGTTTTGCCTTCTGGTGATCTTGTGTTGGTGTGCATATATACTTCACGTGCGTATGCTTGATTGAGCAAGTCTGTGCGTCAACGGGGACGGATCTCTGAGGTTACGACCTCGAGAAGCTCCGTAGGCCTAACGAGCCAAAATTTTAAAGAGCAATGGTATGCCCGAGGTATAATCAAATTTAATTAAGCATGCCCTAAAGTATGGGCTACGTGCGATCATGTAATAGATGTTCGCAAAGCCAATCTCTTCGGCTTAAAACAACAAACGCAAAATGTCAATTGTGTACATGAGCGGCGTGACAAAAGTAACACATCTGAACTATATGCTCGACCATAACTTTTCAACTGGGGAATCTTCCCCTGTAAACAATAGTAGGTAAGCGATGAAAGCGGAATAAAAACCTGGAACGCTCAATTTAAGCTGCATTAAGTGCGGTACTATCTTGAACGCGAACATGACGCAATTTAGGAACCGCTCCTTTCGATGTCACATTCATGAGTCTGCTGAGAATGCGACAAGAGGCGAGGAAGTGCTTCCATAAGTGCGTCCCAAACTAAACTACAATACTTTCCGGATTATCTACATGTGCCAACTACACAAGGATGTGTAAGCTTTTAAAGCGATATCCTTAAGGAGCTCGTGTCGCAGAAAAGCCAGCGTCGGCGTCGGTGGGACGGGAAAATCCAGGCATGGTCGATAGGGTATGACGTCACAGCCACATGAACTCGCGCGGGAATTTCAAAAAACCCCGAAGCTCAGGTGAAACGTGACGGCACGCGTGGAATGCAGGTGATTAAAACATGGCACCTAATGCAAATTAAAGGTGGACGCATTTCTCAAATGATTTCAGTTTATAATGTAATTAATTTGCCTTAAAAAAATTGAAAAATATTAGGCGGAGGCGGGATTGAATCCCACGACCCTTCGGTTGCCAGCCAGACACGCTACTGACTAATCCACGCAGACGCGCTTGCACCACTTCGGAACGAGCGGAGGTTGATACGTCTAGCTATCGCATTCCACTTTTAAAGGCGAAGCTTAAAAGTCCTCCTGTAATTTTGTGTCCTATTACTGGGTTGCGCAAACTTTTCAGGTCCGCGACTCTTAAAATATTTGAACCCCGTCCGGCGACTTCCCCTCCCCCTCACCCTCTTTTAGAGCAGTATCAAAGCTATGAAAGGCTCGGCTTTCTTTGGCCGCGTGACCCACACTTCACGCACCTCCGCTCTAATAAAGTAGACATTTTTCAAAGCGCGCTGCCCATCGAAAATGTTTACGTGCAGACGATGAACCGTATGCGGACTATCTAATAAGGGAAAACTTTTTAGATTCAGCCGAACTTCGCCCAAGTGCGTATCATAGCTTACTCATATAGCAACGCGCGTTGGAAGGACACGTGGCCATACGCCCGTGCCAGGCTGGTAGTTGACTTATCACCATGCATATGCACATTGAAAGTCGAAGGGTCCGGCTAGTCGCCCGGATGTGTGCACACATGCAGCGTATACTTTCAACACAGTTCGAGCATTCGATATGTAAACTTTAAAAAAACGAACCGAGCTTAATATTATAGCGTTCAGCCAGTACTGTGCGGAATTCACCGACACCAGTGCTATCGCATTACTCGCAAAAGAAATTGACATTCCGTTGACGCGAGATATTGACACAATGGATGCCGTGTAGGCAAAACAAGCTTCATTACACGCTACAACGCTTGTAAATCGCTGGAATCTCACAATCATTTGACGAGCGACTGTAAAAACTAAACAACGCAAGGGTCACCATGTTGCCTTTCGGTAGTTGTAAGATTGTTCAGTTATTCACGTGATTAAGCTAAAGGCCAAGGGCATCCACATCACTAGTGAACAAAGCCGCTGCAAAAGGCTTGAACAAACTAACACGTTAGAGGACTGCAGTCACTCGCCGCTAGCGATATGCATCCCACAGACTGGATAATGCGCGGCTTCATCATCGGTGTCAGTTCTGTTAATTTTTCCTTTCCATCCTGCCTTCTCTTTCTTCGGCAGCTCCCCTGTCGCGGGCAATGCCGATGAAATGATGGCTGGATACTTGGGTCGCTAGAAACCGCCGTCTTTTTTTGTTCCTTGAGCGATCGCTACAGATGAACGCGATGCGTTTACCATGGTTCTCGCCGACGCAGGTACAGGCCATGGAAGCTGAAGAAGATAGCGGTATTTCACCGTATGACGTTACCGGTTAAGGAGCCTAATGTTTGTTTTCCGTCATCAGGCGGTGCAGAGGAAGGGTAGGGTGAAATCAAAAACACGGCAACTCCAACTACAATAAGCGACAGCTGGCAAGAGAATGTATGCACTAACTCTCGACGCTCCCACATTTTTTTCTTGTAGATTGTTCGACGCCTAGAACCAACACGTGTGCTTCTTCACGTGGCGAAGGGTCGGCCCTCGCACCTTGAAGCTGTTATGAAACATTCACAAAGGATAACCTTTTGAGTGCCGCACCCGGGTGGAGACAGCCGCGTTGCCGTCTGGTTTCAGTTTAGGTTTACTTCGTGCCCCTCAGTGTTTAAAAGAGAGACACGTGGACACTTTTAATTATTTGTTTTCCATTCCCTGTTGTTAGAATATATTTCATATTCGTATTGTTATTTTTTTCATAATAAAACTAAAAGAGAGGTTCAATTTTCGATTTTTAATAATGTAATACTTTCTCTGAAATTTCTTTGTTACTATATTGAACTCTTTAAAAACTAAAGATAATAAGACTGCCTTGTAAAGAAACAGCGTAAAACTTGTTTGAGTCTGCACAAGCGTGCTCTTACAAAAATTAAAGCGTTTTTTACAAACTTCTGTTCGTAGTCACTCCCTCAAGCCAATCCACACTTTATTTGGTGAGACAAAATTCTCAACATTGCATTTTTTTTTCCAACGACACATTGACTAAGCAATGTGTGTGTATTTCTAATAGAGACGGGTGTAATATCAATCACAATCAATGTCCAGAACAGGAACATTTTACTGCATTTTTCCTGCTGGCTAGGAGTCTACACTTCCAATGTCATTCATTTTAATTTTCTGAAGCTAATCTTTCTGGGTAGTTTCTTTCCTTTAAAAAATCAACAAAACAGAGCAGTCGTTTAGCCTTTTATTGCTCTTAAAGGAGATAGCTAATGTCAACACTGAACTTATCTGGAGTTCGGTGTCCGGAGAGTTATAAGGATCTTAAAGAGGTGTTCTCAGAAAGGAAGCATTTTTGACGCCTATTACGCACGTTTTGAGCGCTTCTCAGAGAGGCGGGAAGTGCTTAGTCACCGTGTCGTGAACGATGTTAAATTCCCAGCGCACAAAAATGGTAGCGCGCAGAAGGCTTATGTTGGAGCGCTATATTGTTTTTTGTTGTCATATTGTAAGAGAGATTATTGAGCTTAGCCTCGAAGGCGATCAAACAGGTTGTACATTATCGGTTTTGGCGAATAAGGCATTTCTATCAGAAGCATCCTGACTTTCCGTGGCTGACACAAATGTTAGTTTCCGAGGAGTGACTGTATATATTAAAAAGGGGTTGTCCTCGGGGTGGGTTTGAGTGACGATACGACACTACTATTCTACTCTCCTGACATAACATTTTTAATAAAACTAAAACTAGAGTGCGTAGAAGTCACTACAAATTAAAAATTGTGATTGTACATTGAAGTTGCTTTTGCTTTTTAACTACAGATATGAACTTTTACTAAAAACAAATAGTTAGTTTAATCACACACACACAAACACACGCAGGTCCGCATACGCACATACGGACACTCAAAAAGACACCAACGCACACAGACTGCATTTTAGCCTTACATAAACTCGCAAATGAGGGTATGTTTAAAATAGCTAGTAATAACAAATGTGGATATTGATGATATGACGCCGGTGGGAATGATACTATTCTTTTATATTAATGCACGTTTCTCTTTTTTTCGAAGTGACATGTCGTTTTTTTGTATTATTGTGCCAATTGTGTTATTTTAAAATTCGTGTTGTTTTGGAATTGCCTACTGTTTGAAGGCGCGCGCTTCCGTGAAAGCACTGTTTATTTTTTTTATCCTTTAATAAATTTAATAACAATGTAATATACGTATTGTAGAGAGCTCGCTGACAAATATTTCACTAATGTGCAGTTCAGTTCCTCTGACTCCAGAAGTTAATACAAGTAAAAAAAAAAAAAAAAGACAACATGCCGAATTTGCCATAAAAGCGCGAACTCAAGAATTTTTTTTTTTTTCAGACTGATGGTTGGGTCAGTTTGCAGGACAGTTCTTATATGGTGGGTACTATAGCGCACATCGTGTATAAAAATTGGGTAAACGTCGCCTCTTTTAACGAAGTACTGTAGGCCACTGAGTGATAACACAAACCGTATCGTTACTTTGGGGTTACATGCTGAAATGAACTTGGTACATATTTTGCGACCCCATGGCGCAAACATCGTCATGCGCAGCGTTTTCGAAAGAAAGCTCTGCCAAAGCTCTACCGCTCCAGTAGGTTTGGAATGGAAAGTTGCAAAGTTTGTTTTGGTAGGAAACCCTATAGCTTTGACCAACTGCTGTTTCGCGCCTGCCTGTTTCCCCCAGGTACGCTCCTGTTCGCCTCCCTCTCATCTTCTGCACACTTCCCTATAAATAACGAGGTTCTTGTGCTGGGCTTTCACACAGAATGTGTTTCTGGACTGGATTTCATAGAAACGATTTGCGCTCGAGTTTGACAAAAAAGATTTACACGTCGGCCAAGGCAACATAAACGTGCATAGCCCGCAGCAGGCAATGCATGAGAACTCTGAGCAGATAGAAAACTTAATTAGTGATAACAACCCATAGAGGATACTAACTTGAAATAAATGAAAGGAATAAGAAAGATTCGTTAAGGAGCTCGGCGGGAATCAAGCCCCGGATCATGGAGTAAGCGGTCCGACATGTTTGCTCGCCGCAACATGTAGTTTCATTTTTTTTTTCATTCTATGGGTATTTCCAAGTATGCATTAAAACCAGATTGTCCGGTGATCTTGGGCAGTTTTACAAGATGAACGAAAGCGCTAGCAAATGAGATAAGTATGACTGGCCGCCGAAGGTCGCCCGCAGTAGGATGCGACCAGAGCGAACACCTCCTAGATAACAGAGCAGTAGTGCTGAATGAGATGACGTCATCAGCGAAGTCCAACGCTGGGCACAGAATGGACTCGACGATTGCATCAACGTTCCTTTCAATCTTGACCGAAGCCGTGCGCTGACGCAGAACTCGCCTTCAATCTGTATCTAGCGTTGGCCTTCGCTTGTGACGCAAAAATGTCAGCACTACGGCCTTGTCTTCTTGGCGGTGTTGCCAGAGCCATATATAGGGGAGAGGTTGGCCAGCTGGCGTGGCCTTGTCGATAGCTCGTCATCTACGTCACTGACATGCCATGCGAACGCCATGGCCACGGCCATTTCGCCATTTTCGAGCCCAGCCTACGCCGGGAACCTATACCCGTATGCTTGATTCTCGGTTTCCTCCGAAGTACGAAAGTTTTATTCCGTTTTAAATCATCCGCTAGCAGTATTTGGTCTGTATCGGGTTTAGTAAGGAGCCATATTAAGTTTGTTCCCGGTTACCTTGTCCATTCTCCCACCGTACGCGCCGCGACACTAACCCGTTCATACGCTCCGCATATGTTCGGTGCTTTGCGGAAATTACTCTCGCGTAAACTTCGCAACTTTCAGTTCTCGTTGACGCGTCTTGTTATTTTATCGGTGCGCAACGAAAACAACTTCTAATTCGCAGCTGAGGGTCTTTCCGCAGAGTGGTCTGAGAAGCGAGCGGAGAGAATGCCAACGTTGCCCTTGTTTTCAAAGAAAATTGTCTGTTATATTGTGAATGGAAATAAAGCCCTTCATTTGAAAGTTTCTCGGAGCTTTGTTTCTTCCTAATCGCATTTCCTCTTGACCATGGGTCGACGTCTCACTCAGTGATGGTTTGATCGCAGCAATCTCTACTACCGATATGGGAAGGTAACGGCGTGCATGCTTTCTGCTTGCTTCCACCGAACTTTCTCAGCAACTAAACAACAATCTTGTTCTCCGAACACCCGGAAAACCGGAAGGTTGAGAAGACAAAAACAAAAACGAAAATGAAGTTTATGTGAGTTTGATGGCATCAAAAACGGCAACGTTACTAGCGTTTTGCCTAACGTTAGAGGCGTCTATTTTGTAACGGAAAGTATCGAAATAAGCATCGAGCGACTCAGCGTCAGGCGGCTCTTCGCGAATGGTGCGCTTGATCGTTTTAATAAATTTTGAGTAAATTGATTGGCCGTTCCTAACGGGGCTGATATCCCCGCCCCCATTGTCATGTTATTACATGAAAATGAACGGAAGATGGAAAGACAATAAAAACAAACTTTTATACAAGAAACAAGATTTATTGGAAGGCATTTATTCAATAAGCAAATCATTCAGCTCGCAGTTCGGAGAAGGCAGTGGAAAATGCTTCACAGCCATGGGACGTCCCTGTCTTGTGGCTGCAATTATTCACAATGCACATTAAGTGCTAGCGATGTGCTTAGCAGCTAGTTTGCTAGTTTTATTTGCTACCGCGACGAAAACTCGATGTTATAAAAAGTTTCAAGATGAAACAAGAATTATTACCTCACAAAGACGGGAGCATTCCGTGGGCGTCCACACATGTAGCGCTAGATTTTATTCACTAAAAATGTGTGTTGTTTTTTTCTGTTTTGGAATCATAAAAAAACGAAAACCGTGACGGCTTTGATTGGAATATAGCGACGCTTAGCAACCTTCCCTTTTCTCACAAGAAAACCTAAACGAATAGGGGTCATTACCCAGGAAACTATTCGGCCCTGCAGGCTCGCGCGTTGATCTGGGATTGGTAATGGTGGACAGGCCAGCGCAGTTGGCTCGGCGTTTTCCGTTGCTAAGCGGTTGCTCGGCCCGACATCAGCTCTATGGGAGGATCCTGGGAGGAGCTAAGGTACGGCGAGAGGTCACCGAGGACAATAAATGTACAAACTCTCTTCCTATATAGCACTGCGCCTGCGAGTGGCCGGGGTGAGTGATGCTTCGTACAGCGTACTAAGCCCGCAGGGGGCCATCGCAGACGAGTTATAGTTAGCATACTTAGTCTGCAGACGACCATCGGCGCCGAATCATGCTTAGCATAGCATACTTAGTCCGCAGACAACAGTTGGAGGCGAATTATACTTAGTGGAGCATACTTGTTTCGTAGGCAACCGCCGGTGGCAATCTTTTTTAATCCAGCATGCTTAGTTCGTGGGTGAGTGTCGGTTGTCGGCTGCTAAAGCTCGTTCACCCCTAAACCGACAGTTCGGTGGAAGCTAAACGCTAAATGGACACCTCGGCCACGTCCCCTTCACCTGACCTCGCACTTTGCACGTGAATATTGGCGACGGGATCGGCTCTGGACGAGACGTTTTGCTGGCGCCACGTCGCGGGCCCCTTCCTGTGATGGAGCTAGTAGAATGAGGGCAGACGACGACGCCCGATGTCAAAGCACAGATTAGTTATGTTAGTTCGCATGTATGCCAATTAAAAACGGTTTATTTATTAAAAAAAAAAACGTGCGTGTCGTTTTTGCTCGTAATCTTTCTAATAGAAAACAACGCCTCAAAGTTGCTTTTTTATATTAAAACTTTAAAATGTTCAAACATAAGCCTGAAGATTCACATTACAGCTTGCGCGGCGTGACTCAAGGCTATTCACAGCCTCTGGGATTCTTGTTTTTGTTCGCGTATGTAGGGGTGGCTGCAGAAAAAGGTTTTGCAATCTCCAGAGTAAATGACGTGATGTATTCTTAGCTGTGCATGCGCACACTGTTGTGTAGCAAAAGCACCGCACGTTTTGTCTTAGCCAAGGTGGTTTTAACTGCATTGAGCTTGCCGATACGTATACGGTTCTATCCATGTCTTACCCGACCGTTGGTGACAAGCAAACGCTCATCAGCGACTTCCGCTTAGCTCCTCCCATATCGAATACCTGGCAAAGAAGTTTGTCACATCGCGACTTATGTTCAAAAGAAAAGCAAAACATTTAATAAATTCTTAAATATCGGACATGGCTCGGCAAATTCAGGCAAACAATTAGTTTGTTCTATACAAATCTTACAATATTTTGTTTTTTACAAATTTAAAATCGCTCGTTGAGAAGTGCATCACGCATTATGCGGATTTCGCTTAGCAAAATGAAACATACAAATGGTAGTAATTCATAGCTGGTGTATACCTCATTTTTGGGGACGCTGAAGTGTCTCAGATATACTAGATTTTAGACTTTGATCGCGAGTAGGTCTAGCATGTTTCGTGTCGGCCGGGTGAATAACTAGTGATTCAATTGAAACAACTCCGGAAGCCAGCCACTGCTTCTTCCTGCCAGTTATTTTGACGAAATGTTTGTTTACTGGTCTACAAAACTAAGTTAAAAAAAAGAAATAAACTTGAATCTAATTAGACAAAAGCGCTCGCAGAAAACACTGAAAAAAATAGGATTCACGAAGTCGCTTTCACCGAAGTATTATGCACATGCGAGACGTTCTCGAATTTCGCTTTGCTATTTTCAATGTTATGAGACATCCTTTTCTTAGCTTTATTTTGTCCGAATCATAATACATAATACTACATATTCGCCGTGGTGGATATTATAGTGGGGTAAAGTGCTGGATATTATACTTTATTTCATTAAGCAATTCAAGCGTGACGTTTTGCATTGCTAGATCTGACATCTCAGACTGTTCGTTTTGGTGTTAACATATATGTTTCGGCATCGTCATTCGCTGAGCTGCCTCCGAAAGTTGCAGTGATGGGCTCTTCGAGAATTGCGCGAGAAAGTATACGCACGGGCTTTTTTTAGAGTGTGGAATGTCCTGCTGCAAATATCATTTCAGCAAATGAACACAATGCGTGAAACAGGCTTTGCCGCGCGTTACAAAAAACAGCGCATGAAGCGAGCTGACGAGCCGAAGGATCCAAGATCTGCGCGGTCTGTCCCAGTCTCTCCTACTCGTGACGACACCAACGATGTTGACGATGATAGCTAGAGAAGCGCTCCTGTAGTTCGCACACGCCGCCAATAGACCAACACAAATCTCCAAATATAGCAAGCTGACTGGTGCGCGATTGAAAAAATCCGCCTGGTCCTGGTCTTTGGAGGTATGTGCTTGTCATTTGTCCCATTCGTTCCACTTCTCCAAGGATCATTATTGCAGGACTTCGATGAAATTACGTCCTCGCAAAGGCGGAAACGTATTAAAGGCGCAGGGACCAAGAGCCCGATAGCATTGTCGATATATGAAGCCTCTCGAAATATGTTGTCGTCCGTGAAATGACGCTCGCACACCTAGATAATTTGTTTTATATAAATAACATCTACTTGGCGTGTGAGATAAAATATGAGGCGACTACACATATTATTACGTTGTCGTTCAACTATACACCGGCCTTGAATGCACAATCTGCATTGCTGTTTGTTTTGCATTCGAAAAAAAACTCACAAATCGCAAAAAATGAGGCGCACATTTGTGTGCCTGGACGGAACGAAATCCTCCCGTGCTATGGCATGTGTCCAAGCCTTCCGCAACTCTTCGTCTCGGGGAAACTAAAACAAACGCACTTTCGTTCCAGATTTGTAGCCTGCGCTGCGTCATGGCACACTACACATTTCGGCTTGGTACGTGTCCGCGTAATCCATAAACGGGCGTTATGGCATGAGAAGCACACAGAAACGCGCTGACAAGAACTCCTCAGCTTCGCGAGAACACCAACAAAGTTCATAAAGCTGCAACGAACTTCTTTACCGAAAAACACGGCCGGTGTTTGCGTGATCGCAGCCAGCGAAAGGGAGAATGACTAGACTTCTTTTCGACGCAGTGGTGATAGTCACGAGATTGCGAGACGGGTGTATCGCAAAATACACAGCGTCTCATAAGAGCTCCCTGCCTTCGTGACGTAATCAGCGTCAGCGCTCGGAGCACTGAGACTTTGAACTGATCTAGGTGTTGTTGGTTAGGGCGCAATAAATGTTAAACCTCCTCCTCACGCAATTACCTCAGGTAAAACAAAGAGCGCCTTCGAATCCAAGAGCACTAAGAATTTGAGGCGTGATCCACTACAGACGCAGAACCGATGGAAAGCGCCTCATTAAGACATGCTCGTGGCAAACAGCTCTTCTGATAAAATGTAAACTTGTTTCGATCATGCTGATGAACCCGGGAGATCACAAAAGTGTCGCGTGTGTAGCGCGTCCGAAACCTCCCTAAAGCTCCCCGCTACCAAGCGTGGCAAATTATAACGCCCGCATCATAGAAGTACGACAGACTCTTTGTCGTGCGTCTGAGGCGAGCGGGGCAGAAATGGAGCATTAGTACTGCGTCTGCTTCGTGCTGGGTGTCCTGTTCAATGAGTAAGAACGCGTGTGCCAACCGAACACTGAGGCAGCACTCGTGTAAAGCTCCTCCGTTTTTGTTGTGTGTTACACAAGGTGTACAGGAACCTGTCATATAGGTCACACCTTACAAAATATTACTTGATGAAAGGTGTGAAGCTTCGCTAATTATTCAGTAACTGATTTGTATGGAGAGTGTCATTAGCCACCAGGAAATGCATTGCAGTTACCAGCCACATTCTCTCTTTATTCAAACCTATTTTTTCTTTTTGTTTGAATGACAGATTTCTGAAAAAGACTTATCGTTTTTATTGGGCGCCATCTTTCTAGATGTCTGTTCCCATTCTAAGTAAGCCGTGGGTTTCTCGAAATATAATTTTCTGCAAATGCCTGTAAAAAACATGTCGGTATATTGTCACTGATTAGCTAAGAAACATGGGGCGTGGCGATCATCGTGCATCTCATTATCGCTCTGCGGTCAATCAGATTGCAGCTTTAGCCGATAAGAACGCTGAAGAACGAAGCAATTAGCTGAGCAGAATAAGTGGCTTATTCTGTTCACCGATTTTGCGTTTTATAAACTCTGTTTCGTAACATATGAGTGGCTACAAATTCAAAGAGGGATTGTCTTTAGGATACAAACATTACATTGCATGAAATATTGTTAACTTTAAATATAGATATTTTCTCCTATTTCGCGAAATTACATATCGACATCCGCGCTACTTTGTAGAACTCGCTTCTATAGACGTTTGGAAGTACGGCCTCTTGGATCTGCCATCTTGCTGCAGTTGTGGGTAGATCGTCAGATAGTCGAGCATTGCTGAGGCGTACCCATGGTTTGCAGACTTGCGCCCACACAAAGTGTTTTTCATCCATGGTGGCCAGACTAACTCTCGAAGCGTAGCTGCTTGCAAACGGCAATAGTTGCTCTATTGTAGTTCCACGTAAAGTTCGATATGATAGATATTTCGCGTGGAACCGAACATTTTCCACCACGGCTATTCTCTTCGCATGAACAACAAAATAAGCAAAAACAAGCTGAGGTTCATTTTTCGTATTTACAAATTGTTTTGCTTTCGGAAACGGCATAGAACACGTGGGAAGCAACAATTGACGAAGCAGCTGGTTACAGTTTTGATTTGGGAGTGGCATGATGGGGCTCCCTGCCTCCATGACACCGCATTCTAGTCGTATCTATTTAAGTCGTACCCAAAAAGCGATTCAGCTAAGAGAGGCATCAGCATGTTGTCGGTTTTTGTGCTCGCGCTGTGCTTATTGATACCCGGAGGGATATCTGAAAACGAAGCAGAGGAGACATCAACTACAGATGGAGAATTAGAAGAGACATCTTTGACAACGCTATTCTCTGGGCCTGTTTTCAACTATTCCGAGACAAATCCTGAACTTCAAAACTATCAAGACGCTTGGAAAGTAAGCTATTTTTAGTGGCTATCATTATGTTTTTTTAAACATAGGAACTGAAAAAAAAAAAGGTTCCACCCCCAAGAAAACATACGCTCCGTTTTCACTGTTAAATGACCCGAGGCATCTGGGGGCATTATTCCAAGCGCTGTTTTTGATGCCGTGATTTTAAAGAACTGAGCTGATGAGTCTTCTTTATTTTCCTTGGCCTCAGAAACGGTAAACTTATACTGAGTTGCCTTATGACTCTTTTTCCCTCTGGGAATTCGGGGCAGAGCCTCTTTTGCAGTTCTTATGTCTGAGCATAATGTGCACAATATTCGCTCAGCTCCTACAGGCTTCTTTATAAATCAAGACCGACACGACGTTTTTGTTTTAAAGATTTCCACTAGCTTTCCTGAGGGGTAACTTACAGGCATATACTCCTTCATATATTACAATGCAAAAGCCGCGTTGACATGAATGCAACGTAATCGCATCAAATCCAGCCACTGCATTCAGTGCGAAAAAGTGGCCAAAGTGCCGGTGAGCAGTTGAAAGTTGAACATGATGGTAGGCATGAGACTGGGCTAAGGAAGCTGAAAGTGCAAAGGAATTGACAGACAAATAACAGCCAACCTCTTGCTTGGCCTGGCTTGGGTAAATGGCATAATATTTTAGAAAAGCGCATCGCATTCTAATTGCTATACGGAGGTGGATCGAGACGTAAAGTGCGCATTTACATAACCCACGTAAACAGAGTTTGCACCGCATCTGGTAAAAAGTAGGACTACGGGAATGCGTTCGTCCCTGCACTGCCATATTTTTTTCGGGAGCTGGTGAACAGCTGAAGACACGGCGGCGGCGCAGAGCAGTCCTGGGGCCCTAAGCTGGACGCTTGGCGAAAACGATGGCGAGAAATCTGGCGGCCGCGATTGGCCAACGCCACACATGACCTTGGCGCCGGCCAATCATAGCCGCCGAATTTCTCGCCGACTTTTCCGCCAAGTGTCCAGATTAGGGCCCCTGGTTGCTAGCGTGCATTTCGTTCTCGAGAATGGGAGGAAGGCCGGGCTGCTCGTTCTGTGGTGCCCATACCCGCAGGCGTATTGTGACTTTTTCATGGAGTAATACAACAGGGCAAAGCTAGGGGCCCTGGCTGATTGGCCTATTTGAACATCCCGCTCCTTCGGAAGCCGCAGAAAACCGTGACCTTTCGCGTTCTTTCATTGAGATGACACGGCTTGCCGCAGTAAACCGAGCAGCGTGGACGTGGCGTACCAAAACGACAACCGAGGACGACAACGACAAATAACTTTCGATATTGGTTGTAAAAAACTTTTTTTCAGATGCGAAATCAAAAGCGTCTGCCCGTGACAACAATCGTGCGTTGAAGCAAACACGACGTTGGACCAGTTCTAAAAAGGCCTTAAAAAGAAAATCCCTGATACTTTGCCTCATCCTGCGATGGACTAAAGGCCAAAGCCACGGGCCGCCAGGTCCAATCACGTTACACGCTAAACTATGACATTTTTAACATTTATTAGGGGTGGACGAATAATCTTCCGAATCAAAAAGCGCTGAATCATTCCTATAGCTTCTACACTGCAAAGAGCCTGTATGTCGTGGCTTTCTTTGCGATGTAAAATTGATGAGTCACTCAGCGCTATTCAATTCGAACCACTGTCCCCCCATACCCATTAATGATCCTAGACGAAGGCACCGACACGTGCCTCGAAGCGAAATACCACGCAATTTCTAAGTGGCTTGTGGTTGGATCTGGTGGTACGTAGCTTTTGCCTTTAGTCCACCCTAGGGTGAGACGAAGTATAAGCGGCACGCATTTACACGTGAAACAATTGTGGCTGTTTACCTAAGCCAAGCCACTCCCTTCCCTTTCTCTTTCTACCGCGCAAACCAGTGGAACGTGGGAGTAGAACAGGAAGTCACCGCCGTGTGTGTCGTTGCCGAAAATGGCGCGTTGGTTACGGCTTGAAAAAGGCCAGTCAGGTGCTTCAGATTTTCCCCATGGTTTTACCCTGTGGGACAATCCCAAGTGAGCGCCACACTATGAGAAAATTCTACAACTAATTACGCAACTCGCATGTGACATGAACACATGGTCCGAAACATTTTACTATTTTTTTATGGCCAGGTTGTAAACAAGCGGGAACATGCCCCCTTTCGGTCTTTGATCCTCCTTTGGTTTTTATGTTTCTTGCATCTTGTAAATTCTTGCAGAGTACCGCGATGGTGCTAGAATGCTGGCAGAAGCCTCGCCACGCGAAACACACACACACACACACACAAAAAAAAGCATGTGCACACGGCGCGAATGGTGCCGGAAATGCAACCTTACTATTCAGATATGACACGGCGTGGCGCGACGTTTGCGCAAGACTTGGTGTGCATGCTTGTAAACAGTGACAGGTCGCCTTCATTCCGAGGAAGATTGGAACCGATAGGCTTAAGTCACATTCATTTAAACGCGGCTTCGGGCAATTCATACGGAGAGGGAAAACAAGAATTGTGGTAGAGTACAGTCTTTGGTTCGTTGGTGATTCATCTCGAATAAAAACAGCGCGAAAAGCACAAAAGAGAAGTCGAAGAAACTGGACAGAGCAGAGCTTGGCCTGTCCAGCATCTTGGACTTGTCCTTTGTTTTTTCGCGTTGTTTTTATTTGAGAAAACTAGAACTGAGGGTTGTTTACATTCCCCAATTTATCATTATTCTGATCTCCTTTTGTCATAGTGTTCGTGCGGCCGACTCAGATAGTTGTTTCTAGTGCGTTAGCTTGCGCTTGCCTGACAGCCGCATCTCAGCCTTCAAAAACGCCAGGGAGGCTTTTCTTTTTCCTAAGGAACTGATGCCTTTGAAAATATAGTCATTTTTAATGAAACTTTTTACCTGCACATGATTTAGCATTGCTCTCAGTTTGCTGCAATATAGCTTTCCCAACCAGACGCGTTATCAATCAAAACACTAGGCCAGATATGTTGCTAAGGTTTTAGTCCTTTTTTAATATATCTAGTCCTATAAAAATCTAAGAGCAGAGTAGGTCGATTATAATACCTGACCTTACCTTAATGAGCTGACATTAATAGAAAGTGTGTATTTGTTTTTTTACAGTTTGTTACAAGCAATGAAAGTTTCATAATGACGTACAGAAACTTCAACACCAACCCGACGGGTAAAAACACCACGAGTTGCGTAAATGCGACAATGATTTATAAGAACGAGACAACTCATTATGTGCTCCATCATGTCACCTTTCTAAATACGACAAGTAACGAAACGTAAGTAATATAAACATTTTAATTTTCACTTCACAGCAGTACTGAAATTGACCGAAAATATTGGGCCAAGAAACTTTTAGCCAAACGATGGACGCCACTCTATGATTTCTTAAAGGCAGACGTAATTGACAAGCCTTTCTCAATACGACAGGGAACAGGACGTAAGCAACGTAAACATTTTAATGTTCACTGCAGTACTGAGATTGACAGCCAATATTGGGGCAAGAAACTCGTAGCTAAACTATGACGGCCACTCTGGGCCTTCTTAAAAGGCATATGCAAAGTAAAATTTTTTGTTTACAAAACGCCTCGTGAGAAAAACGATAACATTCAATAAATTTACAACCAAAAATTTTAAAAGCTAAATTAACGGCGCAAAACGAATTTGTAGTTGGCGCCCGCGGCAGCACGCGCAGAAGTGTCCGCTATTAGCCTCGAGATCGACCAAGAGGTGGCGCTACTGTCGCGCCATCATCATCATCATCATCATCATCATCGAAGCGGGGATAGAAGCATGACTGACCCACAGGCTCTCTACGTCCACGCTCGAGACGGTGTAGATTCTTGTGTTAATAGCTTCGTTATATTTACTTGCACCACCTGCACCGGCGCAGAAAAGTTTAGGTTGATATGTACTTCCGGTCGTGTTTCAATATGCAGACCGGAAGTACACTGCCCTACACTTTTTTGCACTGGTGCAGGAGGTGAAGGTGAATTGAACTAATCTTTTGTCGCATATTATCGCTATATCGCTAGTTTTTGTGAGTAAGAAAGTTCTGCTGCAGCCAAGCCTTCCCTTTACTGTGGCATGGTGTGGGTACGTTTTTCAAAGTCGGAACAATTCTACTTTGTTACTTTGACGACAGATCACCTCTTTTACTTACGATCCGCAAACTGTTCGTTGGCAGGATGACTGAGAAATGTGAAACAAACTGTTTTAATACGTCTATGTCGCAAGGGGAATAAAAGAGTGTAACCGAGCAATGCAGCGCTGTGTGTGTTATACGATCTTTCTCGATATAGTGGGCGTTAACCCGCTTCAATTTTTTCCGAAATGTCCGCCGATGTCAAGACGCTAAATCACATTCTGTTCAAACGTAGTAGAGTCTGCCACTCCAAGAAGAGACCCGCACCACGACACAGACCACGTCGGATGCAACAACACTCTTTTGCTGATGAGGGCCAGCGACTCTCGCGAGACCTTCCCCAAAACTCTCCTCCCTAAACTTACGCATATTGTGACTGGAAAGTTAATGGATTAACCTTCCGAATATTCAAATAACGCTTTAATTGTGTTTTGTTTCCGTTTAGTTGAGTTTTGTGCAATAGAAAGTCAGGAACAATGTACAAAATGCCTGCTTTAATATTTCTGACGTTTATATTAGGACACATATGCTTGCACGGCAAACCACTCACACATGCCTGTGATTTTCTTCGAGGGTGATTATACTGTAAAAATACTAACATATATAATTTCAATTCAAAAGTCTTCCCTTGTTCATAGTTCCCTAGGCGCCACAACGTGAAATTTGAAATGGGACTGCAATATGCCATTTAAGTGATTTTTGACCGTAACAAATATGTAGTTTTAACGTTTTTGCATGCAGTATGACCGGAGAAAAACCTATTAAAGGAGTTATCAATTGATAAGTCGGTGAAAGGGTGGCGATCATTCGGGTTAGTCTTTTAATCAACCCCCTTTTCTAATCAGCATTTAATGTTTTATGAAAGCTATGGATTGTGCAATATAAGAATATGGGGAATTAGTGGTTCTACAAACAACTTCACTAAGATTATGAAAGCATACAACTTAATATTAATCGTTTCGTTGAATTTTCACGCGTGTAAAACGATACAACGCAGTCTTTAGTAAGAGGAAACAAAAAAAAAAGTATTTAATACGAGAGGGAGAGACAGAGAGAGAGAGAGAGAGTTTAAACTTTATTCTTTAAATCCTTTCGTCCAAGGCATGGCCGTTGAGTCCTCTTCCCCGAGAACTTGGCGTATAAGTTCCATCAGCGCGGTCCACACGATGTACTCTGTGCCCCTCCAGGGGTTGACCCACTCCTCCAGAGTGGATGGTCAAAGGAAGTGGTTCTCATCCATTGATGTTTCGCGGACCCTTTGTGGGACGACGGAGATGATAGGTGAACGCATTCATAGTGCGGAGAAGGGAACGTATAGGTTCATTATGATATTAATTTAACAAATAACTAAGTACTAGTGTGAAATAGACTTCTCTTATTGTCATAAAAAAAAAAAAAACTCAGCTGAAAGTTGAAACGTTTCCTCTCAATCTGTAAAAAATACAACTTTTACTGCCGGGCTTCCTGATGAAGCTGGGCTTCGCGAACCCCCATTTGAGAACCACTGGTCTAAGGGGTTAGTATAAGCGGGTGAGATATCTTGGTGTTGTGTCCTTTGAGACGTCGTCCTCTCCTTTTCTGTTCCTTCGACTTATATGTTCATTTCTGCCCCAGACTCAGGTTTATTCAACATGGTTAACATTCACCAGCTCGCCTGCACTCTTACTATATTATCTCTGTCCTTTCTATCTGAGAATTTCCAGAGGGCGTGCTGGTTGTTTGAATACGAAAACTCTGTGAGGAGCGTTCCTCTCTGTGCCCTCCTGTTGGTGGCTGATTGTTGTTTAGTGAGGATTTTGGAGGGGCTTCCTAAAGGGGGCGTGCTTTCCTCTCGGAGTTGTTGGAGTAGATCGGTTCTTTCCAAGTGTAGTTATTTTCTATTTCCGTAGCCGCCGTAGGTGTATCGCCAAGGAATTGAAGGGCCCGGTACTATTTCCTCCGGCGAGCTCGTTTGCCCCTTCATTTCCGTCGATGCCTCGGTGGCCAGGCACCCATCTCATGGTAACGTGTATTGTGGAGGTAAAATTCATGTGTTCCAGGAGGGTTGTTTGTATGTGCTCCGTTAACTTACTTTTAGTGAATCTTCAGAGGGTAGCTTGGCTGTCTGTGAGGATGTGAATATTGCTGGTGTTTTGGCTGTGGGTGATTGCGTTAGTTATCGCCTGGGTTTCGAGGTCGGTCACAGGTCACAGGAGAATAAAACATGCGGAAGCAAGGTTTAATTTGTTGATATATTCACCTTTAAAAATCTCAGCTCTTAACGTCACGTTTGTGGTGGGCAATGAAGACAAGCCAAATGTACTGTTGCGCCACATTGCACGAGCATTTTACAACAACCTCACACGTTTTAATCTAACAAAGTCGCTTGTTCGAACTTAACAACAGTTGCTTCTCGATATTGCTGTCCACAAGACGATCACGTGAAGAAGAGGGTATAGCTCTTGGAGGGTCGGTCATGAAAACTACAAGTCCTTCTTCGTGAAGGTTGGATTCGTTGTTCAGTTTAAAGGGACAAAGGGTGAATGAATAATGGTTAATTTTTGTGTATCGTTTAAGTGACCAATGTTTGGGATACAAGGGTGTGTTCGATGTCTGGGGACCTGTTTTTTTTTTGTTGTTACTGTAGATCTTTTTTGTGGAAGTTCAGTGATGGCTGTAGTCGGCCTTAGATTACTGGGTGTATGAGAATTCGTGGAAGCAAAGAAAGTAGCTGAGTTTGAGAGGTCCCTCTTTCTGTGTCTTTTCCTTCGACTAAAAGTTTTGCTTCTGGTACCGCAGTCTTGGGCACTGAAAAAAGAACCAATGCCCACTAGCTCTCCTGCTACAATTGTTCCCAAGCATGAACTCCACAATATAAAGCCTAAGATAAGTAAGAAAAAAGTTAACGAGACCCTGGTCTTCGTAAGGATATTGTTTTTATACTTTTTAGAATTTCTCTCTTAGAAATAGTATATTAAAAATTACCCCACTTGACGAAATAAAAGGAACGCCGCTCCTTTTTCCGTTCCAGTAAGAATGTAATTAGTTCCCGTTCCAGTTCCACCGATGCAAAATGGAACGGCGGCGTTCCTTCGTTCCTCCTAAAAGGAACGGGTTCCAGGAACGCCATTCCTTGGAACGCCGTTCCGTACAACACTGTTCGAGGTACACCTGAGCACTTCTTACGAGTTGTGAATGCGAAAGCATGGACGCCGCCCTTCCGCTTCCTTATTTTGTCTGCGGCGCACTTGCGTCGACGGTCGAGCCAGAGCCGTATATGTAAAGAGTTTGGCCATTCGTTGGGAAGTATAGGAGACAAATGAGGAGGCGCCATTGGCCGAAAGCGGGCTGGGCGTGTTCCAGGGCGTCTTCAGAAATTCGAATGTGACCAACCAGAAGCCGGAAATAATACCCTGGCGGTGGTCGCGAGAAACAAACCTGATAACTTCATCGGAGTAACTCTCGATGACTGAAAATATGGTGCACGTGATGTTTCAATCACGCTCATCCAAAATGATGGTGGAAGAGTGCGAATAGCGGAACGATCGACATAATCCGTACGCCAAGCGCCGAGGACCAGGAATCTGCCGTCCGAGCGGTCACAATCTGTCCGAGCAAAACAGAGTTGAGCGGCGCATTCGTTTCTTACATATTTCTGCATTTTCATGATCAAAACAACACGTGTACCCTATTTTCAACCACGAAGAGTTACTACCCTTCACTCTTACGCGCTTATTAAAACCATTTACGAACATAGACCTTTGATCAGAACTGTTTCTCGCTACCACCGCTAGGGGATTCTTTTCGGCTTCTGGTTGGTCAAGAGAACATGCCAAGTCCTCTTTCCGAGTCTGCCGCACGCCCTGGCTTTGCCCGCGCCTCCCATTGACCAAACTCTCTACATATACGGCTCTGGGTCGAGCGCGCGCACTGTCCTTGGCGCGCTGACCTTGGGCGTGGAGCGGTGGAGCCGCTGCCTCGCGGACACGCAGTGCCATGGGGTGGCGGTCGTTGAAACTGACGCTCAGCGGCCAATGGGAGCCTCTTTTTTTTGAAACTACGACCCACGCCAACCAATGGGACTGAAACCGAAATTCATCAGCTTCACTCCGCTCCTTGGGATCGGGGAAACTAGGTGCCATTTGGGTAGGCTTCAAAGCTGATGACGTCGGCTCGCTCCATGGGACAGTTAATGCTTTCGCATAAAAAAAAACAAAAATCGTTTGCATATGTCCTTAACAGAAATATTTCGAGATTTTTCTTCCAGCATCTCACTTTTCAAGTTTTGTTTTGACAATGCAATATATATTGTGAGGCCCGTTATCGACAGGGTTTCTCGTTTTCGGTCCATATTTTCCTTTGAATATAAAGCGGTTATTTTTTTCCCCCGTAGATTGAGTGTTTTAGTGTTAGTTTTGGGCGTCGGACAAAAAGTATGCGTTCCCGGAATTTATATAAACAAAATAGGTGAATCAGATTCCCCGAATCCAGGGAATATGCGGGCGACCCTGGAACATGGGAAATGTTCTGATTCTAAGAGTCGGCGTGAATCGTCGGCAATAATGTCACCCTACTAAAAAAATGCGAAAGCGTTTTAGCGCGTTCTCGACGAGACACCGACTAAATATTTTATCGGGTGGGCCTTGCTTTGAGTTATCGAACAAGCTACATTGTTGCGTCACAGCTTAGCTGAAGATATAGAAGTGCATTGTATTTGTTGCTGACAAAATATTAAGCGGACAGCATCACTAATCTTTGCGATGTTTTTTTTTTTCTCTTTTTGCAGGATTGGATTCAACAAATCTTATGATGTCATCAGCTCAGAGTGTTACACTACAAGAAACGTTCTAAACGGCACAGTTGCTGGCAGTAAGTCACAATCCTCGAAGTTGAAAGAAATGCATTTGCAGTAGGCAAAGCTTTTTAGGGACGGCGGGAGTGTTAATGATAACGGTATTAAAAAAAACAGTACAGACAGTCTTGCTGTCCTGAACACTTTATTAACGAGGTTAAGTAATTTACATATTCATTGTTTTCTGGGAAACCCCAAGGAGTCGGGGAAGACAGCTGAAATATAACAAAATATGTCAGTATTTTAACGTACATATTTTAATTGCCGCATTGTCAGAATCCGTACATATTATCATGCTAAAAACGATTGAATAATGAAGTAACTCAGTTTTTCGTTGAAAAGCTGGAATAAAAACACCACGCAGGCAAAATAAATTGAATGTTTATTTTAATTGCTATTTTAGAACCTATGTTAGCCAAGTACGGTACTAATTGTTTCTACATTTATTGTTTCTAGCGAACACAAGTGAGTTGTATCCATTTGCATTCGCTGACAGCAATTGCGCTGTCATCCGGAAGCATAGCTGGAGTAATGGTTAGTATCCCGGTTTCGTATGTCTTTTTACCATCATCGTTCAAGTAGTAAAAAGAACCTGAAAAATGGGGACGAAGACGAATCAAACTGAAACTTTTTCTCGAAGATGGCACTACTCGTATTGACGTTCACCGGCAAAATCACACGTATACTTTTTGTTTATGTTAAATCTGCAACAAATACTTGTTCATGTAGTATGTTTGCCATCGTCTTATAACTCAGAAAGATTGATGAAGAACGTTCTGACCATCAACCTGTGTGAACCTGTTCTGTCCAATGCACAGGGGAGAAGACAGCTGAACTATGGTTGACGCCAGTTCTTCCAGATGGTACAACTAAAGGCGAAACCGTTTTTGAATTTGAGATAAACACCCGAAGCAGATAGAACAAATAAGAGCGGTTGTGGTACCCCCTGACAGTAGTAGCGACAACCAGACGGTGTTCGCCGTTTTTCTGCCATGGCGTAGGAAAGCAATTGTATTTTTCCGACCTAACTATTTTAATGAAACCGATATTCTTTATGAAACAAATAACATTTCAGTATAGGAAACGAACCACATAAGGACACCTTTGTGAAACGTTCTGTTGATTGGTTTATTTATATATGTTTCTACGTCCTAACTACGCCCGGAAACTCTCTGGAGAATATTTCGCGCAAACGCAGTATGGCTTTCTTAACTTCAAATGTACATCTGTGCAACCATCGTCGGGTGCCTGGACATATTTCGCTTGAGTGGTAAATACCAGAAAGGCCAGTTAAATGACAGTGCGTAAAAAAGAAAAAAAAAAACATGATAAGGAAGTCGTTGAGCTCCCTATTCTTTGTGGAAAACAAAATCGTATACTATTTCTAGTATACTCCATGTTAATTTCATAATAAATTAAAAGAAACATTAATTTTATACGTAAATACGACACAAAGCTAGCCTAGCAAATAACACACTTTTAAATACTGGCTTAATTGGTGTTCAGTACAATTCATGGACGGTTTCGAGCTTGCGGTGTCCCAATCGTGTCTTACAAACCATGCATTCTAACACCTCCCAAAATTGTCAAGAGCTCAAGTTTTGAAACAAGAGTACAGGACAGGGCCATTCTCTAACCTCATCTAGGAGGAATATTTTAGCCTTATGAAAAAATCATGTGCTCGAGCTTGGGCTGAGAGGTATTACGTTGATGTTTGCTAAATACATCCGTCCTTTACCTAGATGTTCAAACAAATACATTTCTAAGGAATACAATCCTAACATGTTTTTAAATTAGACTCCTAAGGAAGAAGAATTAGGTAGATTACATTGACAGCAAGATTTTCCTGGCTTTTACGTGCACGATGCCAACCAGTTCGGCAACGAAAAATATGTGTTCAACCTGCATACCCTTGTTTATGAACGTATTGAATACTAATATAAGAAACATTCTGTTTGCCGGAAATAATCTTTATAATGAATTGTTCCTTTTTTTACGTAGAAACATTCAAGGCCTGCGAACTGTGGGTGTTTGAAAGTGCTCTGGAGAAGGAGTTGAGCTGTTGTGACTTTGTGTTCGACCTCTTGTGCACACGTGGTTATAAGCAAAAAACGTACAATGCGGAACTCTGCAAGCCTAAGGACACTGAAGTGAACGTTGGTGCTACAAAATCAACAACAATTACCACTTCAAATACAAAATAAATTAATGTAATTGTATATTTCATTCCTCGTTCTAGTTTCCTTATTAATTGTGTGCCTTTCTTACAAGCAGGCCACTTAAGGATGATCTGCATGTTATTTAGGGTCATAAAACATATTCTCAACGTTTAAAATAAGTGCTCGCACTTAACGCAATAAAACAATATTTTCTCAATCTTATTCAACGAACATGTCACGGGACTTTTGCATCTTCTACTAACATTGATACTATAAGCGCTTCTTAAAATTAAACTCATTTTCCCCAAGTAAAAGTCGCAAATGTGTTTGCTATACAACTTTCATTGTCTTGCACATGGCTTGGCCCTACAGGCTGGTTTAGACATTTCTGTTCGAGAAGTACCAGATGCGTTACGGCTCCTTGTGCTCTTTAGCGACCTGTTGCTCGGACCATGGTCGCCGTAGCAACGCGTAGTACTACCCTGTCTTACGTCAATCTGGGTTCACTTGACACGCTCCCCGTGCCAGCAAATTCAATTCAATTCAATTAATTTTTTTTTCCAGGAAATGTCTTGGAAATGACTATAAGCTAAAAGCTGTACTAAGAGCTTGACCAGGACCATAAACTTGTCAACTTGGCAGTCACTTTTTTACTTTTTACAACATGAACGTGACTCCTTTTTTGACACGCAAAATATATTTATTAATGCTATATGAATAACGGAGTTACATTTGTTACCATATAACAATGAAATATTTACACAAAGTTTATAATTCAGGATACTGATAACAGAATAATAAGATAAGGGGAAAGTTAAAATGCACATGAATTTAGAAAACACGTCCAAGAATAAAAAATAAAAAAAAAATCAAAGCGCATCACTTAATTTTTCACAAAATACATTTCAATTCCTTAAAAGTGAAGTAGCCTATATTTTTGTGCCGATTAAGTAGAAATGGTAAATTGCGGTGAAATGATTGTAATTTATAATTTGTAAAAAAATGATACAATGAAACAGGCATCAGTATAGCGCGTGCTTAATGTAGCAGGTTTAGGTTTTAATGATGAAATGCTGGTCAAGAGGTGCTTAAGCATACAAGATAAGTAAAATGAGCAGAAAATACGTAAATCATACATAAGTTCTACAATGATAATGCTATAATTGAGCAAATAACTTCGCGTCGAAGAAAGGTACTCAAGGTTTGCAATATGAGGAACTATTTTCTTTTGTAGGAGAAATATTCCTCTTATATTTGGTTAGAGCCCGGAAAGTGAATTATCTCCATATTTAGGCGATCTCCCAAACCTCCTCAGGGCGCCTGTGGCGCCCTTCAAACGTGGGAGTGCGTGGGTGGGGGCGGCGGCGTGTTTTTGAAGACCTTCTGAGCCGTCGCATAGGAAGTCGCCAGCATAGGACACCGCCGCGTTTAGACGGCCACTGGAGCAGCGACGGGCGCAGGGCAGGCCGCAGGCGGACGACCATGGGGGTTGGGCGGCTACGGCTGTGGGCCTTGGATGGCGTTGGTGGGCCCTAGGGGTATCAATGAGGGTCCGAGTCTCAGGTACGAGCAGGTCAGACTCGCCTAGTCGGAGTAGCTGAACTGCCGCCTCCACTTAGGCAGATGAAGACAGCGTCTTCAGCCGCTCCTGGTGCACGCCTCCGGCCTCAAATGTCTCCGGGTGTACTTGGAGGACTCCGCACAGCCAGCCGCTGTTCTCAGACTCTGGGGGCACCCCACACTTTGTAGCGTGTGCCCTCGGAAGAGCATCAGGTTGGTCTCGCCGGGCTGCCCTTCCTCTGGCCTCTGTTGCTGTTTCTATCGTCGAGAGACGAAGTGGACTGTTCCCTGGTCCTCGGACGACGTTGTCTCGGCCACCGCGTGGCAGGGGGGCCTGCTCCAAGCTGGTACCCCACAGCGAACGGGGCTGACCAATTCCGCAAAAGGTTCGCAACTGCTGGGGCAGATGGACCTGCTTCCGCCGGGCACGATAGGAGTTTCCGTTGATACCAACCGACTCCAGTATACCGTGACTCCTCCGGGGTAGCCACCTCCAAGGTTTGGTGCCCTGCAAGTCGGACCACCGGAATCCAGAGCTGCCGCCTTGACTGACCGGGGAGGCCGTGGCGTCCACGCTCTGCCCAAGTGGTCTCCCCCTGTGGGGCCGTCCATGAGCGGAGCCACGTCGAGCTCCTCCCCAGCGGTCGTTCCAGGCGGAAATTTTGTGTGATCGAACACTGCCAAAGGCGTGAAGAATCACTGCACTCTGTGCCACCCTCTCTTGCGAAGGCCCAAGCGGTTGTCAACATTCTCACGAACCGGCTGACCATCGCGCCTGCTCCGCGCTATGGGCCCCGCGCAAGTGGTCTTGTGGGGCGCTCCCCATAGCATGTTGCGAAGGAGATAGCCCTTCAAATCGGCGACGTAAACGCGTCCAGAGTGCTCGTTTAGACTGAGCCGAGTGAGTGCGTAGGTAAGACGCGACACTTGCGTCGTTACCTCGTAGGGCCATTCCCACTTCGGAGCCAGCGAGGCAGCGAAACCGCAAGCCGCGCTGCTCAGATGGGCGGGTTCTCCGTAAGACCCCGTTCCCAATATTGAATTCCAGGGGACGATGATTCCTACCACCACGCGCTGCCTGCCCGATTCTTGCAGAATCGATATCTTGCGGAGGGGCCAATGATATTACGAACGACCACCTCCCGCGGGTGGTGGCTCACCAACGACTGCATTAAACCTGGAGGCTTCCGGTTTCTCGGCTTTGCTTTCTGGCAATCCGGGCATCTACGGGGGTACTGGAATACGTCCCCCTTCATCCCCTGCCAGGTCGCGGCACGACATAGCTCATAAAAAGTCTTGCTGCAACTGCCAAGACTTGCCGGAGCGGAGTCGTGGAAGCATCTGATCATCTGATCAACCTCTTCCGTAGCGTCCTGGTTATCACAATTTTGAAGGGAGAGTCGTCCCTCTGCCCTTCGTCGGTCGTGGGGATGACGCGAAGCAACGAACCATCTTATGCTCCTGCATTTGCTTCTCGGAAAGGTAGACGCACTAGCTTTTTTGTTCTTTTTAAGCGAATTAGTTGAAGTAATTAGGGCTTTAATAAGAAGAAGCTTTAGTTCTCAATATGCAGTTGAGAGGGGATCTTTTTTCTTATTTTTTCAACTACTTAAGCTGGGATTACCCGTCTGTCGCCGGCTCGAAGTCAACTCCACATTCAGGGCGTAAAGTGCCGGTAAACCTGAAGCGATAATCCCTGGAGAGACGGAGCATAAGAATATGATTTTTAGACAAAAAAGGAAGACAAACGCAATGTAAGACGCAACTGAGGAGCACAGATTGTTTATTGTCAGTGAAGACTGAGTTTAAACGCACGCAGAAGAACCGTTTTCGAACACCGCTCTTCCGTGGAGCGTAACAACTGATAGATCTAACAACGTTGGTGAGAGATACAGCTAGTATCTGGTCTGATTTAAACCTGCTGTTTAGAAGAACGGGCGAACTAGCTGATTTATAAAATAGGTTAAGAAAGATGTTGGAGGGCGCTATGATTATTCGTTTTTTTAATGTAGCCACATGATTACGCACGCAAACCTTAGAGAGATGTAAGCTTAGAGCAAAGCGAGCCTATACTTGCTATAAAGTTGGTTGTGCTTTTTTGCAACTTACTGTGTAGTGCCTGAAAATGCGCAAGCCTTGATAAATCTCAGTCAGAGATGCATTTGTGAGCGACATTTGGGGCGATTATCATAAAGAAAGCGCCTATTTCACCGACAGCCGGCACAACAACCCCCCATTGGTTGGGTACATTCACGTGACTGCAATGTCGGCATAGTTTTCCTAAAAGGGGGGGGGGGGGGTGCATCGCGCCTTCAATTGGCGTAAAAGCCCGGAAAAACGTTTTGCCGCCTATTACCTCTTATTGGCAGGTAATATTGTGCCGGCGGCCATCAACCTAACCACCGCAGCATTTGAGCGTGCGGATTTACCTATCTGCGAATTAAGGTGCAATTTGTGGAAGTAGTAAGTTTCCAGAAAAAGTTTAATACTTAAGGGTGCGAGATTTGGTAATAAAATAAAAATATGAGAACGCATTCAATAGAGTGAATGAACTAGATAATTGATCTTTGTCCTATTCGTTCATTCTACTCGTGCTTGATTTTTTTTTTTTTACTTGCGATGTATGTCTGCTTGCAATGTTACCTACGCTCTTCTTGGTCCCGTGCATACTTTTTTGCGCTTATGGAAGCCACTGCAGAACAGCTCACGTGGGGTGGGACACAAAGTCCGTACCATGCCACTGCGACTGCAAATACAATTGGAAAACCATGGTTCTATGCTTTTTTTTTTTTTTTGTCACCACTGAAAACAGGGAATGATAGCGACTACGACGCAGATAACGCGTCTCACTGGTAACGGTTGCGGAACTACAACCATACAGAAGTGTTATATGCTTCATCGTGACTTTCATCACCTTTTTTTAGAGGGGGTAAAAAAGCCCAACAGAGCTACCTTGGGCCACGGCATACACAAACCGGGCGCGCATCCAGTCAATGAAAATGCACTCCCGGCAATCTGTTTCTTCAAGTGTTATGCCGGGTGCCGCCAGTATCTACACTTCCTATTATATAAATATTCTTTGGCCAACAAAAATTGTAGATGACTACAAAGCTGAGGCAGGTTTGTATACGCGTATATAGATCCAAATCGATCGCCTAACGAATCATGTATGTACTGTGACATAGAGGAAACGAAGCCTCGTAAAATGTTGACATCCTCTTCCAGTAAAGCAAATTTTTATACTTTCTCTAAATATTACTGACAACTCCTCCCTAACGTTAATATTTGAGTAAACTTGCCTCAGCTTTTATTTTTAGTCAATGGCAGTCGCCAAAAAATTTCAGGAAATGTGAGCATCGTTCATTTTCTCAACTCGGAGTTAGAACAAGCGGTCGCCTGGTGCCCATAATATGCCGCTAACGTTAATCATAGCGACGCGTTGGGGCTGGCAATGTAGAAAACACGTGCTGAGCTCCAGGCATTGCTAGTGCTCAGCTGTTCTCATCACCGCAGTGGTTGGATACGAGCCACTACCGGAACGTCCGCCGAGGCATTGATTGTTATGAGCCGAAGCCGAGCGCTCACGCAGTTTTCGTGTCTGATGTATGAGCCGCGCTCGAATGTCGTCAGGCGGGTGGTTTCGATCCCACAATTGTGTCATCAAGCTTCGTGAACGCAGGGCTGAAAAAAAAAAAATCGCCACCCTTTTATGGTCAAACGTTCACCGCTACAAAGAAGCTTCTGGATCAGTGGCGCTTTCTGCGAGTACACTTTGGCCACACTAGGAACAGTACGCTTCTGCAGAGTCATGAACATTACAACGAACGAACGAATCATTTGTTTATTTCTGATATATTAAAAAAAGAAGAAAAAAAAAACTGCAGTTTCCGGTTTTGGGGCGGCTAAAAACACACCTGGCAAATATCGTTTTCCCACAAAAGACAGCAATTTAAAAAAAAACGAGTGCGTGGCACAAAACCTCTAAGGCGGGAAATAATTCAATTTCAGGTTTCCACAAAACTATTTAACCGTACTTCGCACGGTAACCAACTAAAACTTCCCGTGCCCCTAACTAATCCCGGATATTCGTACGTGCGCGGTAAAGATTTTTTGTTTCAATTTCCCGTGTTGTGCATTGTGAGACTGTATGTCGCACTGCTTCCATTCATTTGTGCAGTTCGTGCTGAGCTTCGCGACGCCTCTCACGGATCTGGCAGTACGCCACTGCGAGGACGGTGACTTCGAGGCACACCTTTGAAGAAGTCATCATCAACTGTGGCGCATACTGCCGGTTGTTTCCATTGGGCTTGTGGCAGCTCTCCCCAGCAGAAGCATTCGCATTCCGGAGGCATCGCCGAGCAGCGGCCGCAGTTGCACTTGTATTGCATTTTTCCTCAGAACCGAGTTTCTCAACTGCGTGTGTATGACTTGTATGAGACTAAGTGAAACGTAAACGCTCGCTTGTCTGTGCGTTCTATTCGTCAAGGTGGCTGCGGTGGTGGAGCTGAGGAAAAGGGACGAAGGGCGTCATTTTTCGTGGCATACAAATTGGAATGAGACCAGTGGCATCACTAGGGTGAGAGCAGACTTGGGAGGTAATCCGTTACAACTAACGGATTGCTTGTAATCCGGTATTTTTTCGAGTAATTTTGTGATTGCCTCGTTACTTTTTTCTGGAGTAATTGGTAGTGCAATTTCGTTAAACAAAAATCGGTAGCGGATTACCTTAACTACTCGTTACTTTTTAAAAATATATGAGCATAATGCGGGAACTGGAGCAATACGAGCAGAACATTCAGCGGCATAAAGAGAGCAAGTACAACAAATGGCCCTCTCAGTTTGAGATGATTATCTTAAGCATAATACAGTAATCGTTTACCGTAAAATAAGTGTTTTCTCTGCAGTCTTGTTTCACACATGGTTGCTAAAGGACAAGTTTGGCCGCTAATAAACTACACAGTAAAAAGTGAACTCAGTTCAAACAGAATCACTGAACATCTCTAAATAAACTGCCTTGTAAAAAAAAAAAACACACACACACACAAAAAAAACGGTGCAACAAAGTTAAAATTGATTGTCGCTTCGGTTTGGTTTGGATAATTAAGGTAATCAGATTGGTCACACGGTCTCCCACGCAAACGATCGCAGCCTGAGCAACTGTCTAGCACAAATGCTTTGCTGTGCAAGATGCATGAAAATATTCTATATAAAAGATGATACGAAATGTCTTTAGAGTAGTATCGAGTTTATTACTTTCACTGGAAAAAAGGCTTGAGTAGAACACAAATGTTTAATTTAATTCACTCACAGTTGAACATATTAGTTTCATCGCTGACAAGTAGCAACGTAATTAATATTATTTTAAGGTAAAAGAACGAAAAATGAAACTCGTCTCATAGACACTCCGAAAAAATCATATCAAGCGTTGAATGTTTTGATGCGTACTTGAGAGACCCTAAGCTGTCATTTTCAATCTATTGGTGTTTCGGTGAACAATAAAGTGTGAGGTGAAAGTGAAGGTTATACAGGATAAATGAACAAGGAGGGCTCATGTGTCGTTGGCATTTCAGCTACCGCGTTTGAGTTTGATGAGATACACAAGCCCTTAAACATTCGACGCAGATTTTGTAAATATGTTACCTAACTGATGAGGTGTGGCACGTTTTCCTCAAAGTCGTTCGTATCTCTCTTTCCACGTGCTACCTTTAGGGTGGCACTTAAATGCTTCCAAGCTTAAGAAAGTGAAATCTGTAATTTATTTTTCTACTTTAGATTTCTGTCCCTGCTTATGGCTTGGTTTATACATTGAGGCTGCACCCTGTTTTGTCCCAAACCGATTACTCACATGTTTGTATGCTTTTTTTTCAAAGCGATAGCTTTATGAGCGACACTTTGAGAAGATTTTGACTTCGTTTCTTGCCGTCGCCGTTACGGGAAAACCTTCCTCTCCGCTCTTGGCGCGAGGCCAGGGACGTCGGGTTTTCCTGTCGGCCTCGCCACTAACGACGGGACGAAACGAGAGCATTCCATGTCGTCTGCTTGAAGGACTTGTTTTCGAACATAACTCGCGTTATCCGAAATCTCACTTTGGCAGTATCCAATGGCTACCCGTAATGTTGGATGGTTTTAGAAGTTTCTACCTCGCTTACCCACTTCAAGGATCACCGAGCTCAGGTGGCGGTCGTCCGTGGGATCCACGACGCCAACCTCTTCGTCTATGAGAATTAACCACGTAGCACCTCCATCCTCGGGTACGTGGCGGCACCATTCCACCCGCATTGCGCGACCGTGATACAGCTACCGCTTTCGTTTCTTCGCACATTCTGAGCGACAAATACGACTTTTCTTATTCACAAGGCCAGCACCGTTAACAACAACAAAAAAACAACATTATTTTCTAAACAACTACGTACCAAAATGACTATACGAACGAAGATTATGTCAAAGATAAAATCATCAAAGCAAAATTCCCACAAAAATGCGGCACCTGCTTACTGGTGGTATATTTTTATGGCAGTACATTCGTTAGCAGCAGCGCACACGGGAAACACACAAATACGCGCTACAAAAATATATCACAAAAGTTTTCGACGGGTGTTTGTTTTTGGGATACAACTGCCACAAGTTTCGAATGCTATTTTTTTTTTTTCATTTTCATTATTTTTCAGCAGTGTGGTGTATATTACAAACCCTATCCATAGCAAAATTTAAAAAAAAATCGTCAATTATCTGTAGGGTTGACACGTTTAAGCAATATGTAATGAAAACAAAGTACCCAGCTAAGTTGCATCGTCAATATATTGAAATTGAAGCAAATTTATCTTGAATGAGTAGAATATCTGGGGTACAAATAGAGCCACCAGCGATATGAGCTGGAACTCGCGAGCCAACACATTTCAGTACAAACCAGGCAGCTTAGCGGGTAGCGGACGGAACATGGGCGGCGATAGTTGTGTTTAAATTTGCGGAAGAACAACCCTCGAGCGGTGCCTCTCCACCCTATACTGTAAACGACTCAATTTTCGCGGGCTTAATATGTTGGGATTTAGGTTAACGCCGACGTTTTGGAACAGTTCGCAGGTTCTATTTTTCGCGACGCGGTGGGATCTCAATATAGATTCCAGTGTGTTTACATTTTACCAGAATTGTTCGCAGGATATATGTTTCGCGAATTGTAGGCGATTCGCGACATTCGCGAAAATTAGGTCCTCACGAAATTTAAGTCGTTTACAGTAGTTGTTATAATGTGCGCTATGAGGTTCTGCTGGCGCCGGTGTTCTGTTGCATACTTCAGTGGAGTGGGTTCAGTCTCAATTGTTGTTGGAAAAACATTGTGCATTTTTTTTTCTCTGCGCCTAAAGTTAAAAGCAAATAACGCATAATTCAAACGTAATAAACAGTTGGAAACCTTTCACAATTAGGTAGACGGAAATATTAGTCAGTTACAGTGTTTCTCTTAGACATTTACAATATACAGAGTGCTAAAATAGAATCTCACGTGCATTTATGTACTGTCGTGAGCAAAAGTCTGGACAACACGGGAGCGCCGACCGAATTGCATCGCCGCGCTCCCTGACGGCGCGGCGCCTGGTGCCGAGACCGGCGCAATGCGCACGCGCGTCCTTTCGTATCTGCTGGCCCACTCGTTCGCTCGCTTCAACGCAATGCGCTCCTGAGCGATTAAATGGGCGCTAGGTGCCGCCCCGGGAACAAGATCCCGAGAGCCTCGCTCACCGCTCTGGACGAGCTGGCGTGCTCCGCGGCACGCGCCGTTCGCGCATATCTTTCCCGCGACTCTGTGACGCGTTAAAAACTGTGCTTATGCTGATGCAGCCGCAATGAATTGTAGAACTTGTATTCGCGTGCTCGAGGCAGCCTTGGGCTTCCTTCTGAGTGATCATGCACGCGCGGTAAAGTGGTGAATGACGAGCAAAAAGAAAACGCCAAATAAGAAAGAAATATTTATTCAACGGGCCCCCTCCCAAGAAAAACAAGAAACAAAACCGAAGGAAAACGAGGCGCTGATTCAGTTTGAGTGGCTAATACTTTGTCATGTTTCCGTTAGCCTGAATCACTTCTGCCACACGGCGTGGCATAGAATCATAAAGTGAGGCCACCAACTCTGGCTGTGCACGAAGCGCTTCCCATTCCTCATTGACAACGTCCCAGAGCGTCTCGTACGTAGCGCTTCCAAGGCTTTGTGCTGCAAGGCGGCCTTTCATCCACCCCCACACGCTGTCGATGGGGTTCAGGTCCGGCCCGACCGGTGGCCACAGCAGCGTGCGGACTGCACGGTCCTCCTGTAGGGCGCTGACAGAACGCGCTGTGTGAACTGGGCTTCTGTCGTGCTGCAGCAGACAGCAGCCGTCTTGACTTCTTGACCCTTTACAACGCGTGCATAATAAATTGAGCAGCAGCTGTTTGCATTGCAGCCGGGGCAAATTTAGGATGGGAAGCTTAAAATAACGAATGGAGGGAAGCGACAGTTTTTAACGCGTCGCCGAGTCGTGGGAAAGATATACGCGAACGGCGCGTGCCGCGCAGCACGCGAGCTCGTCCAGAGCGGTGAGCGAGGCTCTCGGAATCTTGGTTCCCGGGGCGGCACCTAGCGCCCATTTAATCGCTTAGGAGCGCATCGCGTTGAAGCGAGTGTACGAGTGGGCCAGCAGATAAGAAAGGACGCGCGTGCGCATTGCGCGGGTCTCGGCACCAGGCGCCGCGCCGTTAGGGAGCGCAGCGATGCAATTCGGTCGGCGCTCCCGTGTTGTCCAGACTTTTGCTCACGACAGTACACTGTCGGACGCTGCTGGTGCTAACAATGCATTGACGTTTTTTCTGAAATGGGGTTTTACATGCCACATTAACCAACGATGGGCATCGGGAAAATCATAAATGGAAGTCTACGCACTAATGCTGGATCAATTACTCCCTGTGCATAAAGCTCCAAATGAAGTGAACTTCAAGTAATTATAATCTGATTTGGATCACTTACGTTTCAACTTATTCTATCCGGTCAAGCGTTCGTCAAGGCATACCTCGTTCAGCGTTCAAAATATTGGTCCACACGTTTGAAATCTTCAAAACAAGAAACACCCAGAAGAAAAAAAGATGCGCAATAAAAGCTGTTTAGCATAGGAAGCAAAATACTTTTGATAACCTAGGTACTTTATTATTTATATCTGGAGCGTTTTAACCGCTCGTAAAGTTGCACGACGGGGTCATTTTCATGTGGGGACAGGGCTGGTATATTAGCCATATGTTACCGTCATCGGAATGATCGAACACCTTGAACACACTCCACAGTTCTTTCACATGGTATTTTGCTTAGATTCGTCATCTGACCTTATCCACCAGCTTGGAACACAGGGTTGGCCCTGAGATAAAGCAAAGTTTATCATCGTTCATTGCCGAAAAAAACAAACAATAATGCACATAAAGCATTTACACTTTCAAACTGCTAATGGAGGCACATACTATTCGCTACGACAGTGAGCCGAATCATTGTGATCGTTGGTCACAACACGGATCTGGCTCACCAAACGATACACCTTCACATATTTCCTCGGGAAATAAATATTGAACGATTTCATTGCGCTCCCTAGTCTTGTGAACCCGCGCAGAGCAGGCTTTGGCCTTTGGAACCATGAAAGACCCTCCCCTTGATCGAGTTTTGTCAACCTCTGCATCAGCAATACCCCAGTAGCCTGAACATACCCCCAATGTCGAAGCCATGGCAGCGGCCATGCAATTCTGTCGTTGAGGCTGACGAAAACAGCAACAAGAAAAACATATATATAGGAGTACCGGGGCTTTAGACTAATTAAACGCGATGGCGCCGGAAGTTCGCATAACAAACCAATTTTACTTTCGAAAAAAAAAAAAAAAGCGTTGCGCCATCATCGCGAGAGTGCAATCGGCGCGCTCCGTAAACTTCGGCTCCAAGTTTGGGCTTGACGAGTCTATACTCCGGTTGACTTGAAGTCCGACCGTCGCGGACGCTTAAATCCCATAGAGAAATTCAAGCAACACCAGAAGTGTTTTCTAACGAAGACCGGAGATCATCGGCTCTGTAGTTTTGCTACTAGGACTAAACCAATCAGGCAGAGTGAATGCGCGGCGGCCCGGCTCTTTTTCTGTGGGTATTTAGCCGGTTGTTGCGAATCCAGAGAAAGAACGTGCGTGGTGACGATGCACTTTTGGCACTGCATGATTGGCTGCACCTGATTGCGGCGTTGTCTATGGTCAGACTTAAAGTGAAACATAGGATCAGATCAGATCAGAATATGTTTATTGAAATCAAGAATTACGGAGAGTTGCCTTTCACTTCAAAGGGAAATCTTCGCGTTGCGGCGGTTCATGAACTTGGCAACTTCATTCTTGTATGATTATGAGGTGAGAGGTGATGGTGTGAGGGAACATATGGAGGAAGCTTAAAGAGAGGACGCCAACGCTCCCTTGGACACATAGTCCAGGAGAGACCGGAGAACCTCCGTCCGTCGTTGGGAGTCGCGCACGGGATACGTCCAGTCCGTTAATCTTTGTGGCCGATGGTCTGCTGGGAGCTTCTCGATGGCCTCTGTCCTGGGCGAATCGAGGGCCTTGCATTCCCATAGGATGTGTTCCAGGTTGGGAAGGGCCTCGGGATCTTTGCATCTTTGGCACCTCGGGTCCGGAGGGACCGCATAAGGCTGTGTCTTACGTAACTGGGAGAGGGTAATGTGGTATTGGAGTCTTGGCGTGACCGCACCCCCAGTGCGAATGCGCCGAAGCAACACCATCTCCCTTCTCTTAAAAACCTTGTCTGGGATGAGGTACACCTCCGGTTCCCAGGCTTCTTGTAATGCTTTCTTGCGCGCCCTCCGGGCTCTCCGGAGCTCCTCCGTGGGATCGTAGGGCTCCTCTTCGTGTTTCTGGGCTTGTTGTGGGGTATCATCGCAGTCAGGCGCTAGCCGGGACGGCTGTGATGAAATTCTCATCTCGTGCTGTTCCGCTGCGTGAGCCACCATGTTGCCGGGGATTTCTTCATGTCCCGGGATCCAGCGAATGCTGATTCTCGTACTGTGATTCCGGAGGAGTCTCAGTGCCGTTTGAAAGATGAGATCGATAGTGGGGCTAGAGGTTGCCTTGTGTTTAGTCAAGTTTTTGACCGCCTCTTGCGAGTCTGTGTAGACTATGAGGTTTCTTCTCTTGTTGGGGATACCCTCATAGTTGACCAGTGCCATTAGGATGGCCCTTTTTTCTACTAAGTCTGGCGTGTTCATGGCGTCGCGGCCCGAACCCGCTATGACGTCGAAGGGCTGGTCACCGCTGCTTTGGTAGAATACCGCTGCCGCTGTCCAACCCCGAGGGCCCGCCGCCCCGTCGACGTACGCTATGGTGTTGTTGGCGTCTGACTTAACCGTCTTGACCTCAGCTATGTGTTGTTTTACAAATTCTTGACGTCTCTCTTTGTTCTTCTCCGGGTGCATTCTTCTGGGTATGGGCTTCGTACCGTGAGTGATGCAGACCATTTCCCATGGTGGCCTAGCTTGGGGGAGGGGAGGGAGCTCAGGGAGAGGGATGTCCATGAACTCAGCGATCGCCCTGCCTTCTTCTGTGTGATGCAGCCGCGCCATCTGTGCATCTTCCTGTTGCACTAGAAGATCTTCAACTTCTGGCAAATAGACGCATTTGTGAAGCTCTTCTTTCTTTGTGTTTCTCGGTAGCCCTAGAATGGCGCGTCTCGCGTCATTGAGCATGGTCTTGAATTGGTTTTTGTGGCCCTTTGTTAGCTTGTAGAATCGTACCGCATACGTGACTTTCGAGACCAACGTGGCCGTCACCAGTTTCCGTGCCGTTTTCTCCCCAGCTCCGCCGAGCCTATGGGAGATTCTCCTCACTAAGTTGAGGCCTTGCTTCCACTTGTGCCTAATCTCGATGAGCCATTTGGTAGTGTTGTCGATAGCGTAGCCGAAGTTGACCCCGAGGACTTTAATAGAGTCTTCCTTTGCTATTGGGTCTCCAGCGAACGTGAGCGCGAGGTCGGTTAGTTCCCGACCTTTTCCGAAGACAGTGTACTTTGTCTTCTCTGGCGAAGGGAACATGCCCACTTCCTTAAGAAAATCAGCAATGGTGTCCAGTCCTTCTTGCAGGGCGGCCTTCTGGTTGTCCGGCGTACCTTCATGGGTCCATATCGTGACGTCGTCGGCATATGCCGTTGCATTCAGCAGTTGAATCTTATGGAGTCTCCAGAGCAGGGGCGCCATGACGATGTTAAAAAGTGTTGGCGACAGCACAGCTCCCTGTGGGACTCCAATGTTGTTCTCCTTGGTGGCACCTTCGCGCGCTTCCTTTCCGTACCCAGCCTTGACTCGGTACTTCCGGTCGGTGAGGAAGGCTTTTACGAAGTCCAACTGTTTGCCAGTGAGCCCCTGCTCCTCCATCTTATTGATGACAGATGCGTGGGGGACACTGTCAAAAGCCTTCTTAATGTCAATTGACACGATGACTCGGAGGCTCCGCTTAGTCCTCGGCAGATTGACAACGTCGTGATAGATCATTGCGAGGCTGTCATGCGTGCTGAGATTGGCGCGGAACCCAGTCTGCGTGGGGTGAAAGATCCCCTTGCTACTGGCGTTGTACTGGATTCTTGCCAACACCATTCTTTCCATGAGTTTTCCTATAACGGACGTCAAAGAGATCGGTCGTACGTTCTTGGGATCCGTAGCAGGCTTCCCAGGCTTTGGGATTGGTGTGACCACCGAGGTTTTCCACTCGTCCGGGAGCACGCCAGAGTCCCAAATCCGGTTGAACCATGCGAGCATGGCCTTCCGGGTAGGGTCCGGCGCATTACGGAGCATGCGGACGGTGACACCGTCCGGGCCTGGGGCGCTCTTGGTCCTGCATTGTTTTATCGCAGCATCCAGCTCCCATTCCGTGAAGGGCAGATCTCCTGGGTTCTGTGAGGGGCCGGTATGCTGTCTTTGGTAGATGCCTGGGTCCGGCTTCTTTTGTGGTTGGGGGAAAAAGACTTCACCAAGTTTGTCTGCGATCTTCTCGTTCGACAGCAGCGCAATCACGGGGACCGAACTTATCCCTTTCTTCTTCCCATACATGGAATTAAATGTGCGCCATACGTCGCCCATGTTCGTATGCCTATCGAAGGTCTCACAGTACTCGGGCCACCTCTCAAGTCCGAGCTGCCTGGCGTACTTGCTAGCTTCATTCGTGAGCCAATTCACCTTGGTGAGATGTTTTCTTTTCCTCTTTTTCCTGTACAGCGTTAGAGCTTTCGTTCTCCTATTCCAGAGGGAGAGGAGATGACTATCCGGAGTCGGTGTATCCTCGTCGACCTGTCTCGTATCTACTGCTACTTTGGCAGCAGCTGTTAGCAGAGACGTAACATGGTGCGGCTCGAAGTCATCTCCTTGATCCAGAAGGTTCTCTCGAAACTTTTCCCAGATGATTGTCATAGTCTATTTTTTGGGGTGTTTGCTTTTGGCTCCTATGTTCAATTCGATGATAATGGGGAAATGGTCACTCCCCCAAGCATCGTCCAGAACGGTCCAATGCAGCATGCGTGCGGTGTTTGCCGGGGTGAGAGTGATATCGATGGATTCCCTCTGGTTAGCTATTGTTGGGTACCTCGTAGGTTCGGTGGGATCGTTCGCCATTGTTACGTCGGCTTGCTCCATTATTTTATTGAGTGCCTTGGCGTGCGGGTTCTTGTTGGGTTGACCCCAACTCTCTGCGTGCACGTTGAGGTCACCACCAAGAACCATAAAATCGTCGGGGTAGTCTTTACGGAGATGCATGATCCAGGAGTAATCCCGTTTCTTCTGGGGCCTGAGATATGCCGAAGCAATGGTTAGTCTTCTTTCCGTGGACTGCAGGGCTACGCGGATCGCCACCACCTCCTGCAGTTCCGTGCACCACCTTGACGTATCGATGATTATATGATGCATCTTTTCTTGGATGAAGATGGCAGCTTGTGCTTGAATCTTCTCCTCCTTCTTGTAGGTATGTTTAATGGATGGCATGTAGTATTGCTTGTATCCTGGTATGGTTATCTGGTCAGTTTTTGTCTCTTGCAACAGCAGGATATCGAATGTCTGACGCTTTAATTTGTGGTTGAGCTCTGCTCTCCGTTGACTGAGGCCGCGGCAGTTCCACTGGAGGATCCTCAGCGGCTTGTTACCCATGGTGTTGGGGAGCATCTTGAGGCAGAGGGTAGCTGGTCGAGGGTGCTTGTTGAAGCGTCATGAACTGCTGCATTTGCTGCAACAGGTGCTGCTGTATTTGCTGCATCTGTTGTTGTTGCGTCTGGAGCTGCTGCTGTAATTGCAGTTGCATTTGCTGTTGCAGTTGTTGAAGGGCTTGTTGCCAGTCCACCGGCTGGTGCTGAGCGTGGTCTTCCGTGGTGGAAGGTTCTACCACCTGGGTCGAGGGGGCAGACTCCTTTATCTCCGGAGTCGGGTTTCCCACGTGCTGCTCTTTCTGCTGGCGCTGCTGCCCCCTTCCTGCCCTGCGGGCTTCCATCGCTGCCTTGATGTGACCCAGTATGGTATTCCTTCGCGCATCCCTGCGCCTGTCTGATTCTTCCATCTTGCGCTTGAGTTGCATTAGTTCAGCCTCCAGGCGCTTGTACCTGTCGTTGTCGGCTTGCTTCTCGGTGTCAATGGCGCGCAGCTCTTTCTGCCATGCCCTGACCTCGTGCTCGTCGTCTGCGTAGTACCCCTGCGGCTTCCTAACGGCCTGAGCATAGTCTCTGGAGTTGGCCCGGCGTGCCGACGTAGATCTGCCACGAGACCTGTTTCTTCTATGTCCGTTGCGCGATGCGCTTCTCGACGCTTTCCTGCCGGTATAGATGCCGGCAGATGTACTCCTGCTTCTGCTTCTTCCGGTGTCTGGGGCTTTCCTATGAGAGCTGCTGTCCCTGTTGAGCAGTGGAAAATCTTCAATTGTCACTTGGGGTGGCTTTTCCTGCGTACTCACCGCTGTCGCGGTACACCTTCTCTTGTTTGATGGCTTCCCACGTTTGCTCTTCGGCTGAAGCATCTGGTCCGCCCGTATCCTCGCCGGACACTTAGGGTCGGTCGCCAGGTGCTTGAGCGCGTGGCAATTAACGCAGTAGGTGCGCTCGCACACGTGGCCCTCTTGTGTGATGCAGCCGCAGTCAGGACACCTGGGCTTCTTGGTACAGACCTTCTCTTTGTGTCCCAATCCTTGACACCTGCGGCACACCACCGTGGTCGGCCTGTAGAGGGTTACCTTGGTGATGAAGTCGTGGTATTGGACTGTTCTCGGTGGACGCTTTCCTTGGAATGTTACTAGCGCAAGCCCTCTGTTGCCTAAGGGCCTGGCATAAAGGATCTCACGGTACCTGCAGCGCAGGGCATCCAGCATTTCCGCAGGACTCTCGTTGGGATCAACTCCGTGCGCTACTCCCCTGCATGTGTCCTCAGGAGGAATTTCGTGGGCAACTACCTCGACGACTTTATCTGGAGCCTGGATGTGCTTCATCTTGAGTAAGACTTGCGCTTGGCTACGATCCTGCACGATGACTGAGACGGTGTTGGTGACTTTCGAGGACCTGAAGATTGGCAACTCCTCTTTCCTGCATCGCGCTGGATTGACGTTTAGCGCACTGTAGAAGATCCTCTGCAGGGTATGAACGGGAATGCTTGTGATGTTGTAGCGTTCCTGCGCGCGAAAGACTATCACGTAGCGATCTTCCTGACTCGTTGGCTTCGTTGCGTTTGCCAGAGCCAGCGCGGTCGTCTCCATCATGTTCCCTTTCTTCTTGCGTCTCCGGTAATACACCTCTTGCCAGGGCTCGCCCGTATCCTCGGAGTCCTCGCGAGGCACGGATTCTGCTCTCCGCTCGCTTGATGTCTCGTTGACGTCCATTGAGACCTCTGTGTAGATTTCCGAAATTTCCGACCGGTTAGTGCCGGTGCTGCCGGCGCTTGGTCTTCTAACTCTCTTGTTAATACCCCCTCCACTTCGGGTGTCGACGTGGTGTGCGTGATACGGCGCCGTACTGGTTTGGCGTTCGGTGGCTTCGCTCCTTGGGTCGTGGCACGGTGGCGGGTCCCTGCCAGCGCCTTGGAGTCTTCCTTTGTAAAAGCTTCTTGCGAGCTCGAAATGAGGTCTGCCTCATGCTTGCGCAGGGCCGCGGGCGTCACCGCGGCAGGTGGTGGTTGCGTCGGCGAGCCCGCTTCTGCCATGCTGGAGCTAGGCCTAACGCCGGTTAGGCCCAACCGGTCGGCGTGGCTGCTGATAACTTCTGCGATGAATCGCAAACTAATGAAATTTGTGGCATAAAGACTACTTGCCCAGACTCCTGAGACCTTCCGAAAGGATGTGTGACCAATCCGTGTCGAAACTGACCACTAATCCGCAATAAAAGAGCCTAATCTGCAGAGACCGAGATCGACACGTCTGCTCTACTTGCCGCCAACCACTTATCCGAAACATAGGAGAGGGCCACAAAGTGATTGTGTAAAAAAAAAAGAAGAAAAAATAACGGTTTTTAAAATACATGTTTAGGCCTTGGTGCATAAATGCCCCTTGTAAAATGAAATTCCTTCTTTTTATTCAATGTTTTTTTTTTTTTTTGTTTTTAGCTGAAGCCTTTTGCGTATGAGTTAGATCTCCTTTTCCATGTTTGTGTCGGTTACCTTCCGGTATTGTGTTGTGAAAATGATAGCCGCGACACCTGAGTGCTGTCTCCACGCACTTTTTTTAGAAGTCTTGTTTCCAATGACAGGAACACCCTGCACGCCGCATTGTGTTTTGACAGCGTGTCATTAAATACAGTCCGTGGCCAACCGCGGGCCCCAGATTGAACAAGCCTACGGCGTTAGCGTTCGGCTAGAAGTCGTGTTCTCACTGACTGGACTCCAGTCCCCGTCAAACACTGACGTTGTTGTCGTGTCGAATCTGGGGATACGGTGACCTTCTTTAGTGACGCAGAAAAATTTAGCACTTACGCGTTCTTATTGGGGAGGTGTTGCCGTAGCCCTTTCCGAGGCGAAGCGATTCATAGTTTATGTCGTCTGTAGATGGCGCTCCTGGCAGCGGGACGCTGGTAAATTTATTATTGTAGAAATTTCGAACATCTTATGAATTTACGTTTGCGGAGGAACTATAAATAGAGCCGATTAATCAGATTGCCTGCCCGAAGCCTGAGAAGTTATTGCAACGGCTCGTCCATCGTCATGCCTCTAATATTAACTAAAAAAGACAGCAAAGCCAAACTTGCCCAACCAACCGTAGCCTTAAGAATTACGCTGTGTGCATTTTATACTTAAGTATCACAGCATTTTAATGACCTTTAGGTTCAAAATGAAGTTCGAAATTCAAAGAAGCCTTTACGGATGTTGATTCTCGCAGACACCTTGGATATTATGCTCTACAGAACGTCTAAATACACATTATGCTAAAAACAAATTACACCGGATATATTAAACGAAATTTTCTGCCACTTAGAGCTACATTTGGAAGTCTTGGAAAGCATTAGAGGTCTACGTTATAAGGAGGCAGTGAGATTACTCTCGGAATCCGATTGCGGCTACGATTTAGAACGATCATTCATCGATGCAACAGAAAGCTTACGCAACCTAAACTTTAGATGTTTATACAGCGTGAGGTCAACCTTCCATTGTATAGCAACACTGGTTCATGCAGTGAATGAGAAATTCAGTCAGTTTTGAACATTGCACGACATAGTGCCGGCACGGTACCCATCCAGATTGATACGGCAGGGGTAGGTATTGATCCCAGGATCCCTAAGTTCTGCAGCCCGAACTTTCGCTATGCTTGCTCCGAGCTGCCATTCTCAAACGCACTTGGAGGTATGTCGCCGATGGTTTTCTTGTGAATAAGATTCAAGTGCCGTTCAACAACCAGGACTGACGGGAAAGAAAAACCTCGCCACTTGGACCCCATTTTTACTGAGGGAATACATGTCACTTCTCGAAAATGTAGTGGCATTGGTACCGACACGATTTCTGTGTATGAAACGGCAGCACACGTTACAGCCTTGGGGCTTGCCCCGTCGAATCGAGAGGGGTGGCTGTTGCAATCTACCGTAGTAGGCATTGAGGACCAACAAGGACAGCCGTCTCTGCTCTTTCCGCGAGACCGGTATCTCGGCTTGCCGGTGGCAGCCCTCTCGCTCGGCGCCGCGCTGCTGCGCGACAGCTTGGTCAGTGTTGTCTCCCACACGTGCTGCTCACACCGCAAGGTTATGATTTGGTGCTGTATGCGCTTTGGCGCCGCGCTACTGTGCGACAGCTTGGTCAGCGTTATCCCCTACACGTGCTGCTCACACCGCTAGGGGATGATTTGTTGCTGTATGCGCTCTGCCTAATGCAAATGAGTGGACTGGAATATATTTTGCGTAGTAAAGCGTTTGTTTAGGCAAACAATATTGACATTTTAGAGAGTATAAGTGCCAGTAAAAATGATGCTTACCTTATTGGCGCCATTGCTTCAAACCACAAGCTAGCTTCTACTAGTAATTCTAAAATATTTTGGGGTTGATACGAGAAAACAGCCTGTTGAAGCAGGTCCTATCTCCTTGGAGAGTTTCAGGCACAGTGTGTGCGGAGATTCTTCAAAAAGAATTATTCAATTGCAAGGAATGACTGGATTACAAAAAAATAACTGGAATTCATGGAATGACTGGATTACAACGAATGGCTTGATCGCCTGCTGTATTTTCTTGAATCTAGACCCAGGCACCAACGCTTTGATAAGAAGCGACTCTAACAATCCAGAATCAGGAAAAGAAGTTCTTCGGACAATTTAATAAGTTCCCTTAACAAGACGGAGCTGACAAACCTTAAGCTCTGTTGCTTTGAGCTCACGAATTATAATAAAGACGAATGTTGGGAGCCATCATGGCCCACCTAAGTAACCCACATGAACTCGCAGTACATCCGGTGAAGAAGATTTTGAGCTCAGTTGAACAGATCCAGACATAAAAGGAAACCGTGATGCATGACTGGGAATTGAATACAAAAAGACCTTTGGAACTAAAAGGAACAATACCCTTTAACTTAAACTGCAGAAGCTACTAAGTTAGGACAAAATTTATTCGGATTGCACGTGTTCCATTACGTCGAATGCGTCACATGAAAGCGGTAAACATAGTAATTACTCTAAAGGAGGTTGAAGGGCGCTAACTCCACTATGTTCGATCATTAGCCACTTTATCGTCGCAGTTCATTGCACCTAATCATATCTAACAACGCATGTGTGAACTCTGAAGTAAGTAATCCCCCACTTCTATAGTTTGTAAAATCGGTCTGTCAACTGCCTTAAAACAACCTTTTCGCCGTTTCAGTGCTCCGCGGTGAAGGCCCTCCAGTTCGAAAGAAAATATCGTCAGGGATGGTTCGTTTTCAGGAAGGTGTGTTTCGTCGAGAGGTCAGTGTAGCGCTGTCGGCAGACAAACGCTAGTCTGTACTTTTCACTATAAGGCTAGACGCACCTGACGCTACGAGTTGATGGGACCAATCAGAAAGTGTCAAAAGCGTACCATCATGTTCTTCATTTCGTTATACGGGCTATATCGATCTTAAACAAAAAAAGGCCCAGTGACTTGCGTTTTTCACGCTGCTTGATCATTCCCATTAGCTCGTAGCGTGGACTGCGCCTAGACTTAAGCTGAAACAAAGAATATATAGAACTATGCCAAGCAAGGAAGTTATCGAAGCATATCGGCTGGCTGCGTTGATCTCTCCTTAATCACCACTTTGAAGTGATGATAAAAGATCTGCTAGGCGGCTTCAATGGCGACGCCTTAGAATTCCTGGTATTTGCTTGCGATCTACCGGCATGTGCTCCGATGAAATCGAATGTTAGAATCTGACTTTTGGTATAGCCCACAGTGAACTGCCATGCAGGAAAGCCAGGGCGTTGTAACAGAGAGAACAGGTGAAGGGTAGCAGGGGTTACCACGACTACCACGCAAAAGACTAACTGATGGGCTCTTACTGTGCCAGTAAATAAGCTGAGCAATATTGCCGCCCGCAGGGCCGAGAAAACAACGCTCGGTCACCGGCATCTAGAAGATTCGCATTCATTCTCGCACCAGACGTAACTTTCCACCTGCTTTGTTGTTCTCGAAAGTGCCAGTTCATCCTCGCTCCAAGCGCGCGAGAACTTCGGGGGCAACAACTCGACGTGGCTCCTGGTGATTCCTGCTAGTCTTCGAGAAGAGATCTTCCAAGCCTGCCACGACGACCCAACATCTGGTCACCTTGGCTACAGTAGGACTCTTGCACGGATCCGAGAAAAATACTACTGGCCCAAGCTCCCGAAGACTGTCCACCTCTACGTCCGTTCGTGCCACGAATGCCAACGACGCAAGAAACCACCGACGAAGCCGGCAGGTCTCCTGCAACCGATCGCGCCCCCGACTGCACCATTCCAGCAGATTGGAATGGATCTTCTCGGACCTTTTCCGCCGTCAACGCAGGGAAACCGTTGGATAATCGTGGCAACTGATTATCTCACCAGGTACGCCGAGACGAAAGCACTCCCGTCGGGGACCGCCGCGGAAGTAGCCAAGTTCTTCGTGGAATCTATCGTCCTCCGACACGGCGCTCCCCAAGTCCTGATTACGGACCGAGGATCCTCGTTCATGGCGCAACTGACACAAGAGATACTCCGCCTGAGCCACACCGACCACCGCCGAACCACGGCATACCACCCGCAGACCAACGGACTGACGGAGCGGCTGAACAAGACCATCGCCGATATGATCTCGATGTACGTAGACGTGGAACACAAGACGTGGGATGAAGTGTTGCCCTACGTCACGTTTGCGTACAACACGGCGATTCAAGAAACTACCGGCATTACACCTTTTCAGCTGGTGCACGGCAGGAAGGTGACGACGATGCTCGACGCCATGCTGCCCCATGACCCGACGGACGACGGCACCGACGACGCTCAGCTGGTCACCCAACGAGCAGAAGAAGTACGCCAGCTGGCCCGCCTTCGAATAAAAGACCAGCAACGTGTGGACGCTGGCCGCTACAACCTTCGTCGCCGCGACGTGGAGTTCCAGCCCGGAGACAGGGTGTGGGTGTGGACGCCCATTCGCCGCCGCGGCCTCAGCGAGAAACTGTTAAAACGCTACTTCGGACCCTACAAGGTCATCCGCCGCCTTGGGGACTTGAACTACGAGGTGCTCCCCGACGGAACCCGACCATCAGGACGCCGCCAGCCACGACCCGAAGTTGTTCACGTAGTTCGACTCAAGCCGTTCTACGCGCGCTAGAACTGCAACACTGCATGTTTATTTCGTTTCACCGTAAATTTTTTAGCCATTTCTGTTTTCCTTTCGCGTTGCATCGGGACGATGCACTTTTAAAAGGGGGGATAATGCCGCCCGCAGGGCCGAGAAAACAACGCTCGGTCACCGGCATCTAGAAGATTCGCATTCATTCTCGCACCAGACGTAACTTTCCACCTGCTTTGTTGTTCTCGAAAGTGCCAGTTCATCCTCGCTCCAAGCGCGCGACGCTCGAGCCTTCTTTGCCGAACTTTCGAGATAGTGACGCACGGTAGATAAGCAGCTACCCGCGACCTTGTCGAGTCAGTCTCGCTCGCGCTCTGTTTCGCCGCCGAATCGCCGCCTGCTTTTCTGCTGCCTCGACGCTCTTTCGTTATTTATTTTTGGTTGGCACAAGTTCGCCCATTAAACCTTTATAGTTCAGTTCACTGCTCGTCTTCGTGTCACCTCCGTTCGTGACAATATAAAAGTTTGGTATAACCATGTTTTAACTGTAGTACACAATGTGATTAGGGATTGACATCTGTGTTTGATTACTCGGGGCACGATTCAGTTTGGGCTTCCGGGAAGACTGCTATAGAAATTTTATGAACTCTGATACCTCTGGTCGTACTTACCGTCGTCTATTAGTGTGAATACTCTTTGGCGGAAGTATGTGGTGCTCTGGCGCTCACTCAGCAGGTGCGCGTCTCTCAACATCTGTAAAGGCGCCGCGCTGTCAGTTAAAACCGTTCGGACAATGAACTTTAAAGGCCGCTGTATTTACGCTTGTTTTGTCGTGTTAACCATTTCGATTTCCGGCAACGTCGAAACGAATTTCATGGTGCCGACACTTACCTCCCGCTACCTTGTCTGAAGGAAATTATATAGTGCCACCAGTGTGCGACGTTATTGGCAACTCATAAATTCTTGGCGTCTTGGCTACGGAAGAGACATAGATGGAAACAAGGGTTTTTGAAATGGGACCCTACTAGTATAAATATCTCCGTCGCGTATCACCCAGGCAAAAGATACTGAGTTACTAGTTGTGGATGCATGCTGGACGCCCGATGTTCCGTAGAAGAGAGCAGTGTTTACACGTTCCTAAAAAAAAAGGAACGAAAGATCGTTCCTCATTCCTTCTGAGTTTTGGAACGCGTTCCCGCCACACGTTCTGTATGTGAAAAAGGAACTCGTTTCCGTTAGTGTTAAAAAATGGAACGCACCGTTACATGTACGTTACATTTGCATTTTGATGATTACCATATTTTGTTAGATCGAGAAAAGTTTTCTTTTTTTTATATATCCCATCGAATTGTACCATACGAATTTGAATGCCGTGATGGAATGGCAGCAGGAGAAGAAAACAAGCCGGAACAGGGTTTCATTTGTTGATATGTTCACCTTTAAAAATCTCAGCTTTTAACCATATCCATGTTTGTGATGGGCGATTCAGACGAGCCAAATGTACTGTTACCCCTCATTGCACAAGCGTTTTACAACAACCTTACACGTTTCAATCTAACAAAGGGCCTTTTTCCAACTTAAACAACAGTTGCTTCTCGATGTTGCTTCTCGGAAGACGAGCAAGCGAAGAAGAAGGTAGGGCTTTTGGAAGGTCAGTATAGAAAACTACAAGTCCTCCATCGGGAACGTTGGATTCGTTGTTCAGTTTGAAGGTGAGGGACAAGGGGAGAAGACATAAAGGTTAATTTTTGCGTACCTTCAATTGACCAATGTTCGGGATGCAAGAGTCTGTTCGATGTCTCGTAACCAGTTATTTTGTTGTAGCTGTAGGTTTCTTTGTGGAAGTTCAGGGATGGCTGTAGTTGGCCTTATATTTCTGGGTGTATGAGGGTCCGTGGAGGCAAAGAAAGTAGCTAAGTTTGAAACTTCCCTCTTTCTGTGTCTTTTCCTTCGTCTCAAAGTTTTGATTTTTATACCGCAGTCTCAGGCACTGAAAAAAGAGTCGATGATCACTAGGTCTCCTGCACCCGACTGTTACCAAGCAAGGACCACACAAAATAAACTCTAAGATAAGTAACCAGAAGGTCAACAAAATTGTGCTCTTCGTATAGATATTGCTTTTATATTTTTAGAATTTTCTTCCTTGAAATAAAATAAAAAATACTTCCTGGAAAAAAAGAAAAGTAACGCCGTTCCTTTTTCTGTTCCAGTAAAAATGTAACGCGTTCCCGTTCCAGTTCCACCGATGCAAAATGGAACGGCGGCGTTCCTTCGTTCCTCCTAAAAGGAACGCGTTCCAGGAACGCCGTTCCTTACAGCACTGGAAGAGAGCTATATGTGCCTCTAGCACTAAAGTTTATTGACGCAAGCTCCACCAGACTGTGGTAGCTAAGCAATCCGCCAGAATCATGCAAAAAAGAATTATCGAGAGGTGGCCTTATAGATGGTATAGAACGGATGGTGTGATGGCGCCGTGGAGAGATGAGCTTTAACGACTGCAACAACATGGCGGGATACGGTGCTGGGATAAAAGGTATGCTGCACAAAGAACAAAGTAATATGTTTTGTAGTGTCTTCATCCTGTATGTCGCTTTTATTTTATCTCTGTAACTTACCAGAATGCTCCAATTCGTCGAGACGTTGCTGTCGTTCAAAGAAAGGGGGCACAACATAGCTTATGGTGGACGCCTAGTGCGCATGCGCAGAAATTTCGATTGTTATTTTGCTTAGAATCGCCGCTCGTTTTTACATACCTGCTATGGAACAGAGATTCGGGACTGAAATATAGCGAAGTTTAACATCGTTTAGTGGTAAAGAAACTGATCTCACTAAAGAAACTGCACTTTCACAATTTTAATAAAGGTAGATACTATTCGGTACGACCCAAATAACAAAAGCTATCTATGATATTTTTTGGCGAAGAGACAAGATGCACGCGCGTATTCCCATAGGGATGCAGAGGGGCACCAGCAAATTAGACTGCTCCGCTTCAGCGCATCCGGTCCTAAGACGTCGCAAGAGGCTTAAAACCGGTCTGGTCTCTCTCGTCTTACTCGGTTGCATATGTGTGAACGGCGCTTATGATTAATATAACTAAATTACCAATGAAAACAGTTTTATGCTTCTACACTCGCGTTTATTCTGCGAAAGCATGTTCTGAGTGCCGTGAAATAAACCCATATTATTAAAAAAACAAAAAAACAAACAAACATAAAATACTCAGTGTAATATCTTAAGATAGCAATGCCAGCGATTTTTATTTTAAATAGTGGCTGCTTAGAGCACTCTATGAAGACGACCAACACTCCCTATACTTCATTTCATCATAACTAAGGGCACAGTCCAAGTCTAGGAGACGCATAGACATGAACTTACGCATTAAAACAAAATTAAGGTAACGGTACAGTCATTGAGATTGACAAATGCCCAGATGACATAACTTTGGTGCACTTTGATTGGCTTCATCGGTCTGTGGTGTCGATTGCGTTCTGAATTACGGCGAAGCGAAGTATGCAGTAAGCAAGTGCTCTAACACGTGTTTTGGTGCATGGGAACGCAAAGAGGGACACGAGAATGAAAGATAAACATTTTGAGAATCCGCAGTAAGAGCGCGATGACGAGACAGACAACATCACTCAATCCTCGTTTGAGGTCGGAGGAAAACCAAAGCCCATAGAATTATCTCGAAGGTAAACAAAAGCTCAAGATGCTCAAAGAGCAGACAAACTTGCGCGCCATAGACACCTCTGCGGGACTTGCCGCGTAGACTAAAATTGACGAGTACGGGGCTGTTAACGCGTGCGCGGCATCTGACATTTTGCAAAAGAGAGCTGCCACGCATATTCGTAACTCGCTTCGCAACCCAAAAAGCAAAGATTACAGTGCGCAGAAGGCGCTTTCTGGAATGATCTATATACCTTTTCCACAAGTGTGTCGCTATCTTGAATGTCGTCACTTTCAACATGGGCGAAAACATAGTTTTGCCGTCGCCACACCAATAGAATACATTCAGAATAAAGTGTAATCATCACCCATTCTCGTTTTGCCTCACCTCTATTTTTATTTCTTTTTTACTATTTGCACATTTTTTGTTTTGTTGCTTATACTACATGTGCCTACCCCTTGATTGGGGACGAGAGGAAAACGAAAAAGGTCTATAAGCATGGAAGGCTCGTGAAGTCAAATTTCGACTTTAACACTTTAAGTCTAAGTGCGACAATTTTAAGGAATCATGAAGGTGCTGCGAATGCAAAGCAAAAACAAGACGTGCAGGGCAGCCAAAAAGGCAAATAAAAGCAGGACCGTGACGTAGCAGTCATCCTCGGGGGCATTAATGCAAAACTGGTCAACCTCAAGACACTGAAAGAAAGAGTGGAGAGCGCTGGAAAATTTCAACAGGTGATGGCTGCCCAATATGACGACATTTTGAAACAAGTGAGCCAACGCGAGAACAAAGTAGCTGACACACAGAAACTATTAGAAAATGTGGAAAACTTCGAACGCAGAGACATCTGCAGTTAGCAGTTCATGACATGGAATGGCTAAGTAGAAAACTGAACCTCGAGATTCACTGCGTTGCTAAAACTGTGAATGAAGACCTCTTCTGCAGTGAAGTTGCAACACGGCTAGAAATTTTTCCTTTGATAACAGCGAAATAGCCGATTTGCATAGCTTCCCCTCAACGAGGCAGAGGGGTTAGAGCGATAAACTGGCAGCTGAAAGTGACCCCCCTCCTTCCGCCGCCATGTTGCACACATTCGACCACTAGTCACGTGACCTTATAGTTTTACGTCTAGATTTTAACGAAGTACCGCGTACAAATATTTGCTTAAATTGATCTTTAATAACGTTACCAACGAGATAAGTTATGTTTTATTTGTTTTAAGTCCAAAATGTGCTGTTACGACAAAAACTCGGGCAGCTTCGCAATGTCTCCGTTAGATGCCGGCTGCCGCGGTGCTCTATTTTGGATTTTTTTATCGGAGCTAAAGACTGATCTATGGGTCTAACAGTATTGAAAAATAGTTTATCATGTTTTTTACAGTGATCGCAATACAAATCTCAGCTCAGTTTTGCGTAAAAGCCTAAAGATTTGGCCAGGTCACGTGTCTAGAGGTGGAGGAAACGTGCTTGCATGGAAAACTGATGATGAATGAGCAATTGTTGTTCGTTACGAAGATGACCAGATTAAGATCGCTTGAGTCTTAATTTTGTGTGCTTTTTTTTAGAACTTTGTTACTTAAAGGTTGATAGGCGTTTGGCACACCTTTCCAAAGAACGCTCTCAGGCCGCCGCCGTGCTGCTGATGCTTACGCTGCTGGTGCGACTCTTGCGCCCTCTATCAGCCAGAAATTATCTGCCACTCTCTTGGACTGTGGAAACCCGCTCAACGCGAATCTCTACCTATGATTTGCGGTTTTGCAATCGACGTTTTCAGGACCCACTCAAAGGTTTCCACTTAATTTTTCTTTTGCATGCAGCGTACCCTTTCTGTGTTATCCTCCACTGTGACAAATAAGTGCCTGCCATTCAAGCTTTTCTGCTCAACATTCACGAGAAACGAAGGAGAGGAAGGAAATCAAACGGCCCTCGACGCGATTTTGCGAACAATGACAAAGGATTTTCCCCCTGCCAGAGATAATCCGTGTAGAGTCCTTTTCAATCATAGGCAGAAATAGTTGTTGGGGTTGGAGTTAGTCGCGCCTGTTCTTTTGCCTTGGTGCTGGTGTGAAAAAAGGAAGCTCTCCCCAAAACGTACCCCAAAACGAAGTCATACTGGATTCCATCCGATCGTCAGGATGTGACTGTCGTCGACTGTGACTTTGTTATTTGAGATCTTTCTCAAATGAACTGTTTCCAGTGTTACGTACAATACATTGTTCCAATGTCTACCCTTCTGAAGTGCATGTCCGTGTCCTGTCCATCGGTAAACACGTTATTTGTGAGCGTGAAAAATGCATGCCTTTAGGCTATCTTATGTTGTAAATTATTTACGACAGCTAAGCGCTTGGTCGTTTTACACGTGGGACGCGGCTAATCGGGCGGCGCCATAAAACACTTATCGTAAAAAAAATCACGACAGCTGTACAATTGTTTTGTCGCGCGCATACTAACAAAAATAGTTCACTTCTTTTTTTTCTTTTTTTTTTCAAATGTGATACAATGCTTTCTGAATGTTCTCTGGAAATTAAATACACCATGAAACACAAAATACAGCGGGAAAAGACGAAAATTTAGCCACCAGCAGTGTTTGAAATTTCGCATACGCAGGCTGCGCCTATCGAAATCACAGTCTACTTGGTTAGGGTTGGCAGGGATGCCGGTGATAGTCTAGCCTCAAACCCAGTGACTGGGCTCGAAAACAGTTTGTTGCCCTTGGGCTCGAGTGTTTCCTGAAAAGGTGCATAGCTCCCCAAGAACTAAAATTTCAATTTGAATATTGTCACGGAGGACAAGTGATGAGGCGGCGAATAACTGACGAAACTAAACGTTTAATGGGGCGAACTTGTGCCCAAAAATGAAGAAGGAAACAGAAGATAACAATAGAGCGTCGCGAACGTCGAAGTCGGCGTAAGCGCAGAGTCGAACGCTGGGGCGAGACTGAGTCCGGTTGGTTACGCGGAGCCCCTTTTGTGCACGCGTGGGCTTCTGGAACATTCGGCCTGGAACATTCGGCGCGCAGAACATTCTAACCTAGAACGAGCAACACGGTTCTCGAAATTACCAGCAATCTAAATTGGAAGAATAAATAAAAGATGCGGATAAAAGAAAGCCCAGGGTTCGAACCCTGGGCTTTCTGCGTGGAAGGCACGCGCGATAGCCGTTAGGCCACGAGCGCGCTGCCTACTTAGTTAGCTGCGCTCGCGGCAATATGAACGGTCCCTAAAGTGTTTGCATGTTAACGCAGAATCGGCAAGGAATAAAGTGTCAGATATTGAGTTGCCACTTGACAAGTTAACAAGTTAACTGAGACATAGTATTCGTATGACGATAATATACTTCGTCAGCCTACGCACATCACTTACTTCTTATATCGTACCTCTCGGCGTGAAAGGGAGGGGTAAAGGGGTGTTTCTCTACTATCCAGGAAAGATATGCATTGCAAATTCGTTCTCAAATATAGCGCTGTTACAAAAGATTACTAGGTATTGTGCTTGCGCTGTGACCAAAATGTATTTACATTGTGTTATCTCCCATCTTATAGCAATCTTGTGACTTTTATTTAGCTTCTTCATTTTTCTCACATTTGTAAACTGTAATCTATCGCGAGTAAGACCCAGTTGCAGCAGTTAGTCACTCGACTCGTTCGTTTTAATCATGGCTCCCGACTGACCGAGACCCGTGCTCTTTCAAACCGCGCGCTCTCAGCACGCGGGGACCGCGCGCTTCCCAACATGTCCCGCCATCTGCTATAGCATAAGCAGATACATCACATCTTCCCCTCACTTGGCTGTGATCCCGTATCTTGTGGGCGGTCTTCGCTCCCGCGTTCCTGCCCGGATGGGCATAGCGACAGGTTCGGACACTTCGTGACCTTCTGCACTTATCGCGTCAGCTGGTACCTCTTCGGCATGAACGTCCAAGCCCCAGGCTGCTGAGGGTGTATCACTCGACCGACGTGCAGCTAATAGCCTTGGTCGTATGTGGTCCATGTGCCGCCGAACTTGTCCGTCTTCTGTCTGGATTATCCATGACCGCGAACCTAGGCGCTCTGTGATGACCCCCGACATCCAATTTCGTCCACTTGGGAACTTCAGAACCCATACGGATTGTCCTACCATAAACTGACGTGGATTTTCGGTTGTCGCTTGTACCTCGTCCTTGGGTACGCGTATCAGTCTCTCAAGTGGAGATGGCAACTCTCGTCCAAACATCATCCACGCTGGTGTCTTGCCTGTCGCCGTGTGCACTGTGGTATGTTGCTTGTAGAGGAACCGTGGTAGAAAACACTTAACTTCCTCCCTTTCTCTTTTAGCAAGCGCCTGCTTCAGCTGCTGCACCATCCGTTCCGCTTGACCGTTCGTTGCGGGGTGGTACGGCGCACTTGTGACCGCCAAAACTCCATTTAACCGGTAAAATGTCTTTATCTCATTGGAAACAAAAGCCGACCCATTATCCGATACCACTTTTCGTGGTACACCAAACGTCGCAAAAACGTTGCGTAACTCGCAGATAACGGATGCCGAGGTCATACTCGAAATAGCACGTACTTCAAGCCATTTAGTGAACGCATCCACAATGACCAGGAACACTTTTCCGTCCACCGGTCCCGCAAAGTCTACATGAAGGGTGTCCCACGGAGTCGACGGTCTTTCCCATGTTGGGCTGCTTCCTTTGGGTATCGCCTTCTGGTGTCGCTGACACGTGTCGCACTGGGCCACAGAGGCCTCAATCCCCTTGTCGATCCCCGGCCACCAGAGGTAACTTCGAGCGCAAGCCTTCATGGCGACCACTCCCCTGTGTCCTGCATGTACAAGGGCTAACGCCTCTGGTCTCATAGAAGTGGGAATTACGATGCGCGATCCCCAGATCAGGCAACCTCGGTGTATCGATAGTTCCGTGGACTTCATTTTGTAGGCTGTGAAACGCTCGCCAGCTAGCTTCTTGACCTCTCCACTCTTGACTGCTTGTAGAACTTCAGAAAGCGTGGGGTCCACAGCAGTCTGGTCTGCAAGGTCTTTCGCTGTCATGGGAGGCTTAGTCAATGCTTCCAGCATAAGAACGTCCCCTGGTGGTCGTGGTTCATCTTCACTTTCTCTTAATGGTAGTCTGCTCAATGCGTCTGCGTTTTGGTTGTGTCTTCCTGCTCTGTAGACGAGTTCGTAGTCGTATGCAGCTAATTTCACACACCATCGTGTCATGCGCGGTGAGAGGACCGCCGGCACTGGAGCTTTCGGACCCATAATCCCAAGCAAAGGCTGATGGTCGGTGGTTACTGTCACGTGACGTCCAGCAAGATATCGGTGGAAACGTTGCATGGCAAACACAATCGCCAGTCCTTCTCGATCCAATTGCGAATAGTTCTTTTCCGCTTCTCCCAAGGTTCTCGAGGTAAACATGATGGGAGCTTCGTTTCCATCTTTGTCTAGCTGCGCTAAAACCGCTCCAACGCCATACGGTGACGCGTCGCATGATACCACCAAGCCTTTCTTCTCGTCATAATGTGCTAACACCGTTTCCTGGGTAATGGCTTCTTTCAATTGCTGAAAAGCTTCCCGGTGCCTTTTGTCCCATTTCCAGGGAGCGTCTTTCTCGAGGAGCGCGTAGAGCTCCTTTGCAATGGTTGCCCGATTTGCTATAAATCGGTCATAGAATGCCAACAGGCCGAGAAACGACTGCAACGTTGTGCGATTCGTTGGCTCAGGCATCTCCTTGATGGCTTTGAGCTTGTCGTCGGTAGCATGAATGCCTGCCGCATCAATGATGTGTCCGAGGTACCGCACTCGATCCACTGCGAAACGACACTTTTCCCTTTTGAGACGAAGGCCTGCTTGGGAAAGTCGTGATAGTACCGTATTGAGTCTTTCCAGATGTTGCGATGGTGTTGATCCGCTGATAATTACGTCGTCTAAGTATATTCCGATTCCAGGAATTCCTGCTAGCACTGTCTCCATAAATCGTTGAAAAATTGCCGGAGCTGCTGAAATACCAAAAGGCATCCTCTTGACCCTAAAAAGTCCCTTTGTGGTGTTGATGGTCAACACGTTTGCAGTCTCAGCAGTCAGGCTCAGTTGCTGATAGGCCTGAGTGAGATCCAGAGTTGAAAACACTGATCCGCCCTGGAGGTTCGCTAGTATCTCGGAAATCGTAGGCATTGGGTACACCGCGGTCCTTGCTTCTTTATTGACCGTGCTACGGTAATCTCCACACAATCTAATAGTACCATCTTTCTTCCGAACTACTACGACTGGCGTGGCCCACTCCGTGTGTTGAGTTGGTTCGATGATGCCCTGATTTTGGAGCATCTGAATTTCGGCCTCCACTGCTGTCCGCATCGCGAACGGCACCGGTCGTGCCTTGAGAAAATGTGGCTTGGCATCTTCTTTCAATTCCAGGTGCACAGGCGGGCCATTGTGTCCGGTGATCTTGCAGTCGAAGACCTTGTCGTGTGTGCTTAGAACCCTTGCAACGTTGTCGTTGGCGTCCACGTGGTGTATTCCGCTCACTCGGATTCTTAGTGCGTTGAACCAGTTCCTTCCTAGCAGGTTGCAGCCCCTTCCGCGCGTCACTAACAGAGGTAGTACGTAGTCCTTGGACTTGTGTCGTACCTGGACATCGGCTGTGCCGAGCACTTCCACTCCTTCGCCTGACCAGGTGTGTAGGGTCACCTCTTCTTGGTCTAGCCTCGGAGGGTGTTTTGGCCACATCTGACGATATGTTTCCTCGCTGATGATGGTGCAGGCCGCTCCCGAGTCCACCTCAAAATCCATGACTCGATTTTCAATCTTGAGCTTGATCATGAACTTGGGTGATGTACTTGATGCTCGCACAGCATTAAGCTCATATAGATCTGCCGAAGTTCCAGGGGAATCATCCTTGGTTTCAGATGCATTATCTTCTTTTTCTACGATATGTGCGGAGTGCGGGTATTTCTTGAGTCCTGTCCTCGCGAAGCAAGCCTTTTCAATGTGGCCCGTTTTGTGACAGAAGTTACATCGCGCGTTGCGGAATCTGCAGGAAGCAGCTGAATGCTGTTCCTGGCACCTGTAACATCTGGTCGATTCGGATGTTCTCCTTTCCGTAATGTCTCTTTTTTTAAGTGTTGTCTTATCTTTCCGGATTTCGTGAATTTCGGACTTCTCTGCTTTTAAATCCTTTTGATGCTGTGCGGCGCTCTCTGTCCGCAGCGCCATGTCGTGCGCCTTCTGAAAAGTCAGGTTTACTTCTGCAAACAGTCGCTGTTGTAAATGTTCGTCGAGCAGGCCGCACACAAAACGATCTCTCAACATTACCTCGAGAGGCAGCAACGTTGGGTTCAGCTCTGGCTGTCGAGCAGGAGATCGTGCTTCGCCTGCGGAACCTGCGGTGCTGGTGCTAGCTGTGACCGCCGCTGGGGTTGCCGTCAGAACTCCGAAATTGCAGTCGGCAGAAAGCTTCTTTAAAGCTGCGACATAGCTCGATATCGACTCCCCCACCTGCTGGTCCCTTCGCTGAAATCTCGTCCTGCTGAAAAGCTCCGACGGCCGCGGGTCGTAGTGTTTCTTCAAAGTCGCCATTAGCTCGTCGAAACTGACCTCACCAGGAGTCTTAGGTGCCACGAGCGCTCGTACAACTTCGTAGGTTTTTGCTCCGCAAAGGGTCAGCAGTAAAGCCCTCTTCTTTGTGGGCTCCAGGACTCCGTTTGCTTCGCAGTAGAATCCAAGTCGCTCTGCCCAAGACGGCCACGCTGTCCCATCAAATTCCTCAAGCTTGCCCTGGGTAGCCATCGTTCACTCGCCCTTGTGGTGTCCGTTCACCGACCTCGTCGCCAAAAGTGTAATGTATCGCGAGTAAGACCCAGTTGCAGCAGTTAGTCACTCGACTCGTTCGTTTTAATCATGGCTCCCGACTGACCGAGACCCGTGCTCTTTCAAACCGCGCGCTCTCAGCACGCGGGGACCGCGCGCTTCCCAACATGTCCCGCCATCTGCTATAGCATAAGCAGATACATCACATAAACGGCGACAACAACAATGGTATTTCTGGTGGGGTTTGAATATAGACACACTCGTAGACATTGCGGTGACAAAATAAATGCTCACAATCATCAATGTTAATAGTTGCATCAATGCATTTTCAGCATCAACACGAATAACAGGGCTTTCTGAAACAGCCATTGATCGATCTAAAACCAACTGTCATACTTACAAATTAAAAGTGGAGTAAAATCGATATAAATTCTAAACCATATTTTCAAAACATAACTTTAGGTGATCTAGACAATGTCCGACAATCCATTCCCTTTACTGATTGCAATAAGATATTTAGAATATACAGAGCTGACGAGGGTTATGACAAGTGCACGGAGCTTTGTTGTGTCTTGTATATTAATCACTTTCCATCGAAACATCTGACAGTATCGAAAGATGCCCGCCATCTATGCGTAGCACCAAATTGATTGTATAAAATCAAGAAAAAACGGCAATATATGAACGTGTTTTTTTTTAAGATAGAGCTAGAAAGCTTAGGGTTATCAAAAAGTGCCGCAACAGCATAACTAAATTACTTCAAACCGCAGGGGGGCGCTATTATTCTGCCCTGTTTCAAGCATCTGGGAGACGGTCAGAAAACCTTTAACTAACCTTGAAGCTAGGAGAATTTCTATGGCCAACACATGCAAAAAGGAAATTCGTGACCCATTTGAGTGATACATTGAATAGGGGTTGTTAAGGTTTGAAGGTTTAGAGACAGTAGCGCATATGTTTTTGAAAGTCAATGTGCATTGTTGTGTGCTCATTACTTAACTCTCGGAGTAAGCGTGTGCAACACTGAATTATGTTTATCTTGTTTACCCTTTTGCACTGTATATAATTTAACAGATATGTGAATGATATAGAATGATTGTATAGAGCAAAACCACGTCAGCCAATTGTAATAAAAAATGCTTACTCCAAAATAATATTCAAAATGATCTGTAACGTTTCGTATGAATCTCATACTGCTGACTAGATTACACGTTTTATGGTTTATATTATTTAGAATTATAATTATAATTTTATAATTAATATAATTAACAGGGTGATTTTATTTACACAAATACGCAAGTACAACAATATTTCGCTTTCTCGTCATGATCTTAAAATTAAGATTAGAGGCACTCCTAGTACGTACGGCGAAGCGTTTTGTCAGGTTTGTCTTCTAAATAATTGTATTTTCAAAAATGCCTCAAAACGCGCTAAAAACAGTCAAAACGGCCAAATTTCTGGATTTTATTAAAAATCTTCAGCGCTCTCAAGGAAAAATTCAAGGGCCGTACAACCTTCATTACGTCTTCATAAGTAACCTCCAAAAGAATTAATACTATCGTGTTGTTGTTGTTGTTGTTGTTGTTCACGTTTTTTTATTGATGCCCTCACCACCTTGATCCATTCCTGAAACTCAGGTTTGTGTAGCGAAATTTGCCCATTGAGTGACGAGCGGTTGAATCCCCCTTAAATTTGACCATCTCTAACTCTAACTAAGTCTAACTCACTGTAACTAACTCAAACTCTAACTAGCGCTAACTCACCACTAACTCTGCTAAGCGCTTGCTTTAAAGCTAGCGGTAGTGCACCACTAGCGCTAAACCAAGAACGTTTCACGTAGTAACACCTTTGCAGGGCAATTCGCGATACATTTTTTTAGGATACTTAGAGCTCAAGGATTAAGTTTTGACCAGAAAAAGAATACCGCAGAAAGCTATTTTGTGTCCCTTTCAGAAGAAATGAAGTATAGGCCTCAATAAGACGTTCCTTCTCCAATACTATTTTTAAGTTTATTTATGTTCGGATCATTTACTTCATTCGAAGTACACAATGTGAAGAAGCCTTCATCTACTACCGCATGGTCGCCGACAGCTTAATTTAGGGCGTGGCCTGTTGTGGCAACGCTTTCTGCTTCGTGATTGGTTCTCCGTCGTTCTTATTGGCTCATGCCGCAATCTCATTGGCTGAAGAGCAGTAATGAGATGCACAGGACTCAACTCCAACTCAAGCCTCTGACGTCACGGCACTGCGGTCTCGCCCCTGTAGGCACCGCGTATGCGCACAAGCTTCACCTAGCGGAAATCTGGTTTCTACGCACGCGCACGGCTCGCACCTGGTGAGGGCAAACGGCTTGTTTGTGAATGGTGTATTGGATCTTATACTTTTGCTGCGGGTTTTCAATTTTATTTTTGCCGTCACCCGCCTCAAGTGAACCGACACGACGCACCGGTTCAATAAAACAAATAATATTCATTTACTGATGGTCGTCGTAGCGAGTGGGTACACCCCCCGGCACCACCGTGCATACTTTGCCCGGCCATTTTTGTTTTTCAAAATGTTGCCTTTTTTGCGGTATAGACTGCGCTGGTTCACCTCGCGAAGCAAATGGTGCAAAATACTTAACATTCGGGAAGATATCACCGAAAGTGCCTCAACGCCGGGGTTCTCAAAACGGTCTACATTAGTTTAATTTGATTGTTGCATCTGGTTCTCACTAAAACCTGAAAAGTCAAGATTAAAAAAAAAAAAAAACTTGCATATAACCTTTTTTTTACCATTAATTTCTACTTTTGACCGCCTCGACCTCACGATATTAAAAAAGAAAACGCCAGAAAGCTTGTAAAGTTTGTTTTGAAGTCGTTTTAGGACTCCTGTATATCTTTGCAACTCAAACATGATTGTCTCAGCATCCTACTCCTCTTTCTACCTGGTAACATTTTACACGAGCACGCTCTAATAAATCATACTTATAGTTTGCTTATTTCTGCGTCTGTTCCCCTCAGATTTAGAATGATTCCGAAGGTCAACAGGATTTTTGGCAAACTACACTGGTCCTTGTTGTATAAGTGGCTTATATCGGCATGGTAGCAGACGATCCGTGATGTTTCGCTGCGCCTCCGACTCCATAGTGGAAGACAGCCTATAAAACCATCAGCTTATAGTGTCGGTTGCGTCTCAACGTAAAGTGAAACGAAGCATAGAGCCCTGGTTTATTCGCAGGGATGAGTGAACGCGGAAAAAAAAATGAAAGCCTTTTACAACTCCCTGGAACGCCGAAATAAAACGCAGCTCTTGAGGAGGAGGATGGAAGGGCACTGAGGGGAGGGTATATCCCTCCTCCCTCCTCCTCACCTCGTCATCCTACCTGCAACTCCTCCCCCCTCCTGTGTGACGTCACGGGCATCAGCGTGACCTCAGGGGGGGGGGGGGGGGGTCACGTGACCTCACGGTTACGCCGATGCCGACGGCGACGCCGCTCAAGCTGGAAACGGGCGCCTAAGAGCTGCGCTCTAAAAACCGTGTCCCCCTCTCCGATGCCTACATGGACGTTTATAACGAGAAGTTCCCCACGTGGGAAACACAACGTTTAACATATTTTATTGCGCGAGCATTATTAAGCTGCAACAAGATATTTTCGCAATGCATTATCTGGTCTTGAATACTTTTCCCACTAAATTCAGCGGGAAATTGACGTCACGTGATATATGAGCCAATTCAGTGTTTTAGCTAAATTTAGTTGAAAATTGACATCACGTGACCTATACACCATTTCAGTTTCCCGCTATATTTAGCGGAAAATTGACGTCACCTGACCGATGCACCAATTCGAATTCCCCGCTAAATTAGGTGGAGAACCTAACACTTGCCCGTCTGTGCAACGATAAATGCTATCGCTTTCATGGAAAATCACCTTTGTGGTTTCTACAAATTTGGCTCCACCATCAATTTGTTTTGTTTTTTTTACCATTCTATATCAAGTCGGAATATTTATTTTTCTTACTCACACATTTCCAGTGCTTATGGACCCAAGACAAACGTGGCAGTGCGAAAAAGATGAAAATTGGAATGGACTATATAAACATTCACCACGTAGAGGACACGGATATTTGTGCACACTCTCGCACGTCTACGGAGAGCTTGAACACTACTCAGCGTCAAGACCGCAGTGGGAGAAGAGAGAAATTTCTGAACGGCGCCTCCTCGCCACTGAGCAAGCGTGTCGAAGATTGGCTCCAATTTCTGACGGACGCCGTCAGATGGCGCAGCATGACAGGAGCTCGAGGAACCGTTCCTATTCGCCCAAACGTATTCAAGATCGCGATGCCCGCAGCCGCGCTTGCGCGCCGAGATCCAACACCAAAGTGCCCAGCATCGAGACGCGCGCGAAGCCCTAGCGTAATTTGGACCCTATTTCTGACCTTCGCTGCCGAATTCCTCTCCTCTTCCACCGGGTTAAACACTGTGCCTCGCTTCCGATCTCCCATAGGTTTAAGCAAGCCAATGACTCCCCGCAATGATTTGCAACTTGAAACAAACATACACGCACGCCAAGGCCAACGAAAGCCTTTGTTCTCCAACTAGAGTTCCCTCTCCGTAGCAAAGCGGGTCAATAAAGCAGTCCACGAAACAATTAAACTGTCGGCGGGGAAACAAAGAGCCTGCCATCAAGTCTTCGAACACTAAGTTGGGCGCCCTAGAACTCCGAACTTCCCAATCATCAAAACATAACTTATCTCAATCTTCTTTCTTTTTTTCTTTTTTCTTTTTTTTTTGCATCGAGAAGATACGCACGCTTTGCTTAATAACTGGTACCGACGGGCGGCCTCCTTGAAATTTCATCGTGTGCTTAAGCGCTCCAGGGGCTCCGCTGGGAGAGCACCGCCGGACGGCCGTCGTCGCCGTTTGCCTGAAATTACAACGTTGCCTAGTGGGGTTGGGACCAGACCACGAGAACTGTCGGCAAGTCAGGCCACAGCGAATTTTCATCAGTAACTGGAGGTGGAGGGGAAAATTCGAGCTCGCCCACCAGAGAGTGTTTGCTCGCGGTCAACTTCGCTCTTCTGGAGCTACTTTCGCAACGGGGCGCGAAGTTTATTTCGCCATCCTCGAGTCTGTGTTTTGAACGTTAGGCTCGTTAATGTCAGTCGCTGCATATCTGCTGGGTTCTCTGACAGGTGTTTCCCCCTAGAGGAAACAGCCTGTACTTATAAAAAGGGTGAACACTTTTTACCTTTGTTTTTTCTTTCTCCTTGTGAAATTTGGTAAAGATAGCGGGCGGAAAGGATAAATCCGTGTAATGCTATTAAATAAAAGCGTTGTACAAGATGACAAAATGCTATTGCAGATCGTGCCATAATATACATGTGGGTTTTTTTTCTTTCCCCCTGCCCACTAAATGTCGTCGTCTTCTCATGTTGTTTTTTTTCTTTGTCACCGAATTGTTTTAAAGATGGTGTTTTTTTCGTTTTGTTTTTGTGGGCTGACTAACGCTGGCTTCCTGTTTTAGTCACGTTTACCAAATTCTATTAATATGTGAAATCTGCCGTTTACAAATGCTGTATCTTATTCTGGAATTGTTTGCTCGTTAATAACACTATAAGTGGGTAGATGCTAACGGCTCTAGCCTTTATAAAGGGCTGTAGCTTGCGCCATCTAGCCTAAACACGTGCCCACTGTGTGTGTATATATATATATATATATACGAGGGCGTTCATAAAGTTCGTATTATCGGCACAAAAAATTAAATAAAGCGGAACAAAACAGTCATCAACATGAGCGCGCGTCCCTCAAGTTTCCGCACAGTATAAACATTGGATGCTATAGTAGCTCGGAACGCCGCCAGGGAGTCGAAACAAAGAGGGCTCAGCCCGTCGATGCCAAGCCCATGCAGTGATTCGTTTTTTTTCATTTGAAGGGAAGCAATGCCAAGGATATTCATTCCAATCTGGGAGCGTTGTTCGGGGACAACGCCCCAGTTTATGACACTTCGGTTAAATGGCACAGACGCTTCTAGTGTGGCCAAATAAGAGAAAAGCATTTCAAGGACGGCGACCAAGTGATTGCTGAAATGGAGCGATTTCTGAACACTCAAGACGAGGAGTTCTGTAACAATGGCCTCCGGCATAGTGTGCACCGCTGGAAAAAGTGCGTAACTTTTGGCGGCGAACATGGAGAGAAAGTCTCAACTCCTAGTCGGGTTTGATTGCAAAATCTCTATTCCTTCGTGACAATAATACGAACTTTATGAACGCCCCTCGTATATATATTTACGATTTTATTTACGCCCATTTTTCACACACGTCGTTCGAATCGATCCCGTTGTTGGGAGCTCAAAGAACAGCTTGCAGTGGCATTTGACGTTGATGCCGTGCAAAGATCAAAATATGCGCAGCAGCGTGGGCATCCATCTTCGTCAGACAAGTCATTCTCGCATCACATGAAAAATAAAGGTACGTCAGTGTTTTACCAAGCGTCTTTTACGAGAACACAGCAGAAAAGTGAATAGCGTTGTTTTGAAGCTGTCAGCGTCACCGAGGGCTCGCCATGGTATTGGTTTTTCATCTACTTCAATGTCCTTGCCTTCTACGACGTCTGCAATTTGTGCCTCACACCGGGCGACACACAAAAAAAAACGCAAGTCACGTAGAAAGTCTAATTGAGTCTAATATATATTTCTGAAACATCTCAGATCTCGCGGCAAAATTAAATATGGAGCTGCTTATGCGTAGGCTCGCTCCGACCCGAACGCTTCGTTTATTCCAGAATCAGTGCGAGTCATTCTTTCTTAATAATACAAACCGAGAATGAAAAAAAAAAATATATATATATATATGTATATCTATACAGCGAACACAAAAGAAAGGTAATTTTATACTCTTTTTATTTTCTATGTACTCCTTTCTCTGCGTTCTGAAATCACAAAATGGTTAATCAGTGTCAAATTTGTTTTCAATTTGTAACTAATCTCACGTGCCGTACATTGGAACGTCACAATTCGTTCAGCAGACAGGTGAAGACGGCACTTCCCCGGAGAGGTCTGTTTGAAATGTAGTTTTAATAATTATCATTTGAAATGCAATTTGTTTGCGTGGTGGGTCGTTACGTTTATTTTAAGGCTTGGCAATTGATCTATTAACTAACCAATTGATCAATGAATGCTTTAATCGCAATTTTTTTTTAATCGGTGAATCGGTTAATTTTAGCAAACAATAAAGAAAGTAAAAATGACACGCTTTCACTACGCAGAGGTCAGCGAGTCCACCTGTATGAAGGGAAACCTGTCGGTAATATTTTAGCCTAAAGTAACCTGTAGGGGCAGGATTTGTAACTACTGACATGTGCATAATGTTTGATGTGTTCCGGCCACTTCAACGCCGTGCGAGTGTCTTTTTAGCGCCGCAGACACTATTCTGAACAACCGAAGGAGGTCACTCTTTTCGGGAAATATCAAGGAACCTCTTTTCCTCAGGCGGCTGAAGTAATAATGAGTGAGTGTGAGCGTCTTTGAACTGCTTAACTACCCATCGAGGTTGTTTCAAAATCAAACTAGAATGTGGCTCCGTTTATTACATATTCAACAAAGGCAAAACAATATATCTTCATATAAATTTTGACTTTTTAAGATGTTATGAATAAAAGTGAACGAGACCGATTAATCGAATAATTATTCGATTAAAGGGTGGCGACTACTTGGGTTATAATTTTCAATTGACGCCCAGCCCTAATTTATTTTGTTGCCCCTAAATGTATGGTTACTGTTTCCCTCCTTTTACTTTTAAGTGCTCGCGGCATCGCACCGTGTATACTAAATTTAGACAGAACGGCGACAATTTCTAGGGACATGTCCTGTCTAGTGAGCTAGAGAAAAGCTTTTGTGACTTGTTTTTGCGGTGACAAATTATCATTCAATGCCAAATTTGGTTAGAGGAACGCGCACTGCCAGAAGTTCGATAAAAAAACAGCACTGTTTTTTGTGGGCTTTTCAACACTTAACAAAAGTAAACAGGACAGTCAAGGTGACGTTTTCGAGTCGATGCATAAGCCGGAACTAAGCATTTCGCCGTTTTTTATCGAGCGGTTTTATTAGTCAAAATAACGGCTTCTAACAATACACAAAGTAACAAACGTGCCACTATTTTTTTTTTTTAGACTTCGGTTTTTTTGGGGACAAAATGGAAATGAATTTGTACAAGTTAGTTTTACAACGATTGCATTATAAACCGGTATTAAAATAATGTCGAGGCTTTCCTCAAGCCATTAGATGTTCTCTTTAATATATACAGGGTGTTTTTTTTATTATTTACAGATTTGTTTAAAAAACAAATTCAAACAAATACTTATGCGGTTTGTGCGACTGAGCTTTACTGCCAGGGAGACATTATGTGGGTGGCTACTTTTTCCAATAAGTAGGGTAATTAATTAAAATTCGTTCATTCACTTTTTAATTTATGAAAATAGACTACTGGTTCCAATTAGAAGCTTGCTCAGTGTCATCGATAACCACTAAGTAAGTAATTTTCAGAAAGACTTTGAGCGCGTGAGAAGCGTAGTAGTTCACTAAAGTTACCACTCGTGAAGCAGGTACAAGGCTGGGGCTAGATAAGAGACGGAAAAATCGCGCGGGCGTCTTACCGCAACCGCTAGCCTTGTACCTGCTCCACGAGTGCACTACTACGCTTCTCACGCTCAAAGTCTTTGTGAAAATTACTGATTTAGTGGTTTTCGATGGCGCTCAGCAAGTTGTTATTTGGAACCATATGTCTATTTTCAATAATTAAAAGGTTAATTAACGGATTTCAATCAATTAGTCGACTTATCACAAAGATTAGCCACCTACATAATGTCCCCCTTGTATAACTGCACGGCAATTGCACTGTAAGGTCTTTTTCAAAGGAGCTCCTTATCAAGAGCCTTTATATAAACACAAATCTTTTTGAATTCCACCGTTGAATAAACAAAATGTTAATGTCATAAAATACATTGAGGCGGTCCAGAAAGATGTTTTATCAGCTTATAAAAAACCGAGACCACTTAAAATAATTTAACTTATAAAGATAGACAATGCTTAAAAAACCTCACTGATAACAGAGATATTATAAGAGCTCAGGCTGACAAAGGGGGAGGTGAATGTGTAGTTAACACAGCCTACTATATATCGGAAGCGATTAAACAACTGAACAATACTAAATTCTACAAAAAACTAGATCATGATCCAACACTTAAGTTTCGAGAGACAATAAGAAACCAATTAAACTACCTAGTAGTTAATAATAAAATAGAGAAAAATATTTTTAGGTATCTCATCCAGGAAAATCCGAGACCAGGACAGTTCTATATGTTAATGAAAGTACACAAGCAAAATCACCCAGGTAGACCAATTATTTCTGGAATAGGTACAAATACAGAGAACATTTCAGACTTTATTGACGAACAAATTAAAAGTACTGCAGCCGGTGCCCCGTCCTACGTAAAAGATTCCTCTCATTTTCTCAATTTAATTAATGACATCCAAATAGATTTTAGGGCGAATAGAACTTTGCTGGTGACAATGGATGTAGTGTCTCTTTACACTAATATACCGCATGATGAAGGTATCCAAGCAGTTTTAAATATTGTTAACGAAAACGACCTCACTGTTAGTAAAAGCGTCTTAAATATTTTTATGCACTTAGCTTTAGAACTTAATAACTTCACATTTATGAATGAGCACTATTTACAAATACATGGCGCAGCAATGGGATCGCGTTTCTCTCCCTCCTGTGCAAATATCTATATGATGTCTTTAGAACAGCGGCTAATTAACTCCTTTCCGCATAAACCACTTTTTATAAACGTTTTCTCGATGACATATTTATAATTTGGAATAATGGGAAGATAAACTCTTTGAATTTATTCATTTTGCAAACAATTTTAATCCACATATTAAATTTACGTATAAATACTCCGATACAGAAATAGTTTCTAGATATTAAGATAAGACCTACTGAAAATGGTTTGAAAACAATCTTATATCGAAAAACCTACAGATAGACGTCAATTTCTACATTATCAAAGCTGCCATCCAATACAAAACAAAAAAGGTATACCATACAGCCAAACGCTACGGTTACGACGTTTATGTTCAGAAGATAAGGATGTAGATATAAAAGCCAGAGCATTAGGAGAGGATTTCATTAACCTTCGATACCCCTTACCGTTAATAAATAATTCAATATCAAAAAGTCGAGCGATCTCTCGGAACGGGTGTTTAGTAGATCGACCGAAAAGAAATAACCACGAATTACGACTAATCTTACCTTACCAGTCAAAAGTTCCAAACATAAATAATATTCTTAGACGACACATGAATATTTTAGACATGAACACTGCTTTAAAGGCTGTTATCCCTCGACCGCCTGGTATAGCATTTAGGAGACCACGTAATTTATTGGATTTTTTTAGACAGTCCAGAAACTCCATCGGACGTAGCTTGGTCCCTCTTGGTTGCATAAAATACAATAATAACCAATGTAGTTTATGCGATGATATAATATAATAATAATAATAATAATAATAATAAATCTTTATTTGCACGTGCCCACAAACAACTTTACAGTCTGATCCTGTGGTGCACAAAAAGGAAACTTACACAACACACTATATCAAACATTAAATACATTAAGTACATATCACAATAAAAATATACATAAATATAGATTACAAATATACGAAAGTGGAAATAACAAATGCTTGCGATATTTATGTGAAAGACATCCAGTTGCGAACCATCAAGATAAAATCATTAAGGGAAACGAAAATGTCGAGGTGATGTTCCTTATTGAAGGCCAATTGAATTCTTGACAAAGGGGATATAGAAGACATGCACGAGGGATAAAACGTTGACACAGTTCGACTCATCCTTTGCGGAACATGAAAGTCTATGGATTGCAGCAGAACCATTGAATTGACATGACCATGAACAACTTTATGAAGAAAAACAAAATCCCTGAACTGCCTCCTCATGGCAAGTTTACATAGTGAAAAGCGGTTAAGCAATGTTTCATAGTGATAAAAACACCTCCTTCCAATATAGCGGTCGTACACTATTCTTATCATCCGTTTTTGAACATTTTCGATTGCAGTTGATTGACTAAGCGATAAAGAATTCCAGACTATCGAGCAAAACTCTAAGCGTGATCGGACTAGCGACTTAAACAAATGCAACAAACAAAAGGGTGATGAAAATTGATGACACAATCGAGAAATTATTCCCAGCACTCTTAAAGCAGCATTAACAGTTATAGACACATGTTCATTAAACAGGAGAGAACTGTCAATACGGACACCTAGATCCCTTACTAAAGATACCCTTGGAATCAAGGCACCATCAAGTCTATAAGAAAAATAAATGATTTCGCGCTTTCTAGATAATGCGATTGATTTACTTTTTCCGGGATTAAGCGATAAGCAGTTTTGAACAAACCAAATTGAAATACTATCTATATCGGCTTGAAGACGAGCACAATCCATTACTGACTCGACACTTAAAAACAGTTTAACATCATCAGCAAAGAGAAGAATATTTGCGTCACTAACACAAGACACAATATCATTAACAAACAAAGTAAACAAAAGCGGTCCCAGAATAGAGCCCTGTGGCACCCCAGATATTGAAAGAAACTCGTTAGAGTAGCTATCGTCAACACGGACAGAGTTGCGACGTCCCCTTAAGTAACTAAAAAACCATGCGCATACGTGCGGGCTGAAACCATGCAGAGCAAGCTTCTTCAACAGTAAATCGTGACTAACACGGTCAAACGCTTTCGACATGTCGAAATAAATAGCATCCACCTGACCCCTATTGGAAACAATCGGCGCTGAAAAATTTAAAAATGAACATAAGTTCGATTCTACAGATCTCCCTTTTAGAAATCCGTGCTGCACATCAGATATCATCGGGCTTATGTAAAAGTAAAGACGCTTATGTACTACCTTTTCAAATACCTTAGCGAACCCACATAAAAGCGACACCGGTCGGTAATTGTTGACCAGTGTGGAATCACCGGATTTAAAAATAGGCGCAATTACGGAAAATTTCCAAAGTTCGGGGAAATAACCCTGGGAAAGAGACAAGTTGAAAATGTGCATTAATATAGGTGCAAGTATAGAACAACAACCCTTTATAATAAAACTAGGTATGCAATCAATTCCGGTTGATAGCTTGGGTTTCAAATCTTTTATGGCCTCTAAAATGTCTTCCATGCAAACAGTAAATGTAGGAAAATAATCAGAACGCTCATCCCCGATGACACTAGAGGAGCTGTTCGTAAGAAAAGAGGAATAACAGGAACTGAAATACTGAGCAAAACGATTTGCAATGTCACCCGCACAACACTGATATCCGGTATCGTCACGAAGGCAAATATTCGACTTATTTTCACGTAAATGTTTTTTAGTGAATTGCCAAAATTTCTTTGGGTTCTTTTTTAGGCTACACTCTATACCAGTTAAGTACAAGCGGTGATCGTGATCGTAGAGTTTTTTCACCAAACCACGATAAATACTGAACTTTTGGTACCACAGATCCAATCCTGTTTTCTTATACAAACGATGGTAATGAAGCTTTTTACGTGAGGCAATTTTCAACTCTTTTGAAAACCAGCTAGGATAGCTGCATGCGCGCACAACTCGTTTCGGAATAAAAATATCCTGAGCATTCTTGACAATAGACGTTAAGGTTTCTGTTGCTGAGTCAACTATATTATCAGCTAAGACCTCTGACCAGTCATACTCATCCAAAAATTTGTATAATTCAAGATAATTCCCTCGAGAATAGGAATACGCCGCAAAACTTCTTTTAACACGAGGCCTGCATGACAGACAGAATTTTGTTGTGAAAGGCTGATGATAAACATCGACCGGCACTAAGGGATTTACGGCCAGAATCGTAGGCTCAAGCGGAGCATTAGATAAACATAGATCTAGTACATTTCCATGATTATTCGCAATCGTGTTATACTGATGAAAATCAAAAAGGTTTGTAAACGAAAGTAGCCAAGAAGCTTTCCTCGAAGTCACACTTGCTGAACAAGAAGCAACGCCAGTTGTCCAGTCAATTCCGGGCAAATTAAAATCGCCATAGATCTGGACCCGAAATTTAGATAAGTCAACTATTTTCTGAACGGTTTCAAAATGTTTTACAAACGCTGCATCATCGAAAAGAGGAGGGAAATAATAGTTTCCAATTAAAAAATTATAACCATCGCTAGCGGGGATTTCTACCCAGACACTTTCAGCATAGCTTTCCAGGTCCTTCCTGCGGTTGCACTGCACTGGTGACTTAACGGCCACCAGTACGCCACCCCCATATTTCATACCCGTGCCGTCGTAATCCCGGTCTTGGCGAAACACATCATAGTTCGGTGGAAAATAGCTACTATCGGAAATTCCGGGACAGAGCCAGGTTTCGGTTAAACATACGACATCAGAAGAACTTAGTAGAATATTGGACATGAACTCAGAGGACTTTGAACGCAAGCCCCGTGTGTTTTGATAATATACCTCTAGAGTCCTAAGCATTCACGGGAGCTTCAGATTCGGCCTCATAAACTCGCGAACTGTCTAATTTTCCAAAAAACTGATGAAAGATTGATCCCTCGGGCCAAAGTTCTGATTTGTTTAAGATATCAAAAGCAGATTGTTCACCTGCAATGTGGAAGGATGAATAAGAATGGAATTTCGGTTTTAGCTTTGTGATGTCGACACACTTGCCCTCGAGAGAAGGGGTTATCAAATCCTCAATATCTGACACGGACGTATTGGGATCCAACCTAGACACAAAGAGCGCCTTAATCAGCGGTTGGCGAGGCACAGCCCGTACCTTCTCGGACTTGGCCGTCCCCGTCGATGTCGGAGAACGTCGTTTCCGGATAACAGGAATGAAGCCGTCGTCATCGGTCGCTGCAGCTGCTTGACGATCGTCATGACGAGAACCATGACCTTTCGCTGAAACGGCGGGAACAACGCCCCTCGTGGAACTGTTGATCGGTCCGGGAGCCGCGCTTACGTCCAAGGTCGTTCGATGCGCTGCCCCCGAACTCAGTGGGGGCCAACCAGCCGTCGGCCCGGGCGAAAGCACGGCCGCCGCGAAAGATGCTTGAGTATGGGCAGCCAAAGGTAGGCGTTCGAGTACCCTCTTGTTCAGCACGCCGATTTCCGAGCGAAGAAAGGTGTTTTCTGCCTTGAGGCACTTAACCTCGACAGTCAGGACGTCCAGTTTCGCAGACATGTTGAGCAGTAGACGGGCGAAGTTGCTCGGTTCCCAAGGAGCCGAACCAGAAGCACCGCTCTCCGACGAGGCCCGAAATTGGGGCCCGTGTTCCACCTCGTCATCCTCGGTGTCGTGTTTGTCGTTAGACGAAGTTCGGTGGCGCCTCGTACATTTAGCACATTTGTAGGCGCTTTTGCCGCTTTGCATTAGCACCTCGTATTCTTCTTGCCCAACGCCGATGCATTTGCAGTGATAACGTTGGTTACAAATTCCGGAGCAGGTCAAAAACTGCTGCTTTCCATAGAAGCGAGCAGAGCACTCACCGCACACGTCTGCTGGCATCGCTATCATTCGCCAGGATGCTTATGGTGCTGATAATAATGGCTAACTCTATTCGTAGCACAGCAAATAACTTTAATTGAAAAATAAATGGTACCTTTGACTGTAATTCGGAAAATGTTATTTATTTGATTCAATGTAAAAAATGCCTAATTCAATACATAGGAAAAACTAAAACAAGCATAAGAAAACGTATGAATCTACATAAAAGTCACATACGTAAACACGTTGCCGGACCAGTCTCTCGTCACCTAAACTCCGCGGGACATAACGGACTTTCTGATTTTAATTTTATTATACTTCAGGGGGGCTTTCGAACCACGAGAGATCGAAAAAATAAAGAATCTGGATTTATTTATAAATTTAATACTTTAGAACCGAAGGGGCTTAACAGTTCGAAAGGGTCATTGCCGTCTTTTTTTATGGACATTTAATGGAGATCTTCTAAACCGTGCAGCACTGTTGCTTTTTTTTCTTTTTTTTTCTCGCTTCATTGTTTAATGTGACACGAGCAAACGCTTTTCATTGGGCCTCTCATTGGCTTCACATGACACCAGGTTGGCTTAGGTCCAACCACATTTCCCAAAAACTGGTTTTGTGATAATAATAGCGTTAATAATATTATATTTAATTACTTCAATAATATTTACTGAATTTTTATCGGGATATATTAAACTTTTAAGCGATAATTTAGTTGAGTAGATACCCGCAAAACGGTAAGCATTTTTCCAATTACTTCTTCTTTGCGGCCGTTTTTTCTTTGATTGAAAGAAAAGAAAAACGAAGTGTTCTTGTTTGGACTGACGAAGAGCCTACCAGGCTTCAAACGTATTCGTACACTACTTTTTGGCGACTCTCACCTCGATTCGGAAGACCATCCCCTTAAGGGCACATATCTTTTAGAATATATATATATATATATATATATATATATATATATATATATATACTTAGACGCGTAAATTAGTTCCAGGTTCCTCGTAGGCGCTGATGTTCACTAACACTTCTAAGGGTGTAAAACCTAAAATACCTAGCTGCAAAAATGGGAAAGATATGGGACTTGGGGCTCCAGAAATATATAGCTTAGTCAAGACACTAGGTTGACTTTGACGCTGCACTATGATAGAGAAAATAAAAACAAACGTCATATTACCAGTGCATCATCCATAAGCCCGTCCAAATTAAAATTAGCGTCGACAGCTTGCCGCGAAACTTAAATAGATAAAGCGGAGACTTGGCGTTGCGTGAAGTGATTTATTACCTCCCGTAAAGTTCACGTTTCCGCACGATAATACTCGTTGAGGGGAAGACAACATTACGAATAAAGGGTAAAGCTATATACTGCTCCGTTTTCTCATTTTTTTTTTAAATATATTTTCGGGGGTTTTAATTCACTTTGCGGTAGATACGCCACAGTGCCCGACTTTGAATATTTGTAGAGCGTTGATATTTTGACATCAGGGGATGATTTATAATGCGTTTTAACTCGCTCTGACTTCTGAGATGAAAAATTTTAATAATTGGAATCAGATATGAAATAAAAAAATGGCAAGTATATGCTTATTCTCTTGTGCAAATCTTTATATGTATACAAAACGAATCATACAATTTCAAATGCCGCGCAAGAAAAAAAATATTTACTTCTAGTTAATTCGCGAACATTTTATGCAAGAAAGCTTATACATTATTTTTCTGAAATACAAGATATTCGTTAAACGCACCAGAATGAGGACTAAGAAAAGGTTTTTGTGAAAGAGGAAAATAAATGAGTAACAATTTTATTTAAATAAGTCCTAACATTCTCATTTAAAATAAAGTTTTTATCAAACATTTTATTTGTAATACTGAAAAACATAAATACTAAATACAAGTAAGTCTTCTCCAGTTACTTTTTTCCTCATGTTCGAGGATCATGGTAAGGGCTGACATTTGGGCAACAGTGTGTTACGTCAAGTAGAAATTAAATTTTAAACCTGAGCAATTGTTTCTACCATTTAAAGTAATATTAGTGGTCGCCAGACCGTTTTCTAGATGGAGGTATTTGCGATCACAATTTAAATACATTCATTCCCCGATACCGCACAACTGTGTTTTCGGTTGCAAGGTGAATATCTCCAGATTATATAAATATTTCAAACCTATCACTAGACTCAAAAATAAGATTAATAAATATCACAGGCCTCAACAAACTTCAAATTGCAATATAATAGGTGAGAACGAATTCATTTTTATACGATCAAGCTTTAGGAGCAAAACACATCAGTGTTTTTACAGTATTTGGGTGTATTAGGCGCCCAGGCATCATGCAAGTAAAAATGCATATAAAAACCACCAAACCGAACTAAAAAAATATTAGCAATCCAAAGGAATTAGCTAGTGTTTTTCTCCAAGGCATTATAGTTAGGGTCAAGTAAATTTAACTTGGCTTTAGGTAGCACCTAGATGCAAGACACTAGTTAGACTTCTTTGGTTTTCTGCGCAATTGCCAAAGTATCAAGCGTGAGCAGAAGATGCCAGGTGGCAAACAAACAATCAGATATAGAACCTAACTCTGGCACTTGTTTGACAATGTCGCACCCAATGCCCAAACTCTGGCCATGGAATAGCAGGTTTTTTTTTTTTTTTCTGGCATCTTCCGGTAGTTTATAACACACTTAATAAATGAAAGACTATTTTCGAAACGCCTGTGTGATAAAGTCTATATTTTGTTCATATGTTTATTGGCGGCTTTAAGTATTCTAAAATGTTAGACAAAAATCAAGTTTCTCACAAAAAACTGCGTTATCTGGGCTATTTGAGTTCGCAGGAACTGATTCCGCTTTAACGAGAGGAAGCTCGTTAAACAGCAATTCAAATTTTCTACATTCAATTTCTTCGATCGCCTCTTACAGGCTCCCATGAAAAAAAAATGTTGTTTTGTTTTAGTTTGTCTAATTTTCGAAATTGCCTGATTTAAAAGCAGTGGGATTTTTGGACGCACCTCGCCAACCTTTTGACAGCCCCAAGTCCCGCAGTTTCTAATTATCTTTGAGAATTCGAGCAATAAATGAACTTCTTGCTCCTTGTTGAGATAAAAAAGAAGAAATTAAGTTCCTCATTTGAAGGGTAAGAACGATGGAAAAGGTCGTTACGTAAATCCAATCACTAGATCGTAATGACTCGTGAGAAAAAAAAAGATTCGCGAACCTCCCCTTTTTATAACACAAAGGTACAATTTTACGATTTTTAAAACAGGTCACTGCCTTGTATATGAATACTTTTGCATAAATGATCTCACGTCGTGAAAAAAGAAGATAAATCACGTTGATTTTTTGATTCCTGTTGAAACTAAAGTGTTCTGGTCTTTTGTCACCGGCAGAAAAAGTAGTTCCTTATTTGAAAGGAGTCCGATATTAGTGCCTCGCTTCATTAGATGGGAAAAAAACGAATCGATTAGCCGAAATAAGAAATAAAAAAATCTGTATTTTTCTTTATCTTAGCAATCTACAGGATTACGATATGTTCGCAAACAACTGCTTTTGACTCCGTCTTGTGAAACGGCGTGTGATATTTTCGTCTAACAAATTGTGTATTTGGCGTGTGGAACGTGGTGTAAATTAAGATTTTAAAAGAAAATGTCAAAGAATAATGCTTGTCATTTTATAAAAAGACAAAACAGACGTTTGCTAATGCCCTTATATAAATAAGCGCCGATGAAACATCTGGCATCAAGATGATATCTTGATTTTTTATATGTATTCGCCACAAAAAACACTCGCTTTCAATTCACTTAAAAGCGCAAAAAGCAAAAACGTTTTGCTTTAAAATCTACGGAAGCTGCCTTCTTTAAGAGAGCCGAAGAGAGATGAACTGCAATCATGTGCTTAGATGGGCCAGTTGGTAAATTGCAAAGGGTATAAAAGGCAAAAAAAAAACACAAACCGAAGCACGAAGACAACGACACAATGCGCACTCTCAACTGAAGTTTATTCGAAAAAAGTACACGCTATTATTCCCAACGCGAACGCAGAGTCATCAATCAATCCCAGCTCACGTTTTTAAGTACTCAAACTCGTCCATAGATAGGGCCAGTGACGATTCGCTGACGCACTTGTTTCCCCTAACACTAATCTGAAAAGCCTCGTGTAGTTCTCGCGACACCTTGTTTTTTTTTGTATTTTGCCAAAACTTTTGTGCTGTTGAACGACGGGCTGTAAATGCATCTTCTGATATGAATGGCGATATTCCTTGACGGCATACATGTACGTAACGCGTTACAAGTAACGAGTTACTTGTACCTAGTTACTATTTTCGGTAACGAGTAACGTATTTAGTTACTTTTTTAGAAAAGGAACGAGTAACGGTATTTAGTTACTTTGAAGGCCAAGTAACGAGTAACGGTATCTCGTTACTTTTGAGGAGTAACGTGTACAACACCGCTTAAACGGCCTTGTTTTTATTCTAATTTGAGTATGCGTCTATTGTGACAAAGGCAGATGGGCAACCCGAAAAACAACTAACCAGTATGACAGTACAGCAACGTATATCGCTGAGCACGTCAGTCGAACGGTTCGACTGACGTGTCCAGCGATAAACGTTGCTGTACTGAACTCTACAGCTGGGAATGTCCTTCACTCAGCGAGCACAATCAGGTTCGTTGGTTGAACCTTCTAGAAACGGGTACGGACCGAATGTAAACCCGGAGGTTGCAAACACGGGGAGGCACATAACCCATTACCCGCTGTACTCAATGAAGGCGCAGTTCTCGAAGATTCACCAGCTCTTCCTGAAGCACAACACTGCCGTTCCTTCCAGCGCGTCGGTAGAACGACTCTTCAGCGTCGCCGGAGATGTATTTTCAAGGAAGCGGGGAAACATAACTGATGAAAACTTCTACAGGCAGCTCCTGCTGAAGGGCAATGACTACTAAAAAGAAAACAATAAACCATGAAACAAAAACAGTTGTGTATTTGGTCGTCAAAGTAACGTGGAAAGTAACTCGTTACTTTTGAGGTAACTCACGCGTTTCTTTTGAGAATCGGTAACGAGTAACGTATTTAGTTACTTTTTGAGCGAGTAACGAGTAACGGGATTTAGTTACTTTTTTTGGGTAACGTGTACATGTCTGCGTTGACGGTGTCATCCTAGTGGAAGCTGCGTGTTCTCGGGCCCGATCGTTAACGCATTTGCCTGTTTGCCCCACATAGCTTGACCCACACGTCATCGGAATCTCATACACGACTCCCCGTCGTGCAATCTGTGTACCTGTTCCTATGTTTAGTGTTCCGGGGACATGTGGGCAAACAAGCAGATGCGTTAACGATCGGGCCCGCGAACACGCAGCTTCCACTAGGACGACGCAGCCAGGGCATCTCGCCGTTCGTTGCAGCAGATGCCTTGGCACCCCGTCATTCAAGAGCCCAAAAGGTTTTGCAAAATACAAAAAACGAGGTGTCACGCGAACTACACGAGGCTTATGCAATTAGGGCTAGTGGAAACAAGTGCGTCAGCAAAACTTCACTGGCCCTATCTGCGTACGAGTATGAGTACTTAAAACGTGAGCTGGGCAGGGATTGACTGATGAGTGTGCGTTCCCGTTGGGAATAATGGCGTGTCATTTTTCGAATAAACTTCAGTTGAGAGTACTCCTTGTGTCGTTGCCCACGTTTCTCGGTCCATGTTTTTTCAACGCTTTATACTCTTAGACACAGAGAGTTTTACAACTTTCTTTTTTTATTTTTGTTCACACGCAATGTTTACTTGTTTGCTTAATTTTCAGACCCCTTCAACCTTTCTTCCCTAAGTCTGTTCGACTACTTGATGCAAAAACCAAAATCGTCAAACTTTCTGAAGATGAACGCTTCAATGTTTGACTCGTGAATAACTCAGTGTGTTCGGTTTACAGACGGGTAGCATGAGAAAGTTAGGGTTATTACATGCTTGCTCTGAGGTGGTGAGTAATCAAACGTAAAAAAATACACCGAATCATATTCTGCATAAAACGTTTTTGTTGATTCAAAGCTTAGAGAAACCAGATTGAAATTATAGCCCAAAGCGACGCCCGTAGAAAAATCTTGGTATAAATAAGGGGTCTCCAAACGTTTTGGCCAAGTGGCCTGATTGGGGACCCATAGCAGTCTCGAGTGCTGGAAATTAAATAGTGCAATATAAATGAGGCAATACTAAATAAATAATTCTAAATAAACATTTAAATGAGAAAAAAAATTAAAGGGGAGCATTAATAAAAAAATGTAAGGTGGATGAATATATCTAGTTATGTTTTAAAGGCTAATAATGAAAATACAAAATAATTGTGAACCAAATGTAGCTAATAATAAAAATACAAAATAATTGTGAACCAAAGAACTCACCAGGCATAAATCAAAGCGCGTAGGAACTTTGGCGTATTCACACAGGGCAGAAGAGTAATAGAAATGGTAAGTGTGATGACGACAATATGCGAGAGTGATGACACGAGACACTATAAGCCCGATATACACGAGAACGCAAAGGAATTTTGTCATATCTTACACAGACTTGAAGCAGGGACCTACGAGTAGTATTGCTGGTGATGCCAATGTGCAATAAAAAATTATGGCGAGAGAAGCCGCCTTTTGATGCCGTTTTTTTTTCATTGTTTTTTTATAGCTTCGTTCGCACTTTTGGTGCGCGTCGCGGCGGAATTTTGTAGGGGCTGCGCTTATTTGTTGCGTTTGTAGCAAGGGGCCTTGGGCCGTGCGTCAATGGAAAGACCGCGGCCATCTGCGGGCCCAGGGGAACGTCTCCACGGGCCGCGTCTGGCCCGCCGGCCGGGGTTCGCAGACCCCTGGCTATAAAGCAAATTTTTCGGAACATCCTTGTTTCAGGTGGCCTACCCCGGAGAAATATCTAGAAACAGCTCAACGTTGAAGAAACAATACCGTTGTGTCATAGATCAAACTAATATTGATACGCTTACCCTTTGTCTTGTTTCAATTTCTTTTGTTTTTACGATTTAAAATTAAAAGGATTTCGCCTAGGTGTCGCCAGCCGTCATCCAAATCGAAACAGACTACTTCAATTATGTATATACCTTCTTTTGTGCATTTTCTTTGCAAACGTCAGGTCGCGCATGAATTTCAAAGCGCCTTAACTTGCTTTGTTACATTTTTTTTTTTTTAGATATTTAAGTTTGCCTAAGAACGTAGCGAAAATCTTGAAAGCGTTGTTAGTTCCTATTAAAAAAAAAATAGAACTCCTTTTCAATATTCGTGTCTTATATATTGTCCTGTTTGAGAAATTGATATTGCGGAGAGACGGAACAAATTTAAAGCAATAAACATTAAATCCAGCATGCGCGTTGGAGCCCATATTTAGCTGGAGAAATGTTGTTTTAAAGTGCATTTGCTGGTGTCTTTTATACCATTTTGTGATCTCTCCGGAGAGTCTCCTGCTTCGCGGAATATTTCGTTCTAGATGACTCTTGGCGTGTCGCACATGACAAATGTCCCACTTCGCGCTATCGCAACTTTTTGGCTGCGTTTCGGAAGATTTAAGAGTCCTGCGAACCATTTACAAGACGGGGATATTTGAGAACCAGGGGAAAACTAGAATCTTCTTTTCTGTCTTATATTTTGCTTTTACGCCTTGGTTATGATCATAATGTATAAAAAATAACAATTTAAAACCGTCAATAATCTTTTTTAATAAGAAAAATCACTTACATCGACGTTTGTAAGGAGGAAAAAATAATTCGAAACATATAACTTCAAACAAAATAGAAAACACATCAACTACACATTTCTAGGTAATTCCTTTCCGTTCTTTAATACATCCCTATCTATAGGTATTTCTCTCGTATAAAACTGAGATATATGGCCTGAATATAGGACTCGGGAAAAAAAAAAGAAGGTAATCCGTACCTGATGGTACATCATTGAAACACACAACTCTTCACAAGCTTGTCAACCTTAGGGGGATTACTTGGGCCTAATATATTTTTTTCTCGAAGGCGTTATTTACTGCTAGAGCACTTTTCTTTTGCGATTTAAATACTTTTTTTTTGCGGGCTCACCACATAATTTTCAAAGTGCCGCCAGACTTGAGCGAAAGATATGGTATATGAACCAAAGAACCAGCAGTGAAACCAAAATCTGGCCCTTGTTTTGCGATGTATATGCAAAGATGCCGGATGACAGCCAAACTTGAAGCAGTGAAGCCCAATAATGGCACTTTTTTTGGTGAGTCAGGGCAGACTCTGACCTAGGAAGGTAGAGTTCGGACTGCCTTGGTTTTTAGGGCTTTTTAAGGTCCTAAATTCCCAGACAAAAAAGTAAATTCTGGTCATAAACACTGTGCTACTTACGATACGATACGATACGATACGATACGAACTTTATTTTCACCACAAATACAAGTGGTGAATGGGAGGCCGGAGAAAAAGCTGCAGAAATGCAGCTTGACGAGGCTCCGGGCCCCCCATTCAGCAGCTACGACGGAGTACATATAATACAGTGGTCAAAAAAGCGAAAATCAAATGAACAAATTGATTATTTGGTTGTTGGACAATTTTACAATATCTATTTTTTTAACAAAATATTCGTTCAGCATAGACGGCAAAGCATAACTAATTTTTTTGTTTTCCATAGTTGGTCCTGCATTTCGGAATTTGCCAGGGCTGGTGATTTCTTGATGAATAATAATCGTTTTTTTCTTTTAAATCAGACAATTGAAGAATTATATTTGAGCGTCCTAATGCCGCATATTTATACGCCATCGTTAAACGATAGTTATAGATTTGGTGTATAGTGATAATCTTGTATGATTTGAACAGTGAATGCGTATGATGTATGTAGGAAACGTTAGCTATTATTCTTAACACTTTTTTTTGCAATAAGTGTATTATATGTAAGTTTGAAAAGGACGTATTACCCCAGATAAGGGTGCAGTAACATAAGTGAGAATGAAATAAGGAATTGTACAAAACCTTTTTTACGTTGGTTGGAAGGACGTGCCTATGCTTATTTATAATTCCAGCAGCTTTGCCTAATTTAGAGCTTCACGTGATTAGTCCAGAGCATGTCATCGGAAAAAATTACTCCAAGAGTTTTTACGCTATTTACAAATTCAATGTTTGAAGATCCGAAATTAAGAGGACTATAAACTCGGTTACTTGAACCACGTGGACGAAACATTAATGCTTTTGTTTTTGAAGTATTTATATTCAAGCAATTGTACTCGGACCATACTTTCAACTTCGAAAGAAATGCGTTAGCTTTATTTATGAGGCCCTCTTCGGATATATCAGAAAAAAATATACTCGTATCATCCGCATAAATTATATATTTACAGCTGGAATCAATGTTCACAATATCATTAATATATAACAGAAAAAGAAGTGGTCCAAGAATACTTCCTTGGGGCACTCCTGCTGATATGGTTAACGGAATTGATTTCTCATAATTAATTTGCACAAACTGGGTACGATATTTTAAATAGGATTTGATTAGTGCATGTGGAAGATCACGAATGCCATAAGCATATAGTTTATCCAACAAAATGGAATGATTTATACAGTCAAACGCTTTGCTAAAGTCTAAAAATATCCCAAGCGTTAAGGTTTTTTCTTCAAAATTTTTAAGTATTTCTTCTTTTTGAACCAATAACGCTGTCTCTGTTGACCTATTCTTTCGAAATCCGAATTGACAATCAGTAATTATAAAGTGCTTATCACAAAAGTTAACAACACGAGAGTGAATTATTTTTTCTAGACTTTTTGAGAACACAGGAAGTATAGATATTGGACGGTAGTTCCCTAGTTCATTTTTGTTACCTGCTTTAAACAACGCTAAAACTTTTGCAGTTTGCATTTTTTGGGGAAAAGTGCCAGATGATATTGCGAGGTTGAATATGTATGTTAGACATGGAGCAATGATATCTATGACATACTTTATAGGTTTAATTTGCAAATCATCGGCATCACGACTGTGATTATTATTAAGAGACAAAATAGAAGAACAAACCTCAGTTTCATCAGTAGGATAGATAAATAGTGATTCCGAGATTGACCTAATGTGGTCTGACGCTTCAGGATTGTAAGGGCTATTAGCTATATTCACAAAATAATTGTTAAATGCATTTGCCAAATTCGAACCACTCAAAATTTCGCCGTTATGGTTTATGCTTTCAATTTTGTTCGATTTATAGGACAAATTAAGAACACTGTTTATACGTTTCCATAATATATCGGCTTTTTTAGGCACTCCACATCAAATAAATTAGAGTAATAGTGTTTTTTCGAGTTTCTAATTTCCGTAGTTAATTGATTTCTATATTTCTTGAATTTTTCAAGTGCCGTTTTTTCACGAGTTGCAAGAAATATTTGAAAGAGTTGATATTTTCTACGGGTCTTTTTAAAAAGTGCGGGGGTCATCCATGGCTTTCGTCCCTTTCTAGCAAGTTTAATGGTTTTATCTGGAAAACAGTCAGAATAAAGCTGTTTAAATTTTTTAATAAACGTGTTGTATGCGCTATCTACGTCGTCAGAATGGAATACATTGGCCCAATCAGTGCTCATTAATTTCTGTCTAAATGTATCTAAAGTAGATTGAGTAATGTTTTGGACAGTCACATTATCTGAATTGCGTTTACATATTTCTTGTGCTGTATCGACTAGCATAAATATGGGCAAATGATCGCTAATATCAGAACTTACTACACCAGCCCTGACCTTTTCCTTGTCAAAATTTGTAATAAATAGATCAAGTAATGTGGATGTAAACAATGTGGTGCGCGTGGGGTGGTTTATAACATTATGAAAGTTATTTGCCGTTAGTAGTAGCAGCAACTCCGAGGCACTTGGAGTATCGTGCAGCAAATTTATATTTAAGTCACCACCACATGTAATGTCATTGACAAAGCCAGGGAACAGTTAGGTGGTTCTATACCAAGCACAAAGTACTAATTCGTCATTTCCTGCTTTGGAAGCAAACACAGATAAACTCAAGCTCAGTACAATATATTACATAAACTGATTCACATCATTCCTCGTATTCCAATTACTACTCTCCTCCTGGATCTATACTTCCTGTCGGATCGTAAATATTAAATCTTTTTTCCGGAGGCAATTATTTCACTGTCCCGGACTTCGAGACGGAAAGCCAAGTTTCTGTTAGTACTACGATATCAGACGAAGAAGAGTCAATAGTCGCACACAATTCATCACGCGGAAAAAAATGTTTCAAGACGTGCAACTTAAAAAGAAAAAAAACTTTCAAAATATAGCATTATTGACACGTCTTTAGGATATCTCTTCGGGTTCTTTAATGGCTTCTCAACTTATGCTTTTCTTGTATAAATTTGTGGATGTGGTAATAGAACATAAAAATAGACGTACTTGCCTAATTCTGCCGCTTTTTATTTGTGCTACACTTTACCTTTAAAACTTTTTACTTGCAGATTATATATTCTAAAAGTGCCTCGTTAAAAACGTTTGCTCATTTATATTTCTAATTTGACTTTGAAATTGGGCATGCGCAAACGTAATTGCATGGAAACACAAGGCGGGCAAGAGAAAACACCAGTCGCAGACATAGCAAATTGTCTACGATTAAGTGTCAGATAGAGGTGCCGAAGAACTTGACATTATAGAGTAATACAGTAAGCGTAAAGTGTGACCACTTCCATGGGCCCCAGCGGCTCACTTGACTGTCAGCGCACCTAGCGGTTGTTCTGAAGTTAGTCTCGGCTTCCTTTTTAGGCGCTTCCGTTCACTAGATGGATAGAGACGAAGATGGCTGCAATCTGAATGTGTGGATAACTAGTATCATTGATTCCAATCGTATCAGGCGGTACCTTGCACCACCTAGTCTGCCGTGACTAACTAGAATGTTATCTAATTTGGGTAGAAATCGATTGCTAAAATGCACGCCTAAATTATAAATTCCAGAGCAGATCATGCACAATATGCAATCAAATTCAAACCGCCGCACTCAACAGACAAAAGAAGTAGAGAACTGAACGAAAGAATTGAGTAATGCGCAAATATTTATTTTGACCACAAAGATAATCATAGGAAAAACAAACTGTTTTTCACACGGCCGTAGAAACACGTGCTTCATTTTTTTCGTAAGGGCGAGTAAACGTGGAGCAAGGGGAGCGAACTCGAAGCTTCAAACGTTCAAACGACCTGTACTTGCGAGTACGCTTGTGAAGGGAAAGCGTCGTTCGAGACAACAGAGGCATTTAGTAGATCGTATTTGAGAGCTGCGCTTTGCTAGCGGGAGCTCATGCCGTCACCTCGAAGCGTGAATTAAACTCGCGCCTGCTGGGCCCGCACTTTCCGCAGAGTACGATCTACTAAAACTCTCTGGTTTATTGGGTCCGCTCGCTCGAATGTATGGGAAGCAGAAGAGAAATTTTCGGTGACGCAGCCGACGTTCAAGAGACGAACACTCTCCACTTGGTTGCGCTTAACCGTCTCACCTTCGCCACAAAGAAAGAATGTTGAGAGATCCATACAATGACCGCAACAGCACTCCCCATCCGCCTCGCCGCCACCTTGGCTGCCATTATGGCGCGGTTGCCAAGTCGTTCGTCTTGTCAAAGCCCCAGTCACAGTCGCAATATATTTTTTTTTAACGTTCGACGCTACTGACAGTTTTAGAAATATTCGTTACGTACAGGTATAACGAATTTATAAACAATCAGGAACCACAGCGCCAGCTACCGGGGTTTGTGAACCCAAACAGCTGGGTCGCGATAGGGCTTCAGTATATCGACTTGTTACGTTTGCTATATTATTCCACGATAACATCCCAAATGCAAAGTCGCGAACAGTATGAAAAAGCCCGGTCGAGCGCGTGGCTTACAAGGCCTGTCGCGCACAACCGTTAGCGAGGCTTCACCGGCTGTTTAGTTTTTGTCGTGACTCCCCGTTAGACCGGCTTTCACCGAGTTACGACGATTTTGCCGAATAGAGAGGCGTTCAGCGACAAGGGTCACAATCAAGCATGGCTGAATCCACGGGGTCGCCTGGTTGAGCGGTCATTGTTTCGGGAGTATGGCATTAGTGCTATTGATGTGGACTCAGCCATTGTTTGCCGACCGAGCGGGGAGTAACGACAAAAATAGAACAGCCGCTGTAATGCCGTTTCTTTACACAATGGCCTCGAAGGTAAATCAGCTTTCTTCCGTTAGATAGGCCTGGAGCTCTTCGGAGCATCACATTCGCCTGGGCGTTTTCACATCATTCGCTAGTGTACAAGTAGTAGAGAACAGGGTACTCCCGAATAAATATAGTGTTATTTGTTTGTTTTTTTTACCGCAAAAATGAATTACGCAATTGACGAACGTGTTTCTCCCCTCATAACGTGGCGCTAGTGGTTTGAACCAGATTCGAAAGTTTCACAACTAACCGTTATCTTATATAAAAGTGACAATTTAATTGTCTGAAACTTTCCACGCTGGCTGAGGACATCCATCTTCTCGTATTCGCGTGATTCGTCGACCACCGATTTCACGATCAAAATTTTTTCAAAAATCGGTCGAAACGTTTAAATAAGATGACGGTTCGTTCCGAAACTTCGCCGTTTCATTAGGGCCACTAGCGCTACCTATCGGTAGAGACTGTTCGGCGATGCGTGGTTTTTGTTTTCGCGGTGAAAAAATACATACTGTAAATTTTGTTTTCGGACACCTTGCACTATGAGCGACTCACTCTTAATCGACAAGATGCTGCGTTTGGTTTTGCCAGAAATCCTTATGTTTTGTCTTGTTGTTGGCCAACTACACCCCAGGTGAAGTCACACAGCTAATAATATTAATAATAATAATAATAATGATAGTAATATGAAGAAGAATAAAAATATTATATTTTTTTATTTATATTTAAACGAAAGCATTGACCCGATAGATTAAAACGTTAAACAGCTTCACCCTCGCAACTATAGGCATTACTGTCAAAAATAATATTACGCAGCACATTCTACCGAAGTGCTACTACGAAGATACTCTTGAAATGACAGTAAAGCAAGCAACACAAAACATAAAATACTACATATAGTTTACTTTCCTGGGGAAATAAAACGTTCTCTTTGCAAACAAAGGGCTGTCTAGAAATTCAAAAGATCCTAGGCAACTAAAAAACGATCAAATAGAGACCGCACAGCGTGAAATTCAAAAAGACGTTCCATTGAAACCTGCCTTAGAAAGGTAGAAAAACGGAATCTCAGCACTTACTCTGTACCTAAGCCTATTCCTGTTGCCGTAGAGACGACACGCCAGTCTTGCAACAACAGACAATCTCTTTTTTTACGGCTGCATGGATTGTATCAACATTCTGTCGAGATTTCAACGAGACACTATTGCTGACATTTCATCTTGAATACGGGCCCCCAATATGACTCCACTTTTGAATGTGACATTGTGTTTATGAAATCGTCTAGACGAGCCGTGTATTAAAGATTTTATATTTTCGCCTTTCTTTTCATTTTGGTCGTCGAAAAGTGGTCTTTGTTTTGTGTTTTGGAGAAAAAGAAGGATAAGTCGGATTTTTTTGGCAAACCCTACCCTTGCTGACTCTGGAATAACAAATCGTCTGGCATATACGAATATCCAAGCTTTTTTTCTGAATAATAAAAAAATACATCGGTTTTCTACATATCGGGGGGCGGCTATTCATTTAAAACAAAAAAAAAGATAAACATTTCTTGTTCATTTCAAAATGGACGGCTCTAAAAAACAATGTGTCAAGAAAAATACGCTGCAATATTTGAATGGGACGAACTACGCGGCTTGTTTTCCTTGCAGTAAAAAAAATATTCTTTTGAAGTGCATTTTATGTGTTTGTCAAGACGACCACATCTAGTGTTAAAAAGAAAAGAGAGTTTTTAGAACGTTTTTTTCTTCTTTTTATGAACAGATATTTACCATATCATATATACTAATGCAACAGGTTTCATGTGTTATTTAGATATAAAATTAGATAAACAATTTCTATTTTAGAACCCTTGTTGTCAAAAATGTCATTAAATGTCATTATGTTACGGGTTTCGGGTCATTAGAACGAATGTCTCAATAAAATTCAAAATTTGTGTTCGCAAAAAACTAGCGTATGCTGTGATGTAACTTATTTGTTCAGTTGTCACCAGAAATGTTGGTAATCCGAACAAAAGCAGGCGTGATCACTGGTAAACTGAATAATAATTACACGCAACACTTGATGGGAAATCTTATCAAATTAACATAACCTTCATTCTTAATCGATCAAATGCTATCAAAATTTTAATATTTCCCACGTAAAGCGTCAAGAAAAAAAATTTCGGCGAGATATCGGCACCAACGAAGAAAGTCCAAATAAGCGAAGAGGCCCTGGAAGTCTTATATTCTTATTGAACTTTAAGACATAAAATATCGTCGAAGTACTTAACTCCCGCGTAAATCTACAGCTAACAATATATCTCCGAGTTTCAGTCCGCGTGATTGAGAGTTTCAGTTTGAGTTCGCCGCCATGCCTAACGCACGACTTCTTCAGCCTTACTGACTTACGGGCTTAAGAATCTTAAGAGATGAAAACAGGGTGGGTGAACGTTATGCTTGGCATCTAAACTATCTTTCTTCTTTTATGGTGAAAAGAACAGAACGCAACTGAATTTATACACAAAGGGAAAAAGAAGAGGACGTTCTGAAAGACACGCAGGGCACGCAGTGCGTGTCACACGCGACACAACACATTTAAATACAATTTCTTTGCCCCATAGTTCGATCTAAAAACAAGGTTTCGGATTTAAGCAGTGTCACTGATGGGTGGCTAATGCAGCAGTTCCCCAAGCTGTTGATGCAATGCGCTTCCAAGATTTCGCGAGTCGTCTTGTCTCGATAATGTCCAATGGTTGTTGTGCCTTTAAGAATCGGATCCATACACGAGCAGGAATTGCAATGAATTGCAATAATTGGACATTATCGAGGCAAGACGACTCGCGAAATCTTGGAAGTGCATTGCATCAACAGCTTGGGGGACAGCTGCATTAGACACCCATCAGTGACACTGCTTCAAACCGAAACCTTGTTTTTTAGATCGGACTAGGTGTCAAAGACATTGTAGATAAATGTGTTGTGTCGCGTGTGGCACGCACTGCGTGCCCTGCTTGTCTTTCAGAACGTCCTCTTCTTTCTTTTGTGTATAAATTCAGTTGCGAGTCAGCGCTTGTGTGTCGTGCATATTCCGTTTCTCTGGCCTCGTCTTTTTGTGCGCTGTTCTGTTCACCATGTCATCATACCAACTCGCCCAAATTACAACACTTCTGCAATTTCTTTTTTTATTTTTTTTTCTCATAGCACACTTCTCAGGTTTATCTTAGTTTTCGCTTGCTCTCTCAGAAAACTGTTATCCGTTTTCTCTTTCCGTTACCCGGTATGTCTTTTATTATGGCTCTTATTAATTAAGGCGCGCCGTCTGAACGCGTTTTCCTTCTGGGATCTTAAGTCGGCTCAGTCCATATAAACGAGCCGCTCGCAGTTAGCCTGTACTTCGTTTCACCTTAAGTCTATACACCAACACAGTGATTACGAAACAAGCCCGCTTTGCCCACACCAGGGGCCCTAATCTGGACAGTTGGCGAGAAAGTCGGCGAGAAATCCGGCGGCTATGATTGACCGGCGCCAAGGTCAAGTGCGGCGTCGGCCAATCGCGGCCTCCAGATTTCTCGCCGACTTTTTCGCCAAGTGTCCAGATTAGAGCCCCAGGTGTGGGCACTGCGCGTGCGCAGAAACCAAATTCGGGAGCAATGAAGCTATTCACGGTGAAAAACAGCTCAACTCAACCAAATCGCTATCTTAATAGAGCAGTGAAGCGTCCGACAGCAGCGCCATCGCAGTCGTGTGACGTCAGTGAGCTGAGTTGATCTATGCGCAGCTGATAGTACGCAATGACGCGGGGCCAATCAAGCAACAACAAAAATGCACCGTCACGATGCTCATGCTCGCTCTTTTTTTTTTTTTTTGGGGGGGGGGGGGGGTTGGTAATTACCGGCTAAGCCAATCAGGCACAGAAAAAAAGCGCGAGATCCCGGCGAGGGATTGTTTTAGCCGACGATAGGGAACGCACAAAGACTTCGACCGCCATGACGATGCACTTTTTTGTCGTTGCTCGTTTCCCTTCGTCGGACGTTGGCTTCGGCTGTGCTCGCATTTAAAATTAAATGGGGTATGATTTTTCTTTTTCCTGTTTTCTTTTTTTTTTTTCAACGAAAACAAAAGGAGACATTAGGTTGCAGCTTTAGCGGTGCCGGGTACTCCTTGGGGTATAATGTTAATATTTGACCTTGTGCAACCGGTAGAGCTTTGCTTCTTTTTCTTTTTTTTAAGTTTTATGTCTTGGCGGACTATTCGTCTACTTTGCCTCTTGCGGTAGTTCGTACCGTAATTTTACGGCATAATCAGATATTTAAAAAAAAAAAAATATATGGCAAATCGCATCGGTTTATTTTTTTATTTTTTTATTGGAAATTTGTTCCTTTCAAATTTGAAATCTTACAACGTAGGTTCCATGAAACCTAAATTTAGAAAAATAAATAAATGTTCTAAAACGGCAGGATCTGGTTGTAAACATCACATCATGATTCAAATTTTGGCAAGCACGCTGAATGTTTCGCATTTAGTTTGTTTATATGAATAGCACTTTAGTGTGACAAACAACGCGTTTTGTCTTTCGCGAAAAAAAATGTATGCCGACTAGAGTTATTCTTTGTAGTACAATTGGTATAGCGATGTTCTTTCGATTCCGTGGAGGTGACAGACGAACGTAAATTATGGCTCCTAGAAAATAAATTGCAGGGTGCGAATAGGTTGTAAAAAAAAAAGCGACGAATATCGTTCGGAGGCGTTCTCTCTGCTAGGGATTCAGAGTAGTGGGGTTGCTGCGCCGCGCGCGAGGCGAAAGTTCCATCGGCAAAAGTTCGTCGCTTGTTCCCACACATATTCGCTCCACGGAGTTCAGCGTGCTAGCAGTGTTCGTGGTTTGTTCGCCTTCATTTTGGTTCATTTCGGCAGCGGCGGGGGAAACAACACTTTCTAAATCTTCGAAACCTTGCAGGCTGAGGCAGCGGAAAGCGTGACAGCTTATCAAGGTGCATGGATCCTGGCTTCATCGACCGACCGCGATTGGTGCTGTGGACTTCGATCGTCTCGCCCATCTCTGCCCATCGGTGATTGGCCGACTACAATATGCTCCGTGTGCAGCTCGTCTGCAAAAGAAGACGCACATCACAGACTCCATCACTTGGCAGCGGTGGCGGCAACACATTCTAAATCTACGAAACCTTGCAGGCTGAGGCAGCGGAAACCGTGACAGCTTATCAAGGTGCAAGGACAGCTGGACAGCTTATCAAGGTGCAAGGACAGCTTATCAAGGTGCGTTCCGACCGACCGTGATTGGTGCTGTGGACTTCAATTTTCTCGTTCATTCCTGCCCATCGGTGATTGGCTGACTACACTATGTGCCGTGTGCAGCTCGTCTGCAAAAAACATACGTACCTCACCGAGCCCATAATTTAGCAGCGGCGGTGGCGGCAACAACAACACCTTCTAAATCTACGGAACCCCTCAGGTTATTTTGAACCTTACCTGACAACTCGTAAAGTGTGGTTACTTTTGCTGTCTTTTGCGAAAAAAAAGACTATGGTGGTTTTTGTTTTGTATTGTTTATTACTGTGACCAAAAAAGTAGCCAAACTGTTGAACGATTTCAAAGATGACCTTAAACAGGAGTTGAAGGTATTCAGAGAGTCATTTGAGAGGAAAATCAGAACCGAATTACGGTGACGAAAAGAGGGGATGAGCTTCATTAAAAAGGCTAACCGAAATCAAAGAGGGGCTGAGCTTCATTAACAATGAGCATGAGTCTATGGAAAAGCCATCGGCCTCAATCAAAAACGAAAACTACGTTCTGAAGCAAGAAAATGCTGAACTCAATGAAACATTTGGCAAACTGACCTGGACGCTGAAAGAATTTGAAAACGGGCTAGTCAGCTGCAAGCAATACTAGCGTAATAACAACCTTAAGGTGAAGGAAATCTTGAGGGGCGAAGCAGATGTCAAACAGCTGAAAACCTCACTTAGTGACGAAGTCACCAAGCCGATAACCAAGGCGGATGCCGAGGCATGCCACCGCGTGCCGACGAGGAAAGAGAGCAACTTCATCGCTCGCTTCCACAGCCATAACAAGTGAAAAGTCTTGGGAAAGGCGAAGAAAAAAATAATTTCTTGTCGCGACCTTGGCCTCTTGACCGAGGTTCCAGTTTACTTGAACGAAAATATGTGTCGGTATTTGAACAAACTTCTTGGGATGACGGTATCCAGAAACGTGAGCATCTTTGGCGATATGCGTGGGTTGGTAGAGGGAAATATACACGCAAGAAGAACGGTCGGGACACCTGTCATCACGATTTTTTAAGAGGATAATCTGAGTAAAATTTGTCGATTATTGTTGGCAATTACTTTTTGCGAATGCATTGGAACGTTATAGCAGAAAACTTTAATACGTTAACGCCTGATCAATTGAACCTCTTTTTTTTTAATAAACGAGGCGGACATACTTAGTTTCTTTCATTTAAATGTTCAGTCTACCTGGAGAAAGGGAGATTACCATATTATACCTTTTGATTCAGTTCAAACTTTAATTAATATTATAATGTTAACAAAAACATGGTATAAAGGTGACGATATTTTTTTGTATATTCTGGATATAGTTACTTTTATTTAAATCGGGGTTATGGACGTGGGAATGGTGTTTCGTGGCGGGCAAACGTTTTATACCATGGAATTCTTTCTGAGTACTCTTTTGTGACACGGGACTATGAAATACTTATGGTAGAAGAAAACGCGAAATGTTTAGTGTTTTGTATCGTCCGCCATGTTAAAACGTTATATATATACATATATATATAGAAGAGAGAGAGAGAGAGAGAGAGAGTGCATACATATTTTTTTTCTATGAACATTTTTTGTTTTTGTTTTGCAAGTGAAGAAGAATGCGAGTTTTTTCTTGGTCGAGACGTGAATATCAAACCATCTGAAGAATCACGTCTCAAAGATCAATTTCTTACTTTACTTATGCCTAACAACTTTTGTAATCTCATTGACCCTTCCACTCGTGTGACGCCCTCATCTTCAGCACTAATTTATGCGTTTGTGACAAATCTCGAGGAACGTCGCATTAGTGCTGGAGTTCTGGGTCAAGTCCTAAGTGACTACTTACCGATTATTATGTTTATAAACAAAACAGCTACCCAGGTCACTGAGTTTGTCAACAAAGCTAAGGAACGCACAACCATGACCCGAAGTATAAATCATATTACAGTAAAAAACGTTCACTCAATTTTATCTCGCACTAATTGAGACTTCTTTTATTTTCAATTGGATACCAATGAAGCACACGAAAAATTTTTGAATATTTTTAAAACTATTTAAGACGAGTGCATTCCGTATAAACAAATTAAGCAATTTAAAATAACCCGTTAGCCCAGAGTAAAAAAGAAGTGTTGGAAAATGATAAAGAAGAATAAACTATAGAATATGTTCCTCAAAACAAAGTCTCCAGAAGACCTTGCTAGTCTTAAAAAAAAAAAAAATTAAAATGCATTTAATAATACTTTCCGTAAAGCAAAGCAAATAGAGCATTATTATTTATTTAGTTAGTCTTGCATGAATAGGACAGATGTGGTGTGGAAACTGTTGAATCAAGTATTAAACTGGGATCCCTCTAAACCAGGTATACGCGTAATTAAAAAGGATAGTAGAACATTGCAAGGACAAGTCCTTGCTGTAGCTTTTGATAGTTACCTGACTAACCTTGTTAATAGGGTACATATACCTTCATCAATGTCATATTGCCGCACGCAGGTGGCTCCGATTCGATTCCCGGCATTGGGTGTCGTTTTATATTTTTTTATAAAGTACAATATTCGAGAAGGTTGGAGAACCGTCTCTTTGTCTCATCCTCCAATGTACTAAAGGCCAAAGCCACGGCCGCAAGATCCTATCACGTTCAACGCTAAACTATGACATGAGAACATTAGTTATGGGTGGACGAATAATGCTCCGAACCCAAAAGCGGAGCATCATTTCTAAAGCTTCGACACTGCAAAGAGCCTGTATGTCGTGGCTTTCTTTGCAATGCAAAATTGTTGAGTCACTCAGTGCTATTCGATTCTAACCACTGTCCGGCCATCCCCATCAGTGATCCGAGACGCGGGCACCGATACGTGCATCGAAGCGAAATACAACACAATATCTAAGTGGCTCGTGATTGGATTTGGCGGTCCGAAGTTTTTGCCTTTAGTCCATCATAGGGTGAGACGAAGTATAGCCTATTCATGTTCAGAATGTATAGTTCTAGAAGAATCGAGGCAGAATATTAATGCGAAAGCATTAACTGTCCCATGGAGCGAAGCCGGCGTTGCTCGTGGCCGCGCAAAATGGCACCTAAATTCCGTCTGTAGCAGCGAAAAACGGCAGCTAAATTCCGTCTGTGGCAGCTAAGAACGGCGGCTAAGTTCCCGTTGGCTGCGTCGCGTCATAGTTCCAAGGAACGCCACCCCACAGAGAAGCCCTCTTCCTGGTAATAAAAGGGAGAGAGTGGCCCGCCGCTTTTGCCGCTCTCTCTCCCCTCCCGGGTAACTTGTCAGCCGTGGCCGGAGAAGGGGAAAGAAAGCAGAAAATTTCCTTTTCCTCACCCTATCACCTGTTCTACGCTCTGCTTTCAGTCATGTCTCGCCGCCCGGCCGGGCTCTGCGGAGGACAGCGGGGCGCGCTGCTTGTAGGAATGCGCTGCGGGTAGGAATGCTCTCGCGTTCCTAGACGTAAGCTGTTTTAAGTGTCCTCCTGTTATTTGTCTAGACTCTTAGGTAAGTCTTACAAAGAAGCTGTGCCGCGCCGAGTTTGTCAGTCTCGCTTTTGCGTTCGATCGTGCTACTCTGACGACCTTCGACGATTAGGACGCTACCTCTTTGTATTTTTGTTATCGGTACAAGTTCGCCGAATTAAGCGTTTAGTTTCTGTTCATTCGTCGCCTCATCATCTGTCATTTGTGGCAATATATGAAACCTAAAAAATAGCGCTTTTTTTTTTTTTTTTTAACGGATCAAAATGAGGTCTTTTTTGTTATGCGTCTCTTAAAGATAGCAACTCCTGTGATCTCGACGATTTGCAGATCAAACCAATTAAGCATGTTTTAAAACTTCTTTCTGGACAATAAAATATAATGAATGCTTCATTGTCCAGCGGTATTTTTTATAAAAAAATTCCGACCTCGAAAGTCATCATTTTATTTAAGGGAGGAAATAGAAGTGCATTCTTCAATTATAAACCTATATAACGATAGCACCTGTGCTTTCGAAATGCCTTGAAAAAATTGTTCACAATAAACTAACAAATTATTTTTACAAAATTCGCATTATTCACAGACTCACCGTATGTGTATTTGTAAAGGTCGATCAACAGAGCACGCCTTGCTAGAACAGAAAGGATTCATTTCAAAGTCATATATAAAAAAAAGTTATTTATAGGCGAGTTCATTGACTTTTGTAGGCGTTCGACCGTATTAACCCCACTACACTAATAAAAAAGCTCGAGCACAACAGAATTCGTGGCGTAGCATTAGTTCTAGAATCACATCTTAAATTTCGTCAGCAATATGTCGTAATAAATGGATAGTTCTTCTGTTCAGCTCATAAGAGCTTGAGTACCGCAAGGTAGCATTTTAGGCCCTTTGTAATTTATTTAATTTATAAATGATATTGTTAACATCACCAAAACTACTCCTCATCATTTCGACGATAAAAGTTTATGTTTTTCAGAAACCGGAATACAAAACCTTGTCAATAAAACAAATGCTTCAATAAAGAAGCTGTACGACTGGAGCGAAGCTAGCAATAAGCGCAAGCAAAAGTAAAGCTGTCCTTTTTAAACTGATTGTATGAATGCGCTGCGTGAAGGAATGCTTTCGCATTCCTTTACGCAAGCAGTCTAAAGTGTCTTCGGCGTGTTTTTGCGCCTGCAGCCTAAATCAGCTCTTGATGTGAAATAAACTATTATTGATTGATTGATGTATTTATGTACTCATGTATTGATTGATTGATTGATTGAACGGGGCGAGATCATATGTGCTTGAAACAAGCTCTTGCTTTTTTTTATTTTCTTGCTTGTGCGAATGATTGCAAAACAAAACAGCTACAAAACAGTTCACCCAATCTCGAAATGTGCAATTATATAGCTAAGATTGTCAATTAAGCCACATAATTTTACTTTAGAGTGTTCTGCATATGGTCAAATCTGTTTCGACACCTTCTAACATGTCTAGCCACAAACGGCTTGCCTTCTCTGTGCTACTTGTTGTAAAGGATCTATCCAACCTCATGCAGCAAACTGGTTGTTCCACAACCAGCGAAAATCCTCGCCACTTCGAGGACTCGATAAAAATACACGATGCCTCTAAGGCATTCGTAGAACTCCGCGCGTAAGGGCCGATGTATGTACACTTCGCGCTTCCTACTTTTGCCCGCCTTCTCCTTTCCCGTATTCTCTCCACTTTTGTACCCGGCGCCAACACGGCCAACCTCGCAGTTTAGGAGGGCAGGACGTTGAAAGGATTGTCTGCCCTGCAGAAAACCGAGGTTGCAAGTCGAATTTTAAGACGCACCGTAAATCCTCCTTAAAGACCGTCACCAAGAAACTACAAAATTATTCATAACGCAAAAAAGGACAGCGGTGGTCAAACAAGACGATCGCACTCTGCAATGCGTTTTAAAAAAATCCACGTTTGAAAATGGCAAAAAGCAAAAGAAACAAACATACGAAGTTGTAAGCTCTATGTACCCCTGTAAAGCGCTATTCGCGTCTCCAGCTCGTCGCTCGCCCTCCCGCGGTGGAAACAGGAAGCTCTCTAGTGAGGGTCCCCCGATTCTCCTGTTCAGCGGGCACGGCGGAACTGCGCGCGATCATGGCTCGCGAAATGTCATTTCCTGACGCAAACAACACTCTTCACTGTGCCAACGTAGTGCTGCAGCCGGTATGGGACTGTACCTTACTAGAGAGTTCTAGTATAGCGTATAGAAGCAAACGCAAGCGCTGTACGTTTGCGTTAGAGTTGCGTACCCCACGTTGTGCGTGCGCCTCATCGCCGTGCACCAATCAATGACCACAATTTTGGGCTCTGCGCACGCGCACGCGCCAACGCAAACACACAGCGCTTGCGTTCCCTCGTATACGCAATACTCAAACTCACTACTGTTTCACCGGCTTCCAATGCCAATGCAAAGTGCTGCAGTGAGCAGACGTGCAAGCAGGTAGGCGTTCTTTCGAACTGGCAAGGCTGAAATTGGCAAAAACAACCGGGCGTAAAAATGAAAGTAACTAAATGTTATTAAAAGATTAATAAATAAATAAAAAATAACTTTTTATTTTTATTTTTATTTTGGGGCATTTGGTCTGGAGGGATTTTAGCGGCGACTTTGCAACTCTTGCCGATTGTCAAAAGTCGCGACTTTGATAGAAAAATATGCTTTACCCACAATTAATGTAATTTTACAATGATTTCTCAGATTAGTGAGAATGTTTTGATTGATGTTAGACTATTTTCATTTTATAACGGCAATTAAAAATGCTGCATTTGGCACCAGGGATGATAATTAGCACACTTTCGATTGTCATACTTGTTCGCGCGTTTTTAGTTAGATCATAAGCAACAAATTATTTGAGAGCTTGAAAAATTACATATTAAAATATATGAATTTTAATATTATTATTACTAATACAAATCGCGGCAATGTATGCCCCCAATTAAAGGGGTCATGAAACGATTTTCCTACTTCTTCCTCCTTAGCTTTAATCCTCAACTCAAATGCGAATTGTGATATCACGTCGCCGTGACATTCTTCGGCACCGGTGCGACGACTCCTAGCTTCCACTGTGCTTTTTAGGCACACCATAGAACTTGTCATTCCCCAGTTACGATAAGTTCCGTGAGGGTACTCATTGGCCACGAACGCGAATCCGAATATTCGTCGACGCATTTATTGTTGACGAGCGCATACGACCGAGTGACGCAGTTCTCGTGTCCAATGCGTGAGCTTTGCTCGGCTGACGTCAGGTTGGCACTTCTGACGCGCTTTGGGAACCGTGGATGTATCATAGTGAAAAGGTGGAAAGCTTTCGAAAAAAAAAGGTACAAAATAGTCCGCTATATTTTAAAATGTTCGTACCGAAAAGCTGGCTGTTGACTTTCTACCTTCTTTCTTTTGGCCAACTAAACGATATGCGATTAGTAAAGTCCCAATTTAAAATCATTTATCCCAGCCCAAAATTCGTTTCATGGCCCCTTTAAGGCCACGATCACGAAAATACGCCATTTAACCATAATAATATTTTCAGAAAGGTATCATTTTTTGTTTTTATTTTTAGCATATGGAAAACTCTGACATCCTTATCAAGATAGACAAACAGTCAAACTCTGGATGTAATATAAAGCCCTATGCGTCACGCGTTGCTATAAAAACATACACACACACTTCAGCAGTCTGACTCTGATTCCCTCTTCGGGTTGTTCCAGTGAGAAGAGCGTTTATTAATTTCTACGTTTTGTGGACACATTGTAAAAATTTGATTTATTCTGTTATTCTTGTGCAAGGAATAATGTTTAAGCAATTAATAATCTAATTAATCAAGAACCCATTAAAAGGCCCGCAGTTCATTATTTCACATGACAATTATCTGAGCGACAAAAGGCAGCGAGAACGCACAAATATCAACACTGAATTTGTCAACAACTACAATATTCTATGTTACGTCTAAGGTGTATGAAAGACCTTGCCTTTATAAAGCGACACTGAAATCTCCAAAATATTTTGAAGTGCCTGAATTGAACACGTATGTTACAAAATAATGTTTCCGCGAACTTCTTCTTTAACTAAATAATTACGATGTGAGACACTGAAAGAATTCAAAATTAAGACCTATATCTAGAAATTAAATCCAAAATAGATGTTAGTTTCGGTTTCGCTAGGGAATTAAAGCGTGCTTCCTGGAGTAAGTATTACGCTAAACACCGTTTTTGTTTTCAGGATAAAGAGGTGACCTGCGCTCATAACACCCTAGCGTCCTCGTATTACCAGAAATAATTTGTGTCACTGAGTGAAGCCAGCACAGTAGACAGGCTCAGCAGCAGCACGCATCTCCGACCTAGAGTCACTAAATAAAGCTACGCTTTCAGAGTACCGCATTCCTTTTCTTTGGCACTTTGCCGACAACACAGTCGCTCTATTCAACAATATTCTGGTTCGCTGCGGCATCAATGGACAGCGGCAGTCACGTGAGTCGCTATCATCATCATCGCGTTTTTTTCAACGCCACCATCTTGGGTCCGGCGATCCGCTGCCTGCTGCTGTTTTACTGTTTACTGCGCGCGCACGCCGAAGTCCGTCGCTCAGCACGCACTTTTTCCTTCTTATGACGAGGTACGAACAACACGACCTTGATTCGCTGCCACAGCTGCGGCTACGGCAGCTGGCGCAGGCGACGGCTACAGCTCGGCTTGGCTTAGCTACAGGCACCCCTCCATCTGCGCCGCGGACCCAAGATGGCGGCGCCTGACACGCTTCAGACGCGTAGTTTGGGAGTTTCGGTACTCTGAAAGCGTAGCTTTATTTAGTGACTCTACTCCGACCCTCACTATAACCGCCATTTTGGTAAACAAGTGGCGCCACCTATAGTTAGTTGGAGTCGCGAATAGGAGGCAACGTTGCCCTCTTCGCTGGCTTCGCGATCTCTCGATCCCACCTGTTTACTGAAGCACGCGTAAATCAAGGATGTTAATAAAACTAATCCTCGGTCTTAGAATAAAACGACACAGTAAAACCAGAATTATACGTACGAATGTCCATCGTAAGGACTTTTCAGGTTAAATAGATCCTTGAGTCTGAGCTACTCGAGCCAACAACCAGTTTGCTTTCTGTGTAATGCAAAAATAAACACGCGAAGTGAAAAGGGGAAAAGGGGAAGGTTACGACGTTTCCTAGACGATTTTTTTTTTTTTAGGGGGGGGGGGGGGAGGCAATGACGTAGAAATTTCCGACGTCGTTTTCGTCGACAGTGAACATTCTGGCATGTGTGCAAACTTCTACAGCAGAAAACGTGCACCCCGAGGTAAAATACTTGAGAAGACTTATCCTTTTATCAGGGGCGGGTAATTGATTGATTTACTTACCGATTAACCAATTCATGCTTTAATCACTATTAATATTTTTAATTGGTTAATCGGCCAAATTTTTACAAACAAAGTAAAGCTTTCACCGCGCAGACGTGAACGAATACACTTATACGAAGGGAAAACTTTGGGGGAAGTTGTAACCTAAAGTAAACTGTAAGGGCAAAATTTGTAACTCCAGACAAGGTGCCGGAGGTTACACGCCTACCGGTGACTTCACCGCCGTACGAGTGCCCTTTATCCCAGCAGAGATTATTGGGAACAATCAACGGAGGCCGCACTTCCCGGAGAATATCGACGAACCTCTTTGCCTCATGCAGCTGAAGTAATAATCTGTGAGTCTGCCTTTGAACTGTTCTCAACTAATATCGAAGTCCATTCATAATCAAAAATGTATATTGCGTCTTTTATCACACGTTAAACGGAGGCCGAAAAAAAGTAATTTTGACTTTAGAAAAAGAGTATGTGTAGAGATAAATGAGGCCGATTAATCGATTAAATAAATGATTAAATGGGGTCCAGCAATCTAAAGTCCCTAAATAAGAGCTTCCTATAAGTAGCAACATTTTTTGAAGCGCCAACTGCGTGACGGTGCATGTTTTAGGAAGCGAATGGCGGCGCACCAGCAGAGGTTTGAACTGAATGCCGCCATTTTGTTCCAGTGGAATGTGCTTTGTCATTAGCATTGGTTGTCGTTACTCGTAAAAGAAGTGTGAGAATAGTTTAGAGTAATTGGGGTAAAATTTTTAATCGACGCCCAGCCCCACTTTTTATGTTGATTGGGGGGGGGGGGGGGGGATGTTAGTTACCACCCTTTTGCTCTCCTTTTCTTACGGGTGTTAAATATCGGGTGGGCTAGGAGAAATTATTGACCACAGTGTCAAAATGTAGGACGCCAATTGGCCTGAAAAGCGCACGGGACTCTGCTTATGATTCCTTGGAGCGCTTATGTATTCATTTATCGATTTTCTTGAAGCGAGACTGTGTCACGTTGATGACGTTCACGTTGGAATGCCACTGTCACATTTAGCATTAAGGTAACGAGTACGAGAATACAATGAAGGGTGCTCTCGAGCGCTATGTTCGGGTGTAAGGAAAAATCGTATAAATAAACCGAGAAACGGAGTGCATTGAAACTTTACACAAGGGTGTCCTGAGTTAGCGCATTTATCATACTCAAATATTATGAGTAGGCTTCACACAAGAAAACATTACCCAGGTAGCACCGAGTTCTGGGCCGAAACTTGGCTTTTGTCTGGGAGTTTAGGGCATTGAAAAGCCCGAAGAAGCCAAAGTAGAGCCAAACCTGACCTCCCTGGCAACAGTCTGGGTATTTTGGCCCTAATTCGCCAAACAAGTGCCAAACTTAGGCTTCACTGCCTGGTAGTTCGGCTATCATCTGGCATCTTTGGGCCTAAATCGCCTAACAAATGCCAGAGTTAGGCTTACTGCCCGGTAGTTCGGCAGATATTTGGCATTTTTGGGCCTAAATCGCCAAACTAATGCCAAAGATAGGCTTCACTTTTTGATAGTTCGGCTGTCATCTGGCACCTTCGGGCCAAAATCGCCACAGATGTGCCAGAGTTAGGCTTACTACCTTGTAGTTTGGTTGACATCTGGCATCTTTGGGCCCAAGTCGCCAAACAAGAGCCAAAGTTAGGCTTCCCCTCCCGATAGTTCGGCTGTCATCTGGCAGCTACGGGCCAAAGTCGCCAAACAAGTGCCAAAGTTAGGCTTCGCTTCCCGATAGTTCGGCTGTTATCTGGCAGCTACGGGCCAAAGGCGCCAAAGAAGTGCCAAAGTTAGGCTTCCCTTCTCAATAGTTCGGCTGTCATCTGGCAGCTACGGGCCAAAGTCGCCAAACAAGTGTCAAAGTTAGGCTTCGCTTCCCGATAGTTCTGTTGTCATCTGGCAGCTACGGGCCAAAGTTGCCAAACAAGTGCCATAACTAGGCTTACTGCCTTGGAGTTCGGCTGATGAGGTGTTTGATGTACGCGGGTGGTCTTCATCTTAATTAAATAGAAATCAAGTTTTATTCGGCTGGCCACTTTATCTTATTTTGAGTGTCTCTTGATTTCTCCAGTCCAAAGGTTGCGCCGCTCTCGCATCACACTTGGGGAATTAAAATGAAATCCCGGAACTTGTAGTATTTTAGCGTGTTGGTACTTTTTAAACATATAGAAAGTGGAGACACATAAGGGACGATACAGACAGGACAATCTTTCAACTTCAACAACATTTACTTTCGCCTTCAAGCTCAAAGCCCGCCCGCTCCGTGGAGTGCGGGAAGGGGAAATCTTGGGGGAAGGAGAGGAAGCTAAAAATGTGTACGCGATCCCCCTGTCCTGCGGGGCCAGGTACATCGGGCAAACGGGGCGATGCCTCAACGACCGACTCCGAGAACATCAAATGGACGCCGAAAGAGCTGCTTCGGATTCTCAGCACCACATCGTCATTCACGGGAGAAAATGTCTCCGCTGCGATCCTAATTTCCCCGGCACGACAGCCATGGGAGGCCATTGCGAGCGAGTCGGGAGAGAAATAATTGAGGCCTATCGGATGGCGACAAGCCCGCAAAACATAAGCACCCCCTCCATTTCGCTCTCAAGAAAGGAGATTATCTTTCTGAGGCCCACAATGGAAGCCGAACGCTGACAGACTAGGAAAGGCGACAAGGTCACCGGCAGAAGCGGCCTTTCCTTTCGTTCCGTTCCATTTCATTCCAGAGAAGGGCTGGCATTCCCCCGTCTCTTATTTCCCTACTGTTGAACAGGTCGGGATACACTCTTTCCCCTGTAGCTTTGGCTGTACAGCAGGTTTTTTTTGCTGCTGTTTTTTTTTTTTTTTTTTTTAAGTTGTCCTTGTTTTTTTTTTTTCTTTTTTTTCACTTTAAAGCGTGTAAAATGCAGAGAGAGCTTAGCTGCGTTGTTGATGCTCCTTCGACCTCGCCTTTTGCAAATCCTCCCCACCTGCTTTTGTGTCTTCGTGTTGCTGTCAGCGAACGCGACAGCCGCTTTAAGCAAATCAAAAGGGTGGAGCGAAACGCGTGACCTCTCTGTGTAGGACGCGTAGGACAAAAATGTTTGGACGAAAATCTTTTCACGTGACTCTCTCTGTCACGCTGATGGGATCTCTGGGGCTGTTGTTTTCGCCGTTTGCCTAGTTATAGAAATAGGCGGGCCACGTAGGTCCGGTTTCCGAAATGGGCTCTTCAGTGTTGTGTTGCTTTCGTGCGTTGCAGACGCGGCGGTGCTTTTTCGTCGTAAACGGCCGGAATACGTCCATGCCAATTTTTTGGTAACAGCCATTTTTTTCACCGAAGTTCGTGGAATTCTTGTGATGTGTTTGTTGGACACGCTTCGACAAAAACTGCTCTCTGCCGATGACGAGACGTCAGTTGAATGTGCGCAACGTTCTTTCTCGAGTGTGTTTGTGGGGTGCCTGTGTTGGATTATGCATTTATCAAGGATTACGTGATGTCGCTCTTTTATTAGTAAGTACACTGCAAGCATGCTTCTGATAGTAGTCCTGCTTTCCTCTCAATCTCCGCGGTTTTTTGTGTGATGAGTTTTGCTTGGCATGAGGACAGTGTTAATTCTATTTTATAATTTGCGTTTCGTTTTACAGAAAAGTGTGACCGTTGTAACTATGTCGAGAATACACTGTGTGTAATGATAGTTGTTTAATAAACTTCTGGGAGCGATCGAAACAATTTTGTTTGTCCGTATACGTTATTTAAATGCTACAAATGATATGCAACGTCGTACACAACACAGACTTGCACGACGTTCGGCTAATACGGAGCAGACGCATCGTAGAGTATTTGCACAATATTGCGCGAACACTTGGCCGGGGCAAAACGGCTGTACGGCAATATCTGCCGGATATCAAATGGTGGTGCAAAACTGGACATTTGAGCGATATTGGAACCGACTTTCGGCTGGTACTGGCACGATACGGCAAAGTATTCCCGTGCTGCTTGGGAGCGGAGGTGATGACATCTGACCATCGTGTTTCAGACGCTGGTTTAATTTAATTCTCTTCTGGGGCGCGTGAGGCACGTCCCAAATACCGAAATTAGGCGTTGCTCTGGCAGTTATGGCTGAAGTATGGCACCAACTTTGGCGCTCCTCTGGCGGACCAGAGGAACGCCAAACCTTGGCATGCCCCGAATTCCCAGATTAGGATTTACTATGGCAGTTATGGCTCAAGTATGGCACCAACTTTGGCGCTCCTCTGGCGGACCAGAGAAACGCCAAACCTTGGCATGCCCCGCATTCCCAGATTAGAATTTACTGTGGCAGTTATGGCTCAAGTATGGCACCAACTTTGGCACTCCTCTGGCGTACCAGAGAAGAGCCAAACTTTGGCATGCCCTAGGATCGCCCAACTAAGGCTATAGTTAGGCACCGTACTTTGGCACTGATGAGTGCCATGGTGCAAAAACCTAACTGCGCCAAAGTTGGACCCTTATGTTTGCCAGACCTTTGCCCAAGTTGGGCATTCCTCTGGTGTGCTACCTGGGTAAGCATAAAAAACGTTTTTTTTTTTTTTTTACTACGCACAATAAGGAAAACGGCCAAAAACCTCCTGATCGACGCTGTTTCAGGTATTCTTCTCAAAGAAGGTTTTCACATGTTTGCTTCATTTTCTAGAGTAGCAGCGACAACCAGCAGTTTTCTGCCGTTTTCCTCTTTGTAACATTTGTTTGTGCTTAACTATTTTCCCTAAGACTTACACACATAAAGTTTGAGTATGATACATTCCCCACCTGAAGACAGTTTTGTAAAAAGTTTGAATGCACTCTGTTCATTCGCTTATTTATACGAATGTTTTTAGCGCCCGAATGGCACTCGAGAACACGACGCACATTTCTTAATGAGCGGCATTGTCTGTTTTGTTACTTGACGTGTGTTGGTGACGTGCGAGTGTAAGCAATTTTTTATGCAAAAAGGTGTCTTTCACACTTCTGTTATCAACGTTCGTTACTTGTTGCACTGTGGGACGACATCAAATGAAACTTGTTTCAAGAGTAAGCAGAAAAGCAAGTTAGCTGTGCTTATTTACACAACGTGAGGTTGGCCTGGCTTTAAGATACGACAACCCTGATTCACGCTGTGAATTAGAAATAAAACTTCATCGGTACCGCTGCTAAACTGGTGTATTAAGCGGGTATCACGCAGCAATGCTTCCGCAAAAAGAAATATACGCAAGGTTTTTCGATGTTCGTCATTGAGGAACGAAAAGTCAAAATGCCGTGGAGGGATTATTGCAAGCTTTCAAGTACGCATTGAATTACTGCGTACTTTTGAGATCTTGAACCTGGTGTGAAGCCGGGCGAAGAGCAAACATCCACTATTCCGTCGTATTTTTTTCTTAACTCAACGGAGTTCCACAACCGCCCAACGTCTCATTGTAGCGATTGAATCTTCAACAGCACTTGTACCTTAAGCCTAACTTTGAGCTCCTCCCTCATCGCGCTCAGTCCCATTTTTTTACAGGTCGGAGGTTTAATTAATGCCCTCCCCATGAATTTCTCGGCGGTAGAAAGTAAACTTCATTTCGTCCGACCCAACATAAATGCATGTCGTGTTTGATCACGGAGAGCCCATCGGCGTTGGTGTCAGGCCACTTCAAATGAAGGTCAACTGTCCTCTGTTGATCTCTATGGTCCCACTGGTGTGTAAATAGGTACCAGGGGCACCTAATAAACTTTGGATTTATACCACGTGTCTAAAGTTTCAACGTTTTTATCTGAGAGAGGCCAGCTCATGTGAATAGAGAACCGATGTTTTATTAGACAAACTGGCGTGTTGGTTCGGTGAGGCTGTCAACTTTATGGTGTAAACAGAATACAGCCTTCGGCATCAACGTCCTTGCGGAATTGCCACATTCGATGGAACGCTTCGAACCGTTCGGGGTTTGGTATTTCTGGTGGAAATAATATTTTCCCTTAGGCCATGATTACTCGGAGCGAAGATCAACAACTTCGAAATTCCCCAAAGTATAGCCCTATATTACTCTTGTTGAGACCGGTCTACTGTTTTTTTCTTGAATAATGTATAATGCCGTTTATCATTGCCAGTCAAAGAAAGGGTAAAATTGTTTCCGCAGACCGATCTTGCTGTCGTTCCCATAATTAGCATTGGACAAAAACCCTAATATATTTTCTCATTAATTTTCATAGCACGTTTTCTTCATTTCCAGAGTCGATTTAGTGGGGTTCATCAATCATACAGCGTAACGTTTTTTTGTTTTTTTTTTATCCCGTTAGTTCCCATTTCGTGTGTTTCAATCTTGTATACGTACTTTTACAATTTAATCCACCACCCCACTAACTTTTTAGGAGTTGTGTCCCTATCACGTTCACCAAACAGTACGCCATTACCTGCCCGACATGCGATGCAAATTTCCGTTGGATCTGTTTTAATTGAGAATAACTTCTAGAGTTCGCCCTTTCCCCATGAGAGTGTGACGACATGTCGTACGTTCACGGGGGCAAATGTCATTTCACCCCAACTAACCGTGATCTTTGGTCTTTAACCCAAGGTAATTCATTGGTCTATGTGCTCATATTTTTTTTTTTTTACATCTGACTTTTAGCCTTTGAAATATGACCTTTCTGATAATATTTGCTAAGCCTAAATTTGTTTTTCGCCTCCCTACCTTAGCTAAGCTAAACCTAACTGTTTGATGTCGACCGATGGGTTGTCCATTTCGACAATAACAGTGAGGTACAAGCAACCGCTGACCAACTGCGTATCCTACGTATTACGAGATTTGTTGGCATGGCCAATCTGCAGGTTTTAAATTACTGTGTTCAATACCAACCTATTAACCAAGCACAAAAAAATGTCACTTCAGAAGGCCAACCTGAGGACTGCATATGAAACGGCTGAACAATGTATACCGCTGCACTGGGGATTAGTACCCGGTAAGACACTCTTTATTACTTCCGCTGAACTTTTTGGCGTCGTACACCGACTTACTTTCCTTAAACCTGATCTTATACGAAATTTTGTGCTCCACACCCATCACACGTATGTACACAGATGCACACATATCGACAAAGTGACAACGACACACACAAAAAATTAAAGACGTTTACAACTTCCTGTAACGCCGAATTGGAGCGCAGTTCTTAAGGAGGAGGAGGAGGAGGGGAGGCTACTGAGGGGAGGGTATGCCCCTCCTCCTCATCTGTACCCTCTCCTCCTCCTCATCCCCCACCTCCCCTCTTCCCTTCTCCTCCTCCCCCTCCTTCCTTGTCCTTCCCCTCCTTCCCTCCTACTTCTTCCACCCCTCCCCCTTCTCCTCCCCTCCTCCTCCACCTCTCCCCTCCTCCCCCTCCTCCTCCCTCTTCCCTACTCCTCCTTCCTCCTCCCGTCCCCTCCTCCCTCCTCCTCCTCGCGCGTTGCATCATGGGACGTTTCCCAAAATGCAATGCGTGACGTGACGTCACGTGACCCTCGTGACGCCACGTGACCCTAGTGACATCAGTAAACCCTCATAACGTCACGTGACCATAGAGACGTCATGTGACACTCGTGACGTCACAAGTCCCGCGCGTTGCATTATGGGACATTTCCCATAATGAACCGCGCGGTTTCGCCGACAGCGACGCCGCTCAAGCCGGAAACGGGCGCCTAAGAACTGCGCTCTAAAACAAACAAAGATAGCTGCATATGCGTACAAGCTTTCACGGAGGCGCACGCACACACACGCATGAGCGATACGAAAAGGATAGACACACACCAAGACATCCACAAGTACGTGCGAACATACTCAATATTAAGCCCAACCAAAACATCGATGTTTGCGGAGTGCGCCCGCAAGGACATACACTCCCTCATGTCAACCTCATGTGCAAGCATGCGTACAGCCTCCCACACATGCAGTCAAACTTCACGCACACACAAACTTACGATCGCGCACAGATAGACCCACGTACCAAACATAAAGACGTGCACAGCATACGCATGTATCTTTAAACAAAGACCAGGCAGATTTTTTCCGTCGCTCACCAGTCACCTAGCTGTGTTTGGAGTTTTGTGTTTGTCCTTTGTCCCTCTTGTTCCCCTTCTCCAGGGATTATTTTCGTCATTCTTGTCCAGCTCGCTTGCACCTTTGCATTTAATTGCATTATAATTACGCACTCTCTACTGCTGTCAATGGGCATATACATGCACAAAGGGCCCCCCCACGCAGAAATTCTCATACTCGCAAACAGTTAACACATGCATATGCACATTCCCACAAGTTAGCACCTACATCCTCATAAGCGCCCACATGCACACGTGCACACTCATGCGTGTGTGAAGCTGCTGACACAGTCACACACACATTGGTAACGAGGAGTTTTCACTCCGCTCACTGACAACAAACTGACCCATTTCCTGAACTGCTTTTTGCTTTTGCCCACCTCCCCGCAATATCTCCCTACTTAAAAATGCAAAGGCGCGTGCATGCCGAGGCCAGAAAACTCTTTGATCTCCAACGAAACTTCCCCCTCCATTTCTAAATGTGTCGATAAAGCAGTCAACTAAACAAAGACAACAAAAGTGCATACGAACAAGGGGCCTGTCATCAAGTCTTCTAGTAGCCACTGGACGCCCAGGAACTCCGAACCCTCCCCCTCCCCTTCCCCTTCTCTCCCCCTCCCCTCCCCCTTCCCAGTTGGAACCTAGCGTAAATAACATTGTCCTGTACGAGAGAAAGCTCCCTTTTTAATAACTGGTGCCGACGAGCGAGACTGCAAGCTTTTTCCGAAAGCTCTCGGCCATTTCATTGTGTGTTTAGGGATTCCGGGGGCGCCGCTTAAAGCCACGATAACAGGCGGTCGTCGCTGTTCTTCTAAAATTACAATGTAGAGCAGAGCCGTTTAGACCAGGCCTTGGGAGAGGTTTGCAAGTGAAGCCACACCGGACATTTATCTGTAAGCAACGCGAGTTGTAGGGGAAACTTTGAACACGTTCATAAAGAGACGACGTTTGCCCTCTGCCCGGCTTTGCTCTTGTGAAGTGTCTTTCCCGCTAGGGGTAATGTACAGCGCGTAATCCTCAAGCGGCTGTTCCGAAAGATAAACCGGTCGGACTAGGTTGCTGCAAACCCATTGAGTTCGTGCGGACAACGAGACAAACGCGGCATACAAAACTTGAAACTAGATAAAAGTTTCAAACACGCACCCTTTAAACTGCAGTCGCGTTAAAAATAGGGCAAAAGCGGAGGGGGGTGGGATTTGCCCTCGGCGGAGCTAGATATTTCTGAAAGCTGATGGCGCACGTAAGATCGTAACCGGCGCTGCCCAACGTGTCAAATTAAATAGGGCGTGACTCGGTTCCCTGCGTGTCCTTCACCGAGGTGCCGAGACACCGAAACGGGTGACCACGAACTGCACCCGAAACGGTGACACGGACGCGGCAGTGACTCAAAAGGTAGACAGACGTTCATCAAACGAAATGAGCGTTAGTAATGATTGCCTAAGTACAAAGAAACCTCAAAACGACAACACTGTGTGGTCACTGACAATCCTTAAGAAACGAAAGTATGTGGTTTATTATGCCGCCGCTTTTGCCACATTGATTCGTGCCTCGCTTTTCATATCGACCAAGGGCCCTAATCTGGACACTTGGCGAAAAAGTCAGCGAGAAATCTGGCGGCTCTGATTGGCCGGCGCCAAGGTCAAGTGCGCAGTTGGCCAATCACGGCCGCCAGATTTCTCGCCGACTTTTTCGCCAAGTGTTTAGATTAGGGCCCCAAGGCTGTATTCTCGTTGGCAGCTGAGCGATGATAACATGATGCTAGAGAGACGGCACGCTCTGCGTTTAAGGTTCCCGCGACTATAGATCTTTGCATCGCTTGTTACCCGAGGCGAAAAACGCTGAGTCACTGAGCTGTGGACGCATGTGCAGCGTCCGATATACCGCACAGCAGAGCAACGGCGCATGCTCGGAAGGCGTTCTACAGGCCAGCAGAAAAAGATGGCGGCACGCAGAAAAGCGATTTTTGCAAAGGTCTATACTACGTTTCACATTAAGTCTGACCGCATCCAACTCCATACTAACCGATGTAGCCAATCGGGCTGCGCCAAAAGTGCTTCGTCACGGCTCTCGCCGTCTTTGTGCGTTTGTTATCGCCAACTGTACCAGTCACGCGCAGAAAAAAAGGCGGGATCACGTTAGAGTCACTTTGCGTGATTTGTCTAGCCGGTGATAGCAATGCTCAAAACGACGTGCCATGATGATGCACTTCTTTTGGCGCTGCTTGATAAGCTGCAGCTGCCATCGGACCGGAGTACAGCTCGAACTGCAGTCGGATAGTAACGTGAACTGTAGTATACTTCATATAGAGTCAGTCACTGGTTGTGTTTGCATGAATGCGACGTTTTGCATTGAATCGAGAAGGAATTCCCGAGAAGGAATTCCCAGTTTCTCTTTTTTTTCTTTTTTTTTTTTACTCAATTGCGAGCGTCATTTTTCGATTGGATGCGCTATGGAAGGCCGGACGTGGTGAGTGGCAAACATGTTGTTATGGCTCCTGAACCAACGAGAATAGAGTGTTGCCCCACAGGAAGCCGGAAAACAAATAAGGGGCAGCGTAAACGTAGTAGTTCACGCCTCGCGAGTTTGAAGCTGTCATCGACTGCAACATCGAGGAATAGGTCTGAAGAACTATAGCGTCGCAGCTTTAATCCAAAAGCCTAAAATGAATCGAGCAGATCGACCCGAAAGCGTAGTTCATTAGTCCAACATTGTCCCGGGAAACTCAAAACGCTGAGACTTAAGACTGAACCTGGGACTGTCGTCACAAACTGCGAATGGCACGAATAAAAAAAAAATTGTGCATATAATTCAAGATATTTTCGCTTAGGATATAGTTTGTTGCGGTTGGAGCAGAGTGACGAACGCGAGCGAAGTGCGCGATACATCTCTCGTTTCCCGCTTGCAGCGCCAATACTGCAAACGAGCGCAATAATAATAAAAAGGAAATCTAATGCGCTTAGCAAGTACTTTTTGCTTAAAAATAATAGTTAAGGTAAATCCAAACCAAGCTGGCTAAACAAGAGACAACCTAAAATCAGTATAAATGTTGTTGCCTGTATTCAGCCAAAACAATCCAATCCGTGCCGTGCTCTAATTTGGCGCTCGTTGTCGGATTTTTTTTTTTTTTAGCGTTCGTGTGCGCTTTGGCTGTCTTTTGCCGAACATTTAGGCCTTCAACTATGCCGAAACTGAGACAAACGCGAGCGAGCATACCATGCGAGCAGCTGCTCTATTTAGATCTGAGATGGAGCGACTTTGAAGCCTTGAAATACTTGTGTTTAATCTGCGAGTATTGTGCCACGAACGAAATCTATTCGGAGCCACAGAGTAGCGGCGCGTTGCCATGTCAACGGTTATCGCGTCTGTTTAGGCTTAGGAACGGCCTAGAATCAGGGATGATCTTTAAAATGGGGCGAGTCCACCGCTCATTCTTTGTGTCTTGAGCCAGATAAAGCGAAGCCAAAGCCGGCTGCACCATTCACTGGGAATGAAATTGGCTAATACTGCAGCGATCGTGACGAATTTGCCCAGAAGCGAGCGGAAAGGGTGCCGCCACGTTTGCTGACGCCACCCGGTCCCAAGCAAATAGGTGCCATAGGGGCCGGACGCTATTTCTCGAATTTTGCGTTAGGGGCGAGCGCCGACCCAAAACCCAAAACGGAGTTTTGGTTCAGCGCATGCTCAGTGGTGAGCCCCTATTTCTTTGGGGCCCCCAAACTTTGGGGCCTCCTATTTTAAAACTCTTTATTGTTAAAACAATCGGGAGGCTGTACGTGTCCCGCGACAGCCACCTTATTGAACTTGATTGGTTCGGATGTTTCTTACCGCGTGTCGCTTTACATTTAAACTTACAACAGGTGAAAAATTGTTATGCATGGTGCTTAGAAGAGCTAATGCATGGGTAATCCTGCACTAGCCCATGTTTCAGAAGTTCTGTTAAAAATTTAACTCAAGAATTACTCAAGTAATGCTAGGTGCAGGTAATGTTTGGATGCCAAGGTACGAAGCCTTTGCTCTAAACTGAAAGATTTCGGAACACTACTAGTGTGTCCCAGAAGTAATCCCGATTTTCGTCTCAGTGAAAACTAGCTATTGAGGTAATGGCACGGGCTCTCAACGTTCGGTGTTTTGCTTTAACAGACCCGGCGAAAAGGATGAGCCCGGGTTAAGTATCGCTGTCGTTGTTGCGTTCCCAACCGCGACTGTCTAAGATTCCGTTAATTAACCCGTTGCAGTTAGCGTAAAACGTCGAACGTGCCTGTCCTGGCCACCACTTCTTTTTGTGCTGGGGCCAGGATCGCGCAGAAACGCAAACTCACACAATTGTGGCTTCACCATACGGAACCCAAAGAAACACAGTGAAGATATGAAATAGAATACGAGACGAAGATGCGATTATGGCTCAACCTTGCATTACTTACTTATAAACTTGCCTATATGAAGGTGACAGTTTTAAGAGCCAATGACGCATATGCGCGTCAAGGAGATTCAAGTCACACCGCCAAATCTTGTTCTTGTCCTTGGTGTTGTTATTTTTTTTCCTTTTTAGCCCCTTGTCTCCTTGTGGACGAACGAAAGGGAAAGGGGAAGAGGCCCAGTCTTTGTCTTCTAGGTGCCATTGCCTGGGGACCCTTTCGGTAGTTGTGAAATGGTGGACACCCATCTACAGGATCAGGTAGGTGTTTCAGTTATTTAATGCCTAGCGTTAAAGTACTAAAACAATTTAACTTTCTGAACACAGTGAGTTGCCTACTCAATGGTTTTCTTTAGAATAAAAGTTTACAAGGTGACTGTGAAAACCCCTGAATGAAAACCGGCATACGTACTGCAGCCTTTTTCTTTTTTTTTTTGCGCAACCACAATGATTTTTTTTAGGAAGGTGGGAGTGCAAGTCAATCAATCGCTCAAGGTAACACACACCCCACGTTAACAATGAAGTCGTCGTGTAAAACAATGCAACAAACCCGTGTGCGGGTTCCAATTCGTCTTGCATAACTAAGCCGTCACGAAAAAAAGCGAATATATTGTCACGAATGACGGATGATAAGGCGATAAAAACTGAAACGAACTAAACGTTTAATTTGGTGAACTTGTGCCCCAAACAAAAATAGGAAAGGCTAGCGTCGCAGGCGTCGATAGCAGCGAAACAGCAGGATCGAGCGCATGGGGCGAAACTGACTGCGGCTCGGAGCTGACTGCGACGCGTTAGCTTCTGGGACAATCGGGGTAGAAGAATTCGGTGACTAGAACATTCGGACCTCGAACAAGCAACAGGGCTCTCGAATTTACCAGAACATTAAACTGACCGAATAAATAAAAGACGCGTTACTCCCAGGAATTGAACCCTGGGTCACCGCGTGAAAGTCAAGCGCGGTAACCACTCGGCCATTCACGCACTCGCTCGCCGACGAGCGTGGCAATATCGACAAACTGGTTTGCTCGTTAAACTATTTTTTTTTTTTTTTGCGAGAGGCAGACACAAGCGCTCTCTGGTATCAAAATGACTTCAGTCGTGCCTAATCCAATTCGCTTTTGGCTGTAAATGGTACAAATCTATAGTGTTACTGTTTACCCCTTTTTCTCCGTAATACCCTGTGATTGTTTGAGCGCACAATAACGTCGAAAAAAGGTAAGAAGGCACCTGAATCGCAGTGTTACTTATATTAACTCCCGTCTCGCTAAGACTTGACGTCTGATGGGACATAGCGCCATTATAAAAAATCACGTGTCACTAACCCTAGCTTCCCGAAAGAAAACACAACGGTCAATGTGCAAGACAGTTTCTTCGTGGGCATGGACACACATCAAAGCAGGGGAGCAAACGCCGTGAGAAGAAAATAGCACAAAACATTGAGCTGATAAGACGGAACAAATAATAGGAAGTAAACATCATGCAATAGAAGCAGTAGCCGACAATATAAGAAAATTTGAAGTTCTTCGTGCGAAAGATAAAACTTACCTAAATACAACATTAAACAATTTAGAGAAAAAAGATGACAGGATAAAGCAACAAAAGTTACCGCGAACCCATAAATACAACACTGTAGTCGTCAAGGCAGTACCAGAAACCTAATGATGCAGACAACAGCCGCCTACCTCTAAAAAGGAATCAAAAATGACCCGATGTTCCTAAACAAGAGCACTTCGTGCCTCTCGCATCACCAGGGCTCTTCTTGAACTCCCATCAACAACTTCGTATTTCGTTTTTGTGTTTTCTCTCTTTCTTTCTTTCTGTCTTTCCTTTTCTCGTTGTTTTCGTTATTTTATTTATTTATTTATTTATTTATTGTACATACCCTCAAGCGCCGAAGCATTGCGACAGTTTCCTGAAATGAAGGCCTATTTGTCAAACAAAGAAAAAGAACTTCTCTTCGGGCTCAATAAAACGCTTCGCAGCAAATAGAACAAAGTACTCGCCGGTGATGCCAGCAGTAAGTGTTCTTTTTTTGTTTTTTTACATTTTTGTCTTTCGGTTGGCGAATATTACACCAGAAAGAGAAACATAACAACAAAGAGGGAGATACGGACAGCAGGATGCACAAGACTTGAAGAACGCATCCTCCTACTGCCTTACCTCTTTCAAATCGTACATCTCTCATTTTCAATGAGCAGGTGCATTGTACCAGCGTTTTTGGTTTATATATTACTGTGTCATGCACCTTGAAGACCCCATGACATTGGTCAAACTGCGGTAACAAAAATCGCCCCTCTCACAATATTAATACAAGCTGCTCCATGGAAAGTCATACTAACGTCCTGCTTTTAAATTTCTCTGAAATCAAATTAATTTTTCTGCTGCACCAATGGGCGAATAGATTCACTTGACAAAAACAAGGAGTTTTGTGACTTTCATTTATAAAAGAAACAATACATCTTAGTCACAGATTTTGTGTACCGTGGAAGAACGGGACAATTTTGTCCGGTCAATTGCGAGAATCCATTGGATTTGCGGAAGCAGACACAAAGCAAGCATTGATTGATTGATCTCTCAGAACACTCACACGAGGGTTTATTGTGAAGATCAAGTTGATTCGCGGAAGCAAACATAAAGCAAGCAACGATTGCATGATCTCTCAAAACAATCACCTTACTGGAGAGGGCATTCAGATAAACTGAGCCAGGCAGAGAACAAACGCTCTCTGTTCCGCGAATTGCAACTTTCCCATCCGGGTCGTGTTACGACCCTAATGAAATTCCGCCACAACCTTACTTGGCAACAGTTCATAAAGCCCAGATTCCATTATAGTACGCGATGCTGCGCCTTTAGGGGAAAAGGCGACCACTGATTATCGAGACATTGAGTGGTCGGACCTCCAGGCACGCTAATAACGCAACTAAACGGCTAGGGAATCTCGGAAATAATATGGGAGCTCGCTCGTCGGCGCCAGCTCTTACATATGACGTGCATCCCCCCCCCCCCCCCCTCTCCCTTCCTTTCCTGTCTCCCAGGCTAGGCTAGGTTTGGAGGAGAAGGCAAGAGAGTGGTTTGGTGGTCCGGAGCAACCGATGACTCTCCTCAAAGACTCGCTGAAAGGTAATCTTGGGTCATTCGCGCTTGTATATTTATTTGCTTGTGTGTTTTATTGACCCGTTTCGCTGTTGAGAGACGTTTGATCTCGTGTGAGGACAAAATGATTTTGACCTCAACATGTAAACGCGTTATCGTTTTTTTTTTTTTCAAATTGAGAGCGTTTCTTGAGAAGCACCGCTTGGTGTAGGTCCAGGGTAGTTTAATGAGTCTAGTCAGTAACTTGGACGACACTGAGCGAAATACACAATTTTTGACGTACGTGCGTGCGCGTGAAAGCATTTGTACAGACCTAACCTTCCTTAACTGGAGCACGGTAGTGAATTTTAATGCGCTGAGAAACTTAGCATAATAGTGGTCTGTCCCAGATACATATGAAGGTCTTATTAGGCAGAAATAGGGCAAATAACTTGACATTTGAGCAAACGAATGTACGATCGAGCATACATTAAAAGCCCTCACGCTCTCGCATTTAAAGCGTGACGGCTATGAAGTCCCATTTGAGCGTGGCTTCATTAGACACGCGCCGTAAATGTTCACGACTATGCCTTTTTCATAAAATATACCAATATCATCCGGACATTAGAGCGAATCACTCGCAACCTCCTGCCCGCTCCTCTCGTAGACTAAGAAATTCTGAGTGCAACGGATCTCTGGATGCACTAACAGATTTAATAACTCTTTTTTTTTTCCATTAGCGATTTTTGATTAGAACATTCTACCAAAAACCTTAGACTCAATCATGTGCCCGGACGCATTACGCGCTTGTTTAGTCTTGCGTCTCGGAGAGGAGCTATTTGCCCGTATGTGTTTTTCTTTTTTTCTATGTATGCTCCATGTTTTCACTAATTAATTGTGTATGAGTGCGTGTTATTGATCGAGTGTGTTTATATTTGCTTTGTTTAGCCTCTTGCGTGTATTTTTGTTTCTTTTTATAAGCTCAGTGTTTACTTATTGTGACTCTGTGTGAATAACTCCACCCCCCCCCCCCCTTATGTAATGTCCTCGAATGAGAACCTTTAAGAGTAATTAAATGAAATAAAGTGAATGAAATACCAAACTGTGATAAACAGTCGGCTTTGCGTGGGCACGTATTTGTGGTGCGAACGTGTTTGTAGGCGTGCGTATGCGTTCGTGTTATTTGCATGTTTGTGCTTGTGCAGGGCTGAATTGCATTTACGTGTTTTTTTTTAAATAATAAAAACTTCATTGCGCCTATGTTCAGTACACACGAATGTCTGTCTAATTGAAAGTTCCTGTACAACCGCTCATGTATCTGCACGCGTTTGAGACTGAGCATGCGTACATGCTTGCGTATCTGCTTTTAAGCTCGTTTGCATCGGTTGACTTGGTTCGTAAAACAAACAAATATCACCGTTATGGCATAGCAAATATATGTATTGTAAATGTACTGATGCATTCGGCTTCAGGCCGCCTATTTTCGGTACTGTGGAATATTACCCAGAACTCAGGAACCCTGTTTTATCACTCCCTCCCCATCATAAAAGCGAAGTAATATAGCCCTCTTAACACGTTTAGTCTTCTACCTTCTTCCTCCATTACAACAAAAACAAAAATAAAATGAAGCACCCCGGCTTCGCGGACTGAATCGATACAATCGCACGCCGCAAAGCTTGAGACGCTCACGTTCGGCGTCGCCGGGTCTGCCGCTTTACGCCGTTCGCGTTCTGAGACGCTGAAAGACGCTCTAGCTGGGATGGCGTCTGGAGGCAGAAAGGCGCGGTCTTGCCTTCTATAGTTGGTAATAGGGAGTTTTAGTAGACCATGTTTCCCCCTCCACTATGCCCATCCGCTACCCGGAACTCTACAACCAAGGCCATCGGCACGCAGGCGCTGTCGCGGTTTCTTCGTAGTGGAGGGTTAGCAGAGGGGGAAACACGGTCTACTAAAACTCCCTATTGACAGAGTCTCGACGAAACGGCCCAAAGGGCGGCCATATTTGGGTGCCGTTCGGTTTTAGAGTGTCGTTTTTGTGCTCGGATAGGGTCGCTATTTCGTCATTCACTCCGATCTGTGCAACGTCCTCGGACGATCTTGCATGGAGAGATTGTAAAGTCGATGCAACTAAAATACCATTTCTGAACGTCCTGCGGCTGTTTGCATATCGTTTATGACATGCTCTGCTCTCTCGTTGTTGTTGCTGCTGTTTGCCACGTATTTGGATGTCCTTGAAACTTTTAAAGGGTCCTGATCGCCTTGCGTGACAACCCTTGTCGGTTATGGGCTGCGGGGAATCGTGTGGTTCCCGATGACAGTGCTTGATGATGGTATACATCATTTTTGCGATGTTTTTGAAGTGTTGTAATTTTTTTATGTCCTTGATCGATCGTTATTTTTCCCGAACGTCCTTGAAATATAGTTGATTTTTCGCGACTGTCCTGGGGTATCGCGAACCATTATTTCCTTTCCAGCAGAGAGGAATTGAAAATCATCGGTGGCTCATCGTGTTAAAGTGTAGATTGAAACAAATATAATAAAACAAGAAAAATTTAGAACACATACTAAATATGGCAATCGAGGGTCGTGTGTGCACGCACGCACGCGTGCACGCACGCACGCACGCACGCACACACACACACACACACACGCCATACCAAGGTAACAAGTCCAAGGAAGCACCAATATTTGGCACTAGAGGCGTAAATTACGTCTAATAGGGTTTTCCCCTAATATATTAGTTAGCGCCAGCGTACTTTGCCAAAGTGCGCGGCATTTTAGGCGAATTGGGACCAAGATACCCGGACTCTGGCCAAAGCTTGACCCTACCCTGTCTTTTTCGGGCTTCTGAGGGCCATATTTTTAAAGACAAACTAAATTTCGGCCCCAAAGAGCTGTGCTACCTGGGTAAACACCATCGACCGAACTATTCCGTAGGATGTAGAATGTTTCCTACTTATAACGTTTCCGTGAGATGACGGTTACTTCTGAAACATCGGCATCTGCTAAGGACCGCTAGCGCTACATTTGGGCTGAAAATGAGCGTTCAGCAATGCGTAGTTTATTTTGGCGTCCAAAAAACAACATAAAAAAACACAATACGTATTTGGGGGGATACATTTTACAAATTTAGCTTATAGAAACACACGTTAAGCAGCGTCCTAATTTTTGACACAAGCAAGAAAACCAAGCTTTTACTGACCATAATTTTTTTTTTTTTTGTTCGGGAATTGAAAAAAAAAAAAAAAAAGGTGGAAGTTATTCATATTGCATATTGTAAATGGGATAGGATCTACAGGAAAATATACTGATACAAAAAGCCTCAGCTCATACATGCTATTCCATATTGAAGAACGCATAATATTCGTTTTCAGCAATCGAGATGGAAATAGTACTTCTTCTAAATGCTACCACGTAATCATCAAAAGAGTGTAATTTAAATAAACGAAAATAAAATAAAACCAAAGGGGTTGGTTAGCAGTTCACGCTACAAACCACGCTAAGCCGCATCATAAATCCTTGTTTGGCCGGTAAAAAAGTTCAAATGACCATTTACGTGCTAAAACAAAGGACCCGATATACCAAACGCGTCTTAAAAAAGCAAAGGAAAAAAAAACGGGCAATATTTAATCTCTCTTCTCCCACAAAAATGTGACTTTTTAGATGCTAAGGTTTTTTTTTTTTTTTAAAGTGCGCCATAGCCACTGAGAAATACCGCATGATTAATTGGTTCCCAGCAAATGATTGCACAAAAGCACTAAGTTTTGTTTTTTATTCTGAAATAAAAAAGAGTCATGAAAATGCAGGCAAAGACTATACAAGGTCCCTGGAGCCTCCTTATTATTACGAAAGCAGAGGGCGAAAGCAGTACTCATTTTAATGTGTTGCGTCTCTAGCAAAAAGTGTTGTAGGTGTAAATATAAAATAATAATGGCTTAAAAGTCATTCCACCTCATTAATCTCGCGGTAAAACTTGCATTTCCTTAGTACGCATGCCCAAAATTCGGTGAATAATTTTTTCAGCAAAAAGCTCGGAAATATTATGCATAAGTCAGGATCGAAAAAAAAAAACTAAATACGAATCGTCATAACGCACATGGATGGGCTTTGACTAAAAACACAGAGGTGTGCTTTTGGTGTCTTAATTTCGAATGAGCGTGAATCGAAATAGAGTTGTGCACAAGATATGCTGGAACACTTTGTTGCCCATTTCGCTATAAACCAACGCACAGTTTACAAAAAAAAAAAAAATCATCAGAAGCCAGATTCTTCTGAAGTGAAGCGCGTGCGCAGGCGCGGTGCCGACGGCAGCGCCACCGCACTGCCGTGACGTCAGAGTTGGTCTATAGTGATGGTCGGGTTAACAAACGCTAAGTGGGGCCTGCAGTCTTTATATATATATATATATATATATATATATATATATATATATTATGAATTTGGTATTTTTATCATTCACTATTTCATTTCACTAATTCCACGTCCGACTTCAATTGGAGGGGATTGAGTCCGCGAGATGGTCGAACACAAAGAACCGGAACAAATGTTATCGTGGCAAGACGTCGCGCATCTAGATGCGTTATATTTTCACTGGCTCGCTTTATTTTATCTACGGATCAACCTGCACAATATTTCATTAAAATGCGCCAAGTAACCTTAGTGTCACGACACGTTTCAATCTTAGAAACGTAACGGGAGCGCGCTTCTTTCGAACCATTGAAACTCGTAACGGGAACTCGTTCCAAGAATGTGAACGAAGGAGGAGCTAAACTTCCGTTCCTGTCTTGGAGGAGCGTGTACACTGGTGGCATATTGTGTCAACGCGTTTTTGCTTTTTCTTTATTCGTGATTCGAAGTTATTATCGGCTAATGCTACAGCAGTCTCATCGGACGCGGAGCAGTAACGAGATGCGGGGGGAATCGCCACACCGTGCGTTTTCGAAGTTATCAGTGACTATCCCTTGGCAAAATGTTTTGTGAATATGTTTTGATGACAAAAAAAAGTTTTTCGAGCCATCGCAAGATGGATCCTATGAGTGACGCGCGTTCCAGCTTCGTACGTTCTCGACTATCGCTCTCAAGGTAAATTTACATTAATCTGAACAATCGAGACAATTATTAAAAAAACAGGTAACGGCAATTTTTAATGACTTTTGTTTTTCTCGCAACTGGTCCCTTCACTTCTCAAATCACGATCCCTCGTTACGCTTGACTGTCAGACTTAATGTCTCCGCAACTATTTCCTACATTAAAAAAAAAAAAAGAAACCGGCGGCACTTTGGTGATACCATAAAAAGAATTGTCACACGTAAAAGTCGTTTCTGGGTCGGAAAATCTGGGCACAACCATTAGTGTTCCGAAACTCATGCTGCGACGTTCGACAAGAGCGCGTTCGGCTTCATGTTGACTACGTTGGGCTCGGCGTCGATTCTTTCGGCGGATGGGCTAGAGCTTACGTGCCGCCGAATGTAGCGAAAGAGGAGTGTCGTAACGCATTGGCATCTCGATTTTGCGTCTTGATTTTTATTATTGTTACCATTGTCAAAAGCGTACTCCGCGTTAAAGGAAATAAATTTATTTAACCGTGGAGTTTGTCGACGTTGTGAACGCACAAACGAGTATATAGCCACAAGTTCTCAAGCAACTATCGAACATTTTCTCGGACCAAATAAAAAGCGATTTCATAGTCAAAATTTAATCTGGGATCTGCTTAACTCGTGCACTGAACCTATTATGCTGATAAACATAAACTCGGAACATGCGCGATGCATGCATTCTGCTTGGCAGAACATCACAGACGAGTCGAGGTCACTCGGATTACCTCAAACACAACACCAGCTCCGATCCGTCCCCACTGCGGGTTTGTTAATGATTAGCCCCGCATCAACAAATACAGGTAGATGGCTCTGTTCATCTCTAGTATCTATAAAGCTTTAAAACGTTTTTCGGAAGTTTTTTTTTGGGGGGGGAGTTACACAGTAAAAATGTGTAAATCTAACAAATCGTGATATAGAATATTGGAACGTGTTTACAATACAGCAGAAAGAGTATATTGACTGGCACGAAAATGTACCTCCTTGATTTTTTTTTTTTTTTCTGAAAATAAAATTATTCGTTCTCCATTTTATTGTTCTGTGTCAGCCATTCTTTGGTCAGAAAAGAACTGAACAAAGTCGATGAAGGCCTATTTGTTTCAAATTCGTCGCGCTTTGGGCATGCGCGCTTGTAGTGCAACATTATTTATTACAAAAATGCTTCGCAGTCAATATTCACTTGACGTTTAGCTCCAAATATTTCGGAATAATATTGTCGCAGAAATCATTTGAGAATTTGAGATCTCACAAGGAAAGAATTGTTGTTTCGATATGTGCAGGGCTTCAAAGCGTGCTCTTTGCCTTTTTAGAAATAAAGTTAGATGTCTGATGCCGTCAATATTATATTTTTGGCCGAAAGAAGTTCTAAAATGTAGGACGAAATCAATTGTAAATGCACATTATAATATAATACCAGTGCGTCTGATGTCATATAGTGAGTCTAAAATATGTCTTTGATGTATACGTGTGCGAATGGTGGTTCGAATCGAGCAAAAACCGGGTCATTCTTAACTTCCGCAGTACGGGGGACATCGAGTAAATTCCTGCTTTGTTTACCGCCTCCAATTTAGAGAAATGCGCTAGACGACGCTATTCAAAGAAGAACGAGTACATCCCAACATCTATCAAAATGTAATGGAGGATGGTCCACGGCTCCGGTCAATTCCTATCTGCTATTCAGCGGGCGCATTGAAGACAATCATTTATTTCCGAATGTCGTTTGTAACTCGGTTATAAAAGTCTTTGGTGACGTAGGAAAACTTTCTACCAGCCTGTTCACGCCAACTAACACCAGGGGGGGGCAGAGATTGTGTTGAGCCCAAACGGTAGACTTCGGAGCGTTCCCGTGGCAGTTTGGACGTCCCCTGGTGGAGGGTGAGCCCCATGCATGTTCACCGCTGCCCCAGCGGTGAACGACGGGTTCGCCGTCTTCGCCGATGTTGCCTCTGCTGCTTCTTTCGATGGTGGTATGCATGCCTACAATCGGCATGAGGCCCCGGTCAGACCGCTAATACATGATACAAATCAAAGTCTGTAAATACTGTCTGATGCGTTTTTTTTTTCTTGTTTTTTTTTTGTTTTTTTGTTTGTTTCTTCTCACGTTGGTTTTGCAACATTTGGGATACAAACCTTCAAAGTCTTATAATACACGAAATGCACTATGGGGAATTGGCGGGGGACTAGACATTCAGCTAAATTGCCCAAGCATCGAAGGGAATGCTGGGAACATAGGTACAAGTGGTGCACGTGCTCGCCTTTCCTACACGACAGAATCGAAGTAAATAATCAAAAAATGAATCGTTTGTAGAACGCGCTTGCAAAGTGCCTCTTGATTTAAATTTTTTGCTTTCGAACAGTGAAAGCTGCAGACGCCAGCAAGCGCAGCGCGTGTACCCACACGGCAAAAGGACTATTGGGGAAGGGATGGGTGTTTCACGTGACGTAAAGTTTAGCACTAAACATAGCGGGGAAACTGGTTTGGTGTCTGGGGTCGCGAGAAGCAAATATTTTCTCGTAATTAATCGGGTAACTAAATTTCTGCATAGGTCACATGTCAGTTTCCCGCTAAATTTAACGGGGAAACTAAATTGATGTTTTCTCCACAACACGTGATTTTTGTCCCCCGCTAAATATAGCGGGGAAACTGAGTCGACGTATAGGTCACGTGCCGTCAATTTCTCCAAGGTGAATAGGTTACGTGAGGTCACATGACGCCATTTTCTCCGCTGAATTTGACGGAAAAGGTAGGAACGAACGGACGGACCAAATATTTGTGGGATTGAGGGGGGCAGAGTTAAAGCACATTTTATGTTTTAAAATTGTCTGCCGGCATGTCGAAGGATGCACGTGAAGAAAGCATGCATGCGTAGCGCAAGATCCAGGCGCGTACGCATGTAATTTCGTCATATCTGCGGAGAGCACAGTGTCTTTTGTAGAATGAATGAACAATGGGACGGCGGCTTTAGTCTACAGCATCGGAGCCATGGTGACGCATCTCAGTCGAGGCTAGTCGGCTCTGAGCTGACATTGAAAAGAGCTCGCTTCGCCTTATATGACTGGGGTGTCGAGTTTACTGTAGATTGGACAGATAAGGCAGCCCATGACGTGATATGACGTATAATAGTTATATTATGGACCAACTGTTAGCTATCCCCACGAGCCTGCTCTGCGTGACTCAGTCGGTATAAAGTGCCTGACTGGAAACCCCTTTCTTACGCGCGTTTACTCCCCGTCTCAAATATTCTGTTATATTTGCGAATTAAAAAATGCCGCCATAGATTTTGTGTACCTTGTGCTATAACTTTAACCGAAGTGTAACGGACGAGTGTATTGGTGAAACGTAAGGGACCAGCGTGACAAATATTTTTGTAGAACATGGCTGAATGGCTGACGAACAAAACAATGTTAAAATGTAAAATAACGTTGAAATTCCTGTCTGTATTTGCGGCTTCTCTAAGATGTCTGGATATCCAATCTCCTCAAACGGTATCTATACGCGGGTGAAAAAACTAAAACAAAAACGGATTCACCTTTACAGCTATGACACGAAAAGACAATTCATAGTAGAGAAGCATCCCAGGTAACTCAGTTTTGTTGGCCGAAATTCGGTTTTTGCAGTGAAATTTAGGGCCTTGAAATATCAGAAGAAGCCAAAGCAAAGGAAGTCACAGTTCACCTTCTTTGGCAAGGGACCGGAGATCTAGAGCCATAATTCGCTAAACTAGCGCCAGGATTAGGCCTGACTGCCGCCAATTTGGCTATCATCTGGCATCTTTGGTCCTAAATTGCCAAACAATTGACCGATGTACGCTTCGCTGCTGGTTTCTCGGATCGTATGTTACATATTTGGCTCAAGTCTCGTGCTTATTCGTTTATATGGCGAACCAGAAAAGACCCATAGAAACGCCAAAGAGAAGTAGTCTGGCACTAACAAACGCCTCGAAGCAAAACCGCATCAGGCGCTATAATTAGCTCTCTTAGGATTATGAAGCTTAATAAAACAAAGTGTATCTCAAAGCGCAAAGCGAACACAACCGAACAAATCGACCCACCCTGTTTATTTTTCTCTGGGCTTTCAATGTCCTAACTTGCGATTGGGTAACGTAAGGCGGCAAGAGACAAAGCCGGTGTGTGTTGACCCTCGAAACTCAAACACTAAGAAAAGCCCAGTGCTGCGGTGCGATTACGAACTTTGGTGTTAACCTAAGTGCTAGTGTCTCGTTGATTTTGATTAAGCCGATCTCGGAAAAAACAACAACAAAAAACAAGAAACTTTTTTCCAACTTGCCTCATTTGAACCAGATTTCGCATTAGGGAAGCGGACCGGAGTTTCTCGTGAAAATTCATCAACAACAAAAATCAAACTTTCCGAGCGAAACAAAAACAAAAAAAGCGATCGCCAAGTTGGCACACATGGCGATCCTTCTAACGGAATCCGACAAGAGTGTCAATAGTGCTAAAGGAATCCCGGCGTTGTACAACCGCGCAACTCGACGCGAAACACGTACCGCTTAAAGAAGCTCAAACTTGCGTAACCTGCGTAAAAAGGTTTACGTTGGACTTGGTTCGGGGAGGACGCGGCGCCTCGAGATAATCAAAACGTGGAAACAAACGTGAATATATTGTTTCTGGATATACTTCAGATTACACTGTTTCACATTTAACTACGACCGTTGCAAACACGACGATTCCCTCAATCCAAACGTGCAATGAAAAAAAAAAGAAAAAAAAAACTTCCGTTTGCTGCCACGGGCTAAACCGATGGGGCAAAAACAAAATGTGCACTATCGTTGGATATTAACGCGATTGCCTTAACCGGGGAAAGCAAACGCGCAGAGACGACGAGCACCATGACGAAGCACTTTTGAAGCTGCATGATTTTCTTCATCGAACCGTGTGTACCATTGACTGCGATCGGGCGGAATGCGAAACGTACGTCGCACAAAAATAATATTGGTCCAATATGCCTGTGACTGTCCAAAAAGCACATTCAGAGAGGAAAAAAAAAGGACACATGTATGTACTACAAGCTTTACGTGTCTTGTAATGCCTGTGTTTTTTTTTTTTTTTTGTTCTGCTTTGTTTTTTTCAAAAAGCACCGAAGCTTGACTACCCCTTTTTGACGATGTTCTTATCGTATACTCTTTATAATAATGATATTAATTTCTTGAGGGATGAAGCTGCACGCGGTGATACTGGCATTATACTGTTTTCCTTTTATTTATCTTTTACTTTTTAAGGTCTCGCACAATTATTATTTTATTTTATAATTCTGAGGAAGTTTTTGTTTATGCAGTGACTATAAATGTATTATTGTCCTATATTATTTTTTTAGAATAAATGCAGAATTGCGTCGCCGCAAGACCCATCTTGAGAATGCAGTCCAGTTCCATTTTTTTTTTTTTCATAATTCGACCATGTTTTTTGTTTTTATTTGCGACCACTATTATTACATTATATTAAATTCAATCATTATTCTATACGTTGAGTTTTAGTGAAGATACGCAACATCTGATTGTATGTATGGGATATTCATTCGAATTTATGTGTCAGTATGCAGCATGCTAAATATATTTTCATAAGTAATAAAAAAAAAGCAAGTTCCGAAGATATTTGCATCCTATTGCGGAAACCAAAGGAATGTGGATAAAGTTTCGAACAGTGTTTGGCGTGTATTTTTTGCTCATATTTTTTTCATTTACGAGCGAAACACCACGACGATTTGTGTTTTAAGCCTTTTTTTAAAGACCCGGAACAGAGCTGTAAAAATAAAGGTTTCGTCTTTTTTGTTCAGTTTTCTACACGCCTAGCTTGCACTAGCGTGACTTGCAGTAAATTTGGTCTAGGCACATAACGAAGAAAAAGGAACATTTTCGGGAACCCACAGTCTTCACTCGTGTCGCATCTTGGCAAGCATATCCTTCCCCAGGTAGCACGCCAGAAAAACGCCTATCTTGCCACCTAAAATCGAAAGCAAATCGGTTGAAAATAATGAGCGAACTAACTTTCGGCTTATTACCCGTCGTGGCTAGGTAACATTATTTCTTCTGATGTCAGCATTAACCACGGAACTGAAATTACTAAAAGTAGGCTATCCTTTTGGTGTTTAAAAAGAAAAATAGCAAATCGTGGCACAATATAAGGGGTGGGTTACGTTTCGGTGTTATTGCGCCTTTCGGGATATTATAGTAGATGATTCACATTGGCCTAAGACGCTTTTGCACCAAGCCTTTAGTTAGTATCATAGTACTTCTTTTGGCGTTTGTAGGTCTTCTCTCTGGCTCGCAATATTATTGCCAAAGTGCCAGACTTAAACCGAGGATGCTGCGTATGAACCGAACAATTAGAAGTGAAGACCAACTCTGGCGCTCGTTTGGTGGCTGCCAGATGACATCCAGACGACCGGCAGTGACGCAAAACTTTGACGCTTGTTTGGCGAATTAGGGCCAAAACACCAAGAGTCTGGCCACATAAGGTCAAGTCTGTAGCTCCCTTGGCGTCCCCGGGCCTTTTTAGGGCCCTAAATTCTAAAACGAGGACCAGATTGTAGCGCAAAGCACCGTGTATTCCCCAGTTGATACTTTGTTGGTAGCTGTCAAGAAATTACGATAGTTGCTAGCATGGCGTTTTTGGTCGCATCTGCCTGTTGGATTTGTCGTATGTCTGTGTGATAAAACGCTTGCAAGTACGGCCTCTGGGCGCCGCCTTCTTGCTACCGGTGTGTGTAGATCGTCTGACAGTCAAGCATTGCTGAGGCGTACCCAAGGTTTTCAGACTGGCGCCTAAACAAAGCGTTTTTCATCCGTGGTGGCCAGACTAGCTCTTGAAGTGCGGCTGCTTGGAAACGTCTATATAGGGTTAAAGGTGCTAGTGTAAATTAGAACAAAACAAAATATTAAATACAATTTTTTTTTCTTTTTTTGCCGTTAGCGTAAATTTTGTATGGTTCGATACGTTCAATTGGGAATTGGAACGTATTCATTTGGTGCTTGATATTTGCAGAAGCCTTGTATTCTGGAAGAAACGGACAGAATCAATGATAAATGCTAATCAATCGGAATCGCAAAACAAGCTGTCAAATTTATTTTCATGTAATTGGCCGCGTCCTGGCTAGTTACAGATTTAAAAGTAACACCGAATGCATAGAAACTCTGCGCAGTTTCATTAACGCAGCACGTTTCGCGTCATTAAATATTCATTTGAATGTTGCATACGCATCCTCTTAGAGAAGTTTTCACAACTTTAATATGTCACCTTTTGACCCGCATACAGTCTTTATTAAAGACCTTTTTTCTTTACCTCGCGCCGATGAAATCTAGAATTCGTTGCCCGGTAATGTTCGTTTATTACCATTACGTGAAGTTTTGACTGCTGTTGATAACAGATGAACACGTTTTGCGTTCCTTACTGCTGCTTTTTGTTTTTCTTGTATATTGTTTTAATTTTGTTTTGTTTTGTACAATTCCTTCTCCCATTCATGCAATAGCCCCAACGGGGCTGCAGCTTTTTTTAATAAATAAATAAATAAATAAATAAAAGGAAAGCACAAACATAACTAAGATTCGCATTCCTCCTTCGGTCGCGTTGCTTTTATATTCATTTTATGATTAGGTTTGCATGAATAAAAAAAACTTTTTTTTATTGAAGCTTACGTAGGTTTATGCTTTCCGAGGGTTGCGACGTGTTTTCAATAAATCTCAATTTATGCCCTGCTTTGCCCCGAGAACGTGCAAGGAACGCCGGTTTTAAAGAAGCAGAAAGAAATCAGGGGAAGAAACGTATATTTCATAATATAATAGATGGCACTGTCGAGAACATTTAGGCACACGACGTCATCCAGAGGAGTAGTGACATAATGGAGCCCCGTATTCGAGAGGGAATTTTCGAAATTGTGTTTTATCGTAATCGCTGTAGTATCTTTAGTGTTTCATGAAAGAAACTTCATGCTTCGCCGCCACCGGCGTCTCAGTTTCGCGGCAACCGAGACTGGCTTAAGTATGCAGTGTCTGCTATTATTACTTGTTTATCGTTTCAATGCATTTCCCAGCGTCTCCTTCAATCGCAGAAACTATATCGTCTCTTTGTTTTCTGACTCACTCATGATATTTTCGTTTTCTAGACAGTTTTGTCTGAGCAGATATCGCAAAATATTTCCGAAATTCGCCCGTTAAGTACAGAGCTGTGTTTTATGACAATAGCGTAGACGTGTTTCTCCTTCCCCTAAGCCCTCCGCAACGAAGAGGCCGCTACTGCGCCTGCGCGCCCATGGCGTTCCGGGTATCGTAGCGGGTTGCGAAAAGCGTTGCGGGACGGAGACAACCATCTACGAAAACTCCTTAATTTTTCCGCTAAATGAAGCGGGAATTTCAGTGTCACGACGTCACGGTGCCACTTGGCGTCCCAGTGTAACATGACGTCATGGCGTCAAGTGACGTCGCAATGTCATATGTACAACATCCGCTAAATTAAGCGGGACGTACCCGCTAAATTTAAGAGAACTGCAGTGTAGCCGTGTGCAGCAATATGCGGGGTCGGAGCTGTCACCACAGTTTACTTTCAAAATACCGCAACAACCCGGGAATTACTGTCTTGTCGCTCGTTGGTGACTTTTAAACTTCAAAAACGTATCAGTCGCCTACGTGGTATGTTTGGAAGGTTCGCGTAGTGTGTTCTTCGAGTGTTTACCCTAGTACTGCGACTAAATCAATAGAAGTGCAAACTTTAACGTAGTCGAACGTAGAAGTATGAATTTGCGAAACTCGTAACAAGGCATATTTTATTAAAAAACCGAGCGTGTTGGTAAGGTTCATTTACACACGAAGGAACAGACCCAGAGGACGGAGCGCCAAACGCGGCATCTTTCGAATGAAAGACGTCGTGCTTTGTGCTTCGTCCTATATGTTTAATATTTCGTGTGTAAATGCATCTAGTGCACCTAATATAGGTTGACAAATATGTGCGAGCTACGCAGTGTTTCCATTAGAAATGTAAAGAGAAACTTTAAATTACGGAAGAAATTAGTTTGTTTTTGTACCATGCCCTTATTTTTAAATATAATAATTATTAAACTAGCTGCAGCGCTTCTTGATATTGAAATAAAAATACAGTTCTTGTATTTCGAATCGGCTTAGCTCTAAAGGGCAACTCCGGTCTATGTTTTAAAATAAGGGATTACGACATTTTTCACCTCGGTGGTACTTACTGAATTACAACGCATTTTTCCCCTCAATATTTCGTGTAGTTTTTCAAATATCATGGCTCCAAATTTTGCTTGAGGCGTAGACGACGAAACCGAAACAAGGCTACGGTGCATTCGATACCGTTTGCGGTGTGCCGGGCGCAAAGTATGCAATCCCCGACAATGAACCCTTCGCAAAAAAATTGCGGTGGCTTAGCTCGGCTATGCCTGGATATACGTAGCGTGAACTTATGCGCACAAAATGAGAGGCGCTATCAAGCAGCTCCGGTGCAGCGTCAGACTTGACTACTGCGCAACGGAGGCACACAGCTGGGCACGCGGCGGCGCCAGTGCGTCTGCCGCGGCTATGACGTCTCGAATGCGAAGACCAACGAGGCGCGCGCGGTGGCGCGGAGCCCGTGGCGGTGGCGGCTCCGGCACGCCAGCTGTGCGCCGTGTGACGTCACTGCTCCTCGCGCTTGCGCAGACCGGCGAGGCGCGCGCGGTGGTGGCGGAGCTCACGGCGACGGCGGCTCCGCCCCGCCAGCTGTGCGCCGTGTGACGTCACTGCTCCTCGCGCTTGCGCAACACGGAGCACACGGCTCATTATGAGAGCCACGCGAAACCGCTCAACCTCGGCCAGTGTAGCTCACGCTACAAAATCCCGAAAGCTCGCGTGCACCGCGGGAGGAACAATGGAAATCCTCGGTACGCCCCTTCCATCGTCTTTCCTGCCGCTACCACGTGACGTACGCGAGCAGAAGCAGGTTTCCAAGGCAACGACGTTCGAGCAGCCGAGTCGGACGAGTGACGAGCGCACGGAAATGGGGGAGGGGTATCGCGTGGGCTATCTTGCGAGCCTTCCCCTACTCACCCTCTCCTTTCTACAGGATCCATTGTCTGCTGCAGCCAACAACGCTTTAGTTGCACCTGTGGCAATGCGTTTACGCTGCCACATATACGGTACGCCGCCAACAACGTATATGACCTTCTGGCGGATGTGCGGGATGGCGCACGGCTGCTGCGGCTGCTGGCGGTAACTGCCGCGATTCCCTCGTAGTCGCGGAGGCGCAACGAGAAAGCACGTGATTTGTACCGAGGGCTCCCAAAATCCCCTTCCCGTCGCATGGCAATGAAGCCAAAGCTATGGGGTGCCCGTGCACTCCGGCACCTTGAGCACCGATGAAAGCTGTGCACGCGCGCTCTTGGCTACTTCCAAAATGCCTCAGAAAGTTGACACCGAGTATGCATTTTTAATGCAAAAGGATTAATTGTCCGATGGATCGAGCCGACGTCATCAGCCAAGCCAAACGGCAGATAAATTCGTGAAGCCGCGATCTGAGGCATCCCCGCTTTGAAGCCGCGCAAAAAGCCAAGCAAAACGGCAAGTGAATGAAGCCCAATGAGGCCGCCGCGCGTCAGTTTCAATCAGCGCCACCCAATGGCGCTGCGTGCCCGCGCGCCGGCAAAAGGAATCGGCCGGCGCCCGTGCCGCCGCCCGAGTGGCGACACGGCCGATATCAACGAGGCACGGCAACTTCATGAGGTCGCCCGCAAGAACGACATTCATGCTTTCGCATTCACAGCTCATAGAAGCGCTTAGGTGTACCTCGAACCCTTTTTTTTTTTTTTCTGGCTTTCAGAAATGAAAATTGATGTACGTTAGAGGAGGAAGTTAATACTGACGCATCTGGCTCTAGTTGCATCATACGATTGAGCGGCGTGAGTTTCGCGGGCTATATGGCTGTTTGCAGGTCGGGTTGACACTCTGTACGGCGGCTTGCGGGTGGGTGTTTGCGTGAGACGAGCCATAAAACCGACTTACGTTGCAGCCAACTGCTGCTTGACTAAAGCCTGGTTCACACATTTGCAACAGTTGCGTTCGCATGCAACCAAAACGACCGTAACGACCAAAACACCGCAATAACCCTGACTCATGAATCGCTGCGCGAAGCTACCCCTTGCATCGCTTGCCATGCTGTGTACGGCAAACACTTTTCCCGGTGACTTTGTCGTTACTGTCGTTTCGGTTGCATGCGAACGCAACTGTTGCAAATGTGTGAACCAGGCTTAAGAGCTGACCCGCTAGCCGCCTGTTTAAGAGCCGCTGGTCGCATCCTTAATATCGGTTTTAGCAGAGTACGTGGTTTCTATTTAGCGTGATATTTTCGGCTGTGATCATATTTTGTGCATCGAAAGCAATACCACTTATTTGTTTCCGTTCGATCATTTGTCCGTTGTTTTCCTTCAAGCGCAAAGATACATAAGTTTTGAGACCAATAAAAATGGACAAACGAAATAAAATTTAAATACAAAACACGAAAGATTAAGGATTCTGCACACTCAATGTTACGACCATGGGCAAAAAGGAGTTGTAAAGTGCAAGAAATTAGTGAATTCGTGTTAAGAAAAATAATGTAAAGGAAATGCATTGCCGCCAGCGGCTGCCAACTTTCATGTCAAAAATTATTTTTAGCACTTTTTGCTCACTACGTTTACAGGTAGGAATAGCAGAAGCAAAGGCAGCTTATAAATAAATGAACGTCGTATTAAGTCGTTCTCTATGAGCCAAATATCCGTACTTCTATCGCAATCATGATCTTTTATTTTTTTTTTTTTTAGATTCGTCGTCGAATTTTGAAACGCATGTACATACCTATTACACGAGATCTCTCTTGAACTACTAATATAGTTCTAGAGATAGCGTTTGCACCGAAGATGGCTTAAATTTTATTTCGAGGGATTTTGAACGTTTTCGAACTGTCAAATTTATATTTATGACGACGCGGTCGTTTGCTAAAGGTAAATAAATAAATAAATAAATAAATAAATAAATAAGTGTATGTTTTTGTACGCATTGAAATGTGCTTATATGTTAGGCACTCTAAAGTTTATTTCAGCAAAAAATTAAACGGCTTAGTTCTTCTGACTTGAATCTCTTCTTCGAAAGGCGAAGGAAATTTTGACGATACCTCGAGTCAAACGACCACTCTCGCAAGGCGCAGCCATCAAGGTAGAGCAACCGTTTGCTTATATCAGCAGAGTGTATCCAGCCACCTCGGTGGCTCCGCACCCTCAACGTTCGAGGGCTCTCGGACCACAGGAGGCAGAGGTAACTCTATCGCCTAGCCGTCGAACAGGAAGGACCTCGACATTATTGCGGTGCAGGAGACCAAGGTGCAGGAGACCAAGTGAGGACCAGACCGAATTTATGGTGCGGCCCTTTACGGCGCGTTACAGCGTGTGCGTTCGTCACGCGGTTGGGGCGTCGGCGGGGTGTTTGCTGCTAGTGCGCCAACGTTTAGGTGCGACCAATGACGAGGTAATGACGTGTACTTTGGGGCGTTTCGTGTGTGCGACTTTTCTTTTTCGTCTTATGACTGGAGAGTCATTTGTGTTTATGCTCCCAATAGGGCTGAAGAGCGGCGGGTGTTTTTCGATTTTTTACACCAGTACTGTAATAGGGAACGCCTTGTCATTTTTCTCGGTGATTTTAATTGGTCTGCTCCTTGGGTGATAAGTCGAGTTCGACGCCCTATCGTGATTTGAGCACCAAGAGCCTTTGTAATTTATTTAATGAGTCCGGCCTAGATGACGTTGGAGAATGCCTGAAGCACGGCCGTGACGTCCAGTACACCCATTTTCAAAGGTCCAGTCACGCCCGTTTAGATCGGGCTTACGACTCGTTAGATTTGATTCCTTTATGTTATGAATATCGCGTGTACCCTGTTTCTTTTAGTGATCATTGTTTAGTTAGGTTTTGTATGGGTAGTAAGAGTGAAAATAGAAGGGTCTTTTGCTGGGATCTGTGGAAAATGAACGCGAAACTTTTGGACGACGATGTTTTACTGCCCAAGTGCAGGCCGTAATAGAAAACATAGTGAACGGGGAACAATTAGAGTATGGCGCGCGATGGGAACTTGCTAAGCAAGAAATAAAAATGATAGCGTTAGAGGGGGCAAGTGCAATTAAACGCGATGAACGAAATAATGAGATGTTTTTGCGAAATAATTTGCAGACGCTCCTAAAAGAAGAGTGTAGAATGCCTGGGGCATTCAAGGACGACATTTCGTCTTTAAAAGATAAACTGCAGGTCTTAGATAGGGAACGATATCGCGGGACGATTGTGAGAGCGAGAGCAGAAAGATGGCCAACGGGCGAAGCGCCAACTAAACGCGCACTGAGCCTCGAGAAAAGCTACGCTCGGTGTAACGATACAAAGGAGATGGAGAGGGACGGAACAGTGACGAGCGATAAAGAAGATATTGAGTCTGCATTTTTCGAGTACTACAATAGATCATTTGCATCCAGTCCCGTCAATGTAGAGCTTTTTAAAAAGGAATTTTTGAGCTTCATGCCGCGCATGGATGATGCAGCGAAAGAGGTGTTAGAATCCGCCATCACCGTAGAAGAAGTGATTGTAGCAATAGACGCACTAAACCCGGGAAAGTCCCCAGGCCCGGACGGCCTAAGCGGCGCTTTTTATAAGACTCTGAAGCGAGAACTCGCTTCATTGTTAGCCCACGTGTTTAACGAAGCTTATGTTTTGAAGATTTTACCGCCTTCCTTTACATTGTTCCATACGGTGTTAATCCCCAAAACATAAGACGCTGTAAAGTTACGGCAAGTCACCGCTTATCGGGCGATCAGTCTGACAAATGTCGATTATAAAATTTTAATGAAGGTTTTGGCAAGCAGGCTGCAATCAGTAATAGCAGAGATAGTGGGACCGCATCAAACATGCGGCATAAAAGGCAGGACGATTTTTACAAATATTCATAAAGCGCGCAGTGTTTTAGAGTGTTCCGACGCAATGCGTACATGCGTCGCAATGCTCCAGGTTGATCTAGAAAAGGCATTTGATCGCGTACCCCGAGACCTTCTTTCAAGCATTTTGGATTATGTGAACGTCGGAGCTGTTGTTCGCGAAGGTGTACGCATGGCGTACAATGGTTGCTCGACTAGACTTATAGTAAACAAGTCGGCTGGAAAGCGTATCAAAGTAAATCGATCCGTCCGCCAAGGGTGTCCTTTGTCCCCTTTTCTTTTTTGTATTTATATCGAATCTCTCTGCGCTAGTGTCATTAGGAGTAGTTCAATCCATGGTTTAAGCTTCACGCAGCCGAGGTTAGAGTTTTAGCGTATGCGGACGACATTGCAGTGTTTTGTACTAGCCGTGAGAGTATTGTCGAAGTCGTCAACACGCTTAAACGTTTTTGTGAGGTTAGCGGCAGCCCGGGTAACTGGGAAAAGTGCCTGGGATTTTGGCACGGTGAGTGGAGTTCTACTCTGAGTTTTTTTTCGAACATGCAGTGGGTTACCACACCAACAAAATATTTAGGAGTCTCACTAGAAAACTACCGGGCAGTGAGCCGTATTGGCGAGGGCAGACGGCGGAGCTTCGCGAAAAAGTAGAGAAAAGAAGGGGGAATGATTTGTCCATTTTCGCGCGTGCCACAGTTTGCAATTTATTTTTTGTTAGCAAACTGTGATATGTGCTACAAGTTTTGCATTTTTCGCGGGCAAACGTGCAGAAACTGCATCGTGTGTTCGCGGTGTTCATTTGGGGCTCCACTTGGGAGCGGTCCAGCAGGACGAATCTCTTCCGGCGCGTGCGCAATGGGGGGCTTAGTTTGTCGCATTTGTTTTTTTGCGCCAAATTGTAAATCGTTTTATTTATTGGAGGGGCGTTCGGGACCCTTTTCTGCGCACTGTTTGTCAAGCGAGACTTGCAGGCAGGTTGCCCGAGTTGATGGTTTCCACGGCTGCGATGTCAGGTGGCATTCATGGCCACCTTAAAGAAGTGGTCGAGTCGTGTAGATTTTTGTTGGTGCGTTTTTCAGCTGAGTATTTGAGCGAAGTATTTCGAAAACGATTGTATAAGGATGTCTGTGATCTTGTTTTTCCTGTACCTTTATACAGATCCTTATACCCTGCAGGCCCAGGGCAGGACGTTTTAACCCGTGTTAAGAAGATGGTATTGCCCGCAGGCATCAAGACTTTTTTTCTCAAAATTACATTCGGGTACCTTGCCCGTCAAGTCATGGTTGCACGAGAGGGAGCGTTTCGTACCGTGGGGGGTTCATTGCTTTTTATGCAAAAAGCCGGAGGCGATCGAACACGTGTTCGTTGAGTGCTCGGATGGGGTCTTCTTCTGGGACGTGCTCCAACGCACCTTGAAGAAGCACCTCCCCCTAGACGCGCACGCAATACGTTTTCTTTCGGTTAAAAACGAGGAGGGCTTTCCGTTTGACTTGGTTAAGCTGCTGGGGCTTCACGGTATTTGGAAGTCCCGAATGGCTGTGCGTCATGCCGAAAGTGATCCGCGAGAGGCGCGGGAATATTTCCGAGAAAGTGTTTCTTTGTATGTGGAAGTGCAAAAGGCAAAGAAGTGTGTGCCTGAGTGGCTCCCGCGGATTGAAGCGCTGCTGACTATGAAACCTTTTTAATTCCTATGACACTAACCCTCGTAGACTGCTCTGCTAGTGCTGTCGTTATTGTACGATTTACGTCTTTTTTTATTGTGTTCCTGAAGTGCACGTCCGGCAATAAAAAAAAAAGCCTCTGTGGCTCTGAGGCGAGAGCGCTGGCTTACGGATCCCCATGTGGCGGGTTCGAATCCCGGCCGAGGTGCCCGCAATCTGACGGAGGCTTATTGCGGAGGAGGCGCCGTGTAATCGAGCTATCAGTTGCACGTCAAAAGATCCCCAGGTGGTCCAAATTAATCATCAGTCCTCCGCTGGGGCGTGCCCGATGCCCGTCGTTGGTTTGGCACGTAAAACCCCCAAATTTGACTTTTAGCAGAGTGTATCCGATTCGCCAGTTTTATTGACCTGCCAGTGTACTAATTAAACCCTAGCCGTCTCGATTTGGCCGACCTTACTTCGATCTACCTCGATTTTTTTTACGTGTAATCGTCTCCCGTATGAGTCTAAAGAAAAAAACGATTCAACTTTTCCGCGCACATGCATGCTGGCGTCACGCGTATGTGCGCACATTGTCTGAGTGATGCGTTCGAACGTATGCGCCGCGAAACTGAGGCAGAAGAGGAGACGAGAAGGGACGTCAGAACGCCCAGCCCTGACTGGAAGGTTTAGTGGGTAGACTGTACTGGTCAAATGCTTTAGAACGCGAGATCCAAACGCCGTACGCCGGCGTTTCGCATTTTAACGCGTTCGACGAGTGCGGCGGAGAAAAGCGCAGCTAGCCTTAGGTCTACCCACTAATCCCTCCAATCAGGGCTCGGCGTTCTGACGTCCCTTCTCGTCTCCTCTTCTGCCTCAGTTTCGCGGCGCATAGGGTGGTTTCAGGAAACGCCTCTTTCCTTCCTGTAAGCCGGCTTCCACCCTGTTGGTAAACAGCGTCCGTAACCTTCCGCGTTAATTTGCATGCAGACTCTTAGCTCTTGGTGTTGGGAAAACGGACAAGCATGGCGAGTGGCTCCATCGACAACCTAACGCAGTAAGTGCGACCCGAGACGCATTCGGGTTCCATGAAGCCTTGCACACTCCGCTCTTTTTTAAAACGATAGCTTTACGGGCGACACTCTGCAGAGATTTGAATCTCGCGTTTTGTTGTCGCCGCGCGAACGATGAAGGGAAGAATCGTTTTTCTCTTCCCTCTTGGCGCGAGGAGAGGAAAGTCGGAACTTTCCGTCGGCTGTGCGCGCGATGAGAGCGAAGAGGGCAGCCCTGGGGCGTTCCGCCAAGAATGGCGCGACGAAGGGAGAATCTTCGTGTCGTCTGCTTCAAACGGTTGTTTCCGAACATTCCTCGCGTAATGCGAAATCCCACTTTGGCAGTATCCAGATGCCACAAGTAATTTTGGACGGTTTCAGAAACTTCCACCACGCTTACACACTTTATGGATCACCGAGTGCTGGTGGCGGTCGTCAGTGGCATTCACGGCACCAACCACGACGGCTATGAGAATTAACAACGTCGCATCTGCTTCCTCAGGTACGTGACGGCACCATTCCACCCGTATTGCGCGACCGTGATGCAGCAATCACTTAAGTTTCTTCGAACATTGTGGCAAAAAATATGACTTTTTTTTTGTTGTTTTCTTTGAGAATGCAGTACAAGTTGCTTTATCGCCATCCCTTTGTTTTGGGCTGGATCTTAATATTGTAAACGACTTTACTTTCTCGGGCTCAATGTTTCGCGAATTCGGTGAAGTGAGTGGTCTAGGAATATTTCGCGGCCGCAAAATTTCGCGAATGAGGATGGTATAGGCTCTGCACTGGTTACCACGGGGAAGGGAATTCGCGGGTTCTATTTTTTCGCGATATTATTGGAGTCGCGCAATTCTGCAAAAACGATGTCCTCGCTAAAGTTAAATGTTTTGCGGTATATTGAAAGTCCAAGAACGCTACCGGCGGGCAATTTAATAAAATAATATTAAGGACCTTTTTTTTTTGCGCGTAAACTTTACGAATTAACAATAATTAAACGCGGTATACGATCGGAGGCTATAGACGGGTAACCGCGATGCAGGTTTTATATTATATCAAGAACAAAGCGGGAACTCGAATAAATTTACGCACTTTATTCTTGCAGAGTGGAGAACTGAAAGAGAACTATAGATGACATGAATTTTTATTTTTTTTAGATTCGTTTTGTCTCGTCTTTTTTTTTTCAGATTACTAGAATTGAAATGCCGTTAATATATTGTATACTGACGAACCACTGGGCATTTTAAAAAGCGTAGAACTTTATATAGGGCTAGCATTACTGAGCCGCTGTCACACCGCTAACGCACCACACAAAAGACGCGGCATTCGCTGCTTTATGCATGTGTATATGCTTCGATCTTGTCCAAAGAGAGTGTTTCGTATGACAAATGCGACCGTCGTACAAAGACGAAACATGCCTCAGACAGTGACTGCAGGCAGTCTTTCCTCGTAGTGCATTCGGCTGGGCGATTTCCAGCCCCTTGTAGCGCTTTGAAGGTCCGATGCCCATTCGGCTGGCCCAAGTCGCGAGCGCTCCAAGAATGCTCAAATGGTTCCTTCAGAGCGCCCTATCAGGTTTTTTTGGGGGGATCGCACCGTCCTGACACTCGTATAGACGGTTGCAAGCGAGGCGACTGGCCGCCGCCATGTCTCCGCACGTGCGGACAAGCTCGGGGCCTTTGCATGCTTGCCAAAGCTATGTGTTCACACGCAAGTTGCACGCGCTTGAAGGCGTGGGGCATTAGTCAGGGCGCCAATCGCTGCAAATTATCTATAGACGATTGAAAACAGGCCATCCGGCCGCCGCCATGTTCCCTCTCGTGTGAGGAAGCACGTGAAATTGCACGCTTCAAAAGCGTCGCTGTGGTCGGCTTCTATGATTGGCCGAATACTGACTATGACGTCAGCAAAGGTATTATCGACAGAAATAAGAGTAATGTAAGAACTTCAATTTTGACGGTGTTGGCAGTGTTTCTTTCAGAGCGCAATGATTTCAAGCTTCCACCATGCTAATTGTAAACACCATCGAACTTGTTGTTCGGAAGCTAGTGACGTCACGAGAGGGATCATAGGAGGGAGCCACCAAAATATCTCGCGGCTAATAGCCACCTTTACGCGCCCGCTGTACGTGATTGAAAGCATGGGGCACCGGTCTGGACGCCATGCTTGCGACCGTGTGTACTCCGTCTACCGTTCAGCTGACATTGCAGCCAGAGCTACAAGCGCGAGAGTACCTGAGCACCAGCCCTTGGAACGTGCATTTATAGCGCGAGAGCTCGTTTTACAGAAGATGGTTTCATAGCAACGACCTCGTGCTCTCATGCTTGTGGCATTGGCTGCGGTCTCACCCCAAGGGTGAACAAGGTCTCGCCTTGAGACCCAGGTTGCATTTAGAGGAAGCGCCTTCTTCTGTGTGCATGGATCTCTGCTCTATAAAGAACGTAGTTATTCACTTTGTCCACAATGAGGGTGAAGACAAAGTACCCGCACTAACGACGCAGAACATGCCCGGGTAAGGGTACAGAACACGAGCTCTTAGCAGTTGAGTCTAGTGCGTGAGCGCTGCATTGACGCATCCCTTAGCTTCGAACCTCTCGTCCAGCATTCGTTTTGCTCCAAGCGTAAAACGAAGCGTAGTTCCGCTTTTCATCACGTGAGCTGTGCCGATCGAATCTATAGGCGCTCTGACTTCCAAGTGGGGGCGCGTGCGAGGTCACGTGACTGCAGCCACGTCGGCTGTTGGGATGAAAGAGAAAGAAGCCGATACGGCCGAGAGGCCTATAGCGTCAGACGACGCCGCGTTTGGGGACCACACCGATTTCGATGTGCCGCGCAGTGAGTACACGAGGTACTCGGCGCTTAACAGGGGACCGCAGCGAGAGCATATCCGTCCAAATTGAGAGCTGCCATTTTTTGTGCAGTCATGCGCACATCCGGCGGGGGTGCTGGATGGATGAATGGTACTGGCTAAATCCTTCGTATCGCGCGGCAGCTTGCGCCATTGTAATGGCGCGGTTTGCAAGTTGCCACCTCTATAGGGTTCCGTGTCGGCGCTCGGTCCGTTCGGAAAGATTGCCGAGCATTCGGATGGCGCGCCGATCCTCTAGCTGGGATTTAGAGGCGCTCCCGGTTCTCGCAGATCCGTTTCAGAGGATCAGAGGGCTGGAAAACGAGTAGCCAATTATAAAAAAAGGGTGAGCGTCTATTGTTCGCCGCCACCTTGCGGTAGCCGGTGCAAGATCAACCAGAAGCAATGCCGACGAACAGCACAGCGGACAGTTCCCTCGTCGTGATTACGACGGGGTTTAAGGCGGTTACGAATCCGGAAAGCTTTTTCCCTGGAGTCAATATGACGAAGAAAAAACTCCCTTGTGAATCTGGCCACGTGTACGACGCGAAGAAGGTCCGTTTCTACGGACAAGTGGATGTCACGCAGCGCTGTACTCCGCTGCCGAAATTGAGCGCTCTCGCAAAGAACGTCGAGCTTCGCTTAAGTACATAACAGAGTTTTCTAAGTTGGTGTTGAGTGGACTGCGCTAATGATTTATGTTTATCCTTTCTGAATCAACTTGCCAACAACTTGGCGGTTGGTTCCGCGCTGTTCCGCACTTCCCAACCCAACTATCTTCCTGCATACGCTGATAAAAATATCCAAGGGTGGGGTGTAGCTTGGGTGGGGGACCTCGTTCCGTTAATCATTCCCGGTGAACTGCTCGCTGCATCTTTTAGAGCTCGCTCTAGGTGTCCATGTTGTTCCATTGTCGCTAGAAACAATTAATTGCATCAGTCGTCAGCAGCTTAAAGCAAAACGCGAACGGCAAGGCGAGAAACGACACTTCTCTGCACCGACGCACTAGTCGCACCGAAGTCGCACGGCGCACCGCCTCGTGAGGGCTTCGAGGGGAAGCCGTAAAACTTCGTGCCGCGCGCGTTCCTGTACGTACCGTTGCAGTCGACCACGCGGCAATTGCTGTGTCTTTTTGGGGGGGCAAAATAGACATACCAGACTCTGCAGCGCTAACCGCTACTGCCGAGAACAACGCACAACCAACGAAGCGACTGCAGAAGCTTCCCGATGAAGCCGACACGTTTGCCGCTAGGGGCGCCCGCGTCGAAGCTTGAATTATGTCCGTTTGTGTGCGTTCGGCGGAAGCAAAGCGGACTACACGGACAACGCTCCCTTGCGTACTACGAACGCGGAGCAAGCACGACAACAGAGGGCGCAGAGGCACCTTTGCATTAATTACATTATCATAGAAATAATCAGATGTTCGGCAGCGGACACGCCCTGAGTTTTTTTTTTAAACTGTCACTGACTATAGCCACTGCATGTAAAGATACATTAGTTTCCCGCTTCTAATTTAATCGACAAAAAAAAGACGAGATTTTACATATTACTCTTGGGAAGATAGATTCATCTGACATGCACTCTCGCAATCTCCTAAATCCAAGACGTACTCCAGCACTTCTTCTTTCTCTTTTTTTAGTTTCGCATAACATACGGCCAGAAGAAAATTTCGTCCGGGCGCCGTGAAAAGCTAATAAATTTGCAGCAAGTGGCATTGACGAACTTTTCTTTCAAAACACAAACTTGAAGATGACAGAATAAACTTCGCTACTCGTGGCGAAAGACCCATCAGAAGAGCGAAGCTATATATGGCAGCGAGCGCAAACAATCTCTCGTAGGAAAGTTCAAGCTTCTCACCCCCCCCCCCCCCCCCCCCACTATAGTTACGTACTGATGAAAACCCCTCGTGTCCTGACTCGCCAACAGTTCTCGAAGCCCACGGCTTCAACTCCACCCCCATCACATTGTAATTGTAAGAAAACGACGGCGACCGCCGGTTATCGGTACTCCCAGTGGAGCTCCTGGAATGCTTAAACGCACAACGAAATGACCGGGAGCTATCGGAAATAATATGGGAGCTCGCACGTCGGCACCGGTTATTAGATTGGGCGTATCTCCCCCATGCGAAAGAGTTAGAGTGGCCAGGTTTCAGTCAAAAAAGGGGGACAGTGCGGGGATTCTTCGCAGTTGTAGGATGATACGTGGCTGCCAAAAGACTCCATGACAGGCTCTTTGTTCCCTCCTGTTTGTTTATTTGTTTGCTCGACTGGTTTATTAACCCGTTTTGATATGGAGAAGGAATTCTCCTCGGTGATCTAAGAGCTGTGCTGGCCTCGGCGTTCGTTTCTATTTGTTTAAAGTTGAGAGGAATCGCGGCGAATCGTGGCATATTGTTTACCTACAACTGTTTACACCTCGTCTTGGCTCAAGTCCAGACGAAGCCGACGCTACTACCTAATACGACCAATCAATCAGCGTCAAATGCGCGTCACCCGGCTTTTATTGTTTATTACTGGTTGAGTGATGATATAACATGCACAGAAACATGTTGAACACCGCGGTGGTACGTTTCTGACGATGTCTGTTTGGTCCCGCCAGCTCGTAGCGTCGCCTGTGTCTGGACTTTAAGTGAAACGATGTATAGAAAATTCTGTAGGCTGCAAGATCTATGTCGCGGATGTGTGCGTTTGTTGCTTTAGCAGCCGCACACTTTCAGAAATACGCAAAGTGTTATGTGTATTTGGCCGTGAGGTGTGTACAGATACATATTGGAACACTTTAGCGGGAATGTGCATATGGATCCCCTCACTGTGTGTCAGTGCGTGTCCCCATACTCTTGCTTGTGCATGGGTATGTGTGCACATACATTGTGGACAAAATGGATTGAACGAAATTTAAACTAACAGCGTAAATGGTTTTCTTAACGTATGACGTTGGGATTTGCTACAGAGGCGCCTGAAGTTGGTGGAAGCTTTGGTTGAAATTGTGGGAAAATTGGCTCTCCTGTGTAAGCCAAAAAAAAACCAAAAATGTTGTTTTCCCTATACATTTAATGTACATGAGAAAAAAAGATTGTGTAACTGTGGCGCTTATTGGGGTCAAATTAAGTGAAGAATAGGTAAGCCAATTCAATTTTCTTCCATTTTACAAATGTGTCAAGCCTAGTAAATGCCACAATAGCCCACAACGATTTTCTGATGATTTTGAGATAAAAGGCTTAGCGTTAATTGTTTCAAAAACAAAACCAGTTTTTTTTTTTTTTTTGACTCCGGGGCATTTATGTATTGATACTCTCAGTTAATGAATGCACTAGCTTCGAGCACCTGTGTAGTGAGTCCCAGTGTGAAAAGTTAGGAAACCGATTTATGCGATCTGTAAAAATGTGTTCAATCCATTTCTTCCACGCTGTAGATATGTGACTAGAATGTGAAGAGACTTGTACGTAGTTAAACTACTCCTCTCAAGCTACTGTGGTTTAACTACTTTCCACGGTAGTTTAGTAACTTCCAATTACATTTTTATTTTGGTAATACGTAGTTTACTTTGATTACCTTTTCCGAGAAACATCTACTCAAATTACAAATTACTCACCAATCTTTGTATTAGAAGTCCTTATCAACAAACATTCCTGCACAAAAAAAAAGATAAGATGTTGGAAGATCAGATGATATTTGCAAAGAGGAGAAAGCTTGTGTCGTAGGCAAAGAGTTTGGAGGGTCCGAAACCCCCTAAACTTTTCACGAACCCCGCACTGCAACAACCCTGCCACGGGGCGCAGGGAGAGGAAAGACACGTCGTAAGTGAGGGCGAGGAATTGCGTAATTAGCACAGAAGACTGGCGTTTCTTTGTGCCCCTAAGCTCAAGGAGACTTGACACATTTGAAAGAGCTTGTCCGCGCTACTTTCCAAACGTAGAAACTCTCGCCAGCTACAGGAGGGGTACACGCTGCATCAGGAACATGCACCACCCGCTCTGAAGACTATCTGGTACTCCTGTGGTCTATGCTGTACTTTAAGTCTCACGTGCTAAACGGCAACACAATAGTGACCTCTATGCATTGCCTCTCGTCCAATAATTCCCAATATTCAGGTCGTCCAATATTTCGAAGATCGTTCCGGAAACCTTAGTTATTCCTCCAACGTTTTCACATGAAGAAATAATAAACAACTGAAAACAAACAAACACTGTCTGCAAAATCAAGCTCAGGCAGTGCTAAACCTCGAAGTAAAAAATATACACACGCCGCACGCTATTGACAAACAAAAAAATACAAGACAATCACGCAGAATCAGAACCAGCTGCTAAAGCATTTCTTTGAAAACACAAGCCGCTTTATTTCTGGCTAGAAGCATTTCGCTAACGAATAAAAACCTGTACACTTCCTGTTACCATAGGAAAATATTAAAGTAACTTCAAAAGTAACTCGCTATTTTTTATGGTAGTCAGTAATTTACTCAATTACGTTCCAATTAAGTAATTTCTACTTTATTCAATTTACTTTTGAGGCATATACTCAATAACTTAATTTTTTGTAACTTGTACATGTCAGAATTATGTGAACGTGAATTTCAACATGCATGTGAAGCCGTGCATATGTTTGGTACTTACGGGTATCTTCGATCGCATGCTCATGTGAATACACATGTTTCTGCATGCATATAAAGATGTATGTGCGCATGTGTTTTCGGTATTCGTGAATGCGTGCGTCTGTGTGCGAACGTAGGCTAGTGTGCATTTGTTTGTTATGCTGAAGTGTCAGTATGTGTCTGCCTACGTCTGAGTGTATACGTTTCTCAGTGTTAGGGTGTTCGTGTAGGTTTTTGGGTGTTTTCGTGTGTACAAAATGCGCCCGTTTGTTTGGATTGCGTTCAAGGCACACACACCTACGTGACGGAAGCAGGTTTAAGGACAATGAGATAATGTATGTGTAAGGAAACGTGCACCGCAAGTACCGCGTGATCGTTCTTATGCATCTTAATTGACAATGCGCTATTTTCAGCAATTTTATATACACTTTTGCGGATATAAACTTTAAATGCACTGCCTTGAAGTGGCATCGAATTCACTTGAGGCTTCGACAATATGATGTTACTTTACGTAATTCAATACACCAACTGCGACTCACATGTTCATTACATTCTGCGCGTTGATGGACCTATGTCTAGGGGACGTTATGCGGATTTTGAAAGCGAAGATTGAAAAACTTTAACGGTGGTATGAATGCGGTCGAACCTTGAGGTTAGCAACGTATTGAAAACGAATAAAAAAGGTAAGAACTCCGATTCCTCGATCTCAGGCTCAATTTACAACACACTCATATCTGCTGGAAGTATGAGCCAAGGGGTAAAAAACCAATTCTTCCGTACAATTCGGCACATTCTAAGCTGGTCAAAAGAGGAATCGTCAAATTCTGTCTAAACAACTCTCTTCAAAAATCCTGCGAGCAGTCTATTTCAGAAAGCTTTGATGCGCAAATTTCCAGATTAACATCCGCCGGATATCCCATGTCGTTATTAACATCGATTGCAGAGAGCATCTTGAAAACAAAAAAATAAGGGAACATATGTCACACCAAGAGCCAGAGACAGATCTACGAGACCTGTCGTTCTTCCATACTTCCACAGGTTCTCCCATGGCATCAAGAAAATCGCAAACAAATTCAACATCAATGTCGTCTTCACTGCACCCAATAAGCTTGGCAACTTGTGTAAACAAGTCAACTCGCCTGTTTCCCACCGAAGAGTTTGCTGCACCAAAAACCATCAGAACAGGTTCGTTGAGTGTGCTGATGAAGTGGTGTACTCATTTCCCCTTTCGTGCGGGAAAGTGTACATAGGTCAGACCGGACGACGCCTCAATGATAGACTCCGGGAACACAAAACCAACAGCACCAGAGCCAACTCAGGCCATCTAGGCATACACTGCCGTGATTGCGGGTGCGACGTTCAACTGCCATCCTGTACCATTTTAGGTAGGAACAGTAACCAATTAACACGTGAAATTATCGAAGCAGAACATATCGCCAGGAATTCTAACACCTGTATTAGTACACCTTCTTTACACTTGACAGAAAAAGAGAACGAAATTTTAGGCATCTAGGAGATTTGCACGCGTGATTTGGGAAAATTCGGTGTTGCTAGAGGTTGAAGAAGACAAAGTTCTATAAAAAGAGTTGTCAGTCAGCGCGGTTTGTTTGAATTTTGCTTTATTTTTCGTGTGTAAGGGAGTGAGTGTTGCTTGCTATAGTGCGCTGTGGTGTGTGTAATAATGTGCAACCAACTCGCCCAAGCTGCTACGTTAACAAGGTAAGGACTGTTTTGTGATTCGGTGACCCTGAACAAGTGGCTCAAAAACTAAAAAAATAGTATTGAACAAAAAAAAAAAAAGCATATTGAACAGAAAATGGTAGAGTCTCTTTGAAATTGTTTTCTTTGTGCGACGCAAAGAGCATGAGTGGGCTTATAAGATAATTTTGTTGATACTGCTTTACCCTAGTTTAAAACTTTTGAGGCATCACCATCGGACCTCATTTCCTATAACAATAATGACAGACGACGGGACCCCACAAGAACAATGTAGCACTTCCCTTTGGGGAACGGCAAAGTTGTTTACGTTCACAGAGGTATCATTACCGCCGAGTGAATAGCAGAGCCGACAGAAACTCCTGAAACCCCGAACACCCACCAATGAGGGGGAAGCGCACCCGATGGGCAATTAAGTAACGGCACCGTTGCTGGAGGCTATGAAGGTTTTTTTTTTTTTTTAAGCTTTACATTTTTGCTTTAAAAAATTGCAAAAGCTACACTTAGGCGGTTTCTGCAGGCCAGTTTTATGGCCAGGGGTACATAGAATAAGGGGCTAATTGTAACGGTAAGTCGTCCAATTAAGTATATAAGTTGTTAATTAACTTTTTTATTAGTGAAAATAGACATATGGTTCTAACTAGAACCTTGCTAAGCATTATCGAAAACCACTAAATCAACTCTATCTAGGAAGATATATGAGAAGGGCAGCAGTTTACGGCGTTCTAAATAAACGCTCAATTTGGACCACGACCGGTCGAGATTCGGACGCGTTCCAAGGTCTCTGTTTCTTATCCGAGTGCCTCTTTGCGCCCGCGTTCCTGCTTCGCGGCACTAAGCCACCCCTTCGCCTCCCCCTCCCTCGTAGGGTGGAGGGAAAAAAGGTGCACGTGCGTTGCGCGCCTTATGGTGAATTCCGCTCGCAGATCTCGAGCGCTCCAAAAACGCTCCATTTGGAGCGCGCATATTCCGCTCGCAGATCTGGCTCGAGCTGGTCATCTTCCTCTCGTAGATCTCTGGCAACGCCCGCTCCACGGAGCGCCTCAAACTCCGCCGAACTTGCACTGCGGGATTTCACAGATCTCTCCGGAAGTGACAGAGCGACCCACGTGATTTCCTTCTAAATCGGCAGCGCGCATGCGCGGCGAGGTCGGCGGGCCGGACGGGTTGTCGAGTTGGATCTGTTCGGGTGCATCGGTTGTTTACGTGGGATTGTGACGGCTCGAACGCTTCTACCTCGCGTAGATCAGGGATACAAAGCCGGGACTGCGGAGCGTGGTAAATCGTAAGCGCTGACATCTGTGGTCGTGAGAGGAAGAACGACAGGAAAGCCGGAGGCAGACGCAAGGTTAGGCCTGCTCATTCCGCAGCCAATGATTGTTTACCTTTTTACACGGCGTTCCGCCGGCGTTTTCCCGTGCAATAAAGCAAGAAGAGATTAGGCAACGACCGTGCCAGTGATGGTTTGTTACCTCTGTGTTTATTAAAGTCGTACCAGAAATCTGAACTCCACCGCTGGCAATCGCTGTCCGTGCCCCGCCGCTCCGACGCGGCCGAAAGGTATGTGACGGTGCCGAACGCGGACGTCTTCGTTATTTGCGACATGAGCGCCGTGGTTCGTATAATTTCGCCCGGCCTGTGTCGCGAGTTATTTCTGCGTCGGAAAGATCAGTCGGCTCAGGCGTTGGTGGGCTGTGGGTGGGCTTGTCAAGTTCGAGCAGCGGCCATTTTGAATAGCGGAGGGGGAGGCGATGGGGAGGGGTGTGGGGGAGGTCGCTCCAAAAAGGCGAGTTTATCTTCGCCTCGTCGATTCGGAGCGGGTCCCACGGAGCGGAATTTTGCCTCCCTCGCGGATTTTAGAAAGCGCTCCGGATCTACGAGTGGAATTCACCATTAGTCACTGGGGAGCAGGACCACGATAGTCGTGGTCCTGCTTTTCTTATCGAGCCTCCGATAAGAAAGCGAAACCTAGAAACGCGTCCAAATGGAGCGTTTTTACGGAACGCCGTAAAATACTGGCCCTGTGTTATTTCCTTCCCAATAGGATTGATATACTGGTTTTAGATGAAATTCAGCAGGTTTCTAACTAAAACCATATGTCTATTTTACTAATGAAAAAATTAATTAACAAATTTTACTTCATTAGCCGACTGATCGTTACGATTAGCACCCCATACAAATTGCTGAGATACACCGATTTTCTGAAAAATAAATAACGCCAAAAAACATCGGCCTTTTTTCTTATAAAGGAACTCCGGAAAATCTACGGCCTAAAAATCGCCTAGCGCGCGCGGGATTCTACTTCCGGCTCTCAAGCAGGACGGTCGTAAGGATTATGGGCTCCCAGCGAGCAGCGTTAGCGGCCGATATCGGCCGTGGTTCTACGAACATGACGACTGACGACGAATATAAGATAGTGCTGCCTTCGTTCCCAAATGATAGTGCCGCGGTGAACTCGGCGTTTCTTCACTGTGATTTGAGAGGCCGGCCTTATCGCATCCAAGATTTTAGAAGCGAACTCGAACGGTGCGGGGTGCTCAAGGAAGTGGCGGAATTTGCGTCATACCAAATGAATCATGTTTGGATGGTGACGCTTCACTCGGAGGACGCAAAAAGAAGGCTGGTGGCAGCGAAAGAACTGAAGGTAAAGGGACTACGGTGCCTCGTCGTAGACCCAAGCCACAGCGAGGTACGCGTGAGGGTACACTGGCTGCCCTTCCATGTTCACGACGAAGCGGTGCAAAGGGCCCTAGCCTCCTTACGGCAAAGTTAACGAGGTCATCCGCGAGACCTGGCGCGCCGAGGGATTTCTTGGTGTCCAGTCTACCACAAGAGTGATCCGCATGACTTTGAAGGACGGCGTAGCAGTTGATGCAATGCCGCACCAACTGCGTTTTTCCGGGTGTAACACCCTGGTTGTCATCCCCGGCCGAGCCCCGCTGTGCCTGCGCTGCAAGAGGACCGGCCACGTTCAATGAGAATGCAAGGTACCCAAATGCACCGAGTTCCACAGCTTTGGGCACGAAAGCAAGGGCTGCGTAAAAACCTACGCCAGGGCCACCGGACCGCCAGCTGACCAGGAGACGTCTGAATTTCTTATGGAAGCAGACGAGGCGGAGTCTTCGGCGAAGGAAACTACAGTGGCAGCCACAACCTCTGGGGTAAAGACGCAAGAAGCTGAGTACAACCCGATCGCTACGGTGAACTCCGGTGACATGGCTGCTCGTCAGAAAAGCCCGCCTGAAGGCGACGAAGGCAGTGCGGCCGGGGGCAACCAAGACGAAACGGCAGTCGCACGCCCCGAGGGACATCCGGTTGACGGCGAATCAGAACAAGCCATCACAAACGGCGGCGAGGCAGCCATGGACGCAACCTCCCAGAGCACCAAACGAGGACTGGACCAGGCTGACGCTTTGACGGATGAAGACTCGCAAAACGACGCACCTTTTCAAGAGGTGAAGAAACGAACGCGGGCTTACAACAAGGCCCGGGCCGCGACGGACGGGAGAAGGCGGCAGGACTCAAAGTGAACAGTCCTGAGGACTGTTGACTGGAAATCATTGCTGAAATTCTGTCTAAGTGCACCCTAAAGGCAAGTAGATCGTAAGATGCTGTGTAGTGAAACTTTCGGCGTTGTAGTTTAGACAACTCAATGACGAGTGAAACTTTTGAACAGATCACTTTTGGCACGTTAAACGTGCGAGGCCTTAATGCCAGAAAGAAGCAGTGTCAAGTGCAGCGTTGGTTAAACTCGGAAAAAATAGATTTCTTGGCGGTACAAGAGACAAAACTTTCAACGGAGGAGGATGTAACTCGGGTACTGCAGCCTTTCCTCGCGGCATACGAGGTTTGCGTTGCACATTCGCAAGGCCTTTCAGGCGGTTGTTTTTTGTTTCTAAAGAAGTCTGTGCCGCTTACAAATCTAACAGCGACGACAGACGAGCAGGGACGCCTTGCATTTTGTGATTTTAAGTTAGGACGGATGGAATGGCGAGTGGTGTGCTTGTACGTGCCAAACAGAGGAAATGAGAGGCTGGCCTTTTTTAGGGAGGTGCAACGAGTCTTGAACTGTGAAAGGGCACTTGTTGTGATGGAGGACATTAATTGCGTAACGAGAGAACATAATAGGGCAAGATCCAGTACACAATGTGATCACAGTGCTCGAGCACTCCTCGAAATGACTGAGGAGTTCAATTTGTTTGACGTGGGTGTGCTTCACAGTTTTTTCAAAGCAAATGAATGACACTCATTTCCAGGGAACGTCGCATGCGCGACTAGACCGAGTTTACGTTTCAAGTGAATTACTGGATGGACTTACGGACTATAGAGTAAAGCCATGTATTAGTGACCACTGCTTAGTTACAATTAATTTCGGAAACAAGCCAAGGACCACCTTCAAGTTTGAAGCAAGGTAGATTAAATACATCGGAATCGCTACAGAGGGGCAATAGTTCGATTGCGGTCACAAAAATACTTGCTGGGAGAGCAACCAACAAAAAGAGCTTTAGCAGAGGAAAAAAGATATGCGATCGCCAAGGAAATAACCGAGATCGAGTATAACCATATCACCCGAAATGACCATGACGGGATGGAGCAGGCTTTTGTTGAAACCTATAGCAAGCTGTTCGGAGATAACGCTCGACCTAAGCGTTTCCAAGACATGGATGAGTTGGTGTCCCGGTTACCTCGGCTGTCCGATGAAATCAAGGAATGGCTGGAAGAGTCAATCACGCTGTCCGAAGTTGAAAAGGCCATAGACGAGCTAGCCCCCACTAAAGCGCCCGGGCCTGACGGAATGACCACAGAATTGTATAAGTATTTCAAGTCATCACTTTCTACGTTTCTACTGAAAGTTTTTCAGGAAGCATTCAGGGTGAATGTTCTCCCCTTTTCGTTCTTAGAAGCACACACTGTGCTCATCCCGAAGTCTGAGGAAGAGGCTAAGCTCCGATCTGTTTCTGGCTACCGGCCAATCACGCAATGTAATGTAGACTACAAAAGTTTTGCGAAAATGCTGGCTAGACGCTTGCAAAGCGTAACAACCGTACTTGTAGGGGAGCACCAGACATGTGGTATTAAGGGCCGCTCCATTCAGACAAACGTACACGTCGCACGAAGCTTACTGGAGCATTGCTGTCAAGAGGGAGGACAGATGGCAATGCTCCAGATTGACTTAGAAAAATCGTTTGATAAGGTTAATTACGAAGTTGTTTTTCGGATTCTATCGTGTGTGAATGTTGGGCAAGTGTTATTGCAATGTATCCGTATGGCGTACACGGGGTGCACGACAAGTTTAATCATTAACAACAACAACTTTACGCGTTCTGTTCCTGTGCGCTCCTCTGTGAGACAGGGGTGCCCACTATCGCCACTTTTGTTTGCATTATATTTAGAACCGTTTTGTTTGAGGGTCCTAGCAAACCAACAAATACATGGTGTTGCTTTGGGAGCAACAGAAGTGAAACGTTTGGCATACGCAGACAATGTCGCTGTTTTTTGCGAAGACAAAAAGAGTGTCACAAGAGCTGTAACGCTAGTGAAACAATTTGGCGAAGCCAGTGGAGCTTCAGTTAACTGGGACAAGTGCTGCGGGGTTTGGCACGGTGCGTAGGCCACGGCGCCCTCAGATTATGAGGGCATACTGTGGAGCGGCGCGCCCTCCAAATACCTGGGTGTGTCTTTCCAACATTTTAGAAACAGCAACATGTACTGGTCGGGGGTCGCGACCGACCTAGACGGCCGGGCTTCGCGATGGAAGCACCGAGACTTCTCTGTTTTTACAAGAGCGGCAGTATGCAACATGTTTCTCACCGCAAAACTCTGGTAGGTTCTTCAGGTATTACATTGTGCTTGTACTAACATACAAAAGTTTCATCGAATATTTGCTGTATTCATCTGGAAGTCTACCTGGGAACCAATGAGGAGAGACAACATTTTCCGACGCGTACGACACGGCGGTCTAGGCCTTTCACATTTATTTGTACGACAACTTCTGTCCAGGTTTTTCTTTGTTCGAGACAAAATCACCCTTTCCTACGAGCGACAATCCAGACGAAATTGGTACATCACCTTCCTTTCTTTATAGTGTCCTATGAAACAACACCCGTTAAAGCGTTCGGTTACCTGAAGGAGGTAGTTGACGCAGTCAACTTTCTTTCTGTCCGCTCTCCGCTTGAGTATTTGACTGAAGTCAGCAGAAAAACGTTGACACGTAACCTTATTGAAAGTTTGTTTCCTGCGCCCTTTTACCGCACCTTGTATTCGGCGTGCCAGGGCCCGAATGTCTTGTCGCGAGTGAAGCGAATGATTGTGCCGCCTTCTGCAAAGTCATTCTTCTTTAAGTTCCACAGCTCCCCCCTTCCTGTAAAAGAGTGGCTAGATAAAAAGGGTATCTTTGTGCCATGGACGATAAACTGTTTGTTGTGCAAGCAGCCAGAAACGGTTGATCATGTGTTTATCTTCTGTTGGGATGCCCAGTTCTTCTGGGACGTGCTTCAGCGAACATTGAAGAAAGATTTTGTTATCACACTCAGTAGAATACGTTTTCTTGATGTTCAAAATGAAAACTGCGTGCCGTATGACTCGTTCCTTCTTCTAGGTCTATTTAGCATCTGGAAATCGCGAATGGCAGTGAGAAACGCGGATCGTGATGCAAAGGAAGTGTATGTGTATTTTGTTCACCTTGTCTCTCAAATGGAAAGTGTTTACACTGCATTAACACCCACACCTGAGTTGGAGGCTGTGTTTAAATCTATAAAGGTTATGCGACGTTTTTAAATAGAGCCGTCTGAAAAGTGTTTCAGAGGCCTTTTTAAGACTGACGGATTGTTGGAGTGCACGCGTTGTTGCCAAACCAATGCAATAAAGAAAAGAAAAAAGCCTAGCGCGCGCGTCCGTAGCCGAGTCGGCAGCGCGCTGGGCTCACACGCAGGTGGCTCGGGTTCGATTTCCGGCACTGCACATTCTTTTACCTTTCTTCAAATATCAGCAGTAGATTCGAGAAGGTTGGAGAATCGTCTAGTTTCTTTATGTTCAGAATGTTTGGTTCGAGAAGGATCGAGGCGGATTATTCTAGGCTCCCGGGCAGGGCTTAAAAGAAGAACGCGCCGCTCCGTACGGGGGAGTCTTTCGCCTGCGCTCGGTCCTGCTGTTGCGCCGCCATAGACGCCTGTTGTCGTCCGCTCAATCTTATTGTGTTTTGGGCACAGGTTCGCCCTATTCAACGTGTAGTTCGCTTCAGTGTTTCGTCACCTCATCAATTGTCGGTCGTGATAATATAAAAAAAAGAACGTGGTGAACACATATACATTTATGTAGTACGTAAACAATTCGTTCATTGTAATATTCTATCAAAACATTCATTCTTCAAATTAAAAAATTCACGTTTTTTTTATGTCATCCATATTTCATAGAACTACTTCGCTCGGCATATGAACCATGTGATAAACATGTTGTCTTTGGGAGATAACCAGCTGATCTACAACGTGTCTCCCTTCCCTCAACCCCCCCCCCCCCCAAAAAAAAAAAAAGAGAATATATATATATATATATATATATATATATATATATATATATATATATATATATATATATATATATGAAATAAACTACGCATCGCCAAACGGTGATTCTCCGCCCAAATGTAGCGCCAACGGTCCTAATCAGATGCCAAAGTTTCAGAACTAAGCTTTATCTTGCTCAAAAGATATAGGTAATATTTTTTTTTTAATTTTCAATAAAAAAATGGGGTTTGTTTTTGCCCGTTTTCGGTAACTTGTGCCCTTCAGTTGCATGTATTTTAAGAGGTCCATCGGCCGCCATTTTCCTATTAAAAATTGCAGAAGATCGGTTATAACTTTTGAACACGGTACCAACAGTTAGTTCTGAAATTTTGGCATCTGTTATCGACCGCTAGGGCCACATTCGGACGGCGAATTAACGATCGGTGTTGCATGCTTTCTTTTTGCAGTAAAAAAAAAATAGCGCTTAAATGTTGTTGTTGTTGTTTTTTTTGTTTTGTTTTTTTGGGGGGGGGGGGGACACTTTGTTTGTCAATTTCGTTCTGGTTTGACGACTGATCTTTATATTAACTTTCTGATTCTTCGAAAATTTGACCAGAATGGCTCAATCATTCATGTTTTGTATGACTTGTAAAGGGAATTCCGCGTTGGTCGCATTTTCCCAACACGCGAACAGCGCAAAAAACAGTGTTCGAAAGCGTATCAGATGCACCTCATTACCAATCTGTTGTTTTGTTGCCGTCCGTTAGCAAACAAACAATAGAAAAAAAAAACTAAATATAAATGTCGTCCTGTAACACACGTAATGTGTTCTCTAGAAGTGAAAGGGTGCAGGCGAGCGCTCGTTCGAAAACGACATGTTTCTAAATTTCAGAAAATAAAAGAAAGGACAAAGACTAAAAGATCACTTGTTGTCTTGCTATCTTCGTCAGTTTTTTTCCCTCAACTTAGGGCTTACAAGTATGTACACCTGTCAAACGACAGACGTTTAAAATAAGTAAAGATACAAACATGAAGTCTGAAGATTCATTGGTAGACTTATTGCTGGTTTCCAACCAGTCGCCGTGTCGCAGATTGACCACGTGATCACGTCCAGCATTTCTATGCGCCACCCATACCCATGGAACAAGCGAAATTCTAAACGGCAGCACGGAAAGATCCCAACCACAAAACGCAAAGAAAAAATATATCCGTTAGCTTTCGACTTTCAGTCGCATATTTTATAATGTCAGACTTTCCACAAAAATGCAGGATCTCATCAAAATGTCGACGTTTATAGACCCCTTCCAAATTCCGCCCTTTTACGCTCGATCTGAGAATACTGCAAAGTGCCGTACGATGAAAAAAAAAACAACACTAACACGCTAAACATTTATAGTTGATATTGCCGCGAGCGCAGCTGACCTAGCAGGCAGCGCGTTCGTGGCCTAACGGTTATCGCGCGCTCCTTCCACGCGGAAAGCCAGGGTTCGATTCCTGGCCGCGGGACGCATTTTTGTTCGCCGAACCTTCTACGCCGATTGTTCCAGAAGCCCACGCGTGTACAATTATTCGTATATAGGAATTCCTATATACGAAATTCCAACGACGTCGTGGAACAGATTTCGACGTTGAATGTGACCACTGAAGAAAGCCTCGTATCCTTCGACGTCATCTCGCTATTCACAAGCGTCCCGGTTCCCCTGGCTGTCGCCACGGCCAAGAACGCCCTCGAGAAAGACCAATCCCTGAGTGAAAGGACAAAACTCAGCGTGGAGGAACTCTGCCGTCTGCTTGAGTTCTGCCTAAGCAGCACCTATTTTAGTTTCAAGGGAGAATTCTTCAAACAGTCCAGTGGAACCACAATGGGTGCCTCCATTTCCGTCACAACAGCGAACCTATGTATGGAAGCCATCGAGGAAAAGGCGCTACAGTCATTTCACACGGCCCCCAAGGTGTTCTTGAGGTACGTAGACGATTGCTTTTGCATCCTAAAAACGTCGGAAGTGGACACGTTCCTTACCCACCTCAACTCCATTGAAACGTCTATACAATTCACCGTGGAGCATGAAAAGGACAATACCTTACCTTTCTTCGATGTGCTCGTCAGAAGACAAAATGAAGAGCTCCAGTTTTCTGTCTACAGAAAACCGACGCATACTGGACGTTAACTCCATTTCCATTCCAATCACCCAGCCTGTCACAAGGCATCAGTGGTCAGAACGCTCTTATCCAGGTCAAAAAATATCTGCTCATCCGAAGCTGACAGTAAAAAAGAGGAACACACCATCTTCGCAGACCTACAACCTAACGGTTATACAAGCAGCTTCATCCGCCGCATTGCGCGTCATCAAGCCCGAGATCGCCGACACCTGCAACTCCCAGCAAACACACAGACCCGTCCTACCTCACACATCAGCGTTCCTTACATAAAAGGTACAAGCGAGGCGCTGGCACGTGTACTGGCCAAAGAAGGGATCCAGGTGGCACACAAGCCGATGTCTACGCTTGGTAGACTCATGCCCCGTCCAAAAGATCGCCCGCATAAGGAAAGAGCACAAGGCGTCATTTATAAAATTCCCTGCGCGGACTGCCCGGTCACATACATCGGGGAAACGAAGAACTTTCAGGAGAGAATCCGCCAGCATAAGAACGACGTTCGAAAGTTCGACCATGAACGAAGCGCCGTAGCCGAGCACTGCGACGTTAAGGACCACAGAATTGACTTTGCCAACACCAGCATCCTGGCTGTTGAGACCCATCCCAGACATAGACTTTTTATTGAATCCTGGCACATACAAACGACGCCAGAAAACATAAATAGATCCCTTGGCACACTGCCGACCGTCTACGTGAACGGACTTCGCCACCTCACCGATGCAAAACGATAGACACTGCCGTAGAAGAAGAAGAAAACAGAATACTGCTCCTCAACGGCCATAGCCGCAGTCAACCCCTGAAGAAGAGACCGAGCCGGTCTCGAAACGTAGGGTTCCTCCTTTAGGATTTGGTTGGTGTATATTTTATTTATTATTATTGGAGTGCATGGTGACTGTCCATTTGTGTTGCAGAAGTCAATCAAAGTATCAAGGACGTGTTAAATGGTTCTTCCACTCGCAAACGTTTCAGACAACGTAGATTTTCCAATTTCCCAACTGTTTGATTCAAAACGCTTTTTAGAGCACAGCTCTTTGGCGCTCGTTCCGGTGTTTCGCGGCGTCGCCGTCAGCGTAACCGCGCGCGTTGCATTATGAGACTTAACAAACATATACACCAATTCAATTCCTGCTAAATTTAGCGAAGAAAATAAATTAGTGCGTAGGTCTGTGACGTCCCATAATGCAGCACAGAGCATTCAGTTTCTCCGCTAAATTTAGCCGCAAAACCGACGTTACATGACCTCACCACCAATTCAATTCCCCGCTAAATTTAGCGAAGAATTGAGTTGGTGATGAGGTCACGCGACGTCAATTTTCCCGCTAAATCTAGCGGAGGAACTGAATTTGTTCATAGGTGACGTGACACGAAGTCATGTGACATCATTTTTCCCGCTAAATTTAGTGGGGAAACTGAATTTGTGTTGAGGTTATGTGGCATCAATTTTCCAACTAAATTTTGCGGGGAAACTGTGGGAGGGGAGGGGGAAGGGGAGGGGAAGGAGGAGGAGGAGAAGGAGGAAGAGGAGGAGTGAGAGGTCCTCCGTACCATTAAAACTTGGGTTTGGGCTAGTTCATCCATTAGTGAATAAAAGATCAAAAAGCGCGAACAAAGGGGACAATGAAGAAACACGGACGGCAGGACAGGCACTTCTCCGTACCCTCCACTCCTCCTCCTCCTTCTCCCCTCCTTCTTCCCTCCTTCTACTCTCTCCTCCTCCTCCCCTCCTCCCCCGTACCCTCCCCTCCTTCTCCTGCGTACCCTTCCGTCACGGTATATCGTAAAATCAAAATACCTCAAGAGCTCCGCTCTAATTTCGCGTTACAGAAACTTGTAAACCTCTTTCAATTTTTTTTTTTTTCATCTGGATGAACATTATGCGGGAATGTGTTTCTGTATCATTAATGCGTGATAAGCGTTGAAGACCCCAGTCTAGGATTCGTACTGCGATAGCTAAATGACTCATCTACAGCGGAGACATCAGACGGCCCTAGGGGCTGTCTCACTTCCTATTGTTTGAACTTTCGCACAACAAACTACTGTAATTGTCCCCGCAGGGTAACTGCTTCTCTGTCGCGCTCCAAATGCCCCAGGGAGGCGCTTGCAACTCGACGAAGTGGAAACACACAGTCATGCTCTGCACCGGACAGCCGGAAATCAATGTGGATTGCAAACCTACTTCCTTTTGCCCGCTCATTGTTTATAACTCTTTTTTTTTATCTTTGTTCGTCCTTTACAAAACACTAAAGACAATTTCAAACTTTTTGATAATGTTCAGGTGCATTGCGCGGCTGAGCTTGTTTTTGCTTCTGTACTAAGGGTCAAACCTAACGATCATTTTCAAAACGCCAGTCGTACCCTGAAGCTGTTGTCCTGATGGTTGCCACATCTACGACGTCGACGTATGACGGCTAATTATCTTTGTGCAAGAGACATTTCAGTTAACTTTCGACGTCTATCCGGAAACTATTTATCTGGTTAAGTTACAAATTTTATCCCGAAAATGATGTCTCTTCTCCGGTCAGCGGAATGCATTTAAGATCACTGTCAAGTTCTTTCCTTTTTTTTTTACTGCTCGTTATTCCTATTGTTGTTGTTGGTGTTGTTGTGTTTTTCTTGTGCTGGTTTAGCGGACGTTTTATTTTAGTAACTCGGCAATTGATCCCTTTCTTGCATGCGATATCAACATTATCACAATCAAAAATATAAAAAAATCACGCGCAGTCACATATATTTTATGATAACGCAAATAATACGGTGTGCAGCAAGGTGGACAATAATAACGATTATAAACGCTGAAGAAGGGGAACAAGGAAGGGGACAAAGGACAAACACATATCTACAAAAACTTTGCATTCACTACATTAATAGCATAGCCTTACAATGCAGTCCGTTCGCCATTGTTGGTCTTAAACTGGTGGAAGTTGCCAAAAAACGTTTGCTCCGCTGACGTCCAACTTCTGGTTAGCTCAATAAAGAAGAAAAAAAAAACTCCTGGTTAGCTCGGTTGGTAAAAGCACTCGACTGGAAATGAAGAGGTCCCTGGTTCAATCCCAGGTCAAGGGGGATTTTTTTTTCAGTCACACACCAGCCAGTCAAATAGCTGTGTTTGGAGATTTGTGCTTGTCCTATGGCTCCCTTGTTCCTCTTCTCCAGGGATTCTTATCGTTACATATACTTCCTTGTGCACACTGGACCGTCCCGCCGACGTAAACGCAGCAAGTACTCGCCGGGGGAAAAGGTTCTTCTTGCTCAACAAGTGCGTCCAAGGCATCCCGCTTAAACAAACCGCATAGATAAGCTGCTTCCTCGCTACCGTTTTCATTCGAGTCAAAATTAATCAAAAGTTCATAAATTGTTTCTTGCGTGAAAGCGGACGCGCATGTCATGCTGATACGCCATGGCTGCGCTGCCTAGACAAAGCAACGAAGCAGAAGAAACAACACGCGCTCTTGTTGCCTAAACTTTCACCTAGAAGTTTTTTTTTGTCTTTGTTTTTGTGTGTCTAGGTGACCTCTCCATAGATGGGAATCCAAATCCCGCATTACCATTTCTTAAACGAGTTATCTCGAGAGTCGAGTTAAAGGGTTAACAAGGTTATGAAACTGCGGGTGGGCATCCGCCATGAAACATAGTTCTGGTCGTATAATATAAACGTGCGACACCGACGTTCCTCTTCTGCGGTGGGGATGCTACCTACACGATGCATGATCACACGCGTCAACTCTGGCGCACCTGGTTTCTGCGCACAGGTGGTGCCGTTCACACCTCGTGGGGTCAAACGCTGGCTTGGTTTTTTTTCGTAAACAGCGGGTTTCCGTCGTTCTTGGCCCCCGTTTAAAACCGAGAGCAAAAACTACACGACTCAAAACAATACCGAGGTGTACCAACACCGCCTAAAAGACATAGCCCTTAGTCCTGACATTTTTGTGTGACCAGCGAAGGCCAACGCTGGACGCAGACTGGAAACGAGTGCTGGGTAAGCGTTCGGCTTCGAGTCACGTTGTAACCGAACGTTGACGTAATCGTCAGATCCAATCTGTGATCAGCGTTGGCATTCGCTGATGACGACATCACTATCAGCGCTACGGTTGTTTTTTTTGTTTTTTTTTTCAATCTAAACGGTGTTGAGTGTACCCGGTTTCGATGTATGTCCGTGTTATTTATAAACAAAAATGTTTTCACTACAACCTGAAGACATAAACGCAACTCAATCCTGTCTTGAAGAAAGGGCGCTCATTAATGTCGAAACGCACTCAACGTCTGCTATGATAAAACCCATACCAAAAGCTTCTATAATCGCATCCGGTTGGGTGAAAGGAAACTACGGCACCGAAATTACTACAACTGGGCTGGACGTATTTGCTCCCAGAAGTGCTTCCGGAAGGCTTCCAGAAGTGAAGCCTTTCTTCAAATGGAAACGAGCCCAACAACATGCCCGAATTTGATACTTGAAGCGGAACGAATGGGGCTTCTCGAAAGTATCAAATATTGTGTTAATCTAGTTTTTTTGGCTTGACTCCGAACAGTTTTTTTTCTTTTTTGGAAGTAACGAGTGCAGATGCTGCTTCAATTTTGTGCCTTTCCAAATAAAATATCTGCTGCGCTGTCGTTAGTGTATCTCGACGTGCTTTTAAACGAAATTAAATGCACCCCAATTTGCGTTTATATAGATGTTTGCATGTGCGCCCTCTGGGCGACGCCATCTTGCTGCTTGTATGGGTAGATCGTCTGAGAGTCAAGGATTGCTGAGGCCGTAGGTAAGCCTCAGAAAGGCTTGGCTATCAGACAATCTACCCACTCCAGCAGCAAGATGGCGGAGCCCAGAGGCCGTTCTTGCAAACCTCTATAGACCTTTGGAAAGATCGCCTTCAGCGTGCTGCCATCTTTGTCTGCTGGGCTGTAAAGTGCCTTCCGGGCGTGCGCTGTTGATCTGCGGTGCGGTGTATCGGACGCTGCGCATGCGTCCACAGCTCAGTGACTCAGCTTTTTTTGCCAAGGTGATAAGCGATGCAAAGGTCTATAGTGCCGAGCAGAAAAATATATTACGCGTGTATATCATTCAACTTACACGAAACAAAAAGGCAAATAGTGAATCTGCAAATTACGTATCATCTGCAGCTTCGCAGAAAATGGTGACGACTATAGACCTTTTCATTCCTTATCACTCTGGAGAAAAATGCCCAGTCACCAAGTTGTGGACCCCCGCGCGGCGTCTTAAACTCTGCAGGAGCGAGTTGCTGCACATTTGCAGAACGGGTTTCAGAGCCCACTAGATTTAGATGGCAGCGCAACGAAGGCGATTGTAGAAAAGGTCTTTATGTTACCTTTGAAACTTAATATTATTGTTTGTATGCTCAAAACGCATATTCTAACAATTGAATGGCTTTTTTGCCTCGACCATGCCTGCCCTTGGAAAAAAAGATACTACAAGTATACTAATAGTTTTCTTTTATGAAACAGAAAATCGTAATCAGAACTACATTCGATGATCTTTTTGGAACTGTTATCAAATTTAATCTGCATTTCGGTCCTCAGGGCGTTGACTAAAACAATTTTTCGTTCTCTAATGTCCCTCTCCCGGACACATCTGATTTTCATTCGTGTATACCCGGGCAATGAAGTCTGGTTTGGCACGTGGCGCCGTCTTATAGATCATTTTTGCAACACTGAGACGGATATTGGCCCCGGTCATTGGCCCCGGTCATTGGCCCCGGTGATTGGCCCCGGTGATTAGCCCCGGTGATTGGCCCCTGTCATACCCTGCCATACTATGCCCTGCCATACTATGACGCAGCGCTCGTGTCCAATTGTTCGGTGGTTTGGCCGTCCCAAAGTTGCCCATTTTGGTCACCAGCGGCGCTGATTGCTAGCCGACCGAGGCGCCGCCTGTTCACTACCCTGGGCTTATAGAGCTATGTGCAACCTTATCAGCAATTAATGTGACGTCCTCTGTATACGTTTTGTTCAGTAATCCTGTATGTGGTTCTTCTTATCTTACCTAGTACTTTCGCACTTTGTTTGTAGGGTGTTTCCAATTTTCATGCGTAATGCAATTTACTAGTGCTTATTAAGTAATAATCGAAATTAAACTAAACGTCTGACGGGATATTAGAAATAAAAAAATAAGAGCTGAATTGAGCTTAATCACTTTAGGTAGTATTGGTTCGACGCTACATTGTAGCACGCAGCTAAACGCGCATGAGGACAACGACCTTGAATTTATCATCTGCCAAGACCATGCATTCATACTGATGACGTCGAAAGTTTATACGTGTGCAATAGTTATGAAAGAATGGATAGACAAATAGATGAATAGGGCTGAAAACTTTCAATATGGCGGCGACTTGCTTTACCTAGCCAGTTGAAGGTAGGCGTAAGCACTCACTAGGCAGCGACGTACTCAAATACGACGGCAATATAATGATAATAAAATATAAAATAAAATTTTATTTCCATTGAATATGATGGTAGAACCTGAGAAAAGAAAGGTTGACTTGTACTCGGGCTCCTACAATGGTCAGCTGCAAGCGTGTAGGAAATGCAGGAAAAAGTGATACACATGTACACGCACACATAATGCAAGATGTGAAATTAACATAAGTACGCATTTTAAGCTAATAAGGAAGCGAAACCAAAAAATATCAATAAAGTGCAAAAATGCAAGCGCCAATCTTCAAAGCTTGTACACAGTCAAAATTCATTATATTTATATAAAAATCGTTTTAAAAATGCGGGAGCACAAATTTAAGCATCTGAAAACCATAGTTACTTCGCTGAGTGACCATCTTCCACTTCTCTGCGTGGCGAGTGGGTTTACTGGTGAATTTTCATGCAGAGACGCAAAGGTTTCCAAAAAAAACATGGGCCCCTTATTTGTTTCTTCGTGAAACTGACGCATGATCTATATAATATAACCTGTAAATGATAATTATCTTAAAGTTCCTAACTATTTCAGCGGTGTTTTAGTCGTAAGGAACATTGCATATGCTTCTAATTATTTTTTAACAAAAATAGTCGTTAAAGTCAGTGTTGATGACCCCCAGACCGGAGGGCAGTAAGTTCAGTCAGAATAAAATTGTAAGTAGTAAATTCACAATTTAACATTCGTAGGCAACAAAAACGGTTGCGATTGACGGTCCCTATCACTGCAAATAGATTTGGAATAAGCTAAGTATTTCGATTGGAAAGAGATTTAAACTTGGTCGTCTTAAAAGGACAGCGTGGGCGACATGCAATTGAAACTGACCACATAAATAGGTTTCTTAACTTATCGCGCTAGGATTTACTACAAAGGTACTGAAACCTGGGGCAGGTTTTCGCTAAAATTGTGGAAAGATTGACTCACCTGACTAAATCAAGTAAAACCGAAAACTATGCTTTTTCTATGGTTTGCATGCACACTACAAAATTATTATGCGTTACTGTGGCACTTATTCGGGCAAAATGAAGTAAAGAATAGGTAAGCCAATCCTAATATTTTCCATTTAACACATTTCTTAATCTAGCAAACGACAGGATAGCCCACAACAATTTTCTGATGATTTTATCTAAGAGGCTTGGTGATAATTTTTTTCTCAGAAAAATCAAATTTTTATTTTCTTTCTTTTGACTTTGGAGGTTTTATGTATTCATACTTTCAATTAATAAATGCACCAACTTCGAGCACCACAGTAGTAAATTTCAGCGCAATAAGTTAAGAAACCGATTAATGCGGTCAGTTTAAAGTGCGTTCAATTCATTTCGCCCATGCTGTACAAAAAAAAAACAATTGTTTTTACGGAAATAATTGTTTTTGTTTTACTAATGTTAATTTTAAAAGAGTTACAATCGCCCCAGAATTTTGTTTTGGATAAAGGGAGGTTAGCCATATCTATCAAATCGTCCCTTGTTTCGGAAGAAAAAGTAATGATTGTATCATACGCGTAGCTGGAACATTTAATGCGGAAGAGTAACTGCTCCTGCATGCATATTGTTCACGATATTGTACGTAGGACTCAAATCAGCTGTGGCAACCCCCGGATACCGTATATTTAAAGTTTTTTTTTATTTATTTAGATGATATGACTAAGACAGTCAAATGCTTTTGTGAAATCATTTGACTGTCTTAGTCATATCATCTAAATAAATGACTGTTTGGGGGCACGGCGTCGCCAGACAAACAGCCATGCAAAACCTCTCCCTTCTTCAGGTGTTGGTGACCACGGCGCTTTCTGCGATCCCGCCAGGAAATCTGCTGCATCGTCATCTTCTGGCTTGGGACACGTCATCTGTTGTCATCGAGAGAGTCACGGCATTTCCTCGGGCGTCTTCGCCACCAACTTGGATCCACCAGGAGGCGTTCAACATCAGCATCTGGCAACAATCAAGCACTGTAACATTACATGGTTCCTATCCCGACGGGTGGCTACATAAGCCGACCGGGATAGATGGCCAGTTGGGGCACGGCGTCGCCAGTCAAACAGCCATGCAAAACCTCTCCCTTCTTCAGGTGTTGGTGACCACGGCCCTTTCTGCGATCCCGCCAGGAAATCTGCTGCATCGTCATCTTCTGGCTTGGGACACGTCATCTGTTGTCATCGAGAGAGTCACGGCATTTCCTCGGGCGTTTTCGCCACCAACGTGGATTCCACCAGGAATGCGTTCAACAGCAGCATCTGGCAACAATCAGCACTGTAACAACTCACATGGTTCCTATCCCGACGGGTGGCTACCATAAGCCGACCGGGAATTGAGGGCCAGTTGGTGCAAACGGCGTCGCCAGTCAAACAGCCTGCAAAACCTCTCCCTTCTTCAGGTGTTTGTGACGCACTGCCCCTTTCTGCGATCCCGCCAGGAAATCTGCTGCATCGTCATCTTCTGGCTTGGGACACGTCATCTTGCTGTCATCGAGAGAGTCACGGCCAAGCCTTCGCATCAGAAAGGGAGTGTGTGTGTGTGTTTGGGAGGGGGGGGGGGGGGAGGGGGTATAAATCAGTCGATACTGCGGATAATCATTTTTGTATGTCCGCCGTCTGGCGTAGAATGTCAGTTAAAAGCCAGGAGTACCAGAAACTTGCTTTTTAATTCGTAACTTTGCCGCGGCCTGTATTAATAATTAGGGTTTTAGTTATTACAGAACGCTGGTTGTGTGTACTTTTCGAGCGTTTGTTAACCTTTTTATTTATTTATTTATTTACTTTCAGATACTGTCCGCCCATTCGCCATTACAGGGATATATACTAGATATAGCATACTTGATAGTTATATCTACGCTAACATAAATCTATACACTTATTTGGTAAGTCTGATGCGTCTCAGTTTGAAGACTGAAGAAATACATACAACGAAAAAATAAACACATTTTGAAGGCATTTCCTGGTGTGTCGCCATTAAAAAATATAAAAAACAATTTCCTAAAAATCACACGAAAACATAACAACAAAAGGAACACATCGCTTTAAATATACAAGGGTCAAAGCACAAAACATGGAAGCTTCATGTGTTTAAGTCTCAATAAAAAAAGTCGAAGCGCATTATCAAATGTAGACACTTTAAAAAAGATAAGGTGTTCATAATGGTTGGAAGCGAGCGTATAGGCCATATGCAAAATCCCTGCCAGCTATCATCATCATTCCATTAGCAGCCGCCATATTGGGGGGTTTATGACATCTTCCAGTTGTGGACGAGGCGCATCTGCATTTAACTCGGTTTTCATGATATTAGGGCAATTTATTTGTACACTCAACGGTTGCTGGTTTGTTTCGGTTCAGAGAAGAAAAGAAAGACGGCCGCAAAACTCTGGAAAAGGAACTGTCAGCAACGAGGTCGCAAGCCTCGTCACTCAAGCAGTGAACTGGGCCACGGCGTCGCCAGTCAAACAGCCATGCAAAACCTCTCCCTTCTTCAGATGTTGGTGACCACGGCCCTTTCTGCGATCCCGCCAGGAAATCTGCTGCATCGTCATCTTCTGGCTTGGGACACGTCATCTGCTGTCATCGAGAGAGTCACGGCATTTCCTCGGGCGTTTTCGCCACCAACTTGGATCCACCAGGAGGCGTTCAACATCAGCATCTGGCAACAATCAAGCACTGTAACATCACATGGTTCCTATCCCGACGGGTGGCTACATAAGCCGACCGGGATGGATGGCCAGTTGGGGCACGGCGTCGCCAGTCAAACAGCCATGCAAAACCTCTCCCTTCTTCAGGTGTCGGTGACCACGGCCCTTTCTGCGATCCCGCCAGGAAATCTGCTGCATCGTCATCTTCTGGCTTGGGACACGTCATCTGCTGTCATCGAGAGAGTCACGGCATTTCCTCGGGCGTTTTCGCCACCAACTTGGATCCACCAGGAGGCGTTCAACATCAGCATCTGGCAACAATCAAGCCCTGTAACATCACATGGTTCCTATCCCGACGGGTGGCTACATAAGCCGACCGGGATGGATGGCCAGTTGGGGCACGGCGTCGCCAGACAAACAGCCATGCAAAACCTCTCCCTTCTTCAGGTTGGTTACCTTCCGAATGCAGTTTGTTCTCGAAATAGAAATCTTAATTTTATTGCGATGTCGTGCCCAACGACATTTCCTGGCGAAAATGGTTGTGTTTTTACTGTTTGCAGTACTCGTACATTTTTTATGTTTCTCGACTCCTTTTGTTAAAGTCCGGAGACGTGGAGGCAAACCCGGGACCACTAACCGATAGTGAGCAAATCACAAGTATTCTTGCAGCTGTCCAGAGAATCGAGGCTGCTCAGACAAACTTGCTGGCAACAGTCTCGTTATTGGAGAGCGGGACAGAAGGCTACCGAATTATCTGTCCAACAATTGTTTTCAAGGATGAGTGCTGTAGAAAACGAAGTTGGCTAATACGAACTCCGCATCTCTAACCCCCCATGATGAAAATCTTCCTGTTGACCTAGCAAATATTCAGAAGCAGTGCGATGACAACGAAAATAGGCTTCGTAGGTCAAATCTGTTATTTTTTGGCTGCCAAGATAACCTCACCGAAACATGGGGGCAATCGGAAGAAAAAATTATCGAGTTTTGTTCAAGCAAGCTGGGAATTCAGCTAGATCCCTCAAATTTAGAAAGATCACACCGCCTAGGGAAATTTCAGCCCCAGAAAGCTAGGCCAATAATAGTGAAGTTTGCCCGATTTAAGGACAAAGAGAGCATCCTGGCCTCCGGGTTTAAACTGAAAAGCACCCATTACGCTGTACGCGAAGATTTTTCTGCGTCTGTGCGAGTTGCCCGTGCCAAACTTTTGAGTATGGTAGGAGTATGAACGTACCGTTAAAGTGCGTTTTAACAAACTGCATGCGGACAACAAGCGTTTCGTTTTTAACTCGGAATCTCAAACTGTTTGTTAAATTTTCATAGCTACGTGCTTCTGGCAAAAATAAAGTGTTACCGTCATCCCCTTATGCCGCCTTGCGCGATAAAAACAAAAGCCTTTCTGTTATTTCACTAATATTCGCAGCTTCATTCCAAAACGCGACGAGTTTCACAGTGTACTGGAGGACAGCTCATCAGATTTAGTCATTTTGACAGAAACTTGGTTAAACCCTGATATCGAAGATAAGGAGCTTTTTCCGCCAAGCTTAGATTACAAAGTCTTCCGACACGACCGGCATGGCCAGAGGGGTGGCGGTGTGCTTATCGCAATAAAAAAGTTTTATATCATCTTTTGATATCTGTTTAGCGAACCATGACTTGGAATTTACTTGCATATGTGTCTGTACGCCATCAAATAAGGTCATTGTGGGCGTATGTTATAGGCCACCAAATTGTGCTTCATCATTCCATACTGATCTATGCTCTGTCTTATTGATATACGAGATCGTTTTCCAAAGCTGATATGTTGTTATTTGTGATTTTAATTTTCCTCAAATCGATTGGTCAAACCTATCATCCGTAGCTCTGCCACATCCGCACATTTTTAGACATGTGTCTTACTCTGAATCTTACACAGCTTGTTGATAAACCAACTCGTTTTGGAAATATTCTTGATTTAATACTAACTACGTCACCGGACCTTGTCAAGCGTATCCAATACTGTGATGGCTCAGTGATCACAGGTTGCTGCATGTTGATTTGTCACTTCCCACTCTCACCAAGCATACCATTTCCAAGATTATTCACGATTATACAGGGCTGATTATATCTCGATAAACCGCGAGTTGGCACGGCGTCGCCAGTCAAACAGCCATGCAAAACCTCTCCCTTCTTCAGGTGTTGGTGACCACGGCCCTTTCTGCGATCCCGCCGGGAAATCTGCTACATCGTCATCTTCTGGCTTGGGACACGTCATCTGTTGTCATCGAGAGAGTCACGGCATTTCCTCGGGCGTTTTCGCCACCAACTTGGATCCACCAGGAGGCGTTCAACATCAGCATCTGGCAACAATCAAGCACTGTAACATCACATGGTTCCTATCCCGACGGGTGGCTACATAAGCCGACCGGGATGGATGGCCAGTTGGGGCACGGCGTCGCCAGACAAACAGCCATGCAAAACCTCTCCCTTCTTCAGGTTGGTTACCTTCCGAATGCAGTTTGTTCTCGAAATAGAAATCTTAATTTTATTGCGATGTCGTGCCCAACGACATTTCCTGGCGAAAATGGTTGTGTTTTTACTGTTTGCAGTACTCGTACATTTTTTATGTTTCTCGACTCCTTTTGTTAAAGTCCGGAGACGTGGAGGCAAACCCGGGACCACTAACCGATAGTGAGCAAATCACAAGTATTCTTGCAGCTGTCCAGAGAATCGAGGCTGCTCAGACAAACTTGCTGGCAACAGTCTCGTTATTGGAGAGCGGACAGAAGGCTACCGAATTATCTGTCCAACAATTGTTTTCAAGGATGAGTGCTGTAGAAACGAAGTTGGCTAATACGAACTCCGCATCTCTAACCCCCCATGATGAAAATCTTCCTGTTGACCTAGCAAATATTCAGAAGCAGTGCGATGACAACGAAAATAGGCTTCGTAGGTCAAATCTGTTATTTTTTGGCTGCCAAGATAACCTCACCGAAACATGGGGGCAATCGGAAGAAAAAATTATCGAGTTTTGTTCAAGCAAGCTGGGAATTCAGCTAGATCCCTCAAATTTAGAAAGATCACACCGCCTAGGGAAATTTCAGCCCCAGAAAGCTAGGCCAATAATAGTGAAGTTTGCCCGATTTAAGGACAAAGAGAGCATCCTGGCCTCCGGGTTTAAACTGAAAAGCACCCATTACGCTGTACGCGAAGATTTTTCTGCGTCTGTGCGAGTTGCCCGTGCCAAACTTTTTGAGTATGGTAGGAGTATGAACGTACCGTTTAAAGTGCGTTTTAACAAACTGCATGCGGACAACAAGCGTTTCGTTTTTAACTCGGAATCTCAAACTGTTGTTAAATTTTCATAGCTACGTGCTTCTGGCAAAAATAAAGTGTTACCGTCATCCCCTTATGCCGCCTTGCGCGATAAAAACAAAAGCCTTTCTGTTATTTTCACTAATATTCGCAGCTTCATTCCAAAACGCGACGAGTTTCACAGTGTACTGGAGGACAGCTCATCAGATTTAGTCATTTTGACAGAAACTTGGTTAAACCCTGATATCGAAGATAAGGAGCTTTTTCCGCCAAGCTTAGATTACAAAGTCTTCCGACACGACCGGCATGGCCAGAGGGGTGGCGGTGTGCTTATCGCAATAAAAAAGTTTTATATCATCTTTTGATATCTGTTTAGCGAACCATGACTTGGAATTTACTTGCATATGTGTCTGTACGCCATCAAATAAGGTCATTGTGGGCGTATGTTATAGGCCACCAAATTGTGCTTCATCATTCCATACTGATCTATGCTCTGTCTTATTGATATACGAGATCGTTTTCCAAAGGCTGATATGTTGTTATTTGGTGATTTTAATTTTCCTCAAATCGATTGGTCAAACCTATCATCCGTAGGCTCTGCCACATCCGCACATTTTTTAGACATGTGTCTTACTCTGAATCTTACACAGCTTGTTGATAAACCAACTCGTTTGGGAAATATTCTTGATTTAATACTAACTACGTCACCGGACCTTGTCAAGCGTATCCAATACTGTGATGGGCTCAGTGATCACAGGTTGCTGCATGTTGATTTGTCACTTCCCACTCTCACCAAGCATACCATTTCCAAGATTATTCACGATTATAACAGGGCTGATTATATCTCGATAAACCGCGAGTTGGCAATCTTCTTTGACAATTACGTCGTTCATTTTCATCTTAGATCTGTAGAAGAAAACTGGACATTATTCAAAACTAAAATGAATCATCTAGTAAAAATGTTTGTTCCTACAGTTCGTGTGCGCACCGATTTAGGTAATCCATGGTTTACAAAAACCCTGCTCTCTTTGCGAAACAAGAAAAAAGACTTTTTGCAAAGGCCAAACGGTTAAACACCTGCCAATCTTGGGATGTTTACAATTCTGCACTAAAAAACTACACCAGGAACATAAAGCAAGCCAAGAATGAATTCTTTTTTAATGACTTACTGTCCATCTTGAGGAGTAACCCGAGGAAGTTCTGGAATCTGGTTTCACCAAAGAACAACAACTCTGCCATCCAACTACGTACCGACAACGGCGATCCCATTCCAGAGAGTGACATTCCTACAGTGTTTAACGAGTATTTTTCTTCCATTTTTACAAACGAGTGTTTGAACACTGTTCCCAGTCTCCCCGAGCAACCTTACGAAACCATGCCACCAATCAGTGTAAGCGCAACCGGTATTCAAAATCTCATTGCCAAATTAAAACTGTCATCGTCCGCCGGTTCCGACAACATCAATTCAAAAATTCTAAAAAATACTACCAGTATCTCCAGCGAGTTCTTAAAATTAATCTTTGACCAGTCATTATCTGAAAGCTCGCGCCCTTCTGACTGGAAGGTTGGCAGGATCGTCCCAGTCTTCAAGCTGGGAAGTCGCTGTTTGGCCTCTAACTATCGTCCAATATCTTTAACTTCAATCGCATCTAAACTTCTTGAGCATATACTATATTCACATATCATGAGTCACCTAACAACTAATGGATTTTTTTTTTCAAAAAGCAGCATGGATTTAGAAAGGGACTCTCATGTGAGACGCAGCTTTGCGACTTCATTCATGACCTACATACCAATCTCGAGTGTCGGGCTCAGACTGACGCCATCTTTCTGGATTTTTCGAAGGCTTTTGATCATGTTCCCCATCAACGACTACTTTCCAAACTGGCATCCCTTCGTCTTGACCCGCTAATCTTCTCATGGATACGTGACTTTCTTTCTTCCCGGGTGCAATACACGGTTACAAATTACCATGAGTCTGCCCTAACAAACGTTTCATCTGGCGTTCCTCAAGGGTCCGTACTGGGTCCCCTACTTTTTTTAATATTCATAAATGACCTTCCGGCCACTATCTTATCTAATATTCGCCTGTTTGCAGATGACTGTGTCGTATATAACAAAGTAATAAGTGTGCATGACAACATTCAACTCCAAGATGATTTAGTAAAAATTAATAAATGGTGCGAACAGTGGCTGATGCCATTAAACAAATCTAAATGTAAACTAATCTGTTTCACTAGAAAAAAAAAACCGTTTTGTCCTATCAATATTACTTGGCTCCGATATCATTGAGACCGTTCCTTCGTACAAATATCTCGGTGTAAAATTAACATCAGACCTTTCATGGAATAATCACATTGAAGCCATCTGCGCAGACACCTCCAGGACCCTGGGAGTACTCCGACGAAACCTTCGACCTGCTCCACCAACTGTCCGCAAACTGGCCTAAGACACACTTATCCGACCCAAATTAGAATATGCTGCCTCCATCTGGAACCCCCATCAAGGCTACCTTATCAATCATCTGGAAGCAATTCAAAACAGGGCCACCCGTTTCATCCTCTCCACGTACGATAACTCCATCAGTGTCTCTTCCCTAAAAAGTCAACTAACCCTTTCTTTTTTGCAGCTTCGTAGGAACGTCTCCCAGCTCTGCCTTCTTCACAAAATCTATTATCACTGTCCTGACCTTAAAACAGCATTATTATCACCTCCCGATCGAACATCATCTCGCCTAAACAACGACTGTACCATCAAAAGGATCTCTGGCTCAACAAACGCTTTCAACCGATCTTTCCTCCCACAAGCTATCAATGACTGGAACAGCCTCCCATCCTCCATCGTCACCATCGTAGACCCAAACGCCTTTAAATCAAGTCTTCAATTGCACTTTTTATGTTGTTAACCGTTTACCAACCTTTTCCTGAATGTATTTATTTTTGTGGCTGTTTTTCTAATGTATAATATGAATGATCCCCCCCCCCCTTATGTAATGCCCTCACGGGCCCTTAAGGTTCAATAAATGAAATGAAATGAAATCCAAATGCAACCCTAATACAATTGTTTTCACACTTTTTAAAATAATTTTTATAAGGTAATGCTGCTTCAGTAAAACAAATCTTTTTGAAACCAAATTGAAACGAGTTAATAAATTTATATTCATTTAAAAATTGCACTAAACGGTGATAAATTAATTTCTCTAAGGCTTTAGATAAAATGGGCGATATAGAAAGGGGCCTAGAATTGCCAAGCTGATTTTTATTGCCTTTGTTTATAAAACGGAAACTCTTCCTACTTGCATTCGCCTAGAAAATACACCCGCTTCAAAAGAGAGAATAAATGTGTGCGTTTACACTAAAGCGACTATTTCGATGACATATTTTTTTGGACGGACTTGTATTCCATCAGCATCACAACTTGCGCTATTTTTAGGTGCATTACAGACTTCTGAGGTGATAATTGACTCTAAAAAAATAGAGTCTATCTGCTTAATATATTTGCAAAAGTCACAACCATCGACAAGTCCAGTTAGATTTACAAAATGGACATTAAACACATTTGCCAAGTCTTCACCTGTTAAATGAACACCTTTATGCAGCAACGTTTCAATGGCTTTTGATACAGGAGCTCTGTTTACCAGCGATCCTAAATGGTTCCACATAACATCTGTGCAACCATTTTTTGCAGAAAAAAGGAAGGAATAGTAACATTTTTTGCCTTATTTAGTTCTTTTTTAGGTTGTTTCGATAGAACTTAAAGGAATGCTGAACCGAAATCTGGATTCCGGAAAACACGGCGGCAAAAGCGTGCAATGGGATGCTACTAACACCAAAACGTCACTCATAGAGCGATATCTCGAACGGATGACCGTATTTTTCAACAAAAGGAGGCGCATTTGACAGATATGTTTACGTCTTGTTTCTCCGACAAGGAGAGGGAACGGCCTCGCGTCTTCTCTGCCTCGCCACTTGAGGGGGCGAAGCGAAGAGGGGAGGAAACGAGATATCTTGACGTCACGCGCCTCGTCGGCCTCGTTCAATCTCGACCTCTTTTTCCGAAAATACGGCCGTCCATTCAAGATATCGCCTTACGAGTAGTGTTGTAGAGATTTTAGCGTCCCGCCTACAGCTGCTGCATTGTTTTCTGAAATTCACATTTCGGTTCACCATCCATTTAACGTTTTGAAGACAACTTTAAGTTCTAAAGATAACTTTTGTGAATTGCATTACTACTAGAGCACGACGCAAATGCTTTTATATTTGGATCGGAGCAGACTTGGGAAGTAATCTGTTACAAGTAACAGATTACTTTATTACGTTACTTTTTAAAGTAATTTTGTAATTACCACGTTACCTTTCTCGGAAGTAATTTGTAGTGTAATTTCCTTTAAAAAAATTGGTCACGGATTACTGTAAATACTCGTTACTTTTTAAAAATGTGAGCATTACCTGGAGCGATACGAGCAGAACATTCAGCTGCATAAAGAGAGCAAGTTCAGCAAAATAGAAAACATTAGGAAGGGGAAAATAGCCGAAAAGCACGATTTTTTGTACAACCGGTCACTAGAACCACTAGAAAAACGGGCAAGGCATGTACAAATATACAAAAGACAAAGATCAAGCAAAACAACGCCGAGTAGGCTCTTCGTCGCCTTCCATCGTGTTTTTCTTCTTCTCCCGGGCAGGAGAAAGCTCTTCGTGTTTATTTGCTTTTCTCTTTTACACCGTTTCACCCTTTCCAACTTCTTCGGCGTCTCCCGCCACCTGCACAGACATCAAACGCGGGTCCGTACCTCCTCCATTCGCGGGTTCACAGCTCGCGTAACAGGCGATGTAGCCTCGCCCGAGGGGGTCGAATTCTTGTTGTCTTTGATGTGCGCTACTTTATTATTGCACGCTCATGAGGCACGGCTGAAAAGCGCCCGGCGCGAGGCTAAGAGCATTGTCTTCCAGGGTACGGACGATAATTATTTTAGTTTATTTGTCTGGGCATGGTGGTCGAGTCCACTCCTCACTTTACAGTCAACTGTCAACATAAAGGGGGGGGGGGGGTTAGGACATTTAATGAGTGCTGACAGAGAGAGAGAGAGAGAGACAGAACGCGTAAAAGTGGTGTGATCCTCCATTGTTTTGTGAGCCCGATGACCTCCGCCTCTCTCGCTCTCTATGCCCTCCCCTTCCCTGGCCTCCACGATTATTTATAGGAAAGTGAGAACCGATGAATGCTCGATAACCCGTAACCGCCACTTTTTCTCTGGCTGGTTGAGTTTTCGGTCATGGAGTATCCGTAGTCTCCATGACCATCTTTTAATGAGATGTTCAAAATTCAGGGCATTAAGGAGAACGAAAATTTAAAGTTTCAGTGCATACTTTGCTTGCCAAAAAAAAAACACACACATTGTCATCAGCGAAAGCAACAAACTCTAATCTACGGAAACACATCAAGGTAAGCTGGGACACCTGCATTCTGCATTAACTATACATTGTAATGTTACAACCAAGTTTCTCTTTTCTTTGTGAATAACAGGCGAAACACCCAAGTCAAAAGGGAGCTTTCGTAGATCGCTTCTTTAGCTCCAAATCTCGTAGTGGATGTAGATGCTGCTACTGAGCATGCGCACCGCTAGCTTTGTCTGCACAATTCCAGGGATCATTTCAGGAGGCCGTAAGCTAGCGGTATGACGAGTGTGGTTGCAGCTTTCGGTGCCTCCTCAACTCACAGGTGAACGGAGTGCACCTACACTCTTTCTCTTAAATACAATAATTTACTCCTGCAAGGACTACCATAATACGGGCATATGAGAAATGAAAAGTAGTGTTTCAAAACAGTTTTGAAAACTACCAAAATTGTTTTAATTTTTTTTCTGGATAAGTGTACGGAAAAAGTAACGTGAAAGTAATTTGTAACGTAACGAGTAAAGTAATCCGTTACTTTTCAGCGAAAGTAATTTGTAACGGTAATCCATTGCATTTGAAGCTCGGTAACTTGTAATTGTAATCCATTATATTTTTAAACTAATGAGCACAACTCTGGATCGGAGACATGGTTTTCCAGTGAAATTTATAAAGGTGAGCTTATGTTTTATAAAGATTTTCAAATTTATTTGAAAAATTGGAAGCATAGCAAATTTGGAGGCGTACTTCTAGCTGTTAATAGGTGCTTTCACGCTGTTCCTATCCATTTAAATACCGACATTGAAATGGTCTGGGTTCCTGATTTTGTTTATGCCCTGATTGGTGTATGCTACAGACCGCCACAAGCTACATGTGATTTTATTCGTGATATTTGTATCTGCCTTGATGATGTTCCTTCTAGTTACCTCGGATGTCCTTTTATCTTATGGATTGATTTTAGTTACGCAGGCATTGACTGGGACTCTCGCGAACTATTGCCTGACTGTAGAAATGCATCTGAGTGTTCAGACTTCTTGAATGTTTCCACACACATTCCTCAAAGAGGTTGTTCTTGAGCCTACTTGAGGCCAATTCATTCTAGAGTTCTTTGTAAACGACAGTCACTGAAAATAATTAATTGCGTTAATGCTCTCGAGGAAATCAATGATCATAAATTTTTGTTATTCGAAGTTGAAATCGTTATTTAGCACCCTCATAAACAGTGTTAAGTGATCCACGACTCTTCCATGGCTAAGGCTGTCGGAATTAGCACAGCCATGAGAAAATTTTCTTATGACTACAATAGGTCTTGCCACTTACTGTCTGTCGAAGAAAATTCAATAGCCTTTAAAGATCAACTAATTTCTATGCTCAATAACTTTATACCCAAGGAATCAAAATACCAAAAAACCCTCAAAGTCCTTGATTTTCCAAAAAATTTGAAGTATTTTATTCACAAAAAGAAATGCTTGCATAACAAAGCTGAGGAAACGAACGACGACGTGTCCTGGGACTCGTATGCTTCCCATTGAATGATAGGCGCATTTGAAATAAAAAAGCTGGTGTCATTTTAAAAAGATGACTTAAACGACCTCCTGGAGTCAAACCCCTTAAAGGTTTGGGTTAGCATGAATCTACCAAAATCTAACTATTCTAACTATGGCTTTGCAGATGGTGAAGGAAACGCATATACGAACCTTGAAACTGCAAGCAATTTTAATAATTTCTAGTGAGGTTTTACGAACCAATCATTTCTCCTACCGTCTTGTGCATTGACCCTCAACCACGATATCTAGGAAGAAATAACGGTATGTCCACGTGGCATAAGTAAACTTATCGAAAGCCTATACCATATCGCTTTTGGCTAAGTATAGACAGTATTACCACTAATTTGTTAAAACTCACTGAAACTTTCTCCAGCAAAGTTCTGGCTTTATTATACCAGCAATCACTCGATGAAGGAAGTTTGCCGAGGGAGTAGAATCGTGCGGAGGTGACTCCCGTTCACAAGCAGCTGGTTCCACTTCACGTTTAGATAACTACCGACCAATATCGCTTACGAGTATCCCATGCAAAATTCTACAACATATTATTTATAGCAACATCATTTTTTTAGATAACAATATCTTTTTCTTTAAGGAAAACACTGCGTAAGGAAAGGTAAATGGTGTGAAATTCAACTTTTTTAACTAGTGTCAGATCCTTATGACAATGTTCATTCGTTTTACCATACCGGCATTGTATTTTTGGACTTTCCGAAGGCCTTCGAATGCGTGCCCCAAGGACAGTTATTACAAAAGTTTGAATTGCTGAACATAGACCCCTCAATTATACATTTCATTAGAAAGTTCTATCTAATAGCAAAACGATTGTTGCAGTTTCATACGATTTGTCAACAAGAACGGATGTAAAGTCTGGCGTAGCCTAGGGCTTTGTGCTAGGCCACGTGCTTTTTTTATTTATATAAATAATCTTTCGTTTGGCATATCTTCATTTAATTGGCTTATTGTAGATGACTGCATCCTGTACAGGAAAATGCTGACCATTAATGGCACCCTGGTTTTAAAAAATGGCATAAACTATATTTTTCCAGTTATGGTAGCCATTAAACGGGGGGGGGGGGGGGTCATTCTCGTGCGGTGCAAGGAAGAAATGATGAGTGAAATGCAGTTGTTAGTGAGCTTGGCACTCCAACTTGTTTGTCTTTAAATTGTTTTTAACATCTACCGAAGCTCATCGTCTAGCTTTCAAGTCATTCGTGAGGCCTCAACTTGAGTATGCTGGTATCATATAGACTCCTTACCAAGATTACCTGCTTAATAAAAGAGAAATAATTCAAAACTAGGAAGTATGTTTTATATTTAAACACTATTCACCATCTACGAGCGTAACTAACGTCCCTAAAACATACAGCAAATTTACCTTCATTGGACGCTAGATGTCACGTTTCCCGTCTCGCATTCCTTCACAACATTTAATAGTTTAATGTAGTCATCAAGGAGAGGTTATTACATCCACATTACCGCATTTTTTTGTGGACACGACCATCCTCATAAAATTCTCTTAAAAATGTCGTACTAGTCAATTTCTCATCTCCCCGTTGCAGTTTGCCATTTCCAAGCCAAACTTTCTGCCAAATAATATTGTTAAAATTACAAATAGAACAAGATTCAAAACGCCCTGTGAGTTATTACTTTACGGTACTCGGGAATGAGGCATCTGTGTGTCTGAATTTCTTTGTATTGTGTTTTTCGATATTGCTATTTTTTTAAGTTGATATGATTTTTTTGTTATGTGTAATAAGTGCGTTATTGCATATTTTATTTTGTATGATCGAATTTTGTACCTCACTTCACATAATGCCCTAAACAGGCGGCTTCAGGTATGTAGAATAAAAATATAGGAACCCTTTGGAAAAACAACGTCACAAAAGTGAAACTTTGTTTTTACGCTGGGAATAATATTTTTATCGGAAAAGCTATAATCAAGAATCGTATTCACTTATTAAATAAATTACTCTGGGCGCTCCAATATAAAGGCGTCACCAATTAAGTTATGGACGACGTAAACAGCAGGGCCTGCGCATCGGAAAGGGAGTGTGTATGTGTTTGGGGGGGGGGGGGGGGGCGGTATAAATCAGTCGATACTGCGGATACTCTTTTTTGTATGTCCGCCTTGTGGCGTAGAATGTCAGTTACAAACCAGGAGTACGAGAAACTCGCTTTTTAATTCGTATCTTTGCCGTGGCCTGTATTAATAATTAGGGTTTTAACTTTTAGTTAATATAGAACGCTTTTTATGTGTCCTTTTAGAGTGTTTGTTAACCTTTTTATTTAGTTATTTACTTTCAGATACTGTCCGCCCATTAGCCATTACAGGGAGATATTCTAGATAGAGCATACTTGATAGTTATATCTACGCTAACATAAATCTAAACACTTATTTGGTAAGTCTGATGCGTCTCAGTTTGAAGACTGAAGAAATACATACAACAAAAAATAAACACATTTTGAAGGCATTTCCTGGTGTGTCACCATTAAAAAATATAAAAAACAATTTCCTAAAAATCACCCGAAAACATTACAACAAAAGGAACACATCGCTGTAAATATACAAGAGTCAAAGCAGAAAACATGGAAGCTTCATGTGTTTAAGTCTCAATAAAAAACGTCGAAGCGCATTATCAACTGTAGACACGTTAAAAAAGATAAGGTGTTCATAATGGTTGGAAGCGAGCGTATTGCTGCATAGATAGAACGCATGAAAGGATAAAACATCGAGGAAGGGAAAGGAAACCAAACTTATTTTATTTATAAATAACATACGTTTACACAAAATATAAAACCGCTCCCAAAAGGTTGCAACGTACTTAAAGGGGAAAAGGAAAAAATTTAGTGAAGGAAGGGATAATTTACTATTAATTTTGGAAGTTTAAAAAGCACTAGCGTCAAGACGAGGTGTCAGTTATCTAGTAATTTCTGGTGTTATAAATTCGACATCTGTTGTTGTAAGTGATAATCAACGTGCAGAAATATTGTTGTTTACAGTCCCCATGGCAAATGATTCAATGATTTATCTCCCAAATCTGTTGTTGTGCCAGCCCAGTATTCAAGTATCAGAGAAATAAGGAGTACAGTCATCGCACGTGCGGCTGTTAACGGCGATTGGGTAAAAAAAAAAGAATCATTTGAAGCCTTTGATGCTTCCAATTTGTGCTTTCTGAGTCGATGGTTAACGCATCTAGCAATTTGTCCTACGTACTGACTGTCAGAGCTTAGTGAAATCGAATAAACTTTCCTTTCTTAGAAGTTTACGAACATATTGGCATGTTTAACATTGCACCCTTTGGTACTATTTCTCTTATTTACCTTCTCACACATCTGCTTAAGGCGCATATGACTGGAAGAAACCACACTCGGGTCGAACTTAGAGCGGATAGATCTTAAACGGTGCGCGCAGTTGTGCATGTAGGCAATCAAAGCAAAAGGAACTTTCTTTGTGGCAACAGCTTGCGGAAGTTGTGGCCTGGGAATAAATCTCTCAAGGGTGGAACGAGGTGGATCCGCTGGAAAACCTGCTTCTAACAACCTTTGATGCTGCAATCTCTGCTGGAAAGCCCAACAAAGACCTCAGGAATTAGGATTTAATCATAAATATAGGAATTGAAATCCTTCCTTTCGAGAATTTTCCCGCGTAAAAGTTAGTCCCGCAGCACAGTTTTTGAAAACTTCAAATATTCTGCCAGCGAACACGAAGCCCGGAATGACCAAGTAATCGTCGGCAAGGCAACCCTGAAGAGACTCCTTGAATCGATTTTTGATAGCCCTGTCAAGAAAAAGAAGAAAGGTTTCACCGAGGACAGGTGGAAGGCAAGAAACTACACAGTCCCGTCTTTTGTCTGTAAATATTTCCTTTATATTCTACTAAAGTGGACTGCAAATAAATATTTATCATGTCGCTGAAGCCCTCAACCAAATTTTGAAGGTCGCAAATTTTCTGTTCATAAGTCGCATTAGTAAAAAAAAAAAAAGTTATTGTACTAAAAATTGAAATCACACTCTTGACATTAGACATACTGATAGAGCTTAGCAACGTTTCCGTTTGTATTATTCACAACATGTTTGTTGAAAAATTATACCACTACGGTATTCGTGGTTCCTCCCTTTCACTTTTGCGTTCATATATAGAAGATATTATGCATTGTGTGTGCATTGATGAACATTCATCATATTTTATGCCGATCAGATATGGTGTTCTCAAAGGTAACATATTGGGGCCCTCACTTTTTAATATTTAGATAAATGATATTATGTATACTAGCGAGGACACTCATCTCATAATATGCGCAGACGATGCCAGTCTGTTCCGCTGACACGGACGTGGATAACTTAATACTAACAAAATGTCATGCTTTCCGAATTTACAATGTGGTCAACGTTAAATGGGCTTAATATTAATAAAACAAAACCAAAGCAATATTATTTAGATAAATCAATAAACATGTAATCATAAACAAAACTCTCCAATTTAATTCTATGGAAATTGAACTAGTAAAAAAATTTAAAACATTGGGTGTTATATTTGCAGAAAACTTATCTTGGGATGATTATATAAATCATATTACCAGTAAATTATATAAAATCGTCGGCATTCTCGCTCGTTGTTGTTTTATTCTCCCCGAGAACATAAAATTACAAAGATAACATGCATTATTTAAATCTCAATAACCTATAGACCCTTTCCGAAATTCAGTCTGGCCACTTTGATCACTATCATCATCTGTGGAACGACAATTGTGCCATATCAATGGCGGCCTTCTAGTGACTGATAAAGGAAGACGTTGAAGATGCTCCTAAGCGGATGATGCGAGGCCTGCATATTCGGGGGTCAGCACGACGCGACGTGGGAATGGAACACAAGAGCTACGTAAGCGTTTATTTCTAATAATTCAGATTCAGTCAATCTGTGGGCGGCACACAATTGGCTTTAAAGCCCTTTGGTGAATAGAATTTTTTCGAGGCATCTGAATGGGTTAGAGCTTTGTTCTGAATGCAGGTTCTTGGTCACCATCGAACTGAAAGTGATCGAGAAAGAACTCACACTGAACAATTCCTCGCGTGCCGTTGATTTGCGAAAGTGACGGTGCCGATACAAGTTCATCTCCGCCATTGATATGGCAAAACCTAAACTGCTTTACGAACCACCAGATGGCACTGAATTTCGGAAAGGGTTTATTGTCATCTTATTTGGGGTGAGACAATGAATTCAAGTCTAAATAAAATATTATCGCTTCGAAAGAGTGTAACGCTTAAACGGTTATTACTTATTCCACCAAGAATCATTAGTTCCAAAAAAACAAAATTATCAATACATATATATCGATTGTATGAATACCTCCTGACTAGGTCATTTAGTTTTTCATCAGCAGAAGTTATTGGTGTTTTAGGCATACATCAAAGTTTACCAGAAATACAATCACCATGCGCACCCCCTCCTCGAAAGAATGGAGAGTCTGCCGTTATCGTAGAAATTACGGCTTACAGTTGCTCAATTACAACCTACCCAGTTTACTCAATAAATATTACATAGATGACCTCGACATTTGTAGGTTAGATCGTAAATCAGTGTACCCACAATATGTATACATTTATCTTAATCTTTTAGCTAATGTGTTTTCTGCATACGTGTTACTTTGATTTCTTTTCCTGCATCTCTGTCACCATCTGCCATGCACTAGCGGCCCGGACGTCGTCAAGCAAACAAATAGTGGCTTTCTTGTCCGTGGCTCCGGCATCTGCACTTGCAGATGCCAATGAATAATTTGATTTGATTTGAGTCTACCATGAGGTTTGGTACAAGGCTGTAATGCATATGTTCTCTGTCAAAAGACACAATTGAGCGCGGAGTGGAAATAAAATGCAGCGAATTGAAGCGGGAGATGAATTCAAAGAAGTTTTGAACTCTGAGTGGCCGAGGGAGGATGCCATAAGTAGAGCCTTACGCGGGTAAGAGTTTGATCATCTGCATCCCATCCGCATCTGCAGACTTCGTATCCGCATCCGATTGGATCCGCAATGTTGTTAAATATTTGTATCCAAATTCAATCCGCATCCGCAGAGTGTATCCACATTCGAACCGCATCCGCAAAATTTGGAACCTCTTCCGACTCTCAATCCGCGCATCCATTTAGATAATAAAATCAAGCTTGAAAAAAAAAAGTATCTGGATGGTATTTTCTAAGCTGCTTACCTTTGTACAAAGAACTCTTTGTGTCAGAATACGGGTAATGTTGTTTTATCTTATTTTGTTTTATCGCATTTATAAAATAAGCTATCATCCTTCTAGAGACGATTCGCGTAGCTGGAAAAATAATCGCAGTTATGATATAGTCATGGGAAACCGTGACACTGACATTCTGTTCAAAAGTTGCGCCGAAAAGGAAGAAAAGTTTTATATTTATTTCTTTTTTGCTTTGAAAACCCACTTCAGGCAGACGGATATTTTATAAACATGAAAATTAACAAAGGAAAGATAAAAACATTCTGTCATTTTATTTAGGTCAAACAATGAAAAAATGGGAGAGGAAATGCGCTCACCCCCGCATCAAAGTACTCGTGTATATGTGGCAAGGCGGGAGTACACCTCTGGGAAATGTTACCATATTCAATCATGGCAACTTTTCCTATCAGGTTCAGTTTTAAACACAAACTCACAACTGAATCCTCGGAACCATATACTTAAAAACAAATCAGTGCCAAGCGTCGAAAAATAAAGTACGCACACACACGCAACATTTCACTTGTCGAGGTTGCTGTGTACAAGAAACAGAATATCGTCAACATGAAGGGATTCAGACTAGCTCGCCCCTCCTGAAATTATACCGGCTAATGAAAAGTCTTGCTCCGTTGGTGCACTTGATGCCGGCATGGCACGCACGAACTGGGCTACAATAATGGGGTGCCGAAACTCGTGCTGGTGCAAGTTGCGCCACTCCAGAGGATCGACTTTAGTCTCTTCAATCTGCTCGTAGTCAAAGAAGTCCCTTGCAGCCTTCTTCTTCTTTTTTGTGGCTTGTGTATTTTGGTTTTTTTTTGCCCACAGAACGTTTTCCGCTATTTACCTGCTAAACAAGAACACGCTTTCCGGGGACGACGAACACTCAATATAGCGTAATAAGGTAGGCGAGATGGTTAAATTTAAACATTTCTAAAACCTAAGACAAAGACGTCTTGTGTTTGTCCCCTCTTCGTAGCCTCCGTCTTGGGTTTAAAAAACGACTCATACTCTTGCAATCTTTACTTTTTTTTTAGGAAGATTATTTTTGGCAAGAAAGAACGCTCTAAAGCCATCTTTGGTGAGAACCAAATCTTTCTTGACGTAAAGAGCAATTTTTCACTCGATTGGCGCCTTCTATGTAAGATAGTAGTTAGGCCCCGCCATACATTTGATGATGCACTTCACCGTACTGCCCACTAATTCACTCTACACTGTGCGGCCGCACACGATTACGGGCCGCCTCGGCCAAAATGTAGCTCCGGAACCGCAGATATCCGCAACCCATCCGCATCCGCAGCCCCTGACTCCGGATGCGGATACGGATGCGCAGCATGCGATCTGCAATCTGCAAGATGTCCAGTTTGCTGCGGATATCCAAGGATGATTCGCGGATGATCCGCAGATAATCCGAGGATATGCAGGGCTCTAGACACGAGACAAATGTTTTTAAAGAGAACGACCCAGAGGGTTTCGCCCACACCCAATTTCTGAAATTACGCTCCTGAATAGAACTCTACACTCGTGAGTTTTAGAGCGCAGCTCTTAGGCTCTCGTTTTCGGCCTGAGTGGCGTCGCCGTCGACGTCGGCGTAACCGCGAGTTGCATTATGGAACGTGCCCCACAGTGACGCCATACGTGACGTCACGTGTGACGTCACGAGGGCAAAATTTTCCCGCTCATTTTTGCGGGATATTTTTCCGCTAAATTAAGCGTTCAATTTTTTCCACTAAACTTAGCGGGGAAATTTTCCCGCCACATTTAGCGGGAAAACATTTACCCTCGTGACGACACACGTGACCCTCCCCTCCGTACCCTTCCCTCCTCCTCAAGAGCTGCGCTCTAATTCGGCATTACAGAGAATTGTAAACGTCTTTCATTTGAGATGCTTACATGCAGTAAGAAAATCGACCGCCCAAAACAGCGTCATTCCTCTGTGTTTTGTTACTGTGCTGTTTTGTCCCGTGCTGTTTTGGCCCGTGCGCGTGCTGTTTTGTCGCTGTGCTGTTTTCACGCATTCTGTTTTGTCGCTGAGCTGTTTTGACGCGGCAATGATTTGGCGCGTCCTGCTTTGACCATGTTCTTTTGTCGCGAGCTATTTTGTCGTGTGCTGTTCTGCCGCGTTCACCTACGCTCGACGGATGAACATCTATATTTATATTTTGGGAACCAGTTAAACGAATTTCACTGCAGGATTGTTAGTAACATTTGAAATACTGTACAATGGGCAACAGATCTGTTACATTCTCCTTAGGCGCAAATTTAATTGTGACGGCCGGAGGTGTCTACGCGTCTTACATAAATCGGTAAACTCAGTTTGTATACGCTAGGCCCTGCAATTTCCAATAAGCTTGGGTTGAAGTGGTACGTTTTTTTCGATTTATTAAGAAAGAAAACATTTTTAACCCAAGAGTTGAATATACACGAACTCATCTCTGTGACGTCATGGCGCGGTGGTGGCGCGTCGGTCGCACTTCCGGTCTGGGGCTGTGGGCAGAAGTCCCCATGCCAGACGTGTATTCCTGCGTTGTTTTGAAAGGAACCAGACAAAAACCTGCATTCTCGTGAAAACGCCGCGACTGGGGCCGTACCAAAAGTGTCGAGAAAGGTTTGAAGGTCAGTTTTCACGTGCTCGGTTCGTCCGAGAATCTGGATATGTGCCGTGAAAAGGGAAAAGCGGACGCCGTCGGACAACGATTATTTTTGGCAAGAAAGAACGCTCTAAAGCCATCTTTGGTGAGAACCAAATCTTTCTTGACGTAAAGAGCAATTTTTCACTCGATTGGCGCCTTCTATGTAAGATAGTAGTTAGGCCCCGCCATACATTTGATGATGCACTTCACCGTACTGCCCACTAATTCACTCTACACTGTGCGGCCGCACACGATTACGGGCCGCCTCGGCCAAAATGTAGCTCCGGAACCGCAGATATCCGCAACCCATCCGCATCCGCAGCCCCTGACTCCGGATGCGGATACGGATGCGCAGCATGCGATCTGCAATCTGCAAGATGTCCAGTTTGCTGCGGATATCCAAGGATGATTCGCGGATGATCCGCAGATAATCCGAGGATATGCAGGGCTCTAGACACGAGACAAATGTTTTTAAAGAGAACGACCCAGAGGGTTTCGCCCACACCCAATTTCTGAAATTACGCTCCTGAATAGAACTCTACACTCGTGAGTTTTAGAGCGCAGCTCTTAGGCTCTCGTTTTCGGCCTGAGTGGCGTCGCCGTCGACGTCGGCGTAACCGCGAGTTGCATTATGGAACGTGCCCCACAGTGACGCCATACGTGACGTCACGTGTGACGTCACGAGGGCAAAATTTTCCCGCTCATTTTTGCGGGATATTTTTCCGCTAAATTAAGCGTTCAATTTTTTCCACTAAACTTAGCGGGGAAATTTTCCCGCCACATTTAGCGGGAAAACATTTACCCTCGTGACGACACACGTGACCCTCCCCTCCGTACCCTTCCCTCCTCCTCAAGAGCTGCGCTCTAATTCGGCATTACAGAGAATTGTAAACGTCTTTCATTTGAGATGCTTACATGCAGTAAGAAAATCGACCGCCCAAAACAGCGTCATTCCTCTGTGTTTTGTTACTGTGCTGTTTTGTCCCGTGCTGTTTTGGCCCGTGCGCGTGCTGTTTTGTCGCTGTGCTGTTTTCACGCATTCTGTTTTGTCGCTGAGCTGTTTTGACGCGGCAATGATTTGGCGCGTCCTGCTTTGACCATGTTCTTTTGTCGCGAGCTATTTTGTCGTGTGCTGTTCTGCCGCGTTCACCTACGCTCGACGGATGAACATCTATATTTATATTTTGGGAACCAGTTAAACGAATTTCACTGCAGGATTGTTAGTAACATTTGAAATACTGTACAATGGGCAACACATCTGGTACATTCTCCTTAGGCGCAAATTTAATTGTGACGGCCGGAGGTGTCTACGCGTCTTACATAAATCGGTAAACTCAGTTTGTATACGCTAGGCCCTGCAATTTCCAATAAGCTTGGGTTGAAGTGGTACGTTTTTTTCGATTTATTAAGAAAGAAAACATTTTTAACCCAAGAGTTGAATATAGAAACATCAATATCCCCTTAAATCAATATGTACTTAAACCTTTTGAGTAACGAATATTATATTTGGGCTGCGGATGATTCGTTGCTTTAATTACTAAATATTACAATAAAAAAAAACCTCGAATCTTCAAACCAAATGCCGCAAACTTTTTTTTTTAACCCATCGCTTCAGAGGCTAAAAATGTCCAAGAAGTATAAACATAAAAAGAAAATAAACAAATCACACTGCGCGACCAGCCTTTTTTTTTTCTTGTTTTTTTTTTGCCCAATAATTGAGTTTTTAGTCTGCGATTAGGTAACGTGATTTGCATTACAATAGGTTATATCCGCGAGCAGTTTTTCCAAAAAAAGAACCTAAAGTAACTAAGTTCTAGGGAATGGCAAAACTTCGGTATTAGGGTAAGTGCTTGCGACTCGTCAATTTTGAATAAGCCGGCCTTAGATCACAAAGGCAAGGAACTTCCAACCTGTGCGCTTAATTGAAGCGGCTTCCGAATCACAATAAAGGCGGAAACAATTGCTTCTATGGAAAGCAAGTCACCAAAATAAAACAAAAAGAAGTTGACCAGTGTTCAACTAAAAAAAAAAATAGAAAAATAGGTTCTCGAGTTGGCAGAAAAAGCGCTCCTGCTCCAACGTTTTAACGAAATAAGGTCACCGAGTCAATTAGACAAAGAATCCCAGCACCATTCTAAAGATTCGCGACCTAAAACTTTTAGTTTTTATTTGTTTTTTTGTTTTTTTTCTACCTTTTCAGGTTAAATATAATTTAGGAATTTGCGTGCTATTCCCGGCGTGCTATTATAGTTATCTAAATTCAGAAATAGAAATTGAGAAAACGGTCAATGAAGGTCATGCCAAAACCAGAATTCTGATTTTTCCGCGGTCTCCGTGGTGCCGTGACGTCAGATATTGTACAACTTGTGAGACGAGCAGTCAGTTTACCAAAAGTAACTAATCCACAAGTTTTTTTTCTTTGTTTTGTTTGTTGGCTCGAGTTTTTTTTTTCTGCATTCATTTCACACCATCGAAACTTGTTGTAGCCCGTCGAGGACCAAACACCCCCACCCCCAATTACAACAATTGACGTCACGTTTTCAATGTTACCAGACAAAAATATAGAAGTTCAATACCTTAACGAAAAACAAAACAAAAAACACTGCATTATTGTGACTTGTTGTTCAAGTTACTAGTTCAAATGTGTATAATGAATGTGTTGAACCAAGATTTTGGGTCAAATCGGTGATTATCGAGATTTCGAAGCTGCGATCGCTTTCAAAGTCAAGTTCAGAGTCTTTGGTCAAACAATATCCCAAAAGAAATTAAAAAATCGAAAAAAGAATTTTTTCGGAGATAAATTGTCACAGGTTTTAATGAAGGATCCCCGAAAATGTTTGAAAATTGTAAATCTTTGTGAAACCCGATGTAGTCCACTGTTTACAAACCAGGAGGGTGACTGCCTATGCGACAGTGATGCGGGACATATGTTGAACATCTTTTTTTCGACAGTATTCACGCAGGAGACGTTCCCTCTTCCTTCGTCCCCACGGTTACACTTTGTGCGCATGTCTCCACTTTCATTTACAAGCAGCGGCATAACCAAAATAATCGATAAGCTCCCGTCCTGCCGGTGTCGTGCTGCCGGTGACGATGGAATATCTTCAAAAATACAAAAAATGGTAAATAACTCCGCTTCTGTTCTTTTCTTTCTACTTTTTCAGCAAAGTCTTGACACAGGTATCGTCCCAACAGATTGGAATTTCGCTGTCGTTCAATCAATTTTCAAATCGGGCATAACATCCGACCCCTCCAACGACCGTCCTATATCCCTTACCAGCGTCCCGTGCAAAGTGATGGAACATGTCATTTTTTCAGCTATCATGGATCAGCTCGACACGAATGACTACATTTTTCCGAATCAGCATGGCTTCAGAAAAAACTACTCATGTAATACTCAGCTCTTCGAATTTATCACTGATCTGCCCTTCAACACCCATGCTGGCTCCCAGACTGACGTCATCTTCATCGACTTCGCTAAGGCTTTCGATACAGTTCCGCATTGTCGCTTACTACTCAAGCTTCCGCACCTTCAAATAGACCCTTTGATTGTAGACTGGATAGCAGCATTTTTGCGTGGAAGAACGCAGTCAGTGAGATTAAATAACACCCTCTCAACCCAGTGTCCCGTCACATCAGGTGTCCCACAGGGTAGCGTTATATGACCCCTCCTATTCCTGATATATATCAACGACCTCCCATCAACCTGAACGTCCACCATCAGGTTGTCTGCGGACGACTGCGTGTTATATCGGAAAAGAGCCAACTTCGATGATAGTCTCGCCCTACAGGATGACCTGGACAAAATTGGCACATGGTGCGTGGAATGGCAACTCAACATCAATACTACAAAATGTAGGCAAATGACAGTCACCAAAAAGTCAGATGTGAAATCGATCCAATACAACCTTCTTTCTCTTGAACTTGAAGTTGCCACGTCATATAAATAATTGGGCATTCACATTACGCATAATTTAACTTGGATCGACACATCAATCGTGTCATACAGAGCGCATCAAAGAAACTTGGCTTTCTAAGGCGTACATTGCACCAGGCACCCCAGGATACGCGTCTGCTTGCCTATAAAGCTATCGTACTCTCCAAGCTTGAATACGCAAATATAATCTTGAATCCGCATCTAAATTACCTAGTCAAAGGTTTTGAAGCACTGCAAAACAAAGCCGCGCGATTTATCTCTGGAAATTATTCGTATGATACAAGCGTTACGTGCATAAAACAAAATATCGGTTTATCTTCTCTAGAGATGCGAAGAAAAATTTCTCGTTTGTGTTTTTTTATCGTCTTTATTATAGGGCTTCCAGCTTCAAACACTCATTCTGTAGACCCGCAGCTCATATCTCAGCCAGAATTGATAACGCACAAAAAGTGGAACCTTATACAGCTCGTACTAATCTTTTTCTTAATCCCCGTTGTTATTGTGCATTTCCGACTGGAACGCCCTGCCAGAATCTGTTACAGCCCAACAAGATGAGATGTTGTTTAAAAAGAAGTGCGAACAAATGTTTTTAAATGTCCCCCAAAACTCGGAATCATTGAGCGTGGCCAATAATGTTGTGCTATCTGTGGATCAGCCAACGTGAATTGCTGACGCGATATTTGTTTCTGTTGCTTTCCATGGCTTTTCCCTCTTAGATTTACCATAGGCTTTTTGACTTTAGAAGTTAAAAATTTGCAATCTTGATTATGCTTGAATGTGAATGATAATGTGGTACCATGTTTGAACCAGATAATGTGAGCTTTGTTACTCTGTCGTTATTTTTATTTCTTTTTTTTATAGACTTATTTTTATAGTGTGATTTTTCTCCATTGTAAAATCCTCGCTCATGTATTGCATCCGTAAGGATGTCTTTGAGCTAAACAAATGAAATGAAATGAGATGAAATAGACCCTTTTTAAAGAGTGTGCGCCCTGTAGTAACTGCTGCGCGAATAATCGAAGTCCGCCATTGTTTGGGCACGTACTCTGAGCATCTATTGGACACGAGCGCCGCGTCATCAGCGTTGGGCGAGGACTCGGGATCCAATCACGTGCTTCGTGTCCAAGCAACGGCGACCGCCGAATGTTGCGCTTGATGGAATTTTTTTAAAAGTGTCTAGTGTCACTCAAAAAGGTCTCCGACTTCAAATGCTCTTTCATGGAGTATAAAAAACAGATTTAATATATATTTTTGAAGAAATAAGGTACAAATTGGCAATTTCGCCAAAACCTCAACGGGTATTATTCATAGTAGTATATCGAATTCCCGAAAGATTCAGACGCAAGACAAAATTCTATTTTATACTGATTTTTGTTTTTGCTCCAAAACATGCATTTTTTTTTTAATTTCGAGTAAGAAACAAAAACGAAAATAATTGAAAATGTGCACGGTGTCTTATTTTAATTATGACCGAATTTTGTTTAATGGGTGAGAGTTACACGTCGTCGTATTTACCAAGGACGTGCTGCCGAGATCGTGACGACGTTATTGAAGCGACTACATCACTTCTTTTTGGCGAGTGATTTGAGAATCGGACGCAAAACGAACGCGACACATAAAAAATACGACGCCTGTGTAAATTTTCCCTTTCCTTTTTTTTGCATAAAATCATGTCGGAATGAAAATTGAGCACCTTGTATAAGGCGTGTCGAGACGGTCTTTAGAGGTGAAATGCAATATAAAAGGGCGACGTTGTGCTTGGTAAAGTCCCTAAATGATGGTGATAACGATAATGATAAGTTTTACTTCTCATAAAACAGACCAGAACACCCTGGGAGCTTTTTGTACCACCGCTTCCTCTATCGCCCAGATTCTTCAGTTCTCATTTCGTTTGCCCTCTTGTACTCGCGCGCCATTTTGGTTGTCCCCAGATAGCAGACGGCATTTCTCTACCTACGCGGAGCGAAAGTATCGTCTGCTACTTTTGCATGGGTTGCAATGACGTCAAAACGCCGAGCTCTGATTACCTCTTATTGAAGGACAGTGGGTAGACCTGAAGGCAGCTTGCTTTGAGGTCTACCCACTATCCTCCAATCGTAGCCAATCAGAGCTCGCCTTTCTGACGTCACCACAACCCAGACGATACTTGCGCTCCGAATAGGTTCGACGTACTTCAGGACGCAGTCAAAGGCCGAAAGTCTTCCGAGAACATGCCTCACACACTGAAAGCACGTTGTAAAAAATCACATTGTGCAAACTATTGAATCAGCCCCAACGAAGCCACTCAAAGACAAGTTATAAAACCCGTGTCGTTGCGTTTCTTGCGTTCCTTCGAACGTGCCGTCGGATCCTAGCACCCTTCTGCTGACGAAAAGGCAAACAGCGCACAGTAAACGGGGACTAAAGGAAGCGCAAACAGGCCAAGTGCTGACTCTCAACTGAACTTTAATCGCATGAAAACAAAACAAAAAAACAACAAAAAAACAGCAACTCCGCCCACGTCATATGATACATTCAACACGTGTCCAAAAAAACATTCTCTTCACTACTCAAGCCCAGTGACCTTTGGCTTACGCAGTTGGCTTTACGTTCAGAAATAAGGAATTTGTATTGGTTCGCCTGTGGCGCCTGTGCTTTGTGATATTTTTTAGCCAAGTGCGATAGGGCCATCGCTGATAAACTGGATGACGAGCGCGTTTCTAAAGTGTTTCGTTGCGTGGATGACTTTCTGGTTTTGTTTATTAGGCTGGAGGGCATATGTGAGGCAGATGTCATGAGGTCTGTTTTAGAAGTCTTCACACATCACTCGGAGGGGCTCACTTTCACTCACGAACTTCAGAATGGGGCTTACCTACGATTTTTGGATTTGAGATTAGAATTCATCGCTAAACACGTTTGCTGGTCTTATCACCCACGCTCAAAGAAGGGTCTTTTTTCATATGATTCATCGCACTCTAAGCTGGTCAAGAGAAGCATTGCCTCGCCTTGCCTTCAAGCTGCACTCGAGAAGTCATGTCATCATGTGGCTAACGATAGTTTTTCCCGGCAGGTTGAGAGACTGACAGTGGCAGGTTTCCCAACTTCGGTTTTATTAAGTGTTGCGGAGGGTTTGTTAAAGAAACTCAAGGGGGAATCCCGTCCCCGGAGGGAAAGGCCAAATAAGAGACCGCTCGTAATACCGTATCTCCATAAAATTTCACACAACCTGAAAAAAGTTGCCTTGAGGTACGATGTACCAATGGTGTTTTCCGCTCCGTGTAAGCTGGCGCAACTATGCGCGAGAGTTGGCTATAAGAAGGACAAAGGCCCCGCTTGCTCGGTGAAGCATGAAAATCAATATGTTGTTTGCAAGGTGGGAGTTGTGTACACGATTCCACTAACGGGTGGAAAAGCCTACGTCGGTCAGACGGACAGATGTGTTAATCACAGACTGCGGGAGCATGACTTGTCGTTGCGATCAGTGGTGGGAGCTGTAGGGGGGCATCTGCCATTGCATTGTCATCGATGTGGGTGCAAACCTATCTTCAGTAAGACCGGTATCATTGCCAATGGAAGGAACAGAGTGAATAAAGAAATTTTAGAGGCTCATGCAATTATCAAAGCAGGCGCCAACTGCGTAAGCCGAACGTCACTGGGCTGAAGTAGTAAAGAGATTGTTTTTTTGGACACGTGTTGAATGTATCATATGACGTGGGCGGAGTTGCTGTTTTTTTTTTTTTGTTTTGTTTTCATGCGATTAAAGTTCAGTTGAGAGTCAGCGCTTGTCCTGTTTGCACTTCCTTTAGTCCCCGCTTACTGTGCGCTGTTTGCCTTTTCGTCAGTATGAACCAACTAACCCACATCGCCACCCTTATTCACCCTTCTGCGTTCTAACGGCATACACCAGCAGCTTCCAGACGACAAGGCCGTTAGTGTTCGATTTGTTACGTCACCTGTCGGAGGCCAGCACGGTGCAGTGGGCGGACACGACTGCTGACTCAACACCATGGCCCCGTTATCTTGTCGGGTGGATGCACTTCTCCTTTCTTTTCCGCCACGTACCTTTTTTTTTATTTTCAGCGCTGCCTCTCCTCACGTAGTAGCATACGCTGGCGACGCCTGGAGTGTCCCAAGATAGCAGGCGGTATTCGTAAGAGGATTTTATTACTTTCGCCTGCAGAGTGGCTTTAGTTGCTTGATACCCGCATCCCAGTGGACGTTCTAGGAATGGCGCTCCATCCGGATCTCTGCTGGACGTGTGCATAAAGAATGCGACAAATAGAAAAAGAATAGTAAAGATTTGGTGTATCTCCGCGACAGGCGCTTTGTCTCTATGGCAACTGCGAAGAAATAGGCTTAGCAGGCATGAACTGTCGGCTGGAATTACCTTTTCCTTGTTTTTGTACGTATTTCTCGGCGCCTCGTGGAATTCTCAGATTTGCGAGACCCCCACTCGTTGCTCCCTCAATCACCCTTAAATTTTTTTTTCGTTTTTTTTTCTTGTTTTTAAAAGCATATCTTTTGTTTTCTCAAAATAGAGCTTCGGATGATTCATTGTTTTTAGAGCTTGCTGGCTTACAAGAGTGAGAATAACTAATCTTGCAAAAAAAATCCTGTTTTGCGATCAATATTTTCATACGTTTCTACCATATAATGGCCGAAATTAGCTTTCTGACGCTCACGAATAATCTTCACGCGATCTCTTGGGAATATTCGCAGCCATATTGTTATGTTTACTTTTTCCCAGTAGTGTACTTTTGTTTACCAGTTGCTGACGCCGAATTGTGAAACTTTAAGCTTAGCAAGCCTGGGATTACTGTTTGCTCTTTGTGATCTTTTTGAGACTACGCCATTAGACCCGTGTACAAGCGTGTTTCTTTAATCGGTGCATATGTTTTTATAAGACGAAGCTTGAGTAGAGGTTCTCGCATCCCTGGGGCCAGGTTGATTGCAATGATGGCTGTAAACGTTCGTCCCTTGGGTAAATAGATGATGACTGCCCAGCGGTGTCTTGCGGGGCCAATCGTTTGATGAGCCTTGTTCGGTGGGTGATCAGAAGACTGCAAATGTTCTGGGAGGACTTCGTCTAAACCATTTATTTAGACGTAACAAGCTATTGTACACAATATACACAAAGTAAAGAAAATTCATCGTCCTCCAAATTGGTCCAAGTCCAAGCCAAGAAGTCCCTCTCTCTCCCCAGTCGCGGGCTTTTGAGGGCGCTGACCCCCTCACTCTCGGGCAAGGATCAACCAATCATTTCAAAGTTTTGCTGGAACCACGTGACGGCCACCGTCCAATAGCTGGCAAGAGCGTCGACCCCCATTCGTTAAATTGCCGACGGACAACAGCCGACAGCTCCATACGTTCGTCCGTGCATCCCGTTGCAGACACAGCGGTTCCTTCCCGGAGCCCTTCAAGGAGAACCCCAAGAAGCCCCCTAGAATACGCAAGCCTTCAGATTCAAAAGAAAAACAACATCCCTTCCCGAGGGGTCATCCTGATGGGGGAGACCAAGAAGACGCTTTCCAAGAGGGACGCGTCGGTGGAAAGGCGCACGCGGTCCCTCGTTAGATAAACAAAACCACACAAAACGACAGAAAAGGGGGGGGGGGGGTGGAGCAACTTACACGCCCCCAGACAAGACGACCGTCGTCCGGCCGATCGAGAAACCAGCCGTCTTCCCCAGAACTTTTACAGTGGCCACTAGACAAGGCAAAAGGTCGAAAGTGTTTCAGTGAAAGCCCATAGATGGCGCTAATGTGTTCCCGCGTCGTGAGTGGTTTGAGGCAGTCGCAATGCATGTCGATCATGCGCACACACAATCGTTCAAAACTGCCTTAAGCGTGGATGTGTTTTGAGATCACGTGTGCGCTCTTAGATTGTCCACATAAAATGGTCACCTAAGCTACTGATCTCGATTATAGGGGGCTGCATAGCGCATATCCGCTCTCCGAGCAGGGCGCAAGTGAAGCCATCGGAAGTTTGATGCTTGTCCCGGAAGTCGCGCGTATGCTGGGCTTCCTAGTGCATTCAGTCGATGTTTCGGCCTGTACTTTCCGGTGTCTTTAAGTGTGTTTTAATAATCATGCTCCGAATTAAATCCTGAAATTGAGGCATTAGAACTTATTGGCATATGCTCACTTGATCAGCTAGGGGAGGGGGGGTGTGCGTTGTACAAGACGGGAAAAGGGGTTTAATGCCTATACAGGTTGTTATCCTCCAGGAAGGGGAAAGACTCGCATACACAACGGGGAAGGGGTACAGAAATATGTGAGAGGGGTTTGTTAAAAATAGTTGGCCGCAAATAATGCCAATCAATCAACCTATGCGAGGGGAGAGTTGGAGAGGAAATGTAGAGCGTTGCGAGATCATAGCCCATGAGAGGTCGTGATCAAGTCACATGTCGCGAAACAGCGACGCGCACAACCTAGCTGGTAGCTGTGTCTTTTTCACATTCATGAGTCACACAGGTCTCTCGCATCGCCGCGAAGCGGCGGCGCAATTAAGTTCGCGTTTCACGGCTATCACATTTGTCATTTTAGACTTCAAAACACTCTTGCACCATCAGTAGTTGCAGCTCAAAAAAGTTCACTCGTTTTCCGCTTCATAAGAGGAATGCGAATGTTAGAGGCGTTTCGAGAGGTTGGTTTCATGGGCAAAATCCAGTAATGCCCAGAAAACCACCTTCGCCTGTTGCTTGAGTACCTGTAGGAAATAATAATTTCCTAGTTGTGGTCACGTGTACACCCGTCGTTTGAAATTTGAACAGATTCCATTAGTGTTTGCTAAGCAGTGTTGTTTTCTGAGAAGTGCCAGAAGATTCGGTCGAGATCGTCCCTTTCTCTGCATACGTCGCAGTCAGGGCTGTTTCCTTGATAGGACCTTCCAAAGCTGTGCAAAGTGTCCTTCGTCTAGAATTTCAATATGTTTGCATTGAATGGCTTACCATGATACTTCTCGGGTCTGCATGCGCTCTTACTGCGAAACAAGCAGGCTCTCTTGAAGTGGGAAGAAAACATCCAGCGCCCTCGACGCTTTTCGAACCAGCACTCGGAAGGGTTACAAAGCCTGCCAAGCGCTCACTTCCGGGACAAGCCGCTTACTTCCGGTGGCTTCATACCCGTTTGCTGAATGCGCCATCCAGCCCCCTATAAAAGAGATCAGTGTAATATACTAATTTTATGGGAAACCACTCCAAAGTGAAGGAGGTTTATTGACTTTTAAACGATCTGCTTCTATCCGAGATCGAGCGGAACTTGCGCCCTCTAGCTGGCTGATGCATAGCTGAAAGAAGTTTGAAGCTCTATACTTCGTCTCACCCTACGATGGACTAAAGGGAGAAGCTACGAACCGCCAGATCCAATCATGAGTCACTTAGACATTGCGTGGTATTTCGCTTCGATGCACGTATCAATGCCCGCGTCTCGTATCGCCGATGGGAATGGGCGGACAGTGGTTCGGATGGAGCAATGAGTGACTCAACAATTTTACATTGCAAAAAAGCCACGACGTACTGGCTCTTTGCAGTGTCGAAGCTATAAAAATGACGCAGCGTTTTTGGATTCGGAGCATTATTCGTCCAAACCTAATCAATGCTAAGCGTGTCATAGTTTAGCGTGGAACGTGATTGGACCTGGCGGCCCGTGGCTTTGGCCTTTAGTCCATCGTAGGATGAGACGAAGTACAGGGTGTCACAAAAGAAAATTTACACGGTCTTTTTTACCGCAAAAATAAACTAGGCATCGCCGAACGCTCATTCTCCGCCCAAAGGTAGCGCTAGAGGTCACAACCAGATGCCAAAGTTTCAGCCCGATCCGATAACCTAATCAAAAGTTATAACTGATTTTCTGAAAATTTCAATGGGAAAATGGCGGCCGACGGAGTTTTCGAACACATGGGGCTCTATGGCACCAGAAACCGAATACGGGCAAAAATGGGCTCCATTTTCCCATTGAAATTTTCAGAAAATCACATATAACTTTTGATTAAGTTATCGGATCGGGCTGAAACTTTGGCATCTGGTTGTGACCTCTAGCTCTACCTTTGGGCGGAGAATGAGCGTTCGGCGATGCCTAGTTTATTTTTGCGGTAAAAAAGACCGTGTAAATTTTCTTTTGTGACACCCTGTATAGTAGCTCCGCGCTTTTGTCCGTCAGAGACGTCTCGATCTCTTGACGCATAAAAGGTAACAACGAATACGCGTGTTCATTCTTGCTTTCGCCGCAACTTAACAGATGCTAGGGGCTAAAACGGAAGCTAAAAAATAAAAAAAAACATGAAAACACATTTTAGCTTAAAGTTGCAATAAAAGAATAATAATAAAAAAACACGTCACCCTTCTACACGGTATAAGATATATATATATATAGATACAGGTGCGAATAACGTGTGCGTTGCAGCTGCCGAATAAAGTCCTCTCCTCACCTTAGTTGCAAGCGCCGCCACCAGATGGCTCCTCGATATCCGGCTAATGGCAGCCTGTCCCGGGTCCGGTTTTCCATGCTTCCCTATGGGAGACATGTTTGTGTTTAAGGTGTGCTTCACATCATGTAGAACTTGACACTTGCGCTAAGCGTGTTGCTTGGATACCGGTTCGGAGTTGACCGCAGTCTCGTGCCTCAGCGGCGGCAATCACTGTTTTATAGATCTCTGGCGCGATGTTCGAGCCAACGCTCGGCAAGGTCAGAGCAGACGCTTTGGGCGGAAAGAACGCGCGCCCGGGTGCAAAACACTTTTTTTTTATTTCCTCAGTAGCGCCGTCTGGACGGCAAAGACACTGTTGGCTGAGCCCACTCGGGCGTACGCGAAGACGACTTTATCATGTTGATCACGTCGCAGCGTTCGTCGTGCTGCTTTCCCTCGCCGATATACACATATCTTACACCGTGCCTTTCTACACAAATCCTCCCATCGTAAAGATGTATTTTCTTGTTTTAATCCTAGTCCTTGCTCTGCTTCAAAAACACCCGAGCCGTAAAAGAGACACAGTCTCTTACTAAAAGTAGAAGTTGATACAACTTAAATCCTTCTTGAAAATTCGTGCACCCTCACTTTTTTTTTTCCTTTTCGTCTTACCGCCGTTCCTTTCAGCGCATTTCCTACATTCGCCATACTTCTTTTCAATCTCAATGATCTGGACATTTTGTGAGTGTTCTAACAAAGGGTTGTTTAAACAAAACAAAAAATCAAAGATTAGACAACGCCTTCTTTTCATCTTTTTCCAGCTATGATGTACAGACGCGGATTTTTGTTCCTCCGCAGACACTAGTGGCTGGCACGGATATGTTCAGGCAAGCGAAAAAAAAACTTCTGCCTTGCGCCATCCTCCGGTGCGCTGAAAGCAAACAGCCCTAATTAAGCCTAGTCTTGTCCTTGTCCTCGTCCTCTCAGTGTTTTTGCTTTTGTCCTCGTCTGCGTGGACAAAACTATGCGAAGACGAGCACTGTTTGTCCTCGTCTTCGCGCTGTTTTTGCTTTTTATTTTATCTGTAGCCCAAACTTCAACATTAAGCCTAGTTCCTGCAGAAAAGTTCCCCGTAGATCGTCTTTTAAACGAGCATATCGTTTGTCTTCGTTGGAGCTCGAATCCTTCTTTTTTCCTGTTTTCGTACATGCAGACGGGCTTATGTTGCTACCTTACATCTTAAGCGCTCGTATAAGAATACTCCGTCAGTACAGCATCCGTTCCTGAGTTCTCTTCGTCGGCTGTTGCTGTTTTGCAGCTCTTTGAGCACCCCCCCCCCCCCCCAAAAAAAAAAAAAAAAAAAAAAGAAAATAGCGTTTGTACACAGCGTCCAGAATTCCTCTCGTGGAGACATTCTGTATATGCAGGGTGTTCTCTTTTTTTAAGCTTTATATATTTGTTTTAAAGAATCCGGGAAAGATACGCTACTTCGGTTTGGGCAAGTGAGTTATACGGCCAGGAGGACAGAGTTTTTCGGGGCTTATCATCCCGATAAGTCGAATAATTAAATAAAGTTTGTCAATTAACTTTTGAATTAGCGAAAATTGTCAGGTGGTATCAATTAGAAACTTACTGAGCGTTATTGAAAACCACTAAGTTAGTAATTTGTAGAAAAACTTTGTTCACGTGGAAAGCGTAGTAGTGCTTTAAAGTTATCACTAGTGCTGCAGGCACAAGACTGGCGCTATAATAAGAGACGAAAAAATCTGACCGGCACCTTGTCTCACCGGTACACTCTAAAAAGATCTGCTCGTAAAGGAACCCTTAGAGGTTCTTCGGCTTTTGTGTATTTTGCACCTTAAAAACGTTATTTTAAGCACCCCCTAAACAGGATCTTCGTGCAAAAAATATAACGGGTTCTTTTAAACTCCTTCTAAGATGCGAAAGTACTTTGTGAAAAACGTTCAAGAAGTTCTCTTCAGCTCGTTTTTTTTTTATATAAAACAGTTCTTTATGGACAACCACTCAAGAATTCTTTTAAGCACGTTTTTTTTATGAAACGGCTCTTTATCAAGATACTTGTGGGAATTCTTAGCTTGTTTTTCGATGAATCGGCTCACTATAAAGAACCCTTACGTGTTCTTTTAAGGTTTTTAGAAAAAAAAACTGTTCTTCATAAAGAACCCTTCACGACTTATTTTAAGCTTTTTCTAATAAGTCTGTTCTTCGTGAGGCACATTTGAAAAGATTTTAAAGGGCAGGGGACGGATAAAAAGCGGCAGTACACAACACGTCTAAATTAGAGGCGTGTTTTGGGTTACCTCTTTTTATGTTGTCTCTCGTTTTAAATATCTGCAAAGGTGCCTCAAAAGGATTCAACTATTAGAAAAAAATTGTGAGCCATTCCACTTTGTGAAGGTGGATGGCCAGCGAAGCTGTAGACCACCACCACAAATGGCTCACCAAGAGACACACAAAATCACTTCACAAAATGTTTATTTACAGTACATATATACATCATTTTGAAACGGTAGTGATGATTGCTTCGTGATCACTATGATATACACTAATCGGTTCAATTACAACTTTGTTGAGTTTTTTTGCTAAGGTTAAATTTATACATATAATGCTTTACAGCAGGGGTGGCCAGGCTGACTCGGCCTAAGAGCCGCAAACAAAAAACAAAACCACGAAACTTCCAAGGGCCCGCGGAGGGGGGGGGTTAAACATTTGAAGTCTTTTGTTTGGAGCAATAAGCGATAACTACTTTCAATCTATTCGAATCAAAAGCAGTAAGGTAGCACTGTAGCAGAAGACTACCAAACCGCAACCTGTCTTTCGATTTAAAACGCGTTCCGTTTCTCTTTTTGGGGAAGTAGTCGAGTGACAGGGAAACAGGCGGGGGAGGGGGGGGGGGAGGGGGGGAGCCGCGAGCCGCACTTTAACACGCGAAGAGCCGCAGCTTGGCCACCCCTGCTTTACATATATAAAAGCTGCTGCTTTTATATGTGTAAAGCAGTGACGTCACTTGACTCGAGAGAGAGAGAGAAGGCCCATTGTTCTCGGATGTATCTCCATCATCACACGTTTCGACGTCTTGCCTTATCAAAATGCATATCGAGGTGACGGGGCGTATATGCATTTCCATAGACTAGAGCGCTTTTACATGCAATTTCTGACTTTTGTTTTTTCACACGGATACCGAAAATGCATGGAACCCTAGCCATATACAGCTTCGCTGTAAAAAAAAAAAAGCTTAAAAATAACTATTTCACAAAGTGACCTTCGTGATGATTTTTTTAAAGATTTGCTTCAAAAGGGCAATAAAAAACCTTAACATTTTCAATATCTAGAATACGACTAAAAACAGGTTTGGAAAAATAGGGCTTCCCTTCTGGAGTTCTACATCTATTAAAAAATTGCTGGCTTCGATGGCACTTCAGGAGCACATATATAATTGCTGCTTATGCCAAGATTAGGCTTACAAGTATAGGGTAAAATATGTAAGGAAAACAAGAGCTGCCCTAGAATCTCCAACTTGTCACTTGACCATAAATGAAATCAGCAGAGAAGATACAGTTGCTGAGATCTGTATTGCCAATTATTGAATATTGATGGAATAAAAGTGCATACAAAACTAAAATGTTTATCTGCCCAAAATATAAACATTCTGGTTTTCTAAAATAAGAAACTTAAAAAAACTCATAAGCGTTGACCTTTGTCTTGGCAACTTTGACTTATTTTCATGCAACACCAAGGGCTTTAAAGTGTGCAACAAATGTGTAGTGTCCCCAAAAACTTAACGAACACAAAAAAAAATGTTTATGACGTATAAAAGAACTCTAGTGAATTAAGGTTGGAACATTCATAAAAATCAAAAGCGACCTTTCAAAACTGAAGCTTGATATTTAATTATTGCAAGATGATGAAAACCAAATGTCCATACGTGACTTTAATAAGCTGATATTTTTTATCTGTCAGTATTCCAGCCAAAATATCATAATCTTAACACATAACACGCTAGTTTCGAGGCAAGTTAAAGTCTTTTAAAGTAAAAATTGTAACACAAGAACTCAGATAGCATCGCTAAAATGTAACATTTTTATAGAGTGCTCACAGCAACAAACAATAGTTAGCAAATAACCACTTGTCAGCATTCTCATATACTAAAAAAATTAACATAAAATTCCGGACTTTCAAGGTAACCACCCTGAAACCCCTGGAAAGACACTAAAAAAGCTGAGCAAGACTTAAAGCATGTAAAGCAGCTTCACGGGCAGCTCAGTAGACTTTAAAAAATACTTTGTAGCCTTGAAGAGCGATGTCTTCTCTGCACCTTGGCAGAAGGAGATGTTCATCACATAGCAGCCGGACAAAAGACACGCAGCAGCACCTGTGATGCGGCGAATACCTTTCGCCAGCACTAATTCATCCATGAAAATTTCGATTAAAAGAGGGTCGAAAATAGTTCATCCTGCCGTGAACGTGCACAAAGAAAACAGTTAGTTCGGGTGGAGGTGGACCCCAGAAAAAAGACACAAATTAATATTTTCATTACAAGTACCTAAATGAAAGAAAGCACCACCAGAAAATAGTTGAAAACAAAGTGCATGGTTATAGTTACTATTACCCACTGCTATGGTACCATTATTCAAGAGGTTTTCAGTTGGGACTAAACACATGTTTACTATTTTTTCTAGACCAGTAAAATTAGATCAATTAATATAAAATAGGCGATTCATCTCGCATCCACAATTACCATTGCTAAACAACCAGGTATCTTTCCTCGTTTGGTTTCTTGGATTGAAGTTGTTGGATGACATAGGTCTAAGTACTCTTCAATCAAAACTAAATGCTGATGAAAAACAATTCCTCAAAGCACTGGCTCACTGTGTCCACAATAGAAAATGCTGCATGTTGCATGTTGGACAGAGTCAAAAGGATAGAGTATGTTGACTTGACCACTGAAAGAAAAACAAAATAAAAAAATATCTTAATTTCACTCGCTCCTCTTAATTCCCAAATAAAATACAATGTGGCTCAAAGTGAATGGAAACAAATCAAACTAAGAAATAAAATCTTTTAAGCAGGTTATATAAGCTGTTGTAAATGCCGCTCTAAAACCCTTGTGAATTAGGAATGTAATAGGCAAAATACCGAAACGCAAAACATAAAATCACTTTAACATGCACAACTATGTGTTGCCTATTCATTGCGCACCCAAGCCAAAGTTCATAATTACCCGAGTGGCTTCGCTTTTTCGAGGCTTTCTTTACAAGCGCTAAAAAGATAAACTTATAGCAAAGCAGGGGCTGACATTCTGATGCTTACTGAGAACTTCTCTGTCGCGTACAAATGACAGGTATCTGCTTTACAACCCTTTCTTGTTAAATAAATATGAGGAGTCATCATGGTTCTTGATCAAATGTTAAATTGTCGTGCTCAAAAAGAGGCTATTACCTCCATCTTTCAAATATAATTATCCGACTGCAAAACAATATAATGGTGTTAAATAACATTGACTTGGTTTCATCTATACAACTGACTATGGTTTTTTGAAGTATTGAATAGAGAATAAAAATGCTAGACAGGCATTTCTGCACTTGGCCCGTTTTAAGCGCAAGAAAAAAATTATAACCTTGCAGCTTGTCGCTGTGTGCCTGTTTTTTTGTTTTTTTTTCAAATTCCTTCGGTTGTTGAATGCACCGAGACAAGGAGTAATAGTTTGCCATGGGTTCAAGCAGGTCAGCGGTTGCCTTTCTTTATGCAATAAAAATGCAACTGGTCCCCTTTTAATAGATTGAGCTCTTGCTGTAGCTGGAAAGTAAATTAGTCCTGGTTTGATTACCACAAAAATGCAATATTATTTTGTTTAGAGTGACCAGCAGTGACATTACACTATACAGTAAACGAACTAAACACCTTCAAGCTGAAAAGGCCGTTATGTTCTAGCTTCGATGACCTCAGCGATATAGAACTGCTTATAAACCTCTTAGAGGAGTATTATGAGGCGCTTTAAAAAACTGGCAATTTCAACTTCGAGATTATAGTGCCCACATTTTTTTACGTTTAATTTTAAATGTGGCACATTATCAAGCATGGGTTTGTTTTGTGACCAGCCTTGAACTACACCTAACAGGGAAATACAAGAATGAAAGACGTTTACAAATCACTGTAACCCGAAATTAGAGCCCAGCTCTTAAGGCGGAGGAGGGGACGGTACGGAGGGGAGAGAATGCCCCTCCTCTTCCACCGTACCCCCTCGTCCTTTCCCTCCCCTCCTCGTCCACTCCTTCTCCTGCTCCTCCTTTCCTGCTCCTCCCTTCCTTTCCTCATTTTCTCCTCCTCCTCCGTACCTTTCCCTCCTCTTCCATACCCTGCCCTCCTACTGGTGCGTACCCTCCCATCTTCCTCCTCCGTGCCCTAACCTTCTCCTCCGTGCCCTCCCCTCCTCCTCCATACCCTCCCCTCCTCCCACAGATTCCCCGCTAAGTTTAGCTGAAAAATTGACGCCACGTAAACTCAACAGCACTTCAATTTTCCGCTGTTGAGGTCACTGCTGTTCAGTTGCTGTTGAGGTCACGTGACGTCAATTTTCCCGCTAAATTTAGCGAGGAATTGAATTGCTGTTGAGGTCACGTGACGTCAATTTTCCCGCTAAATTTAGCGGGGAAACGGAATTGGTATTGATGTCACGTGACGTCAATTTTCCCGCTAAATTTAGCGAGGAATTGAATTGCTGTTGAGGTCACGTGACGTCAGTTTTGCGCTAAATCTAGCAGAACAATTGAATTTGTTCATGGGTGACTTTACAGCAAGTCATGTGATGTCATTTTCCCCACTAAATTTAGAGGAAACTGAATTGGTGTTGAGGTCACGTGACGTTAATTTTCCTGCTAAATTTAACGTGGAATTGAATTGCTGTTGAGGTCACGTGACGTCTATTTTGCCGCTAAATCTAGCGGAGAAACTGAATTTGTTCATAGGTGACGTGACACCAAGCCATGTGACATCATGTTCGCTGCTAAATTTAACGGAGAAACTGAATTTGTGTTGAGGTCACGTGACGTCAATTTTCCCGCTAAATTTAGCGCGGTGACGCCGACGCCGACGCCGACGCCGCGAAACACGGAAACAGGAGCCTAAGAGCTGCGCTCTAAAAGGCCACTTGAAAAGCTTCTGATTGCTTTCTTGGTGAAGCATGCAGTGTAGTGCTCCACAATTTCAACTTGGGGATGGGGTGGGGAAAGAAAAATACCCATGTGTGGAAGCAGAAAAATAGGGAGGCCAGCAAAACAGAATATGTACTACCTGTTCTTTCCCTTCTCCTTATGACACGCTCTCCAACCTCGTCTGCATATATTCCTGGCATAAACGCATCTCAAACTCAGGCAAAGGAATAAAAGGTGACGCAAGTAATCAGTTGCAAACACAGCTAACCTGCGTGTTAGTTGAATTTAGGCAGTGATATTAGTCCCGTCGATACCCTCGCAGGTTTTTGTAATATACAATTGAATTGAATCACCTGTAAGCTCCCTCCCTCTTGTGTGCAGTATAGGGTTGCAACTCCACTGAGACAGTCAGAGGAACTTGAAACTATAAAAACTTTTTTACCTATATTTCAACAGTTCTGTGGAATAATAAATATATTGTTTTCAAAATTTAGAGGTAAAAGATGTCAAAGTTACCAGTTTCGAAATGCAGAGGGACAGGTACAGCTCAGTAACTTCAGTAGTGGTGTTTTCGGTGATAAATATCTTCCTTGCCTGGGACGTTTAATCCTTTTTTTAAGCAGAAGTTCCACATTTGACGCAGTCTCAACAGCCACAGCCTTCCATGAACTGCAAGGATATTGTCATTGTCTCCTGCTATGAATGTGGAACCTAAAATATACAACACTAATCAGATCTATATAATTCAAAAGGACAAAGTTGTGTGCAATAATAAATCCTATGATATGTATCTTGTGTTAAGTAAGAAATTGGAATTGAAATCCTGGGTGTTAGTGCTAAATAGATACGTTATAAGTAAGCAGTCTTAGAGTGCAGGCGAGCTGGTAAGTAATTGACATCTTGAAACCCTGAGAAGGGGAACGATAAAAAAACGGACGAACACAACAAAATCTCAAACGCAGCTCAAGCTGCGTTTGAGATTTTGTTGTGTTCGTCCGTTTTTCTATCGTTCCCCATCTCAGGGTTTTCAAGATGTCAATGACGTTATATGCTCACTATATGGCAGTGATGAATAAGGTCGTGCAATTGAACTAAAGACATTCTGCGTCTCCACATATAGCAATAGACCAAATAAACCATCCGAGTATTTGATATACAGTATATACCTTGAAAGATAAAATAAGATTTTTTCACAGTACATTTAGCTGAATAGCCCTATTTGAGAACAGCCCCGCTGTTTCTTCCAGGTTAGGTTTATATTTTCTCATTACATCACAGTCAGGTTGCAAAAGAACTTACCTAAGTCCATTGCTCCTTTAGATAAAATAACGGAGGGGAGCTTTTTCTTTCACTCTCTCTCCCTTTCACCACCTTATTTCGCGTTCTTTTGTTCAACTTCCTGCAGGTGTGAAAACAGTGACTTTTCTTTTTTCACATTGTTAATGAGCTGTGGCACAGAAAGTCCTACAATCGGAGTGATAATACAGTGAGTTTGCTACAATTATTCTACCATGCTAGGAAAGAAGTAATACCAAATTACCAATATCAGTATAAAAGCAAAACAACTTTTTAACCTTAGCGTCCAGTTAAGTCGACGAAGAAGGAGTAGCCTACTTGAAATGAACACATGGCATCATCTAGTTGTGAATGATTTTGTTTTCTGGAAAAAAAAAAGATCGCCTACAGTTTGGAATATGAATTCAAGGATCCCCAATTCTGTTGATGATTGAATTTTGCTCAGAATGTCGTCTGCAAAGGCTGTTACAACCTTCGTTCATGCCTCATTTCACTGAAGTTAATGGAGTTGTTTACTCATTCCACAGGGCCTTGGTAAACAGCGGATAAAATTCTAGAGGCCTACATTTTTGTGGATATTGATACAAATAAAATATTAGTTTTTCTCAAAAATACAAAACTGATCTTAGTTTTTCGGCAATAACAGAGCACATGTTTTCTTGTTACTGAAGCAAAGAGTTCTGACACACTACCTGAGTTACCCACAAAGGTAACTAAAGTCCCTGTCACTGTGAGCTACCTTCGCATGCTTTTTGATATGACTAACTTTGAGGTAGCAGCGGGAACACTGCTCTAGCGTTTGCTTCTGCTGGGATCACACGGGACCAGAACAAATCTCCTCAAATGCCGAAATATCCGGTTGTACTTCCGCGCCCTTAAACACGTGCACATTTTAGCATGGCACAAGAACATTCTGTTAAAAGTTCCCTTGCACATAGAGGTTAGGACAGCGCCAGTGCAAAAAACTCAAAACAACTTTGCTTGCCGCTTTGCGCCCATGGCAGCCTCGACCACCGATGCCCAGAGCCGCCGATACGTGCGTTCCCTTTGGCAGCTGAAACCAACCTGACACAACCAAAACCAAAACGCGATAGGAGGGATTTTTTCTTACCTTCAGGCTTTGAAACCCTGGGAGAAGTTTCTAAAGTTATCTTCTGTCAGCCAACCTGACATGTTTTAGGCACCAAGCGACCAAGCCCCAATGATTTCAACGCTTGAACCGCTTCCACTGCTTCCACTTCGAACGTAACTTCTGCCATATACTTCTACTTTTCATACTTCAACCGCTTCAACTGCTTCAACATGAAAATGCTTCTCGGTGGCGGCATCATTTCCGTTTGAGAGGTACTTGATTATTTAGCCCTGGTTAGTTATAGTTTACAATTATAAAACTTACTAGCAACAAAAAAGACATAACAATGTATCTGATAACTATTCTTGGGCGTGTGTTGTGTCGCGTCTTTTCTCGAGTGTAGCCTTGCTCCTGGTGCACGAGTGGTACCGCACTCACTCGCGTTTCCCACGTGCTCCAGGTTTTCCTAATATTAACTGATTTAGGTTATTTTTTATGACGCTCTGCAAGTTTCTAATTGGAATAATATGCCTACTTTCGGTAATTAAAGAAGTAGTGAACACATTTGACTTAATTAGCCGACTGATTGTTACGATTAGCCCCTTATACAATGTACCCCTGGCAGTATAACCCGTCTGCACAAACCGTATTAGTGTAGCTGTCACGGTTTCTTTTTTATTTTTTCACAAAACTGTTAAGCCTAATAAGAAACGCCCGGCCTAGTCATTGGCAAGGTTAGGAGGCTCGCTAGGAGCTTGAGCTGTCCCGCCATCGGCGCGAGCTTCCTACCATCGGCAAAGCTTCGGCACCTCGTGCACCTCGAGCGCGCGCGCCCAACCAAAGCTCGGTGGAGGTCATAGCCTCCTCAATACTTACAAAGCCTGGCAGTTCAACGACTGAGCCATAGAGTGCCCGGTTGCAGATTTGAAGCGCGAGGATCTGGTAGCACAGAGCATCAAAGAGCCATTTCTCGGGGAACCTGGACGTCGCCGCACAGCTTTTGCAGCAGCGACGACCCGAAACAAACTTGTTCGCTCGGGAGAAGTGTGTGTCGACGTCTCGCCGCAGCGGGGCGCCAGTCACGGGGCTCTCCTCTCATCTGTTGTCTGCCGGTGCTCAACCTTTTCCATTTAGGCGGACGCTTCTCGGGGTGATCTGCCAGGCTTTGCCAGTATATAGGAGGCTATGGCGTAGTGCACATGCCGGGGGGCCGGATCTTTGAAATAAACGCCATGCCGTTGTTGCCTTGTTGGAGACCATTTAACACCTAATCAGACAGAATGTTCTAGAATACCCGGATGACTTTTGTTTTGCCCTGAAACGTACGAGATGATTATGTTTATGAGCCGTCGATTCATTCAACCAAAGGCACATATTGGTGAGAGCGTTGGTATTTCCTAAAAAAACCTCGGCACGGTATTGAACTTTATTTTTTCTTCTAAATTGTGAGAAAGCACGAACACTTATATTGGCTGTGAATAGAAAATGATTTTCCCCTTTGACTGGTACTAGTCTAGGTCATATTACAAACAAACAAGTGCTGCCGAGGTTTTTTTTAGACATTTAATTTGTCGGGACAATGGAAGGGCAAAGGAACCCAGGAATTTTTTAATATAGCTTCCTCGGCACCGCGCACCCAAAACGCTGTTTTTGCTTTTCACGACAAATCTGCTAGTGAGGTAACCAATCGGATAGAAGCAATAGATTCTTAAATAGTTAATTATTTCCTATCCACAGGCCGAAACCTTAGAAACATGTTGATCACCTTATGCTGCATTCCTTAGGCGGATGTTTGTAATTCTTGAGCTAAAAAGCAACATTACGCTACCCACTAAACTTGTTGCTAATTAAAGTGAAAATACATCTCAATTTTAGCAGCAAAGTTTCTCTTTTAATACATTTGTTTTACAGTTTCTTAATCCAAGTCGTGGTTCCATTTTTATTAAATTTTTCAAGCCTGTTAAAATGTAGTGTCGCTTCTTGTCTCACGTCAGAGGCTGACCTCCTGTGGTGATAAGCTTGGCCCCTGTTAAGTCCCAGTGGCCCGTGGAACGCATTATGAACCAGAAAACCTAATGGCGAAAACTGGCTTTCACGTTGAAACGAGTGTTTTTATTCTTCGCTTTACTTTAAAGTCCGACGTACAACCTCGGTTTTCTGCAGGGAAGATGATCCTCTTAGCGCTCTCCTCTCCTAGGCTGCGAAGGGAGCCAAGTGGGGGCAAGATAAAAACTGGAATAGGGTATAGGAAAGGAAGAGGCTGGTAAGAGTGGAAAGCGCGAAGGGTGGACGTCGGCCTTTAAGTCCGGAAGCAGCCGACGCTACGAGCTTATGGGACCAATCAAACCTCGTCAAAAACGCACCAACATTGTGAGCGTCGTGCTTGTGCTCTTTGATTGCTGAACCAATCATGTAAAAGGAAGTACTTGTGAGTTGCGCATTTTACGCCGTTTGACTGATTCCGTCAGCTCGTAGCGTCGGTTGCGTTCGTACTTTAGGTGGAACGATGTGTAATAACCTAAAACTACACACCATACTTAGTTTCACTTTAAGTTCGAGCGCGGTCAGAGTCAAGACAAACAAGCGCGTACACATAGACTGGACCTCTTGAAGGGTAGGACTGCATGGGTTCAAAGGCTTTTAAAATGGATCCGGGACAATTTAATTGTAAGCATCGTCACCAAGCGCACCTTCGATTGAATTCGCCGCCATTGGCTTACACGCTGCCTCACTTCTTCGTCCCATGATTCGGGGTACGCGATTAAAAATATGTTGTTTTTTTTTTCAAGTGTGCGCGCCATCTGGTGGCAGCTGCGGCAATTATTCAAGTTAGCCATTGTCTCGGCACGCGCTCTGAGCATGGATTGGACGCGAGGGTGACGTCAACGTTCGGCGCGGACTCGTATCCAAGTCACACGCTTCATTCCCCGAAAAATGGCGGCTACCAGTGTTGCCTGACGGGATCTTGAAAAGGGTCTTCCTAAGTATATCTTTGAAGTGTCCAGGTTAGCTCACTATGCGGAGGGCAAGTTGGTCTGCTTCTTGCGCAGGGGGTAGCGGTGACGTCAGAACTGGCCGAGCCCTGATTGGCTGATCGCGACCCCCTATCTGAGCGTTTCTGCTCCTTTGCAACGTCGCCTGCTTGCAACGTCGTCTGCGTCTGTCTTACCTCTTCCTGCGACCTTCGTAAGTGCAGGTCTTTACGAGCGAGCTCGACTTCGCCTTTCAGAGAGGGCAGACGAAATAACTCGAGCGGTACGTTGTTTTAGAGCGCAGCTCTTAGGCGCCCGTTTCCGGCTTGAGCGGCGTCGCCGTCGCCGTCGGCGTAACCGCGCGGTGCATTATGGGAATATCCCATAATGCACCGCGCGAGCCCCCCCCCCCCCTCGGGGTCACGTGACCTCGGGGAGGAGGGAGAGGGGGGTCACGTGACCTGGGGGAGAAGGGGGAGGGGGGGGTCACGTGACCCCCCAGATCACGTGAACCCCCCCTCCCCCAAGGTCACGTGACCCCCCCCCGGAGGAGATTGAAGAATGAGGGTAGGAGGAGGAGGAGGGGTATACCCTCCCCTGATTACCCTTCCCTCCTCCTCCTCAAGAGCTGCGCTCCAATTCGGCGTTACAGGGAGTTGTAACCGGCTTTCATTTTTGTCTACCAACTAGCAGACGCGCATCAAGGAGAGAAGTCAAAGGAATCACTGGCGAGGTGTCCCGACCTTCAAGGTATTTCCTTTCGCCTTTTTCGAAGACCGCGTTCTCGCAGGTGAAAAAGCGGTGAATCTCCGACAGACGCAGGAAAAGTAAGCGGCCATCGCTTTGACTAGGAGACCTAAAGCAGACGACGTTAACTGCGCCAACCGCGCCAACCCGCCGACGCCGTTAAAGAGTGAGGAGTCTCGCCGCACACGAAAGGAGGGGAAAAGTATTTGGGAGGGAACTTGCGGAAAATAACCACCCCCACTCTCGGTTCTTAGCAAACAAACCTCGGCGCCTCTTGACACTTCGCCAGTGAGTCCTTTGACTTCTCTCCTTGATGCGCGTCTGCTAGTTGTTAGAAAAAAACAACGTACCGCTCGAGTTATTTCGTCTGCCCTCTCCGAAAGGCGACGTCAAGCTCGCTCGTAAAGACCTGCACTTCCGAAAGTCGCAGGAAAGGTAAGACAGACGCAGATGACGTTGCGAGCAGACGACGATGCAAAAGAGCAGACGACGCTCAAATAGGGGGTCGCGATCAGCCAATCAGGGCTCGGCGTTCTGACGTCACCGCTACCCCCTGAGCAAGAAGCAGGTGAACTTGCCCTTAGCATAGGAAACGTTATATTCAAAATTCACAACGTTCCATTATAATTTTTTGTATAGTCAATGCGTGATTCAATATATTGTTTTCATTATTGGCGTGACGGCGCTTGATGTTTCCACTAGCAGCTTTTTCAAAACTCCAATTATAAAAAGTACAAATTTCTCGGCATGTTAGGCTTACTGCGCGAAATGACACGCCTTTTCTGCTGTCCATTTCACACTGCGCATTTTCTCTTCCGACAAGCCGTAAAAAAATTACATGCGTTCGAAGATAACCGTTTTGCTTCTTTAGTGTTTTACTTCTCACGTTAAAAACCGAGATGCCCTCAAACTTTTACTTGACTCGAGTAACGACAAGCAAAAAGGGCAGTTAACGTTCTAGGATGACGTACTTCCGGAGGGGGGGGGGGGGGAAGAGTGTGTTTTAATTTCCGGTTGGAAACCGAAGCCCGCAGACGATGAAGCTAACCACTCCTTGCAGCCGTCTTTATTACACCCAATTTTCCTGCTTTGTTTTGTCTATCGTTTCTTTTTACCGCAGCAATAACCACCCAATAAACTCGCACGATGCTGCAAAGACGCTCGTAAATGTGCACTGCCATACACCCTAAGCCCCATTAGTCTGGTCTCTATCAACATTTGTATTTTCTCTATACAACTACGAATGATATGATCCTGTGGTGTCTTTTTTTTGCGTGTGCCTGTGTCTGTGTGTGCCTGCGTGTGCGTGTGCGTGTAGGTGTGTGTGTGTGTCTGTGTCTGTGTGCGTGTGCGTGTGCGTGTGTGTGTGTGTGTGTGTGTGTGTGTGCGCGCGTGTGTGTGTGTGTGTGTGTGTGTGTGTAAACCCACTACCGTTGCGGTGGAATACTAGGTGCCGAGTTTCTGGCCTGTGCAAAGCCACCGCTTCTTCTTTTTCTTGCGTGTGCCTTTGCGTGTGTGTGCGTGCAGTGTGCGTGTGCGTGTGCGTGTGCGTGTGCGTGTGCGTGTGTGTGTGTGTGAACCCCCTACTGCTGCGGTGGAATACGAGGTGCCGGGTTTCTGGCCTGTGCAAAACCACCGCTTGCGAATGCGGGGACGTCTTAATGAAAGTTCCTGTTTTGACACTTTTTTTTTTCTTGTTTCCTTTATTGTTTTTGCGAGTAATATTTTATGAGCTTAGGTAAGTACGTATTTGGTGTGTGTGTGTTTCGGCTGGAAGTGATTGTTGTCTGTACCAATGTTTACGCTCCTTGCGAATAATGAACGCTTTTACCCTAGTTACCCGGTTGTATACGTTCGCTTACTCTCGGGTTTCGGTTAGTATGATGGTGTTCATTCTCTGGATAAACAAACCTTTTTGCTCACCCGTGCCGTATGTATGCGATCGACGGGGTTTATTGCGTTGTCATTATGTTTCGAGAATCCGAAGAAACCAGCAGTGGCATGGGTTTAGGCGAAAAGAATCCGGGAACAATTCTTTGCCGTGTTGCAGTCTTTAGTGTGCGGATACACGAACCCAAATTAGTCTTCTTTGTCGAGCGTGTGTGCCTCATCTTCGGCCATGTGCGTGTGGTCACGTGTATCTGGCGTGCGTGAATGCATGTATGCGGTGTGTAAGCTCGTCTGCTTCTTGCACAAGCGTTGCGATGATGTCAGAAGGCCGAGCTCTTATTGGCTGATTGAAATAAATAGTGCGTAGACCTCAAGGCATCTAGCATTAAGGACTACCCTCTATCCTTTCAATCAAAGCCAATCAGAGCTCGGCGTAATTGTGACGTCACCGTAACTCCTGCGCTAGAAGCAGACGACTCGCCTTACGCAGTCTAAGGATCAATACACGCTGTTTTCAGCGTTGATTTATCAGCGACGGAACGCCGCTCGCGACACCTATTGCACTTGTTCACCTCTCAAAGGATATGACTGCAGACGATCTAACAAGTGGACAACCTGGTCCAACGCTCTGGGTCAGCAGGTTCCCCACACATTTCCTCCTTTCCAAAACATCAGGAAGGCAGGCCACCCCAGGACGTCTTGGGGTGGCATTCCTCTGGGTCAAGGGTCGAGTCTATGCTGATGGCGAGCTCGGGTTCCACTCGATCTTCGGATTGACGTCAGGACGGTGCCGATGCGGCCATAGGCAACCTGCAATGCTGTTTGGTTTGGCGCCATCTAGCGACTGAAGCTAGAAATATTGGGTATCCCTTGGAGTGGCGGCTGCATTGTTCAAACGTAAACTTTTACTCTGGTGGCGCCGCTTAGCCTAGTGTCTGAAGCAAGAAATACTGGGTATCCCAGGAACCCGTGATCGCGCAACATGCCAGTAGAGCGGAAGCTACGGCCCTGGCGGGCCAATGGGAACGTGACTGCGTATCACAGGAGCGCGCCTCTACTCCGAAGAAGTATCAGTCTTTTTGCTGCGTCATGCTCCAATATGTGTGAGTTGCCCTCGTACACGTCGCGCATTTCGAAGCCTTCGGCACGCAATGTGGGGCTATTCGTTCTCCCTTTGACAAGTTACAACGAGACAGGGAATAACCGTGGGCCCTCACACTGCTGGCGCTGCCTGGCTGTTGCTGGGAGGTTATAATGCATTAAAGGCTCACGCTCTCCCCTTGGTTGTCTTCACCGCATTCGCAGGTTCCATTCTAGGCGGAAACAGTGTGAAATCTTCCTAAAGGTGGTCCGGATCGTTGCCTTCTAGAACCTATGACGCATCTATCTTCTCAGGTTCATAAAGAGATTTTAGGTCGGCGACATAAATAGACCCGCACATTTCACCAGATTCGCGATAAACGACGCGTAAGACAGATTGGAAAGCTTCTCGCTAACGCGGTACGGGCCGTTCCTACCGTGTTAGCAAATGACCAGAGACGATCTGGCGTGCGGGAAGCCTGGTCCCATGCTTTGAATAACCAGGTGGCACAGGATTCCTACAGCAAGAGCACCAGACAGCAAAAGCTGGTCGCGAGCAATTTAATTATGACTTGTTTGCAGCCTTTGGTTTTACGTGGGAGTATTTACTCGATCAAAACATACCTGTAATCGCACGCGACTACTGCAAAAGGCTGAACGGGTCACCCAAAGACTGGCACAAAAATTAATAGAAGATGCGGAAATTTTGATAGAATCGAATGATGATAAAAGACAAAAAAAAATGCTATATCAAATTATGATTGTTTCTAAAATGCAACATGCGCTGTAGTGTGCTATTATGTATTCTGCCACAATAATAATATTTTTTTTCATGCTTAGGTTGCACTGATGCACTCCCCGTATCTCTTAGGCGAATTCGAATATAGTTCGGTATCTTATACTTACGATGATGACGCTTTCTCGTTCTCAAAACCAACTCTCTCTTACTGGGATCAAGTATTTTTCATTCTATTTGCGAAGCGTGTTAATTATGCAAGCGATGCAAATCAAAGCGTATGTAATTCATATATTAGGAAAGTCGCTTTAATTCTCTCTTTTCTCGACTTCCAATATTGCTCTACGTTGCCGTGCTAGGTTACATTAAAACTTTAAAAAAATTGAGTTGCCACACATGTCGAGTTTACAATCAATGTTTAACGCAGACAACCCTGCAAGAGTAAAATATTTTTATCCTATATTTTTAGACTAGTATATTAAGTATTAGAAATACAGGGAAGTTTTCTAGATAAGAAAACCGTGTTTCTCGGCCCAGGTAAATAAGCCATTCATCGCACAACGCTCTAACTCCGTGCAAATGTGACGCTAGCGGTTGGCATACAATGCGAAAGTTTGAAAATATTACGTTCTCTGGAACAAAAGATAATTAAGAAAACTATCTTTCTTTATAAGCCGACATCCATTTAATCCTAATTTCGTTAAAATAAAAGATGGCATTGTGGGCGCCGGTAGCGTTTATTTCCATGAAACCAACTTGTCAGCAAAAAAGAAAACAATATCATCTTTCTTGTTGACAGTTCTTTAACGGACATAAATCCCACGAGCCTTCACAATATAATTCCTTTTGACGATATTAGGCTTAGGTGGACGTCGGCACATAACGAAATATTGTTTTTTTCTATTATCTTTTTATCGAGGCTACGTTATCGTCTCAAACTATGGCGCTTTATCCCAACAGCTAGCTCCATATTCTCAGGGAGTTCGAGCTTTCTGCTATGCATAGTTCCTTTATACAGGTCGAAAAACACTGTCCTCTATTTTCAGGAACTCCCTGTTCTTTCTTTAATATATGCCAAAACCGAGATAATCGGATTCCCTTGACTCGGCGTCAACGTTTCTGCACTAGTTCATAAAACTGGCCTTCATTTTCACGGTGCTTTCAACCCCAAAAGGCCACGTGGTTTCGCCTTGCGACTCGTTTTCACGCGTTCTCGTGAAAAGGGAGACGCCCAGCAAAGCCACTAGCTACCTCGAGCAAGTAAAGAAGCTAGGCTAGCCTCCACAGTGTAGTACAAATGGAGGACGCCGAATAGAAGCAGAAAACAAACTACGCGTATTATGACATAATTTCTGTGCCTCTTCTTACGGCGAAGCTGTTATGTGCTAGGATCTGAAAAAAAAAAAAAAAAGAAAATGGGTCCATGGATGTTAACAAAAGAACTCCCGTTTACACGCCTGTCCTTCGTTCAGATTGGTTGTGGCACGTATAAATAAAAAAGGGGGAACCCGCGTGAGTCAGCCTTCCTTGACATTATTAGATAGTGAGGTCCTGATCCCTTGTTATCATCTACGGTCACCGACTTATCTCAGCTAAGAGTGCGCTGCGATGAGGCTGAGGGCAAAACGCACCGATCTAACCTTCTTTTCTTTCGCTTCCGCGATGCTGACAAAGAGACTTGGGCTCAATCGCAACAAACTGTCCTCGAAGTATGCCTCGAAAAATTGGGTTAAGAACCTGCCCATAAGTGACCATAAGGCAATGATCACTATAGTCACTAAGAATTAAATAAAGGTAATTAAACAACAAAGTCGTGTGCGTGTCTTCATTGCAATTATATGTAAATCGCATAGATGTCGTATAGTTGTCGGAAAGTTGTCCGTAAAGTTGTCATCAAGACAACAGCATCGCTGGTCCTCCATCTTCACGTGAAGTGGATGGGCTCTAAAATTATTTTTTTTTTTAATTTTTCCGAGAAGAATTAAAGAACATAAATATTTTTAGAGGCGTACTTCCAAAGTGATTTGAAGGTGAAATCTAAAAAAAAAAAGCGTTTTTATAAAGAGTATGCTTTTTAAACTTAACAGATTTGTTGAAAAAAAGCCGTGAAAGCTACACTTATGCGGTTTCTGCAGGTGAGTTACACGGCAAGAAGGACACAGTATAGGGGGCTAATGGTAACGATCACTCGAATAGTTAAGTAAAAATTGTTAATCAACGTTTTAATTTGTTAAAATAGACATATGGTTTCAATTCAAAACTTGCTGAGCGTCGTCCAAAACCACTACATCAGCAACTTTTATAAAATCTTTGAGCGCGTGAGAAGCGTAGTCGTGGCCTAAATTCACCACTCGTGCATCAGGAAAGTACAAGGCTGGGGCTCTGATAAGAGACGGAACAAATCGCGCGGGCGCTTTATCGCACCTGTAGCCTCGCTTCCACTGCACGACTGGTAACTTTAGCGCACAACTGCGCTTCTCACGCGCTCAAAGTCTTTCTAAAACTGATTTAGTGGTTTTCTATTACTCTCAGCAAGTTTTTAATTGTACCCATATGTCTATTTTCACTCATTCAAAGGTTAATGAACAAATTTTACTAGATTACACGACTGATGGTTACCCTTAGCCCCCTATACTGTGTTTTCCTGGTCTTATAACTTACCTGCACAAAACGCATAAATGCAGCTTTCGCGGCTTTTCTTAAAAAAAAACATCTGTTAAGATTAAGAAAAACACCCTGTTTATTCCAAATAGGTGAATAAACTTTTACTTTCTACCCAACCTTGTGAAGTTAGCTTACGGCGATCTAGATTTCAATGACTAAAGATGCACCGAGCCAATGCCGACACGTAACTTCTACCGATTTTACGATTACTCCTTGGGACATCAAATTCTGGACATCGGTAAAAAATTTGATTCTCATTTTCCGTACCTGCTGTAATGGTTACCATTTTTCAAATGAACCGCAGGAATCGTAAATCCCTCAAATCGTAGCCCGAAATGGCGATAATACAGAACGGTGATTTCTTTTTTTTTTTCTTTTTTTTTATTAGTGACGTTCCATGCGTCATTTAGAACCTGTTATTACGAGCGCAGGTAAAGGTGTTAAGAAATCCCCCCCCCCCAAAAAAAAAAGAAAAGAAGAAATAGCATACACAAACTGAACCATTTACTTTAAGCAAAGTTTTCAGCAAGTAAACTTTTTCTCCAGCGCACATGCTTTTTTTTTTCTTCTTTTTTCTTGCTTTTTGTTTCAAACAGCCTTTGCATTTTTTTTATTTTATCGCCAGTATTTAAATAGACACTGAAAACAAAGTCTCATTTCTGTTTCGATTAGACGACGATCTTTAAAAACTACCATAGAGGAAACTGATGCACCCTAACATTTACATAGCGGTCGCAGACGGCAGAAAGGCAAGACACATTACTATGAATAATTAAAGAGGGATGCTACGATTCTGATACATTCGGTAAATTCCGCTTAGAATTGTTCCTTGACATTCATAACCTACAATACACGCGTTAGTTGTTGTTTATTCTTTACACAATGGCAGTCGCAGAAGAAAAAAAAATGTCAATGGAACAAGCAGCGTACACCCCTTCAGCTCGCGGCCTGAACAAGTGGCCACGACATCTGGAGCCAATTACATGCCCTTAATGTTTTTCGCAGCCACGCGCTGGGGGCTGCAGAGCACAGAGCACGTGCTCAGTTTTACACATTGTTAAAGTTCGGGTATTTCAGTCATCGCAGCGACTGAAGGCACAAGCCGCCACCCCAATGCGTGTGTGGTTTCCGCCGTTTTTCTTTTTCCCTCAATCATGTACCAACTAGCCCACCTATCCATTTTACTCAATCTCAAGTTTTCCTGATTTTTTTTTTTCAAAGATGAAATGTCCGGGCATTGATTGTCACAAGTCGTAATCGAATGCTCGCGCAAGGCCAAGACAAACTATCCGGTACATTCCGTGAAATAAAACGGTCTGAAGGAAATATCAGCATTTTGTTTGATTTGCGTTCTATGAGGCACAGGAAATCAGAGTCCTCGGGAACAGCAGGCTCGTTTGTCAGGAAAAACTGAAATTGAATAATTTTGTGAATGTCGCCCACAAAATTCAATCCCAAAAAGAATTTTAAAAAAATTATCGAGCCGTGGAATAAACAATTAAACGCGTCCAAAAGTTTACTTACAGCTTATTGACATTTCATGACAGTCATTTGAAATTTTCTCGCGGAACATTCGAATGTTTCTTGTTGTTCAGTTGAAATTCTAATTTTAGAGCACGCACCGAGGCGTTGATGTCCCAGAAAGGTGGGAACAATTGAGACCACCGAATGAGCCGCACTTAAATATCACCATTGCGAGTTTCGCCAATCTTGACGACGAAATTCCGGGGGTCGCATTGTTGACAGCGTCCACAGTGCGATCACCAGAACTTCATCGTCTAGTCTTGCGAAGGAGAGACTGAAACATATACGTCCGCTTGTATCCTTGAAATTACGCGGCGGCGAAGAAGCCTCTTTGTCGTTGCGTGCGGGTACAATTGGGTCCCACAAGGGCCGGTAAGCTTGCATAAACTGAGAAACATTCCCACCCTCCATCGTTGCACGGACCCCTTAAGAATGGTTCTTCCTTCCGCATTGTGTATCTAGATCGCGTGCAGTTGAAATCTTAACTGACAAAAACATTTTGTTACTGCAGAAACGTGAACCTATTTTATTTTCACACCAACTATTCCGCCGCACCATTTCTCTGAGTGTCAAGGCGTCGGGCCCAACTCGTGGATGACGACTCAGAGTAATTCCGAAACGTTGGCTGCTAGCAGACGCTTTCTGACGCGATCACGTCGACATGAACGAGCTCGGAACAAATAAAATCAAACGTCTCGCTAGCACGCTTTTTTGTCTATTTGTCTGATTAGTCTCAAGAGAAGCAAAAAGATTGACGTTTGTGTTTAGATCAGAGACAGGCCGACCTTACGATGTTTATAGTCTAACAATCTGAAAGCTGTCGAATGGGCTCCCTTCTTCTCTTTCACACTCTCTCTCTCTCTCCCACTTGCTCTGTTTTCTTTTCTTTCTTTTTTTTTTTGAGACAGTGATTATATAATTTGCAACAGTAAGGCCAATACTCCAAGTGCAGTCTCGACTTCCTGTGATTGCATTGCAAATGAAGTTGTGAAGACACGCAGAGAAAAAGCTAAGAAACTAAGTGAAACGTGAGTGCGGCGTCCGCCCGTCCCCGGTGCCTTTCCGGGCGTGTATGGCGCGCATAATTCCGGTTTATAACTCACAACGTTCGTTGTACTCGGATGGCTATTGTTTGTTTTGTTACACGATATTTTTATAGTAAATGTTGTGGCCCTTTTTAACCTCTAGCAATATATTACCGTTCTCAAAACAGTAAGCAGTGTGTTATGAGGCGCCGAGATAAATGTTTTTTGTTAATATTTTTTTACTGGATACCGCTGTACGGCCGACAAAGTGGGAGCGTACTTTCAGACTTAACAAAATGGTAAACATTGTTATATTAAATTTAATTACAATATAAGTACAAGGCTCCCTAAACTTAACGTCGCCACGAGATGGTCCGTTATCTTCGCCACTTTTTATTTCCATTCTTAGGAGCTATACCGGTGAATCTACGTGGTGAAGTTTTGACTCCCCTGTCACAGACCAGCCGGAAGAGATGACATTATTAGCGGCTGCAGTGACCCGTTTAGTTTTGACTAGCCCGCGATTTATCGGAATTTTAGTAATCGAGTGGGAACGTTCGGTTTAATGAACACAGTACGTTAAGAGTGCCCTAAGTAGGTTCTGGAGATCGCCTAAATATGGCGATAACTCACACTGCTGTCCCTAAGCATCCTAGAAATCCCTAAATCCTTACGATACGCGGCTGATTTTCCTAATCAAAAAGTCAATAAAGCTTTCTCTTAGGCGCCCGTTTCCGGCTTGAGCGGCGTCGGCGTCGCCGTCGGCATCGGCGTAACCGCAAGGTCACATGACCCCCCAAGGTCACGTGAACCCCCCCCAGGTCACGTGACCCTCCCCAGGTCACGTGACCCCCCCCCACCGAGGTCACGTGACCCCCCCCGCGCCTTCCCCCCCTCCTCAAGAGCTGCGCTCTAATTCGGCATTACAGGGAGTTGTAAATGGCTTTCATTTTTTTTTGTTGAGTCCATGAATTTTTTTTATATAAGAACGACACGACTGAGCTGAAAGCAATAAAATTTTCAAGATGCCACGGAAATTTTAGGACAGTCGCTTTCAGTCTATCTTTTATAGAAACACCGAGAGGCAACACAGTGTTTTTTTAACCAAACATTGTTAGCACCGCGATGCATGCGACGAATCATGCAAAAGGAGTAATAGAAATTGTTCTATTTAATTTTTACTCACCTTCGCACTCACATCGAAGCTGGCACCAAAATAGCGCTTGCCCAAGTGAACATTTTCATTTACAGGATAAACCGGCATAGCCTGGCTGTTGAGGTTTGTTCTTGACAAGATGCCGGTCAATTTAGTTTGCAAATGAGTATCACCCTCGCTAATTGATGATTCTAACGCGATAGCGTTAAGGAGCTAATGTCGCAGAAAAGCGGATGTCGGTGGCGTGACTGGAAAATTCTGATTGGTCGATAGGGTCATAAAGTCACAGCTACATGTCCTCGCGAGGGAATTTCAAACAACCCGGAATTTCAAACAACCCAGACCGCTCACGTGAAACGTGAGGTCACGCGTAGAATGGAACTGATTAAAACATGGCATGTAATGCGAATTGAAGGCCGCCGCATGTCTCAAATGATTTCATTTTATATAGCAATTCATTTGCCTTAAAAACAAACTTTGAAGAATTTTAGGCGGGATTTGAACCCACGACCCTTCGGTAGCCAGTATGACACGCTACTAACTAGGCCACGCAAGGCACGCTTGCACGGAGAATGAGGACGCGATGCGAATGGGGCCCGACAACGCTATCGCGTTAAACTCTTAAAGACGAAGCTTAAGAGCCTCCCAAACGTTTTTTTGTTTTTGTTTAGTGAAACGAAGAGGTATTTCATTCTCTACTCGACATGTCAGCTAGGCACTTTCTGACGGTTTGCGCGCGTAATCGTCATAGTTCCACCACGCGCCCATGTGTACCTTGTTTTTGTCCAGCCCACGGACACATAAATGTTATGTTCACACATAAAAGAGGCAATAAGAATCTTCTATCGGTTTAAGATGTTACATGTGCGAGGAACACATTCTTATTTAAATAAGCTTCAAAATCAGAAACTAAAGAAAGGATTGTAGTCGTGCCTTATATGCACAGGACGGCGCATAACCTAAAGAAAAGAGCAAGCCGCATAAATACAAGGGTGGTCTTTTCTGCGCCAGAGAGCTCGCCAGGACTGAGCCATTTGACGAACCCTTTCCGCAAGGCCTCGCTGGGTTGTGTGATAAGGCACAGAAGTCCGTTTGTCGTTTCTGTCGAGGGCGTGGTGCATCAGATTCCGTTAACATGCGGTAAAACATATGTAGGTCAGACTGGGAGATGCCTGAACGACAGGCTCCGGGAACATAGTCTTAACGTCAAAAACTATCGGGATGGCCACCTTTCAATGCATTGCCAGGACTGCGGATGCAAACCGTTGTTCGACTCATGCTCAGTACTGGCTAAACATAAAAATAGAACTGTTAGGGAAAATTATCGAAGCGGACGAGATAAAAAGGACAGGTGTGGGGTATGTCAGCGTTGCATTCATCGACCTTTTCGATAAGGAGGTGCAGTTCATGCGAGCGGCGGCAAGGCCTGGGGTTAGCTGATTGATAACATCGAAGCGTGTATATATGCCTCATTTCCATGTTGATTAAATAGTTGCAGTCGCCGCTCGTGTCTGTCTTGTCTCTTTCTTTTGTCCTCGTCTAAAAAGCGCTACCATGCCTTTGGCAACCCAAGATACTCGAAGCCACGCCAGTTGTTGAGTCAGCGTAAACATGCTTTTTTGTTCACTGATTGGCAGTGTAAAACATCGTTTGCAGGGTACGCTGAAAAGGATTTTGTGCTCACATGATAGATCGGAAGGCGAATGCACGAAATGTGGAGAGAGAGATAATAAAAGGTAATTTTCTAAATAATCCTTACAAGAAAACTTTACTGAAAAACTAAGAGCATAAAGATGCCTCCAATGATATTTTTAATTATACATATATAACTCTAAGGAAAAAAATGAAAGCCGTTTACAACTCCCTGTAGCGCCGAATTAGAGGGCAGCTCTTGAAGAGGGGAGGAAGGCGCGGGGGAGGGGGAGGTGACGTGACCTAGAGGCGGTCACGTGACTTGGGGGGCTACGTGACCTGGGGGGTCACGTGACCTCGGAGGGAGGTCACGTGGCCGGGGGGTCACGTGACCTCAGGGGGGGGGGGTCACGTGGCAGGGGAGTCACGTGGACGTGACCTGGGGGTCACGTGACCTTGGGGGGTCGCGTGACGTTGCAGTTGCGCCGACGCCGACGGCGACGGCGACGCCGACGCCGCTCAAGCAGGAAACGGGCGCCTAAGAGCTGCCCGTACGAAAATGTCAGATATGTCCCTGATATATTTTATATACGTCCAGATATGATAATATAAGTAGTCAGATCGGGAAATGTACCGCTATATATGGGAGCAGATACGCCCAGATATCGCCATATAAGTGGGAAAATACTGCCAGATGCGACCGTATAAGTGCATAAATACGGCCATATCTCGCCAGATACGCGTGCAAATATTACCCCTGATAATGATATATAGGCCCGTTTCGGTCGTGCAAGCAATAAGTCATATGTACTCGTTGATTGATCTATATTGCATGAGTCTCATATAGTTGGTTAATTATTGTTAACATCGTTAAAGTGAAGTTATTCTAGGTATTTGGACCAATTAACCAATTGCGCATTTTGAAGATTGAAAGACAAATGAAATTTGGTTATATGTTTGACGTGTGACATTATGACGAAGTGCATAAGATCGGAAAGCGAGTTAATCAAATAATGGATTTGAGATCGCAGCTCTTAGGCGCCCGTATCCGAGTTTAGCGGTTTCGGCGTCGCCATCGAGTAACCGCCCCGCTAAGTTTAGCGAGAAATTGAATTAGTACTTATGTCACTTGACGTCAATTTTCCCGCTAAATCTAGCAGTGAAACTAATTTTGTTCGTGTTTCCCCGCTAAATTGAGTGGGGAAACACGAACCGTTAGCTTACTGAAGATGCAAGACGCTACTTCGTCGTCCCGAATCCCTTTTCCTTCGAACGCCTGCGAAGCCGTTGCGCCCTACGCAGCATCTTTCAAGAACCGTTCGCGCAGCAACGTAACCATCCGCTTGCGAGCGTCTGCGATTCATCGTGTGTTGAAAGTCGGAAGATGTGCTGTCGTGGTGTCTTTTATGTGCAATTCTTTCGTAAAAAATTTGAAATTTAAAAACGTGAATCTAACAGTGTACACAGAATTTTAAATTTATTGGTAAAAAATATATATACATATTTATTTATTTATTTATTTGTGGGCATCGTGCGCAAAAAAAATAGTCGCGCTTATTTCTTCATTTTAAATTATGATGTGGGTTATACGCCGTAAAACATAGTATCTTCAAACTCGCATCGTCTTGGGTCACTTTCGAGATAGGCAGCCTCTTTGGAAGTTCAAAAGTTGGTCTTCATAGAGCTGTATGTTCACTCGGTATTAACAGCAGGGTAGACGCTATGCATGTTTTAGGCCAATCGTGTCTCCGGTTAGGGTCACGTGACTACAGTCTAGAAGCTGGTGATGAAGCAGAACACGGCACCTGCCTGGAGCCCAAGGCCACACATAGCATTCACTGCACTATCAACCTTGGGTACAAGTGACAACCCGCGCGTTGATGCCCCATAAGATAAGGCTTTTGTTTGTGCACTTCCGTTTTGGCCTTTCTTTCTCTCCTTTTCTCTCTCTCTCCCTAAGCTGAAAGCGTGGTGACGAGGTTTGACGGATGACACATTAGCCGTTGGCAATCTCGGAAAAAAAAAGAAAAAAAAGAATGCGTTCGGCCGGATCTAGAATTCTAGTTTGGTGTGTGCAATTGCGCCCCGCGTGGCTGCTGCGGATTTCTGCTTCTGCAAGCGATTTCTTCAAAAAAGCCCAAGAATTTTTGTGATGCGTTTAGTGTTCGGTTCTACAAATGACAGCTTGTGCTACATCGTGTTGAATCGTCACGGACACCTTCCTTCTCGTTTTTGTGTTTGAGTGGTGATTCCGCCGTGGCCCTGTCGACACCTATCTCGGATTACCTTTCAGGTCTCGTCTCGTCAACGTAAGTGCGCTGCAACCTACTTCGGGACAATAGATCGTTTTCCTAAAGGTACTCTTCCAGATTACCTCTAGAATTAGGCCGTGTCTATCTCCTGGCAGCCGGGAGAATAATTGTGCAGAATGTTTCGGCATTGGTGCGATTGCGCTACGAGCAGAAAGTTACGATATGCCGCCGACAAAGTTTTGACGTGTCGCCAAAAAGAACAACAACAACAAAACATCTTAATTGCGCGTTCTAAAATTTGACGAGCGGCTTTACGAGTCGCTTGTAGAAAGATTGTTACGATTTTGCGAAATACTGGTAAACAACGCTAGGTTACCTGAGATAAGGATAAATCAAATAATGTTCAACTCTCATTGACTCAGGATTTATATTATGATGTTTCCTAACCGGCTTGCCTACATACTTTCGCTCCTTGCAAAGGTTACCGTCTCGCAGGCGGCACAAACCAATCCCCTGACGGCGGCGTCTCGGCTAGCTTGCACACGGGGCCGCCGCCGCTCGATCGCCGGGCTCGCGGCGCGACAATCGCTCGAAGCGGGGAAACGGCGTTATGTAACGAAAGGCAAAGGGCATCTACACCACTAATGGGCAAAAGCCGATGCAAAGGCGTGCGCGAACGTAAACAACGGTAGAAAAGTGCAGTTGCTCGCCGCTATGAGATGCGTGCCGCAAACTCGGTAATCCGCGGACGTATCCCTCTCCTGCCGCTCGTACTTTCTCTAACTTGACGGACATTCTGTCTCGCGGTTCATGCCGACGAAACGATCGGACGATCGTCGGTATACCGGGTCATTGCTACAGCCGAGCGCGGCACAATTTATCATTGCTCTCGCTGTGCAGGGTCGAAGAGTCAACCACCAGCATGGTGGATACCGGTGTTCGACGTCATGATGTGACGTACGTGCAATGCCTGAATACCGGGTGTTTTTTTTTTTTTTATTCTTGCAGATTTGTTTTAAAAGAAGCCGTGAGAACTACACTTATGCGGTTTGTGCGAGTGAGTTATACGCCCAGGGGGACATTGTATAGTTTGCTAATCTTTGCGATAAGTCGACTTATTAATTAAAATTCACTAATTTACTTTTAATTAGTGGAAATAGACATATGGTTTCAATTAGAAACTTGCTGAGCGTCGTCCAAAACCCATAAATCAGTAATTTTTAGAAAGACTTTGAGCGCGTGCGAAGCGCAGTTGTGCGCTGAAGTTACCACTCGTGGACCAGGTACAAGGCTGTGGCTAGATAAGAGACGGAAAAATTGCGCGGGCGCCTGACCGAAACCGCTAGCCTTACCTGCTCCACGAGTGGTAACTTTCTCACGCGCTGAAAGTCTTTTTGAAAATGACTGATTTAGGGATTTTGGACGACGTTCAGCAAGTTTCTAATTGGAATCATATGTCTATTTTCACTAATTTCAAAATTAAGTAGTGAATTTCAAATCATTAGCCGACTTAATGCAAAGATTAGCCACCCACATAATGTCCCGCTGGGCGTATAACTCACTCGCACAAACCGCATGAGTGTAGCTTTCATGGCTTTTTTTTTTAAAACAAATCTACAAGAATAAAAAAGAACACCCTGAATATCAGGGTTGCCTTACCTGATTGGGACATGTCTGCCCTGATATAGGAGGCAGATACACCCCTATCTAACAGACCCTGATATGGATATATAAAAAATTGGGCAGATCTGGCTTGATAAGGCTTATATAAACTGATTTACTTGATATGGCCAGATCTGCCCAATTTTTTATATAACCATATCTATTTTTTATATAAGTCCAGATATGCCATTTTCGTAAGGGTGCGCTCTAAAAGATTCTTAAAATCGTAATATAAATTACACTTCATCAGCTTGCATGAGCTAGAAACTTCGCGAAGTTGTGCGTCGGGATGCTAATGCTATATTCGGTTTTACGTGCACTTGTTTTGGCCCCTCACTTTACAGCTATGTGCTTTATCAATCTTGCACTGTGGCATTACTCTACGCCGCCGTATATCATCGCGAGACTGCTATAAATGCTGCACAACTTAAATTTAGGACATCTATTGCTGTGTTGGGAACATCGCATTTCACCAGAAAGATAAATTGTTTAACATGGTATGCACGTGACTTCATCACACTCGTCTGCTTTCATAATCTTCTAAAGGTTGTTTTCTTAGATACTCCTTTATTGTTAAATACATCACACAGCATTGTGTGTGAATGCGATAGAGTCCCTTATATAAAATGCCTCACCTCAGAATACTATTTGATTAATATCTGTCATGAAACTCTCATCTCACAAAGATATGTTCACAGCTAAGAAGTGTTTCCTGCCTACTTTGTTACGTCAAAACATTTACGGCAGACGGTATTGGTAAGCAAATTGCCTATTCTTTAGCTTATAGCAGTTTGCGCTGCAACATTGGTATTTTTAGCAAATGTTCGAGCTTATGGCAAGCAAAAGTGGACAATGCCTTAAAAGGAATATTAAATTTTGGCCCACCATTTTAAGATATTTAAAAAAAAATGTATGTTACAACCTTACGATATCCAATTTAGATTTCTTCCAAGCACTATCAACGCCTTATTTTCGATCTTTATTTTGTGAGAGAGTAGTACTCAATCACAATTGGAATGATGGCTTCAAATTTCTTCGCCCCACCTCACGAAACTTGCGTAGGGTTTCAAAATAACTTTTTCCGAGTAGCTACACTCGTTATGGTAAAAACATGCATTTATTTTTTGTTCCAGATATAATTTTTACAGCCCGTTTTTTCAGACATAACTTCCAAAAGAGGAGCTTAGGAAGGCTTTACGCCAGATATTTTTAAGCGATGAAGATAAGCAAACTTTTTTCACTCAGCAACAATATTTTTTTTCTTTATTTGTTTGCGGATTTTTTCCGCGTAGGGGGCAGAGATAAAGGCATGGTACCTGACGGAGCCTCTGCCCCCCCCCCCCCCCTTACAGTTCAGCAACACAATATACACAATCTACAAAATAAGAAACAACTATTGATCAAATATAAAACAACTATGGGACAAATATGAAATAACTCTGGAACAACTATGGAACATATAAAAAGCTACACTTGACATACAGAACATCAGTCACGCCACTGTTACGAGACACCAAAATGCACAAAATCTTTCCAATCAAACTCTCTAGGCATTACTTCTAAAAAAAAAAAAAAAGTTTATTTTATTAAAAAAAAACAATTTAACGAAATGAACAGTTCATGGAAAGGACATTAGTTCGAATAAACTATATCTTGGACACATCCTAAACTGGAGAGCACATTATACAATTGAAAATGTAATATCATTTAACACCAGCATCTTTCTGCAATGTTTTTTTTTTAAGTATATAACGCTTGATTAAAATCTATCTATATCTGTTCTGTTTAAAGTTCTAGATATCTGATAAGTTAACGCTTGCCGACCGTAGTTCGTCCTTATGGCTGGCATCTTTCGCTTTGGATCTCGTAATGTGTATGGATTTAAACTATTTGTTGGTGCGGTGTGAAGTTTGTTTGCCTGTATCCATTGGAAGAGTTTGAAATAATAGATCTGGTCTGCCTTCAGCATATTATATTTGATAAATAGTGGCTGTGTGCGTAGTTCCCTTCTATCCCCTTTATAATTTTCGCATATACGTAAAATCTTCTTCTGTAGTAGAATTAACTTATTGTAGTTTGTACCAGTCGTTGTACCCCAGACCATAATTCCATAGCTCATTTTGGAGTAAAAAAGTGAGTAGTACAAGATCTGCTTAAGCCAAGTAGGCAGTAAATGTTGTATTTTAAAGATACACCCAGTCACTCGGGATAAGTCAGCTTTGAGTCTATTCACATGTGTTGTCCATGAAAGGTCCTCACTGAACCATACACCCAAAAACTTTTGATTTGTCACTTGCTCCAGTACCGTACCTTCAAATGTTATGTGGACAGTGCTGTCATCTCGTTTATTTACCGGCTTAAAAATGACATACTTTGTTTTATTTGTATTTAAATATAAGCGATTGAGTTCTAACCATTTGGATAGCTTCAACAGATATTCATTAGCCAGTGTCTCTATACCTTTTTTTGTTACACCAGAAAAGAAAACATTTGTGTCGTCGGCATACATTATCAGTTCCTGGCAACCAGGTATTTCGGTTAAATCATTTATATATAAAAGGAATAGCAGGGGTCCTAAAATAGAACCTTGGGGAACGCCATGGTGAATTTTCATCTTGCTAGATGACTGCTCATTTATGCATACGTATTGGTACCGATCTGAAAGATAAGTTTTAATTAATTGTAAGGCTACACCGCGTACTCAGTTTATTTTAAGATTTTTAAGTAAAATATCATGTTGTACGGTATCAAATGCTTTTCTCAGATCTAAGAATAAACCAAGTGTGATGAGTTTGCTTTCAATATTTTCAATTATTTTATCTTTTATGTTGATTAGAGCTAGTTCCGCAGACCTCCCCTTCTGAAATCCATATTGAGCCTGAGTTATGATATTGTATTTTTGAAAAAAATTACTTAGCCTATCATTGACGACACGCTCGAAAATCTTTGAAAATACCGGTAGTACTGATATTGGCCTATAATTAATAATTTTGGTTTCTCCCCCACCTTTATATACAGGGATTACTTTAGCTATCTTTAATTCATCGGGGAAATCGCCGGACTCAAGCATCTTATTTATTATGTGGGATAAAACTGGACTTATTATGCAAACTGTACGCTTAATTGTTAAGGCTTTTATTCCATCATCACCAGCTGCGACATCGGTTTTTAGACTAGTGATTATTTTATCAATTTCAAGCGGAGACGTTGGCATTAGCATAATGGATCCTGGTTGATTTCTTATCAGTAAACGGTCATTTGCGTGAGCATTGTTTCCCGTGAACTTACCTACGTCAATAAAATATCGATTCATTTCGTCTGAAAGTTCTTTTCCGGTGACACTAACATTATTAATTATCAATTCCTTCACATTACAACGCGGTTGCTTTCGGGACGTGAGATTGTTTACTGTCTCCCATAATTTTCTATAGTCATTCTGGAGATGCATAAATTTATTTTGGTAATAAACACTTTTTGCTTGTTTAAGATCGGAGTTCAACTTATTCCTACATTTCTTGAATTCATCCAGTAAGCGGGGATCACGGTGCTTTATGAAGGCATGGTACTTGCGGTCTTTTTGTTTAATTTGTTTATATAGATCGCCAGTTACCCACGGTTTTCTGATTTTTTTAGGTCGTAGTCTAGATTGACAAAGAGGAAAAGCTGCATCATAAGCGTGTTTAAATTTAACCAGAAATTTTCTGTAGGCATGCACTGGATCATTTTCTGTATAAACGTCATCCCAGTTTTCTTGTCCTATTAGGTCGCTGAAAGTTCCTAGAGTTTCTTCGTTTATTTTGCGGTGCAAAACCCTTTCCGTGCATCGTTTATCTTTGCTAGTCAAAAATGATCCAAAGCAGAATATCGGAAGATGATCGCTAATGTCATATAGGATTGCTCCGGCTGTGATATGATTGCTTTCCATATTTGTAAGGCAGACATCTATTGACGTTGCAGTATCTGTGGTTATCCTGGTTGGCAGAGTTATCATATTGTAACAGGCATACTGGTGAATGACGTCTCGAAATTCTCTTGCGTGGGGTTCGTCCGAAATAGTATCTATATTTACATCACCGAGAATTATAAACTGTTTAGACCCAAAAGTACAAAACACTTTTTCAATAAAATACATAAACTCTAGCATATTGCCTGAAGGCGGCCTGTACAAGGCAGCTACAATGGTATTAGATATCTTGACAAATAAGCTTTCAACATGCTCGTCCATTCTAGTGAAGTCATCCATGATCTGGCACTGCAGGTTATCTTTTAGATAAATAGCTATACCGCCACCCCTTTTCTCCTCTCTGCACACAGTTTCGCACTTATAACCAAAAAGGTGCGGTGGAATGTCCTCTTTTGTTAGCCAAGTTTCTGTGAGTATGATAACACTAAATTTTGCGGTTAAAGATTGAAAGAATATTTCAAGAGTGTCAGCTTTATTTTTTATGCTTCTCACGTTTAGGTGTATTGCTGAAAACTGTCCTTCGCCTTTTTTATATCTCTGATTGAATGACTGGCAATCGTAGTAGCAACAATCGGGCTGCATTTCTTCGGCCATCCTGATCTTAAGTGCCTTGAGGGCCTAGTCGCTTTAATTAGATAGTTATTTTTTCGACATCCTCCATGCACGTGATTTTAATGACATTTGCGCCTTCATTCTTTTGCGCGAAGACTTTGCCCCCCGAGCACCAGACGAATTTCCAGCCTTCTACGGTCTTTTTCTTAGCAATCGCCGCTCCTAGTAGCCTTTTCTTTGAACTGGTCAGGTGCTCGTTTACGTACACTGGGCTGATTTGCCCTCCGTAATCAAGGTCTGTGGTTGTGATCCTCTGTTTTTTACATTTTTGAAAGATTTTGTCACGTTTTGTGCGTTGCACAAAGCGAACAATTATATTTTTGTCCGATGGCCTGAAAGTAGGGACGCGGTGGCATACATCAATATCTGACTCTGAAATCGGCTCGTTTACAAGATTCCCAATTCGTTGGACAATGTCGTACGCGTCTCCTCCCACGGGTACTCCTTTTATTTCCAGGTTGTTTGACCTCTGGTATTGTTCATGCAGTTGCTCTTGACGTAAACAAAACCGTCGATGCTGCTAGGCATTTTGGAGTGTATTTTACGTGTTTCTACTACCATGTTGGACAGAGGCTACCTGTTTGTGTGCGACTTTCATCTGTTACCTTTTTTTTGTGATTTTTGTGAACTGCCTCAGCCCAAGTGAAGATTTCCTCAAATCTTCTGGTGTATGTGTGTGTGTGTGTGTGTGCGTGTGTGGGTGTGTGTGTGCGCGTGTGGGTGTGTGTGTGTGTGTGTGTGTGTGTGCGTGTGCGTGTGCGTGTGCGCGTGTGCGTGTGTGTGTGTGTGTGTGTGTGTGTGTGTGTGTGTGTGTGTGTTGAATTCATCCTGTAGAAATAAATTATTATTATTATTATTATTTACGAGCATTTTCGGTTACACTCGTTCTTCCAATAAAAGGGCCTAAAAAGTTACTTCATTTAAATAGTGAATGAACCAGTCCGCTCGCGAAATATTTAGGAACATTAGTTGTTGTTTTTTTTCTTTCCTCGCAAAAATAATGAGGAGTGATTAGTGGCAAAGCCGAAGGTACTTGGGGGATTATTTTAGTCCTCTCCACTATATCATATATGCACGAATATCTAGATTAAGAGAAGTGAGAAGCTTGAAAGATCGTTCTTTTGTACTAAGAGAATAGGCCATGCTAAATTCCCGAAGAATTCCTCTTAATAGAAAGTCATTACAAACTGGTACTCGGTTTTATTAACGGTCTCGTTCGTTCATCCGACTTTCAAATTGAACGGACTAATTGCCTTCTTTCCCTTTCGCCTGGAAGAGTTACATCATCGCTAGTTTTTGTCGAGATAATTATGAACGGTGAAATGCTAAGCCGTCGAAAGGTCGGTGAAGTATGCCGAACAAGTGTTTTACTTTTAAGCCGAGGTAATTTCAGAGTCAATCTTTATGGGAAAAGAGAAATAAAACAAAACACAATGACAAATTTCTTTAAGAGAACAAGCAAGAAATTAGAAATAGGCGGCGACCTTTCTCTCTAAAGTCCGATATTGCGCTTGAGATGCGGTATTTAAAGAGTGGTTTAATTTGAAATCGAACGCGCTTGTCAAAGTGGGTCTTTCGATTTTTAATGCTATGCTTAGGTGTTTATAGCTTGATATTTTTTCGAGAGGTCATGTTAGTAACCTGTAGTTCCTTGTTACATGACTTTTGGGGACCAGTAAATTTTGGCAGGTTTTTCTTGGTTACGTTAAATTTCATCTGCCTGGTGTTATATTAAAGTGAAAATATGTTTAAGTCTTGCTCTAATGATATATAATCATCTGGGTTTGTGATGCAACGATAAATGACAATCGCCCACAAAAAGCCTGACTGAAGACGTTAGATAGAGTGGAGGTCATTCATTTATGAATTAGAAATAACAGTGGACCCTAACCGCTGCCCTGGGAACACCTAACATAACTGGAAGGGTAGGTGATGTGTTCTTATCAAGATGAACAGCCTGTTTACGGTTAGTTAGGAATTCGGCTAGTCAGTGAATAATATAAGGATGAATGTTTTGTTCAGATAGTTTGTACAGTTCTGGGTCGTTGGTGAGGAGCCGTGCCAAATGCTTTTGACAAATCAATCAAAATTACGTAGGTAGGTTTAGACTAGGGGAAATTGAGGTGAAGGTTCGTGACGAATTCGAAAATCTGGGTCTCACACAAAATATCTCTTCCTGAAACAATGCTGATTTTTTTACGTATTATTTAATGTTTTGACAAGTAGTTCCTAATGTGGGAGGAAATCACATGCTCCACAATTTCGCAAGATACGGGTCTATAACTTGAGGAGTCTTTTTTTGTTTACAGGTTTAAAGGTAGGCAAAACTCTCCCGAGTTTCCAGTCAGTCGGTAGGGAAGTTAAGCGGAGTGACTGCTGAAATAGGCGGCAGAAACGATAGCACTATATGTGCTTTCATATTTTGAGTATTTCAGGACAAATATTGTCGTCGCCAGAAGCTGAGCTTAGGGATAGCTTTCTAATGACATCTAAAATACCTTCTAGATTAAAGATGATGGGTTCACAGTAAACGTTAAGCATTCTACAGATTTTGTCACGTGGTATTAGCAATAGTTCTAAAGTAAACAATGATACAAAATATAGGTTGTCCCAAGTCACCAGGCTGGATCTAAAATGAACCGTAAAAATCGACGCCTGCACGTAGCAATCTAAACTTTTCGTCAAAAGGTGTATTTCACAGTTTGGTTTCTTCTCGTGATTACAAAGCGTAGCTCCCGTTGTGCACAAACCAGGGCCAAAAAACTTTGCAGGGCCAACGGCGGACGGCGATGCAGACGACCGAGTCGAGTTGAGGGGCGCGTTTGGCGCGCGTTTTGATAGATGGCGTCGGAAGCAGCGTCGGAAGGTGCAGCCGGCCAGTGAAAGAAAGCAGACAACACGCAGACGAAATCCGTTGCAGCAAAAACGCCGTCGTTATGCAGACTCGTTTTTTTTTTTACTTTAAGTTTTGCTTTTATTGACCGCATTTATTTTTTAACCAAAGGTACATTAAAAAAGTAATAAGTTTATTTTAGGAGACCACGGTCGTCGCGGGCAGTCTCGATAAGGAGGTAGCACCATCTATCAATATATGAGCGCCAAACGCGCCCAGCAACCCGAGTTGGTCGTCTGCGTCGCCGCCGGCGGTTGACCCTGGCAAGTTTCTTGGCCCTATTTTTTACAGATGGGAGTTACGCTTTCTAATTTTACAAGAAAAAACCGACCTGTGAAATACACATTTAACGAAAGGTATAGATAGTTACGTGCAGGCGTCGATTTTTATGGTCCATTTTAGATCGAGCAATGGTGGTTTGGGATACGCTATACTTATTAAGGCGGTAACTGACTCAAGGCAATATTACCACTTCGTTGAATACGTTGCACGGTTTAGGAATAGAGTCATCTTTTCTAGGACATTTATTTTTTTTTCGAGTTTTACGAGGATTGGTCAATAACAAAGTTCAATTGCTCTTGTTTCTAATGTTTATCTTTCGCTATCTTGACTCCCATTATGAAGACGTTTAAACAGTTATTATACCTAGTGAAATCAGACAAAAGATTTGTCCGTTGAGCTTAAACAAACAGACGTTTATTTTTATTATTATTTGGGGTAATCGTGTACCCCGGTGGATCAGCCCTCGTCTTTAAAACAATATTAGGTACAAACACTGACTTCAAACGCCTCAATTCTTCAGTCGCAATCGACAGATCTCTTCTAAAAGTTCAGTTTGTATTCTGAGGCAAATCATTCAAAAGACTCGCTTTATGCAGTTTCATTAACTTCACTATAAGCAAAAATAAATTTGGGGTTATTTTTTTTACTTAATATTGGTAAAGACATTTCAACAAAAACTGTGTTAAGATCGCTGATTTTGTTTCTTCAAAAATACCAACCGACATAACAATATGTACATTGAATGTTCTGGGATCTTTCCACCTTATGATACGCCCGATTCAATCAAGCCACGCTCCAATTGTTCCCAAGGGAGTCACACAACACAGCAAGTTCAATCGAATAGTTTATCAACTCATATGCCGTCGCCCCAAGTCCTCTTCCCCTCCGGATGCGGCAGCAGCTTGTCGGTTCCATCAATAAGGACTCCCCTAACAAAAACTCTAAACGGAGACCGTGACACCAAGACTCTGCCTACACCCCCTCCCCCCCGGCCTGCTATCTCCCTATGTAACCAGTCCGGCCCCTGTGTCTTTCCCTTCCTCACGCTCTAATCGAGGGTCTCATGCTCATGCTCATGCCCACGGGCACGGGCGATCGCCAAGGCGCCTGTCTGGCGAGAAATCCCGGCTCGGTACTGTAATGCGAACCACAGCGGATGTTCGCCGGTAGGGTGGCGAGGTATGCCGTTCTCGGTGCGGTTTACGTGGCAGGGTTCTAAGCGTCCCAGTCTCGCAGGGAATGTCGGCTTCGGCACTGGAGATAATGATGGAATCGACGACTATTCACGCCGGAGGGGAATGTGAGCTTCGGCACCGGGCACGTGGAGGCCACGGCAAAGGGTCCCCACAATGTAAAAACAAGGTCCAAAACAAAACTATCTATTGTGGGTTCCATTACAATTTGAGTTAATCCGTAGCTATTCAACAAGTCAATAAAACTCGAAACTTCTCCTTGAGTCACACAAAAGAGTTAGTAATTTGTCTTCTTTCCAATAGACCATATGCGAAACGCCTTGGTGGTCTGGCAGCAATGTGCAAGCGGCCATCTTGGTAGCGTCAAGTATCATGAGTTTCGGTTTCTCAACATTTCCAGAACATGGACGCTCTGCCGCAAAGTGAGAAATACGGAAACTTTATTGTTTTCTTACTTCCGGTCAGCCAAGGTGGACGAAGGACTAGGCCGTCATGCCTTTCATCTCTGAGGACACTTCTAATTCTTTTTTCGATGCGAATACGCATGAAGTTGTGTTGTTTAGCGGTAGACTGCTCCATGCCAATACATGCGACTCAAGGTTAGTTTTTTTTTTCTTTTTTTTTATTTGTTACTGGCGATTTTTTTTTTTTTTTTTTTGTTTGAAATCTGTGTTTTTCTGAAGGAAACTGTGCCCTGGGCAATAATTTTCAGGCCCTGGGCAATATCTTTTCAGGCGTTGCAAAGACCTCAAATTGCTTTCAGACAGCATTGACCTCAAGCACAGTTGACAGATGTTGCGCTATTAATGAAGATTTGTTCAACCCTGGCAGAATAACTGCATTGACTTTCTCAAAACTACCCCCGAGCTTCTTTGCACTAAACAAAATGTTTACCTCAACTGCGACAAAAAAAATGGAGATTGTGAAATCAAGTTGGCACCACACGTGTTGCTCCCCTTGACGTCCACAACGTAAGTTTTCGCCGCCGCCGACATCAAAGTTTTGTCAAAATGGCGTTCGACAAAAAGACAAAAAAAAGCAGGAAAATTCTGTTTTTGTGCGTGTTGAGCAAACAGACACATCATCCGTGTCTGTTATGTTTTCTATCCTACATGGCCACGCTCTAAATATTCAAGTATATTATATCAACAAACTCTCCTGTTTAGTTTTAGAGATGTTTTACAAACCTTGTTTACCGACGCCAGATCAAGTGTATTTAGAATCAGCGCAAAGCAATGAGGTTGTTTTCTAGCTTCCCAAAGTAATTATTTTTTTAATATATGACATTAAAATGAAAGCTTTCTGGTGCTTTCAGCTTTTGTTGGTTACTGTTACCATACGCATCTTCAATTATTGTTGGTGGCGTAGATTGACGAAACGGTCATCTTTTTGCCTCGCTTAACAGCCTTGGTCTCGTCCGCATAGATTAATCTGCTTGCGCATCAAGAAAAACACAGGCCGAGACTAAAACGCGCATAAAAGAAGAAAAACAAAGTTCATACACAAATTTGGTACAACTTCGTGAAAGGTTAGGGCCCAGTTCAATAGTTGTAAATGGTTTCACGCCGCGCGATAACGTCCACATGTTTCTTCGCGTTGTCACCGATTGTTTTTTGACAAAAGTCTCAAGTAACAAATAAAAATAAGGAACAATTGTGAACCCTCTTCACGCTTGCGTTTACGTTCGCATGAATCGAAGGTTTATCGCTGCATCCGCAGCGGAACGCAGCAACGCGTTGGCATCGCATCTCTCGCACGAAGTGCGTTTGCTTGTTTACATGGGGTCTTTATCGGTCGGGTCGCTGGTTTCGTTTTCTTGCCGCTACCAAGATGGCGGACGTAGTTTTCGGCGCGCTACTAGATGGCACTCCAGATTTCACTTTTGGTCTATTAACATCCGAATAATAAAAACCACCGCTGCCAAGGAATAAAGAAAACTATGCTCCCTGCATTTCTACAATTTTACGACAAAAGCACCATGGGAAAGGGGGGGGGGGGGGGGCCGGGGAGGGGTGCGGGGTGAGGCGAATACAGGCGCCAACAGTAAGTCATATGGAAGGATGACCCAAGCGCAAACACAAAATTTCAAGTTCCCTATCTACCAAAAAGGGGAATCAATTCATTGTTTGGTTGATAGCGATAAGCGCACCACCATAAGGTGCGCGTCCGGCTGACGTAGCCGACTATTTGCCATTTCGGAGGAACACTAGCTGGCGGCAAAGGGGGTGTGGAAGGAGATTCTGGCGCTTTCTGATAGGCGCCTTCCAGATTTTAGATACCTTTCTAATTGTTCAGTTTGATAGTAGTTCGGGCACCCATTTATTTGTTGGTGCTTTTTCTAGACAGAAGACACCTATATGTTTTATACACAGTTTTCTAGTGTCTCTCCACGCTCATTGGTGTCCGCTTCAGCAAGACACGCCTGGAAACATCGTACAACAAGCAGCACGCGTCCTGGTTGGAGAGTAAGTCCCCCTCGCCTCGACGCAGGGTTCGAGGTTAGGCCGGGACCCCACTTGCAAATGTGTATAGGTCACGTGACGTTAGGTCAGTCAATGTTCCCGTTAAATTTGGCGGGTAAATTAAATGTGTGTATAGGTCAGATACCCCGGTCACGTGACGTCGATTTTCCGGCTAAAATTAGCGGGGGAAGCAGGTGGTGTAGAGGTCTCCCGCTAAATTTACCCGGAAAACTGACTGTGCATAGGTCACGTGAAATCAATTTCAGCAAGAAAAATGAATTGTTTAATAGGGCACGTGATGTCGGGTCACGTGACGTTAACATTTGCTGCTAAATTTAGTGTAAAATGCACGGACGGATGGGGGTCCCATTAAAAAGCATTGTATGCTTTAATAAAGCAATTTTGTAATGTCAATTTAAATTACGACTGAATAAATCACCCGTAAATAAAACAGAACTCTCCTGATCTCAATCAGTTTGTCTCCAAAGAACAAATAATTGCTCGCGTAAATTTTGAACGTGTCCCAACGGTTCAGATTATAGTTCAGAAAACCTCCAACGCACGCGTCATGCGCTTTTTCTTTTTTCAAGTTTTTCGAAGTCGCAGTTCGAATCAAGTTTATAGACCTAGCTAATACGACCGTTTAAAGTTATCCGAAAAAACACATTTCTTTTTGTTGACTCCAAATCTAAATCCTTAACTTTATGCTAGGACGCATGGATTGTCATGGAAGCATTGCAAAAATTATTTTTGACGCTAAGATAAATTATCAAGATTTGAAATTGACATGTTTTTTTATGTAAAATATGGGCAAAACGTTTTGGGTCCCCGAAGAACATAGCATACTAATTAAAGACTCAAGGATTACAACTTAATTGAAAGTGAACGGGCATGTGTGATATCACTTCTCCTTTCCCAAAGAAATAATTATCCGCTCGATGAACCACATCAAACACATCGAGTGAGCACGTGTGTCTCGTTTCGGGAAAGGTTTGCTCCATTCAAGTGACCATGTTCTGATACGTGACACATGTGCTCACTGAAGAAAAAAACGATCAATTCATTTTTAGTAGGTACGGTAAATAAAAAAGTTCAGACATTGCCAAACTTTACACAGACCGAACTTTACACAGGCCTAGGTAGTGATTATACGTGCTGCACGGGCTGGCATTCAAACAAGTCATATTTAAATAAATAACAATTAAACGATAAAAGCATTGCACGTGCATTCAACATCGCGCCATTCCAGTGATTCTCTTCGATTATTTTATGCAGGCAATGTGAGGGCGTGCAGACATTCCCAGCACTATCCTTGGTGATTGGCTAATCTTGCAAATGGTCTATGCAAATGCTGCCAACAAAAAATAACTTGGGCTGAGCGATTTCTTTTTTTTTTTTTTTGCTTTTGGTTGATTTGTTATAACAAATAATGACGCGTAAACATAATTTTGAAATGATAGAGGCAACACGTTTAAACACAAATTTCGCGCAAAATGTTGAAGGTAAAAATACAAAAAAAAATCACGCGCGCTTTGACACTAAGTTTCAAGGCATGAGAAAGTTGCCAACCGACCGCCGACGAGACCCGTTAAAAGTTTTCCGAGTGACTCCCGCAGTGCGAATACTGGCGCCTAGATGGCGCCACTACCTCCCAACAACCGCGCCTCTGATTGGTGAGGTCGGTTCAGGACTAGAGAGAGAGAAGCCCTCTCTTCGATCAGGTTTCGCTCAAGCTTTCGCTTTTTTCTCTAAGTGTGCGTGTGTGTGTGTACGTGGGGGGTGGAGGGGCAGAGAGTTCGGAGAGGAGAAAAACTCTGTGGCGGAACGCGGTGCTGGATTCGGTGCGCTTTTCGCTCGGCGTTCAGCCTGTTCGCATCAAAGTTCTCGAGTCCCAGCTCGTGGCTGCGGTGTCGTCTGCTTTTTTCTTCGTTTTGCTTTTGCTTTCACTGAGTTTTCACGGTTCCTTCGCTTCTTGGCTTTTTGCGTTCGTTTTCAGATACAAGCCCCGATTGGACGTTACTGCTAGCAGAGCGGGCGACCAAGTAGAAATAGTCAGCGTTGTTTGTTTGTTTGTTTTTTCGCGGTTGTTGTCAGTTTCGTTTGTTTTTTTGGACAGGTGATCGGTCAGGTTTCCGCTTGTTCTGCAATCGTGATCGGCTTCGAAGGCCACTCCTACATCGAAGTTTAAAGTGTTCTCGGACGAAGCTTGGCTCATCCACTTTCAAGCACCGAAGCGCACCAGAAGAAGGAAGAAAATAACAGGTAATTATTAAGAATAAGATAAGCCCCCTTTTGTAACAGTATAATATATCTGTTCTCAACAAATTTCTTTTTTTCGGTGCAGCACGTGCGTAATAGTAACTGTGGGAGGCATACAGTCATACACGCTTCCTTACCCGCGTAGAAGCATAGTGGTAGCAAGCAGGATGCCCCGCTTGCAAAGCCATATTAAAAAAAAAAATATTTCGTAAAACTTCCCCAGCACTAAAAAGCATGCCATGTTACGTTCACCATTAAGCTTAAAGAACAGCAAATGTAATAAGCACCAACTATTACGCACTCTGTACCTTTAAGTGTGTGAAAGCTCGTTCTGCGAAAACACGCTTTCTTTAGTTAAGGTATTGTTCAAGGAAGAGCGGAGTATTGCATGTTCCCGGGATGTACTAATTACCGGATTCTGCAGCCGTAATTTTTAACTTAAAATTTTACGCAAGTACAGCACTTTGTACGTACTTTAGTTATGCGCTTAAAACTTGGAACCATGTTTAAAATGCGCCGGTAGAGCGATACGCGGAGCACAGTAACTCTTTGCTAAAAGACCCAATTTATTTCAATGTTCAAAATGGCTACGGAGAAAACCGTAAATGAGGATGATGCCGAAACCAGCATTCAAATTTCCGGGCGCTCTCCAGGGGGAATCCCGGAGAAAAGCTCACCGAAGAAAAGCTCACCGGAGAAAAGCTCACCACAAAACCGGCGGATGCGGAGAAAAGCTCACCGGCCATTGAGCGTATGCGCAGAAAAGCTCACCGATTTTTTTTTTTATTCTTTTTATATGGAGGCTGTTGGAGCGTGCGTAACGTATATCAATTTATTATCATTAAAATTCCTCAGCTTTGTAAAAAAAGAAAATGTCCTTTTTTGTAGTATTTGTCAACCTTATTGGGTATATTGCTCCCAAATTAATAATTGCGGGCGAGTGTTTTCTGTGGCTTACTCTCTAGGCAACGAAAGCCTAACTGAAAAACTTTATGAACTTGAAGAAAAGAAAAAAGTTGGAAAACTTAATAATGTCTGCCTAAAACCTAAAAATCAAAACTGTAAATGCCGGAAATTCGAAAGTGCATGCGCAACAACGCGGTACCTGAAATTCTCTTTGAAGCTTTTGTTAACCTTTGGAAACAGGATAAAACAGTCAGTAGGATATCGAGGCTTCTTTCTTCCACGAACATGCACGTTTTCTAGCCGTTCGTACTGGTGTTTTCACACGTTGCCTTTGTGTGATAGTGCCCCTTCTACGGTGAGCCACCCATGACCTTTGGGCTGCACACTGTCACCGTAGTTACTCGTGACCTATACAAGAACTAGTCTTCTGTAAGGTAGTGAATAGGGCGAGTTGGTAAACGTTATACATGATGAAAACCGCTCACACGACGACGACAGAGTGAAGACAACAAACATGACAGGACGAATCTGTTCTCGCAACTGAAGTTTTGTTAGTGAAATTAACAGAAAAAAATCAGCGTAGCCGACACTGATTACATCAACACCTACTTATCTATTAGGCACTACGCAATATTTGGAGCTGAGCGGTTTACACACCGCTATTTATATTAGCTCGCAAAGGACAAACGTCTTTATTTGACCGAGCTACCGACGGCGCACTGCCAGTTGTCAATAAATTGTTGTCTTTTTTGCCGGTGTACGATGTTCTGATTTTATACTTGCGGCTTCATTAATATACAAAATGGGTGATTACAAATTTCTGAGGAATTAGTAAATATGCCCAATGAAATTCAAGAATATTACAAAAAGAGGACATATTTTTTAATGAAGTGACGAATGCGAATTGTGTTAAATTACAACGTTTGACGCAGAATCCGCTAAGTTAAAAAAAAAACAATCGGTGAGCTTTTCTCCGCATCCGCTCAAAGGTCGGTGAGCTTTTCTCCGCATCTGCCGGTTTTGCGGTGAGCTTTTCTCCGGTGAGCTTATCTCCGGTGAGCTTTTCTCCGCCGCCCCTCCAGGGGCGTGACGTCACAAATGGTACAAACTTTCAGGTCACGCAGATAGTCTTAGACTGTCTATGTCTTGCGTTATTTAGTGCTTCTCAGTAAATGAGCTTCCAAGCCCTTTTCCCCACCATAAAACGTCTTGTGATCAATTGGGAAGGTGACTTGCTGCCCAGTTGGCACTATTTCTTTCGTCACACTTCAGTGTTGCCAGTAGGGTCTTTCAGCTTGAGAAACACGGTGAGAACGATAGTCGAAAATTCAATAACTACGCGAATATTTTTTTTCTCCTTTTCGCATCATACTTGGGGAACTGGAACAGCCGTGTCTATCGGTGGGTTGAGTCACTTTTAAGGCAAATCAGCGACCATAAGAAAATCGGTGGAGTAATCCTTTAAAATATTCCTTACACAAGAAAAATAGTGCAAATAGCACGTGTAATCATAGTGCCAGAATCCTAATTGAAGCTTAGTAATTTCATAAGCGTTTTATTACCAGCGTTCAATATTTGTTTTGGTTAAATGAAATGAAGTTGTGCTTACACGGGAATTAATATTAACGCTTTTCTACTATTAATATCATTCGGCGGGCTAGTTGGTTGTACGTATTAATATATCAAAGCGCAAAAGGACGAAGAAGGAAACACGAGAGAGACAGGACGGAGCGCTTTCTAGCGCTATTTCCTGTCCTTCTCGTTTTTCCTTTTTCGTCGTTTTGCGCTTTAATATATTAATATTATTTTAGTATTTTTCACGAGAGTTATATAATAGCTTGGCCTTTGTGCAGTTGTGGCGCATGCAGTATTGCATTACTACTGCATGATACCCATCAATGGTCCCAAGCTAGCGGTCGTATTCCACATTTGCAAATTTTCTTGAACCAGTGTCGCCATTACTTGTGAACAAAAATACCAGTATATGTGTAAAATGCTATAACCTACTGTTTGCTTTGTGGTTTTTGTGTCCTTTTCGGAAAGAACACCTTAAATCTTCTCACGAAAATTAAAAAAAAACAAGTATGAATTTTCAATTTTTAAAATGGCGCTGGCAGGGTTATACATGTTTTAAGACACTATTTGAAATTTGGGGCTGACTTCGAAGTAAAGTATTTAGCGCCAAATATGTTATTTGTTTTAATCGATGCTGAAAAATACCAACACAAAAATTATCAACCGCACATTTTTTTAGGGAAGCTTAGCATTGAGCAAAACTTCTGCTCAACACTCGTTTCATTAAGATATGTGGCAGTTTTTTTTATTTCAACATTTTTTCCGCTATATGCTGAACAAGAATCTAGAGTAACATTAGTAGGTTATTTATCAAAAAATATCATAAAATATTTCCTAGCATTTCTTCTGAAATAAATTTTACGCATAAGATTTCTCATAGTCATACCGCAAAAACATTTTTTTTTTCAGGCGTCTTAGTATATGTTTTGAGCAAACTCTTACAAACTCATTATTTTTCTTGAACTTCTGCAGCAAGTTTGTTTATCAATCGCAGCTTCATAACGCAAGTGCTCTCTAATTAAAAAGTCAAATATTTTGCCGACGTTCTTCAGACATAAACCTCGCTAACACCTTCTTGCGTCATACGCAATACGCAAAATCGACCTGGTGGCTTAATTCCTCAACGAGCGTCTACATTTTGCTTTCGCTTTTTTTTCGCTTTCTTTTTGTTCACTTTACCCCGCGCTTGTTTTCCCAGGGTGTTTCCGACCATTTTGTTTTTCGCGACTTATTAACAAGCAAAAAAAAAAAAAAAAACACGCATCAATGTTTATACTTTTCTATTTTTGCGTAGGGCTTCCCCTCATATAGGATCAAGCTGAGGGGAAGCAACATCTCCAGGGGCAGTGTTTTCCCGTTAGCGCATCATGCATACGGCGGATGTTATTTTTCGCACCCACACCCTAGCCATCCGAGTCACCATCCAAGGCTTAGATGAGGCAATCCTTTGCCGCGTTTTCGCTTAATTCTTGTTTCCTTTCGGATGACACCTTCCATCTTATGCAAACAAATAAGAGAGATCCTAGGCAGCATGCAGTATTGCACCGATATTGGCATCAGGTCGGAAAGGTCGTGCCAGTACCATTTTCATCCTGACCATATCTCCGAAATACGAGACAGGTCGCGCCAGCGTCATTCTGACATACCGTATCTGCTGCCGTTTTTATTTTTAATTGTTATTTATTAACTTGCGGGTTTTTTTTTGTTTTTTTTTTTTTTTTTTTGTGAATCGGCTTTCTTGCGAGGTATTCCGGTTCCTAATCTACTCAAAATCAACTTTGGAAGAAAAAAAAAAAAAGAAAACGGGCATCCGCTGAGCTTTAGCCTTAAAGGGACAATGAAGACGATTTTATTTAATTTTTTAAATGGTGTTTTTAGGCTTCTTGGGAACCTGGCATACTGCCCAATTTTTTATAGACATTTGTGACGCGTATTCTGTACCTACGAAAGAATTGAAGAAACCGAAACTGAACTATCTGCAATCTCATTTTGGGCCTCCAAAAACGGAGGTGACGTAGGAGTGACGTCACATGTGAATAGTCGGTACCGGTAGCATTTAGGGCATCGAGACTCTGGTTACCGCGGTGGGTTATAGCAGCGCGTTGCAACGGAAGGAATAGCATCCTTCCTCAACCGGGGTCGCTCCACACCTACGCCCAGACTCCGGCTAACCTGAAGGTTCTGTTCAAAATTTCCTGACCGAAAATGTAGCGAACTAATTCTGATGCCATCGCCGAGACCTCTGCGCAAGACAACGCCGTTCAACCAGAGACTTCGCAATGCTTCATCGCTTGGGAGTAGGTGAAAACTAGCGTCGCCCGGACGATCACGGGTCTTCAGTCGACCGTTTGAACATCCTTCAACAGCGCACAAATTTGGCATGACTACCGCTTTGCAGAATCCCTCGAGTGCCGTGTTCCTAAAGTAAACACGGCACCGACATCTGAAACCAGAACCAAAAGTCTCGCGCGTGTTCCGCGCTGTGTTTTTTTTTTTAATTTATTTTGTTTGCCCATAGTTGCTCGTTGCCCGTTTCGCGTACAGTGTAGCAAAGAGAAAAATAATTATGGTGTTTTATTTACGGTTTAGTTATCATTTTCGGTTCGATTTATAGTTTTCATGGTTATTCAAGTGGAATTAGAACAGTGTTCATAAAAACCACGAACCAAAGCGTGACCGAGGGCACGTTTCTCGTTTCGACCAATCGCTGACGCGTCTCTTGTGACGTCACGCTTCCAGGCCCCGCAGGGTCACGTGACCTCCGCTTCTGCTGGTTTCTCCCGCAACGCTCGGGGCGTCACCTCGATCGATCCCGGTACGATTATTACCGCGACTGTTTAATTGATTTGCGCGGCACACAAGCGCCGGTTTTGGCTGAAATTTGGGCAACATGGCCTGAGACGTGCCGGAAACCCAGTTCAATCGCCAAAAAAATATCCGTAATTGCCTTCATTGTCCCTTTAAAAGAACGGGCTAAGAAGCTCAGCCTTGAGGGGGAGCTTAGCTGCATTGTCCATTCCCGTTCGACCTTGCCTTTTGTTAAACCACTGCACCTTCCTTTGTGTCTTCGCGTGGCAGTGAGCCAACGCAACGGCCACTTCGAGCAGATTAGAAGAACGAAGCAAAACATGTGACAGCCCTCTGCAGGGTTAAATTACTTGAACGAAAATTTGTCACGTGATTCGCTTTGACGCGCTGATTGGCTCACCGGTGCCGTAATTTTCGCCGTTTGTCAAATTATGGTGAAGGGAAGAGAGCGACCTGGGACCGGTTTCTATGCTTTAAAGTTCTGTTACTTTGGTACGTTGCAGTCGCGGTCATGGTTTTTTCGTCGTCGATGAAATTCAACGTTTTTTCGGTAATGGCCATTTTTGAATTGAATTGAACTTTATTTCAGCAACATTATGCCGAGGACACCGGACAAAAAGCTAACAGAAGCTAGCTTGACTGGGTCCGGTGCCCTTGCATGTACAGGGAACACAATCATATTTAAACAATCCTAGATATTTCTTACAATATTCAAGTCAAACAATTTAAAACGTTCCTATAAAATTTTAAAATCACCGACACTAGAGAACAATTTTTTTTTTCTTAATTTAACAACACAAAAAAGTACGCAATGTTTTTTTAGTTATGCAATGAATATCGATGCGGTTCATTACAATGTTGTTAAGCAATGTAGGTAGATTATGAGCAAGAGACTGCAGTGCATAATTTGTACGGAAATGGGGAACCTTCCAGAATTCTCTACGACGAACATCGAAGACTGATTCACGCTCAGTCAAGTTTGCTAGCTGTGACAAAAAAAAACAATAAACTCCAAAGTTGAAAAGGCGTAAGAAAATAGAAAACGATAGTCATAAATACAAGAAAATTTCATGATATTGTAGCTCAAATATAATGGTTCAGCATGTGTGTCGTACGGAACATTAGCAACTGAAACGAATAATTTTTTTCTGAAGAGTTATTAGTTTGCTGACGTTACTTTTGGTCGTTGTGCCCCAAACTAAATGGCAGTAGTTGATTTGTGAGCCGAACAAAGCATGATAAATTTGAATCTTAACTTTTGTAGGCAACAGAGAGCGACAGTGACCGATGATGCCAGCTACCTTTGCCAGTTTGTGAGTTAGAAATTTTATATGATGATCCCATTGCATAAACTCTGAAAAAATTATGCCTAGCGTTTTATGATGACTTACTATTTCAATTTCCCTGTTTCCAATCTTAAGAGTCATGTTTGGTTGGCGCGTTTTGACAAAAGAACTGCTCAAATGCGACAGCGAAACGTCTGTTGACTATGGGCGACCCTTTTCTTTTTCGTGTTTGTTTTCGCATTGTTCTGTGCCGCCCTCGTCGGCTTATGCGTCTGTCAGCAATTACATTAAATTTTCTGTTTTCTTTGTAAGTACTCAGGCAAGCATGCATCTAATAGAAGAAAAGACGGTCGTCTCCACGGTCCTTCGCGTTTGATTTATGAGTATTTTCTTGGTGTAGAAAAAGGCGTAATTGTACTTGATAATTATTTTTTGATCCACAAACTTTTGTAAATGTTATAGCGGTGAAATAAACATCTGAAAAAAATTTAAAAAAAAACAATTCAGTTTTTTTCTTTTATGCGTTTGATATGCAACATTTCGTTGCAAAGCGGGCAACCTAAAACACAACTTTTGGAATTAAAATTGGCAAAAAGAAACTGCCACAAAAACAAAATGTGTCGCCTAATCGACCCAAGCTTATCACGGTAATTTTTCATTTCAATTTTCCGATACGGTTAATTTTTCATGCGTGTTTGAAAGCCACTTCGTACCGCACTATCCTATGAACATGTCGCGGTGCAAATTTCCTGAGCATATCCCCAGAGCATGATATAAATATGAATAGCAGCTTGAATATCTTGTGCCTTCGTGGCTATCTTTTCTTTTTTTTTAACTGCTTGTTCTATATGTTTCTATTGCTCAGTTTAGTTTTCAAAGCAATTATACTTTCAAACGCTTTGCGAGGACTAGTTTTACACGCGCATTGAAATAGGCCGCAGTAACGTTACCAAGCCGACGCGTATGCGACGTTCACTCGATACTCGGGCCGATACTTGCAATACTCGCACAATATAGGGCCGATGCTATGCCGGTGTCGAAACGACGGCACGCCAATACCTGCCAGATATCAGATCAAGGTGCAAACCGGACATTTGGCCAATATTGGGACAGATTTTCGGCCGGGCCCTGGCACGAAGCGGGCCAAGTGCAGCCGTGCTGCTTCGAATCCTCAACTAGGATGACAATACCGTTAGAGGGCAACACGGTGCTTAAAACATTATTGGCTTACTGTATTCCCGCAAGCGTGTACGAGGTCGACACTAAAGAAACATTGGCTCCCGTGTAATATTGCCCGAGAAGTCATGTTCGTTCTGCCTCACTCTATTATGTCTTCACTACTTTTAGGAACACCTCATAATTTTTTTTTTAAAGAAGCATTGGATGCATCCTGTACGTTTTGTAAGGTACAATGTACATGACTTGCTTCTCTCTACCCTCTTCTACCAGACGCTTCAAAAATAGTATCGTCTTTCATAAAAACAAATTCTTACATTATTGAAAAAAACAACGGGAGCATTATTCGTTTGTTATTGATTCTAATATAATGGAACATTTGCCACTGCTATGCCACACACGTGTGACGTCAAAAAAAATTTATATGAATACATATTGTTTTTTTTTTCTTATAAAATCAATGAGTGTATATGAATTGGGCGTTTCTGGTGTCCGAGATTAAAATTTTATATAGCAACTGTATTGCATCAATTGCCTGTGATTTTAATAAATTTAAAAAGATAACGGTTCTTTACCAAATATGCCTTATACTCACGATCATAGCGGTAAGAGACTACCCTTAGTTGTACCTAAGGTATTACACGAACCTCTAGAAATTTCTTATCTGCCCTTACTAATCCGGTTGGTTTTAGTTTAAAGATCGAGGTTTCCGTGACGTCAATATTTTATGATAACAAATCATAGTCGCTGGCCAACATTATATAGAAATAAATCGAGGGTTGCGCCCAACGGGTGTGGAAGAAAGAAAAAAAACGATTTCTTGTCGCAGTTTCTCAGAAAACACTCTCACTTGCAGTTTGTTATATGTTCTTATATCATTTTGGGCGTCGGTTTTCACACGGCTTCTTCGTTGTTGTTGTTGTTGTCGTCGTTGCCGTTGTATTTTTTCTGGCAGTAAATCGTTCAAAGTTTTAGAAACAAGCTTGACTTCGCGTTGAACTTTTTCGCAATGCCAGTCGTACTGAGGGGAAGCAAGGCGTCGATGTTTTCTTATCGGCGTGCTCGAGAGGAAAACGAAAACATACTAAAGACTTTCTTTCTAGAATTTATGGTTTGTTCGACCCACCTATATTTACAACATGGGCTTAAATTGAATATGTTTCTCGCAGTGTTATTTATCTTTTTGTTGTTGTTTTCTTGCAATTTCCGCCTCTGTATTTGATTTAAAGTAAACAAGATTAAAGTAACTTTGTTGTCCGGAGTTATTCCATTACGGCTCTCTCTCGAAGCACTACAACCCGCCGGAAAAAAAAAAAAGGAAACCGCGCTTTGATTTCTTCTTTCTACTCTAGAGAGAAAGCGTTCCTCCTCTCCTCTTTTTCGCAAAAAGTAGCTCAGGAACCAGCTCTTTTCGAGATAGATGCTGAGAAGAGCACAAGAACGGATAGAAAGAAAGAGATTGCGAAATGGCTTTTTTTTCTACCGTTGCCTCAATGGTTAGGCTTGCTTGAATCACGGGCGCCTTGGTTATTGTTTCAGACCCGCAAGTGTTCATGATTTACTTCCAATAAGTGTTTCAGTCATCACGTTTATCTCTGTAGCGCACCTTACGCCACCCGCCCGAGGTTGTTATGTTAATCTATTTAAACCACTTTAAAAATATTGCAAACATAAGAACAACCATGATTAGTATTAGTTGCTCAAATATTTTTTACGCTTGATTTTTTTAGCATTGATGAGTCAATACAAAATGAGTAATTCAGGAAAACCATAATCAGTATTAGTTTCCTAGTTCAATTTTAACGTTGTTTTATACATTTACCCTCGTCACGTCCAACATTGTATGAGCACACAAACTAGCAAAAACAACTGCCTCTCCTGCTGTTATTTTTATCACAAATACGCGAACACTGGTCCGTTAAATAATTGTGTCTACCACTCCTGCTTCACAGCACATTACTCGACAGTCACTCTTTGAGTGCTACAAGCCGCAATGTTGCCTATTACTGAACTATTTTTGACGACATTTGACAGACACGTGTGTTTATCTACTAAATAAATTGGTGCCCAATTTCATGTTTAAACGCCGCTTGCTGCACATCCACTAATCGTTCACGTGCCCGACGCTTCTCACCTTATGTCATTCGTTACTCTGGAACTTAGGAGCTGCTCGGTTAATATAAAGCATTAATAACTGCTGTTTTTATATTCATTCCTACAACAACGAGCCTATCGCTGACTTGTTATAAAACGGGCAGCTTATAAGTTACACTCGGAGATTAATTCAGTACGAATTATGAGTGTTTAATTAGTCATAAACTGCCAGCTGAAATATACTCTACTCAAATATACTCTAATATTATACGGTGCTCTGATTCGTAATGTTCTACATTGTATGGTGGTTTCATTTGAAATTGAACACGCTTTTCGGGGGGGGGGGGGGGTCTTTCGCTTTTTATTTAAAAATACATGTAATTGCCTCATTCCTGGAAAGAACAAAACCGCTTTTCAAATTTTTATTGAGGGGAGCAGGATGAAAATCTGTTTTTTACTCCGTAAAATTTTTCTACCCAGTTCTGTACGCTGGTATGAATACGGAAAGCATACAAAACTCACAGTAACTTTTTGTGCTCTTGTATGTTATTTTGACTATTTTTTAGTTGAAAGGAAAATACTTTTGTATTTTTGTTTATTGAGGTGGAAAATGCCAAACATCGTCTCTTTGACAATCCGGTGACATCTTCAGAGCCTTGTAACCCATAAAGTTTTATATTTGTCGCTTATCAAGTACTATGCGGGTGTAGTCCTATACATGGGCTATCGACAGGCATAAGTTTAGTTTACTTTGTTTTCACGGACTTTTTTATATAAAATTTGAAATATCGTCGAAAATAAGATTAAACGATATTTTGAACCCACTTTATCGAAAAAGTCCAGTTTTGATTTCGTTCAATTTTTTATTATTGCTGCCGATCATATGAACTTTCAATTGGTTTAATGCAATTTCCCCCGTTTCTTTTTTTTTTTGTATTTTCTTCTAGAAGTGATCGAAATCGCTCCCCCTTTCTCAGAACGGCCAAACGCAGTTTCCGCAGGTCGGCTTCACTGCAAAAATTATACAGCTTTTTTTGTGTTCAAATGCAGCGGGTAAATTAATTTTGATTGTAAACACTCGTGCTTGGCTACATATAGTATTTTCTTAAATTTTATAATGATCGCAACTGACATTCCTTAGTCAGATCCTTAGCGGTGCAGCGGATGTTCCATTATCCGATGTCTAAAGCCAGGGCACAAAGAGCGGAGAAAACGGAGCGAGCTCTTCATATAGCCAGACCGGGGTCATATATCTGTTTGTGCTATACACAGCTTGTAAGACAAGTACAGCACGCCCGGCCATTCGCGCTATAGGACCACCTCCGTTACACCCAGGAAGCATCCGGCACGGGCCGCCAATCCATAATGTGTCTTGTCGCGTGCGGTCAAATAACCATGTAATTGCCTGTTCTTTATTGTCAGTATGTATATCAAAAATTTCGGTGGCTTAGCCCGGCTCTGTCAGGATATACGTAGCGTGAGCTTATGCGCACAAAATGAGAGGCGCTATCAATCGGCTCCGGTGCAGCGTCAGACTTGGCTACTGCGCAACGGAGGCACACAGCTGGGCACGCGGCGGCGCCAGTGCGTCTGCCGCGGCTATGACGTCACTCCTCTGGAATGCGCAGAACGGCGAGGCGCGCGCAATGGCGGCGGAACGCGCGGCGGCGGCGGCTCCGGCGCGCCAGCTGTGTGCCGTGTGACGTCACTGCTCCTACAGCTTGCGCAGCACGGCTCTTTGACAGCCACGCGAAACGGCTCAACCTCGGCCAGCGTAGCTCACGCTACAAAATATGTAATATCACATGCCCCTCTTTAATAACGAATAGCAGTTTACAAAAAAAAAAAGTGGGGAAAACGGACTGAGTTTACATGAAGCGAAGACATTTTTTTGCAGAACACAAACACTAATTGGCGATAAATAGTTACCTTTACAAATAACGCTAATATATTTAGGATGCACTCGTAAAACAATATGTTGCTGCGCTTTAAATAGTCCAGTTCACGAGCAACGCAATATTGGAACTTTTTGACAACGGCATCGGCTTGCCTCTGCGGAGAAGATCGAGCGCGAGCGCGAGCTGAACTTTGTACCGCAGCGGTCGGATGCAGCGGAGAAGTTCAACAGCGAGGTAAGTCGAGACGGACAGAACGAAAGCTGGAGTCAATGCGAGCGAGCGGTGAACCCGAGACGGTGGCCCTTCTGTTTGAACGAGTGTGTGCAGTTAAAAATAGAAGTGTTGGGTTTTCTTTAAGACTGATCGATATCTCTGAATGCCAAGAAGCAACGATTCCCACATGCACAGAAGGCAGCGAAAGCAGTCACTTAATGTCTCTGTAGACTTTTAGTTTCTCCACTTTGTCGCACTAAGCTTAATGCAAAGATTGTACAGCCTTCGGGAATATGAAAAAGCGATTTGACGATTTTATTTTAGGGGGCTAAGGTAGATTTGCTTTGGCTAGGCACATATTACTTTGGTTTGGGAATAAATAAAGGTTTGTTCCATTTTCTCCTTCAAAATAAAGCGCGTCCGGCCAAGGCAGACTTGGCACCGCTGCATAAACAGCATCGACGAATGTGTCTTTCATATTGCCGGAGACTGTACATCTCGTGATGATGTCACCTTAGGTTCCTGGCCTGGCTCGCGAACTGTGCACCACACATGTGAGGAGCGTAATCCTGGGCGAGCATTTACTGAGGCCAATTCTTCTTTTTTGTGCTTGCTGAATATATCGATTTCTTTCTCCGGTGAGTCGAAAAGCACAACGTTTCTTGTCATTCTTTTAATTTTTTTTTTCAACGAAGTCCGTTGACGTCCGTAGCTAGGAGCCGTCCTGCGAACGAAAATTGTGTACTGTGGCGGGGTACTTCAAGCCTTACCAGCTGTGTATAACACAAACAGATATATGACCCCGGTCTGGCTACATGAAGAGCTCGTCCCGTTTTCTCCGCTCTTTGTGCCCTGGCTTTGGACTTTGGATAATGGAACGTCCGCTGCACCGCTAACAATCGAACTAGAACGTCAGTTGCCATCACTAAAAAATTAAGAAAAGACAATATTTAGCCAAGCACGAGTGTTCTGAATCAAAATAAATTTACCCGCTGCATTTGAACACAAAAATCAGCAGTATAGTTTTTGCAGTGAAGCCGACCTGCGGAAACTGCGTTTGGCTTTTCCGAGAAAGTGGGAGCGATTTCGATCACTTCTAGAGCAGATACAACAAAAAAGGGGGAAATCGCATCAAGCCAACTAAAAGTTCAAATGATCTGCAGCAATAACAAAACAAAATTGAACGAAATAAAAATGACCTTTTTTGATAAAGTGGGTTCAAAATATCAGTTAATCTCATTTTCGACGATATTTCAAGTTTTAATAGAAAAATTCCGTGAAAATAAAATAAACTAAACTTATGCCCGTCGACATCCCATGTATAGGACTACACCCGCTTAGTATTTGGTAAGCGACAAATATCATAACGCATGAGTTACAAGGCTCTGACTAAGGAATGTCAGTTACCATCTTTACAAAATTTAAGAAAATACTATATCTAGCCAAGCACAAGTGTTTACAATCAAAATTAATTTACCCGCTGCATTTAAACACAAAAAATCATTATAATTTTTGCAGTCAAGCCGACCTGCGGAAACTGCGTTTGGTCGTTCTGAGAAAGTGGGAGCGATTTCGATCACTTCTAGAGAAGATACAACAAAAAAAAAAACGGGGGCAATCGCATCAAACCAATTGAAAGTTCATAGGATCGGCAGCAATAATAAAAAATTGAACGAAATCAAAACTGGACTTTTCCAATAAAGTGGGTTCAAAATATCGTTTCATCTAATTTTCGGCGATATTTCAAATTCTATATAAAAAAGTCCGTGAAAACAAAATAAACTAAACATATGCCTGTCGATAGCCATGTATAGGACTACACCCGCATAGTACTTGATAAGCGACAAATATAAAACTTTATGAGTTACAAGGCTCTGAATATGTCACCAGATTGTCAAAGAGACGATGTTTGGCATTTGTTACCTCAATAAACAAAAATATAAAAGTATTTTCCTTTGAACTAAAAAATAGTCAGAATAATATACAAGAGCACAAAAAATTACTGTGAGTTTTGTATGCTTTCCGTATTCATACCAGCGTACAGAACTGGGTAGAAAAATCACGGAGTAAAAAACAGATTTTCACCCTGCTCAATAATTTTTTGTGAAACAAAATGCTTTTTTTTCAATTTGAAAAGCGGTTTCGTTCTTTCCAGAAATGGGGCAATTACATATATTTTTAAATAAAAATCGAAAGACCCACCCCGACAAGCGTGTTCGATTCAAATGAAACCATCCTGTAGTGTACCGATGTTCTAAAATCTTGGTGACTTGGAAATAAATTAGCTCTTAATAATTATTTGGCCCTCCAGTGTTTTCTGTACTGTTCTTATCGAGACAGTTATCAAGGATTCAGTGTACGCGAACAAAATTATAGATATTTCGGTTCTACGCCAGTGTTTACTAAAAGTGACACAACGCACACAAAAAACGAAGATGATGTAGTAGGGTGTACACAAGACAGGCGATGAATGCTTAGTATGATCCAACCTACTTAGAGTGTTACTAACTATGAACCAAATAGCCCGCATTGCCATCCTAATTGAGTTGACTACACCAGTAATAGTTTTATGGTGGTCACATTTTCGTGACTGACCGAAGATCATGCTTTAGAGTCTGAATATTAGTTACGTTATTAGTAAGATTTTGATTAGTTGCCAACTTTGATAATAACCCGTCCTTCACTGTATAATGAATGTTGCACACAAACATTTTCTTAACCTTACGATAAAAAGGAAATTATACCAAACTCAGACAAGCAAGCGCTTTATTTCTTGAGATTCGAAAATATTTCGCTTCTCTCAAAATAGTTTTATGGCGTGTTTACTTGTAATTTGAATTTAGTTGTATATAAAAATCGGGGATTAAAAAGGTGTTGTCACAGCTCTGAGAAACTTTAAACTCAGATCAGAAGATTTTCTGAATTTAAAGTTAAGCATAAAATTAAAAAAAAGCTTTACTTAGTACGTAAAACGAATGTGGTTTTGGTTTCTATGTTAAAGATGAACCTAAACCAACTAGTTTATTGAACCATTTTAGATAAAATTCTAACTTCCTCTTCGGATATTATTCATAAGTACGCGTACTTGATTTTTCACTCGTAGAGGCAGAAACATTTTTTTTTACTTACCATTAAGCACGTCCCTCAGTGAAAAAATAAAAAAGCAGCAATTATTCAAATGTACACGCCATATCTTAGACACCGCAAAGAAGTTGCAACTTCCAAAAGTGAAATGTGATCCGTGAAAAATGAAGGGAAACTTCACCATCCACTCCATGGTTTATCTTCCCCTCAATTGGGGTAAGTTTGCGGAGAAGTAAACTTTACGGAGACAATATATCACAGGCAGCGAAAGCAGTCACTTAATGTATCTGTAGACTTTTAGTTTCTCCACTTTGTCGCACCGAGCTTAATGCAAAGATTGTACAGCCTTCGGGAATATGAAAAAGCAATTTGACGATTTTATTTTAGGTGGCTACGGTAGATTTGCTTTGGCTAGGCACACATTACTTTGGTTTGGGAATAAATAAAGGTTTGTTTCATTTTCTCCTTCAAAATAAAGCGCGTCCGGCCAAGGCAGACTTGGCACCGCTGCATAAACAGCATCGACGAATATGTCTTTCATATTGCCAGAGACTGTACATCTCGTGATGATGTCTCCTTAGGTTCCTGGCCTGGCTCGCGAACTGTGCACCACACATGTGAGGAGCGTAATCCTGGGCGAGCATTTACTGAGGCCAATTCTTTTTTTTTTTTTGTGCTTGCTGAATATATCGATTTCTTTCTCCGGTGAGTCAAAAAGCACAACCTTTCTTGTCATTCTTTTAATTTTTTTTTTTTTCAACGAAGTCCGTTGACGTCCGTAGCTAGGAGCCGTCCTGCGAACGAAAATTGTGTACTGTGGCGGGGTACTTCAAGCCTTATCAGCTGTGTATAACACAAACAGATATATGACCCCGGTCTGGCTACATGAAGAGCTCGTTCCGTTTTCTCCGCTCTTTGTGCCCTGGCTTTGAACATCGGATAATGGAACGTCCGCTGCACCGCTAACTATCGAACTAGAACGTCAGTTGCCATCACTAAAAAATTAAGAAAAGACAATGTTTAGCCAAGCACGAGCTCTGTTCTGAATCAAATAAAATTTACCCGCTGCATTTGAACACAAAAATCAGCAGTATAGTCTTTGCAATGAAGCCGACCTGCGGAAACTGCGTTTGGCTTTTCCGAGAAAGTCGGAGCAATTTCGATCACTTTTAGAGCAGATACAACAAAAAAGGGGGAAATCGCATCAAGCCAACTAAAAGTTCAAATGATCTGCAGCAATAACAAAACAAAATTGAACGAAATAAAAATGGCCTTTTTCGATAAAGTGGGTTCAAAATATCAGTTAATCTCATTTTCGACGATATTTCAAGTTTTAATAGAAAATTCCGTGAAAATAAATTAAACTAAACTTATGCCTGTCGATAGCCCATGTATAGGACTACACCCGCATAGTACTTGATAAGCGACAAATATAAAACTTATGAGTTACAAGGCTTTGAATATGTCACCGGATTGTCAAAGAGACGATGTTTGGCATTTGTTACCTCCATAAACAAAAATATAAAAGTATTTTCCTTTGAACTAAAAAATAGTCAGAATACTATACAAGAGCACAAAAAATTACTGTGAGTTTTGTATGCTTTCCGTATTCATACCAGCGTACAGAACTGGGTAGAAAAATCACTGAATAAAAAACAGGTTTTCACCCTGCTCAATATTGTTTTTTTTTTTTTTTGTGAAACAAAATACTTATTTTTAAATTTGAGAAGCGGTTTCGTTTTTTCCAGAAATGGGGCAATTACATATATTTTTAAATAAAAATCGAAAGACCCACCCCGACAAGCGTGTTCGATTCAAATGAAACCATCCTGTAGTATAATATGTACCGATGTTCTAAAATCTTGGTGACTTGGAAATAAATTAGCTCTTAATAATTATTTGGCCCTCCAGTGTTTTCTGTACTATTCTTATCGAGACAGTTATAAAGGATTCAGTGTACGCGAACAAAATTATAGATATTTCGGTTCTATGCCAGTGTTTACTAAAAGTGACAGCACACACACAAAAAAACGAAGATGATGTAGTAGGGTGTACACAAGACAGGCGATGAATGCTTAGTATGATCCAACCTACTAAGAGTGTTACTAACTATGAACCAAATAACCCGCATTGCCACCCTAATTGAGTTGACTACACCAGCAATAGATTTGTGGTGGTCACTTTTTCGTGACTGACCGAAGATCATGCTTTAGAGTCTGAATATTAGTTACGTTATTAGTAAGATTTTGATTAGTTGCCAACTTTGATTATAACCCGCCCTTCACTTTATAATAAATATTGCACACAAACATTTTCTTAACCTTACGATAAAAAGGGAATTATACCAAACTCAGACAAGCAAGCGCTTTATTTCTTGAGATTCGAAAATGTTTCCTTTCATTCAATAAATAGTTTTATGGCGTGTTTACTTGCAATTTGAGTTTAGTTGTATATAAAAATCGGGGATTAAAAAGGTGCAGTCACTGCTCTGAGAAACTTTAAACTCAGATCAGGAGATTTTCTAAATTTATAGGTAAGCAAAAAAATAAAAAAAGCTTTACTTAGTACGTAAAACGAATGTGGTTTTGGTTTCTATGTTAAAGATGAACCAAAACCAACTAGTTTATTAAACTATTTTAAATAAATTCTAACTTCCACTTCGGATATTATTCATAAGTACGCGTACTTGGTTTTTCACTCGTAGAGGCAGAAACATTTTTTTTTATTTACCATTAAGCACATCCCTCAGTGTAAAAATAAAAAACTGCAATTATTCAAATGTACACGCCGTATCTTATACACCGCAAAGAAGTTGCAACTTCCAAAAGTGAAATGTGATCCGTGAAAAATGAAGGGGAACTTCACCATCCACTCCATGGTTTAGCTTCCCCTCAATTGGGGTACGTTTGCGGAGAAGTAAACTTTACGGAGACTATATATCACATCAGTGGGTGGTAGACTTCGTTTCGTACTAAGTGTACAATACTTTCATGGCTGCTAGGTTCATTTTTGCGATTTATTTTTCGTGCTCGCGTTTGTTTATGTGTACGTGCTCTTGCGTAAATGAGACGCTGGATAATTTCACGCGCTGACGACACTATAATCCGTTGCGACTCAGGAAGGTAGGGCTAAGGAAAGGGGGGCCAGGGGAGGAGGAAGCAGACGGAACGTCGGAGAGAGGAGGAGGTTTCCCCCTCTCCTCTCCGGCGTTCCGTCTGCTTTCTCCTCCCCGGCCTTCCTTTCCCTCGCCCTAGCTTTTTGAGTTGCAACGGACTATAGCTTCGAAAGCTATGCAGACTAAGTATGAAACAAAGTGCAGGCCTCCCCTTTCGTTGTCAAAATTTTTACTGTAAGGCTTAGTCGTTGTTTTCAGAGGTGGCGGGCGTGTAACGAAACGCAATAAATATGCAGCTTTTTATATATTTCGTCAGAATGTGCTATCCAAACGCAGGTCGTATCCCGACCAGGCGTTTTTTTTTTTTTTTATGATTATGTATATGGATCTTTTCTGTCCTGTATGAGATTCATTTGTTTACCTTCGGCGCCGTTAGAGCAACAAAACCACAGGATTGCTTTGAAAGCCCTGGACACACAAAGTAAATGGCCGCTTGACTGCTTCTGAATATCTTCAAAATGGTTTTAACCCTCGTTCGATCTGCAAGCGCTGTGAAATTAAGTTATGCAAATTGGTTTCTTTCTGACTACGTATAAAACAATTTTAGCAAGTCAGCGAGTAAAATAACAAGGCAGAACATGTTACTTAGGCGATTTATAGAAATACTCTTGTCACACAATGTATCAAAAACAAAAACACAACTAATAATGTGAAAACAGCTGTGTCTTTTGAAAGAGAACTGATAAGAGCCCAACGTATTGGCCGATTAAAACACAAATACCAGCTTTACCCTTTCGGTAGTCAAATACCCTTTCGGCAATCAAACCAAAAGGAACAAACATATAAAAGTAACTTCTCAACTAGCGTAATTAAATATATTTGAAAAGAAAACGCAGCTTAACTGCTATCTAAACATCCCAGCTAGTTCTTACTGAGAATCGGTAGTACAATAGTTTCGTTGGTCAGCCCTTTTATATGGAGACCAGGGACTCTTAACTAGACATTTGCCGAAAACATCGGCGAGGAATTCGACCGTCATGATTGGCCGGCGCCAAGGCGGAGCGCGGCGCCGGCCAATCACGGCCGCCGATTACCTCGCCTACTTTTTGCCAAGTGCCCAGATTGGAGCCACAGGCTTAAGTGCACTGGCAACTCCAAGCAAACGTCATTATGGACTTTATGCACACTTTCTCGTCTGCGTGTTATCAGGGATGAGGGCTCCGAGTGTTTGATGAACTTAGCAATGAAGACCCGTGTTTGTCTTGACGACTCAGTTTATCGGTCACTCTTTGCACACCGGTAGTTTCGTAAGACTTCACAAAGATGTGAGTTCATGCGGCACTGCCGAATTCGAACTATTACAATATTTGACACCAAAAACTGCAAAAGCGTAAAAATATAACAGCAGGACGTAAAATAAAAAAATTAAAGTTTTATCGGAATTTTTTTTAATGTTGTTGTTGCTGAAGCTTGAACAAACCGTTCAAATAAGGAGACCGGAGAGAGGGCATTGCATTTTTTCTTCTAACCCCGGTGCGAGGGGCCGTTTGTTCCGGAGACTGGGGAGTATACCTAACATCAGGCTGCCGTGCAAACGCGATATGAAATTGCGCAATTTAAAAAAAAAATTAATGTGCAAGTTATCGTACAATGTTATATCCAATAAAAGGACTGACTGTACACAACTCTGCTGTCAACTGCCGCGCAAAAAAAAAAAAATAAAGGGAATACAACTTATTAAAGAGTGTGGTTTCGTCTGTAGTGTCCTGCTAAAAGTAAATGTGGTTGCAGGAGCTTTTTGCTAGATAGATTTTGCACTGATTTTGGCCTTTATCAGGAGTAGATGGGAAGTATAGATTTGCGCACACAAAAAAAAGAAAGAAAACGTGGTTCCACAGTAAAAAAAAATGTTCAAATTATTTTTGTTTTACGCAAAACAAGTTTGCACAGAGTTCGTTGCCTTCTAAGTTTGGGATATCAAAAACCTTAGAGGGCTTAGATTATTGCAGATGTTTGCGGTGATTTATTTGTATCAAGAATTACTTTTTCTTTTTACATTTACGCGTAGCTGGTACCAGGGAAGCGACTAATGGGTGCGCCGTTGACTTCAATGCGACGCCGAAAACCTAACGACGCAGGTGCGCCAGCAGTGAGTTTTGTCCAAACGTTGTTTATGGTTACTTATAAACAATAAAACTAAATCAGCTAACTTCGACGTGACGACACTCCCTAGGCGTTAAAACTTGTATCACCTATGGCTGGGAACACCTAAGAAAAACCGCTCTGGGATTTAATGTTTCTAAACCCTAAAGTCACTGGATCTGAGAAAGTATTGTTATTGCCTTCCCACCTGCTAGTCGGAAACAAGCAAATACAACATACAGGCGACAAAACCTCTCAAGGTGATTGGCTCATCGCTGTAAGTGAGCCATTGTAATCGCCATTTTGGACCCTTTCAAAGCTTCGAAGATTCAATAGGGTCGTTAAAAACAGTCGCACAAAGATCGCTATGGAGCATCATCACATTGAAAGAGTTCCTCAGCCAATATGAGCGTCTTTGGCACTGTGCATGCAATAAACTTATTACTCATGCTTATTTTCCCAGATCTCTTACAATTATGTTGCTCTTCTTGCGTGCTTCAAGACAGTAAAATTATTTTTCAATGCGTTCAAGGACTGCCGTTGCGTGTGATGGCGATACGAAGATGTGCGGCATCACACACGGCGTCGGTGCCTGGGGGCATTGAAACATAATTTTACTGTCTTGAAGCACGCAAGAAGAGCAACATAATTGTAAGCGATCTGGGAAAATAAGCATGAGTAATAAGTTTACTGCATCCACAGTGCCAAGGACGCTCATATTGGCCGAGGAACGCTTTCAGTACAATGATGCTCCATAGCAATCTTGGTGCGACTGGTTTTAACGACCCTTTCGAAGCTTCGAAGCTTTAAAAGGGTCCTAAATGGCGATCACCATGGCAACCGACAGCGATGAGCCACTCACCTTGAGAGGTTTTGTCGTCTGTATGTTGGTATTTGTTTGTGTCCGGCTAGCAGGTGGGAAGGCAATGGCGCTACTTTCCCAGATCCAGTGACTTTACTAAACCCAACCCTCGCTCCCCCCCCCCCCCCCCCCCCCCCCCAGAAAAAAAGAAATCTAACGTTTGCATGATATTTTACCGAAACCAAGCGACGCTTCCTAGAACTCAGAACTGTACTATCAAAACCCCGTTTTTTTTTTAAATTACGAAATAGACGCAGCGTTTGAGGGTAATTCTACCGGTGGACGCCATTGCTATGCGGAGAACAAGTTTGTCTGCTTCTTTTTGCAGGGGTCGTGGTGACGTCAAAACACCGAGCTCTGATTGACTCTGAGTGGAGGATAATGGGTAGACCTCAAAGCATACTGCCTTGAGATTTGCCTACTATTCTTCATTCAGAGCCAATCAGATCTCGGCGTTTTGACGTCACCACGACCCCTGCGAAAGAAGCAGACAAACTTGCGCTCGCATTTAAGTAGAACAGCCTGGCTGATCATTTACCGAGACAAACCAACAGGCCACAATAGGGTCATTCTAGAGTAAACTGAAATGTTCTAGAAACGAGAATCACTTCTCAGCAGTAGCCGTGCAGCGAGAGTTAGATGTTCGGTACGGCCAACGTACCACTCGCGCCGGGTGCTGCCCAAACGTTGAGAACGGCCGGTTTGTCGTCTGCTATCGGGATAGGGTGCGTGCCCTGTCCCTTCTTTACCCAGCCGAATCCGTTCAAATGCCGGGATGTAACAAAATGGCGCCGCTCTAAGAGCACTTAGGGGGATGATATGTGGTCAACATTGAAAAAACATCCGCAGGCCGGATGCTTTCAAAAGTTCATTCGCAAAACAAAAGTATGTTTTTGTTGCTTTTTTTTGTTTGTCTTTTACGTTATGATTAAGGTCACGTGCGGGCTAATTTTGTGGTCTATATCATTAGAAGGCCTCTCAGTGCAAGCCTGCTCTCCCTAACTCCTAAGCGGGGTATCTCTGCGCTGGGAAACAAATACGATAAACCTTAACGCATGAGAGCTGACATTCTCCCTTGAATATCCGGCTTTGTACCCACGACCTATCAGACAACCACGGGGGGCTAGAAAACACTAAAGTACAAATGGCTAATCACTTTTATCTACTTATCTAATCCACACACAAAACCGTGTTGAGACTAAGCCACGTGGAGGACACGTAGCCTTTCAGGATCCACCGTACACCACTTAAAACATCCTTTATGCGACGCACGTCCTCTATGAGCCGCCACGGGATTGGGACTAAAAGCGCGCGTAATGCTATCCTAGGCCCGTCTTGTCCGGCAGCTCACAAACTTTTTGTCTGACTCGCGTAACACGTGTAACTTGTGTAACTCTTGTATTTGAGGTCCGCGTTGGGACAAAATTCCCGAAAGGCCAGACTAAAGGACGATTGGATTTCGCTACCACACTCAGGGCGGAAAGACGAGGATCGGGTTCCTTTTTCCTGTTTTCCGACATTTTATGAGCGGTCTCTTTATGAACGGTTAAAAGAGCACACGAAGCGTACTGGCTCGAGGAGAGGCACGTGCTCTTTCAGCAGCCGATATTTTTATCACCACGAGTTTCTAGAGAGGCGAGGTTATTACATCTGTTTAACCTCCGTCTTTCGTCCAGCACCGTCAGGTACCGGTGTGCAAAAAAAAAATGTTTCTTTTACGTTATCAGACAGCCCTCTCGGCATTTTTTTTATATTTTGATGTTTGTTTGTATTCGACAAAATGTGTGACTGCAGGTAACGCCACACACAGTTATGATGAGTTTACGGTTACAGTGCATTCCTTTCTATTACCGCAATATATATACTTTTTTTAATTGCGCGCCGTCCACTAATTGCTGCACTAATTATCCGAGTCGGCCATTGTTGGTGCATATACTTTGAGCGTGTATTGGACACGATGATTGCGTCACCGTTCGAGGAGGACTCGGATCCAATCACAACGTTTCTTGCCCCCAAAAAATGACGACCTTCAATGTTGCTCGATATTTTTTTTAATGGTCTACTAAGATACGTTAACTTTTCTACGTAATTAAAACATCCGAAGATTGTTGCATTTAGAATTTAACGTCTGTTTACTCTACCGATACGGTTGTTGTTGTTTGTTTGTTTTTGTTTTTCGACCACAGTGGTCACGTCACCAAATAACCCTAACAAACTATTTGCGCGGTTCTACTGTAGCCAGGTGGAGCCAGCGTCCTCCCTCGGTGGCCCCTCCAGTCGCGTGAGTATAGCCCGCGTGACAACAAACCACTAACATAGGGTGGCTTTGTTAAGCCGCAGACACACCGCTCGTACATTCATATACGAGAAACGTACGGCGTTCGCTGCCAACATGATGACAAAGTTATCTCCGGACGTTCGAAACATGTTTGCTTGATACGTACGTATGTTTCGGACATGTCTGCAAGCAGTATTTGTACTGCCAATATAACAGGATCAGCATACAAAGAAGAAACACGCCTCCGTCAGGGCTTCCAGACCGGATGAATGGATGGATGGATGTTAACGGCTATATCCTTTGTAACGGGAGGTAGTTTGCGCCACCTAGCCTAAGTCTATAAAAAACAACCATATGATTCATCCCGCCCTTCTAAGCCGATTTTCTACACTTATCATCAGGTTGAATTTTCTGTGATGTGTGTGCAGCGTGACCGCAGCTCTGAGCATCGTACTTTGGGACTCTCCAAGACACCGGAAACAAAACATTCCGGAAATGACAGTAGCGACTCGAGATTCGAATGTCACCCAGAAAAACTGCTTCACGTAAACGGCCCCCTGTAATCCCCCGGAACGTGCTTCTTTAATTTTTATTTTTGTTTTCGGTGACGAGAAACCGGGTTACGTCCAGAGGGGGAACTTGATGACCGGAAGCTCAACTCTCCTCGCCAGGTGGCGCGGATGCGTTTCCGGGGAGCCCTAAGGGTAAAACTGCCGGACATCCAGGCGTCTGTTCAGTGTCAACGACGAGGAGGATGGAAGAAGTAGCCCTTATTGCCTTACGGACGCTCGCTGCATGCCCACGAGGTAAACAATGGCAGTAGCGTTTTCTTTTTTTTTTTCTTTTTTTAACCTGTGCGACGTATTCGTGAACGTTTGCAGCGTACTAGTACGAGTCCACAGGCCCGCGTGCACTTTCACTATGAGCAGGCACGAATTCATCACTTTGGAAATACAGCAAAACTCTCGACTTCGAGACGGACGTTCATGACCTCAGGCTAGCAGGGGTTGCACTCGCTCATTTTTTTTTTTATTTGCAGCAGACACACCAGGCGCCCGTCAGATCTAAACATACACAAAACACGATTACTTTAGTCCTTTTTTGCTATTTATCAATTAAATGCCCCGACGTAGCTTAGCTTTTTTTTTTTAATTCGTTAGCATTAGTACCCACATAACATGGAAAATTTGACGGCGTCCGTCTGTGGACAAGACAGTGGAAAGGGAGGCGCGCCGCGTAGAGAGGAGGGGTGCAGAGAAGGACAAAGGCGAGATGGAAGTGACGTCACGGGGTGGAAGCCAATGCGCGCGCGGATTCTGGGGCGAGTCTGAAGTTGCAGGGGGGCGGAGCGCGTTATGCCTTGGTTTCGGCTACAATTTGGAGTGTGAACCAAGTACTATCCCTGGTCCAAGTACGCTGCAAAATAGTGAATGAAGATCAGTTGGTGGATTCTTAAAGGCAAACTGAAGCGGTGCTGTGTTTGAGGAAAAACGTCTAAATTGTCTTCATTTGGAACTCCAGGACCACGAATATCGAGGTTATTTTTCCATTTGGTGTACGGAGGCTGCAGAAATGAATTTTCAATGTACTGTCGAAGCCCCTCCTTTCCGGGGGGAGTGACGTCATATTATGAGTTTTCGCAATGTCCGCTCTCGCGCATCTTCATCGTCTGTCATAGCCATGCACGCGCACTCTTGCTATTTTCAAAAAAAGGTCACAAAGAGACGTCACGACTGGTGTGAGTGAGGGGGAATATTCCTGGCAAGTTTGCAGTTGCACGCGCTGCCCACGCGAGCGACACACGCTTGGCGGCCCAAAGATCCTAGTATGACGTCACGACTTTAAGGATATTTTTCGCGTTTTTTTTTTTTTCCCCCGTTTAGTTACATCTGCGGTCTGAGTTACACCTCTATATCGTTTTTTGTTTTTTTTTCAAGAAGTGTTTCAGCTTCCCTTTAAGCCGGGGTCACGCTCCTTATACATCATGCAAGCGACAGTCCGCAATACCCGTGGTTTGAATGCCGCGTGCCAGGTTTCCCCGTAAACTCATTGCGATACGGCCTTCGAACCACAGGTCTAGTGGTGACTCGCGTTCGAATCTGTATACAGACTGTATCTTGCATGATGTATAAGCAGTGTAGCCCCGGCTTCAGGGAATGCGTTAGTATGCCCTTCGGAAACCACCACACATATTACCCTTTGGGAAACGCTACCACTGAAGCCATAACAAAGCCAAAAAGAGGCAGCAAAAAATAAAAGAGGCAAAAAAAAGAAAGAGAGAAGTGGAGTTTACCAAGGGTCATACTAACGTATTCTCTAAAGTTCCACCAACTGATCTTCCTTTAATTTTGTTTTACGTCTCAACCGGAAAAGATGTTTATTTGGATGCTACAGGGGGGGGGGGGGGGGGGGGGGGAGGAAGCGTAACAAAGAATAAATACATTCTTTAACGCCAACTTGGCGACGTTTAATCGCCACAGAATTCGCTAACGAGGCGTATTCATCGATGATGGCTATACGGAGCACAAGTTCGTCTGCTTCCTACCCGGGGGTTGCGGTGACGTCGGGACGCCCAGCTCTTGTTGGCACCGATTGGAAGGATAGTGGGTAGACCTTAAGGCATCCAGCATTGAAGTCCACGCACTATCCTTCCCGTCGGAGCCAATCAGAGCTCGCCATTTTGACGTCATCACTACCCCTGCATAAGAAGCAGACGAACTTTCGCTCCGCCTTGCCACTGACGGAATAAGAACAGCGGGGCGTTTCTGTTTCTGGCCTTCTGCACACGCATGTAGCCATCAGCCGTGCTTTGACTGTGCGAGCACGCTCGAGGCTAAAACGACGACGAAGCACTATCGAAGGTAAGAGGCTCGGGCTGGAGGAGTGACGAATGATGGACCTCCCCGCCGTTCTCGTCGTGTCAGTATGGTCGCTCGATATAACTCCACCCGCTGCACCGGCGCAGAAAAATGTAGGGCGGCGTACTTCCGGTCGTATCTCAATAAACGTACCGGAATTGCACTGCCCTACATTTTTCTGCTCCTGTGCAGGAGGTGAAGATAAACTGAACCGGATCCGGACAATATGGTCCCGGACAAGAGGGTCTTGAACAATATGGCCCCGGACAAAATGGTACCGAATGCTAGGCCGGACAAAATGGTCCCAAGTCATTTTCGTGGCGTTTTTATTTATTTTTTTTTCATTTTCGCAGGTTTGTAGGTAGCGTCTATTTAGTCTTGCTAAACACTTGTGACATGAGCCGTTGGTCATTTTGAAGTTACTTTTTTTATTGCTTGCCTTCACAAGTTTCTGTTATTAAATGTGATTCGCAGAATATATATGCTGCGAGCCGTTTGTCAATCTAGAGTTTATATTTTTTGCACATAATTTTCATCATTCGTTCTTTTTTTCGAGCGTTCAACCCGAGTTCGAACCAATCTACCCAGAAATGGGGGGGGGGGGGGGGGCAACAGAGACCTCTAACTTTCTGCACAGAGTACGTACAAGAGAGCCGTTCCATGAATGACTTTCTGAAGGGCGTGGGCCATATTAACACAATCGCACACTTAAGTGCCGCTTCAAGATCGTAGTCCTTTTGTTGGAACATTGCATCAAAACATGCGGTATCTGCACGATAAATTACTTTTATTCCTTCGTGACGAATCGACATGGGACGAATGGACCGGACCGTATTCCATTTCTATCACTCACCTTAAAAGTAATCGCTGCAGATATCAGCGACGTTTTAGACAGAGCGTCAAAAGTGCCGGAAAATTTACTTGGGACCATTTTGTTCATGTTTTCACTCGGGACCAAATTGCCCAGGACCATATTGTTCGGGACCATTTCGTCCGGGACCATATACTCCACTGTTTACAAGTCTACAGCCCAGCACGCGTGTGTTCGTCGCTTGGAAGGCCAGCAAAGCACGCGCCGTACTCGCGAACGCTGAATGTGGCATCGGTCAGAAGCCCGTTTCTGAAATGGCGTAAACCAGGGGGGGGGGAGGGGGGGGTGACAATCTCGCTTGCGAAAGTGACTCATGTTGGGACCGAGTGGGTGTCCGGGTACTTGGTGTGCGGCAAGGAGCCGAGCCAGGGAAGGTTCTCATCTGGAAGCCGGAATCGTGAAGGACCAGGGAGCAGGAGGGGTGTCTCTTATAACTCGTTTTATATACAAAATTACAGGTTTACTACATCAACTGGAGAGCGCTTGAGAGCGCTCGAGGACACTTTCGAGAACACATTTGAGAACAAACACTAGCAGCCGCCTGCTGCTCTTTTTATAACGTCACATTTCCCCATATCCCTAGCAGAGAATCCCTATCGTCCATCCTTAAAGACCGACGACCAGTTCGCCCTTTCCACTTTTCCCCTGCTTCCTCCTCTCCCTCCTTCTACCCTGTCCACCGTTGCCCGTTTCCTCCTCCCCCATGGTGAGGAGGATCTTCTGCCTTGCAGAATCGTGAGTCTGGTCATCGGCCTTTCACCAAAACGGTGTGGTCAGTCTTCGTCACGTTCAGGCACGCCCCTTCCCTCTCCCTCACACACTGCCACACGCGTCACGCACACCGAGGGCCAGACGTCCTTGGTCGGTCACCGGCGCCATCGAAGTCCGGATGAGGCAAAGATATAATTGTCCCCAAGTGCAGAATCTTGTTTTCCATGCGCTAAGGGATAATCCCATAAGCGCTCTAAGCTGGGAAAAGGGCGCACAGCCCCCTCCTTTGTCCATGGCATCCTATTGTCGGGGCGCCGTGCGTCGATGCGAGACAAAAGCAGCAAGGAGAGAGGCCGGATGTTAAGACGAGTCGGTCAACTCAATGATCCTCCGTAGAAGGCCACGTTACCCCTTTCGCAAAGGTGCGTTGGCTACCCCAAGTCGCCTCTCGCTTCTTTTCCGGGCACAGCTGACCGAAGCCACCTGGCGACGATGCTCAATGGCGTTCACCAGTGCCGGCCGGGCTCGACAGCGAAAGATTGTCCCCTGGGGCCTTTCACTACACTCAGTCATTCAGCATGCGGAGCTGTGGTGGGTTACAGCGGGGCAGAGAGCAGTCGATAAGTGCATTGCAGCGCCACCCAGCACTACAGGTACTACAAGGAATAGAAGGTGAAGGAAGTACATCGAGTGGCTTCACAAGCCCACCATAGCTTTACTGTAGCCTGTTTTTATCGCATCGAGCTCAATGTGCCGTGCCCAATTTCGCTATGGCTAGCGAGGAAATATTAATTGTGAGGCACTTCACGTGATCAACGGTGAAGACATTTCCTTCTTCTTTAGTGTTCACAGTGTGGCGGAGTACCGTTGTGGCGCTGTTGTGGGCATATCGATGCCGATGCTGCGTGCTGAAGACCCTTGCCCTTTTATCGCGCTGGACAAAGCGAGTGATTGTCCCGCCTCCCCTTCGAATCCACCATACCCCGGCTGGCGGGTTTATGCGACTCTTCGAGGTTCCAAGCGCGGCTCACAACACCATGGTAAACATGCCCCCCCCCCCCCCTCAAGATCAAAAGGGAAGATATGAAATAAAGGGCGGCCATATCGGACTAAGTTCTTATTTTACGAAGGTGGCCTCAGAATAAAAACATGCTGAGCAATCGCTTTACGAGTGGAATTCGCCGTGGCCACCAACTCATGATAATTTTTTTTTTTTTGAATGTGCAACCCCACCCTTGGCTAGTGGGATTCTGAACCAACGGATGGCGATGGAATCGCCATCCAGACCTGTACATCAATGCAGAAACTCCTGTCTGGTGGCGCTTCGATACACTGTGGTATTTTTTTCTATATCGTCGAATTGAAATCCCTGGTCCTTCGCTTGTTTTTCTCTCGGCGAACTTTCTGTGGAAGACGCACGGCTGCGCCAGTTCTCGCGCAAGGGGTCCACTTGCCTACGCTCCGAGGTCAGGTCTCCAGAAAGGGTGGTCAGAACAAAACGCGCAAATTGTCCTCAGCTAAAGGCGAGACACATGCACAACAAAACAACCGACGCGTTGAAAAATATAAAATTGCCTGTGCGCAATTAGCACACCGGTGACTCCGGATCAGCCGGGATAACCTCCCTGCTTACCCGGCCCCAAGATGCAGAAAAAAAAAAAAAAGAAGAAAAGATTCGCCCGGTCGTCAAAATAGCAGTGGCAGAGGGAGAAATGGGAAGGGTGGCGAGGAGGATTTTTCTACTCTTCGGAAAAACTCTTTGTCGGACCTTCGCTCTTTTTTATGACTCTGAGTATGGCCGTCTGGCCACCCTCCGTTTATACGGTGTGCAAGTCGGACTGTTCCAAAGCCCTAGGGCAGTGAACAGAAGGCGCCTCGGTCGTCTGCAATTCGCGACTCCAGCGAACTATAGAGGGCGCGCTGCTCAGACAAGATGGTGGACGAAAGGAGGTCGTTTTCGTCGTTCAACACGCGGACCACCACAAATTCCTGCACTGCAGCGTAAAATCAGTGTTACATTTGAAAGCAAAGCAATTGTTCGACGGTAGACACCTTCTTCTAGACAGTGCGTAGGAATGACACGGCGGAATCATAAAAATAATTACTTTAAACGATGTTTGTTTCTATGCTGCCTACGAGAACCAAGCAGCGATAGCAGCCGACAGAGTCGAAACGACCTCCTTTCCTGAGCTTCTCGGCGCTGCCGCTACGCGGCGTCGATTTCGCTGGAGTCGCGAATACTTTGTTTAACCTTAGGTCCGTGCGTGGCGGATGTTGTGAGCCGAAGGGCGAATCTAACGGCGAAAAAGGCACACCGTCATGGCGTGCTCTCCGCAGTTGATAGGACCAGCGGTATTCGCCGTTTTTCTGTGCGTGCTCCTCCACCGGCTCGTCCTATCTAGAGTGAAGAACGCCATGACGTTACGCTTTTAGAGCGCAGCTCTTAGGCGCCCCTTTCCGGCTTGAGCGATGTCGGCGTAACCGCGCGGCGCATTATGAGACGCGTGAAGTCACTGATGATGTCATCATTGACGATGACGTCACAGATACGTCATCATCATCGTGAAAATTACAACTCTTTTTTTTTATTTACAATAAAATTACAACTTTATTGGGCTTACGGGCACTGTTCTGTGTCTAGTTTACAAAGATAAATTGCAAGAACCTCGAGAGTTTTAATAAAATGAAACATTTTAGAGCGCAGCTCTTAGGCGCCCGATTTCCGGCTTGAGCGCCGTCGCCGTCGGCGTACCGCGCGGTGCATTTTGGAACGCATGACGTCACTGATGACGTCATCGGCATCGTCACAGATGACGTCACCAGTGATGATGACGTCATCGTCACGTGACCTTCGTGAGGCGACGCCGCTCGGAGGGAGGAGTAGCAGACAGGATGAGGAGGAGGGAGGAGGGGTATACCTTCCCCTCAATACCCTTCCCTCCTCCTCCTCAAGAGCTGCGCTTTAATTCAGCGTTACAGGGAGTTGTAAACGGCTTTCATTTTTGCGCTGTTTCATTGGACATTCAGCTCATAACAACAGCCACGCTCGGACCTAAGCTGAAAGCAAGTATAGTCAGCGCGGCCGGTGGTCAAAAAGGGAAAAATTTGGGAAGGGCATGTACACCTAGCGATTGTACAGGAGCGCTGCGTCACAGTTCGGAACGGCTCTCGGAGACTCGAGCTCGAGACCGAGTCCAATGATCGCGGCCGCGAATCGACTCGGAGTTGCAAAAGATTCCTCACAAGATTGCGCCACGTGTCAAACCAGACTTAATCGCCCGGTTGGTCGTCCGTTTGTTTACCCTTCCTACCCACCCACGGGTAGGGAGGGTAAACGTGTCCCCAACCGAACTGTACCAATGACGCCGCGCGCTTGGCTGCCCCGTCATTGCGTGCTGCCTGCACATTCTCTACGTTGGCTTTTAATTGGCGTGCCTCTTCTTGAGTTCCGGTGCGCCAGAAGACACATTTTGCAACACTCGCTCGACGTGCACCAATGCTTGTTGTTTGTCGGTGCCCTGCGACGGGATCGGGAGTAGACCCTTTGTAAAGATCGTACAGCCAAGCCTATACGGGCCGGCACGCGTGGGTCTATAAACATGGTAGAAAAACAAAAATCAAGCACTATAAAAAAATCGTTCTTGAAAGGTTCTTTGACGTCCCGACGACTTTTTCAGCTCCTGAAGAAAGGTGTCGCCTAGTGCCACTAAATAAGCTACGCTTCAGAGTAACGACACTTGTCTATATTGTGTCTTAAAATCATGGTTGCCAGTTATCTGAAGTTTTATCTGAAAGCACAGGAAGCGCTTCTCCGCCCTCCACAAATGTTTAAAGAGTTCGCGACAGAGGAAAGCAATATTACATGAGCTTCCTAACAACGAACTTAATGCTGAGGAAGTCGCACTTTTGAATCATGACGATCGGCAGTTGCGTCTGCTCTGCACAAGCACCAAAATGGCGGCGCCCACAACAATGTCGGGAACGGAGTGCCGGTACTCTAAGCGGAGCTCATTGAGTGGCTCTAGTTTTGCCTCAAGCACTATCGCCCCCTGGCGCACTATAAAAGCAACTGGACGATGATGGCTTATTTCGCATAAAAAAGGAGCGCAAAGGAAACCCCGTATAGTATTTTCACGAAGAACCCTTTTAGGGGGTTCTTAAAAGAGCTTTTTAAGGCGCATAATATGGACAAGCCGGAGAACCGCCAAGAGTTCTTTTAAGGCCAGGTTTTGATTTAAACTGTTACTTAAATCACGACTTGAATTGTGATCTCAGTCAGACCAGTTTTACCATAATGGTTTAAATCTAATCTTTCCCGCAAAGGAAGCGCGAAAATTATGTTTTAAATATGATTTATCTTTCATTTTATCTTTTTATGTGCATTTGTCTTGTATTTGAATGAATGAATCGTTGAGCAAGAAACATTTGCATAATGCTGAACATGAGGGAATAAAAACTCTTCTGTGCAAATCAGTGTTGAGCTTGATTTTAACTTCCACTTCGTTCGTTAGTTAAGTAACGTCCTAAGTCAGAACACAAAAGAAAGGATTAAAAAAAAACTAGAAAAGTGATCACCTATTGCAATCTAGTCAGAACTAAAAAACCTAATAAAGGTTTTAACTAACTAAAAAATCTAGTTATTTCTTTCCTATTCTAGTTGCAGCAATAAAAAGTTGCTAATTAGACATTTACAGTTAATATTTCTTCCGCATTATTATCAGTGATCCGACGAATTGACGAATCAATCTGACACGCTGAAAATACATATAGTAGTAGCATAACGAATCACTATTTATTTTCTAGCTACAGTAATATAAATCAAATTAATCTGAATTAAATCAAATAAATTTAATATATTTAATATATTAGAAAAAACAATCATGATTTTTTTTCTGCTTATAAATAAAAAAAGCAGCGTCGGAGCGATCATCTCACTCCTATGTGTTTCTTTCTTAGTATCTTTTACTTGTGTGTGTTTTTTTTTTTTTTCTTTCGAGACGACGACGACAAAGTGACGGATTTGCTGTTAATTACCTTTATTCTCATTTCTACAACCTGACCTGGAGTATCTGGATACAAAGATGGAGTACCCACTTATATTTTCTTCATTTCTGCATTTCCGCGCTTATTCTTTTTATTGTATGTTCTTTTCCACGCCACGAACCTCTGCGAAGATAGATGACGAGCCATACAACTTTTCCATCTAGTAAACGGACGTCACGTGACCACGTGCGCGAACACTCGGTCAACTTGATTGCCTACCTCTCTAGCCTTTGTTTCGATGTTTATATTTACTTTTTTTTTTACTTTGTAGTTTTGTTTTATCTTTATTAAAGCATGAGATACTGTTTTACGAAACCATCCCTTCCCAAAGTTTTGTCCGCTCGGGCATTTCCCGCCAAATTTAGCAGGGAAATGACGTCACGCGGCTTATACCTACGCCAATTCAGTTTCCCCGCTAAATTTGGCGAGCAAATTTATGTCACGTGACCTGACGTCACGAGACCTATGTACCAATTCCGCCTGACTGCTAAATTTAACGGTAAAATTGACGTCATATGCTCTTTGTAACACGTCAACTTCTCTGTTAATCCTTGCGGAAATATTAATAAAAATGTAGGTAGTTATTCACCCTTCGAAACGACTGTTTAATGTCTTCGAAACAAACTTAAACGATCGATCCTCGACTGCTGCATTTAATTCATTTTAGGACTTTGGGGATAAAGGTAGCCCTGTTATTTTTTTCTCCATCTCTCAATTTTATTTTATTTCTTACGCGATGGGCTATGAGTGCGTGTTTCTAGCCACAAAAAAGAGGCTGGAAACGAACAGATGCAACGGCTGCTGAAAGCTGGCCGTCTAGGCACACGAACCTGGATAAAAAAAAAAAAAACGACCAGCGATGAGCCACTGAAGCCAGGTTGAGCGATCGGTTTCTAATCTATCATTAATTACATTACACACTGCAAACAACCGTGCCTAGACTTGTTTTGTTTTGCTTTTTTCTCGATTTCCCAACTATCGTTAGCTGGGGGATCGATGGACAAGTTTGTTAGCGCATCTCATCTCGGAGCACATGGAGCGAAAGCTCGCTCTGCAGAACCCAGAGATGATGGGTTCAATTCCCACCCTTGTCCGCTTCAATTTGGATTAGCATGGATTGTTCCGGCGCGCAGTTGTGTGTGACTGCTACGCAAGGCACGTTAACGACCCCAGGGTAGCATTGGTACTGTACCAGCGTAATGCCTCATCTATACACAACGGAAACGCCACACGTCCACTGGGGCTGCCTAACTTCCAGCTGTCTGAACACACGAACGCGCACAACACAATTTGTTTCAGTTAAAACTAGTGCCACTAAATAAGCTACGCTTCAGATTAACGACACTTGGCCATATTGTGGCTTAAATCATGGTTGCCAGTCATCTGAAGCTTTATCTGAAATCACAGGAAACGCTTTTTTCCGTCCTCCACAAACGTTTAAACAGTCCGCGACAAAGAAAAGCAATATTACATGAGCTTCCTAACACCGAATCGAATGCTGAGGAAGTCGCACTTTTGAATCATGACGATCTGCAGTTGCGTCTGCCCTGCACAAGCCCCAATATGGCGGCGCCCACAACAATGTCGAAGAACGGAGTGCCGATACTCTGAGCGCAGCTCATTTAGTGGCTCTAGTTAAAACTTCACGGAGCGAATTATGCGACGAAGAACTGACGAACTTCGCCCGACGGCACGCTCGCTTTGCGCCAGACGTAGCAGACACTCTGCTAATGCCACGCGCAAAGCAAAAGCCGCCGGTCAAAGTCCGTCGAGTTTTCGTAGCATATTCTACCCATGGAGTCCAGCCTTCTGCCTGGGTTTCTGCCTGGCGTTGAATAAACGTAGCGCGGTTCTGGTAATAAACTTGACTTTTAGGTCGTAGATACGGCGCTCATTTCTCAGAGCAGAGACAAACAAAAACAAAAGCGCCCACACGCAAGTCTGTTGTTGCGCCAATCATGTTAGCAGACCGCTGCCGTATAGGTATAGAAAATTTGATTGTTTTACTCTTTATTCGTGTGAGTTTATTTTTCAAGTTCATTATTCTTCCATTCGTTTTTGGCCACTGTTGTACGAAGTTTTAGAGCGACGCGTTGAGAAACAATCTTACGCGGTCTTCAAATCATGGAGTTAATATGGTAATCTAGAGGGAAAGTTCAAAAATACTCCAAAAGCCGGGAGACGACATAATTAAAATAAGAGCATGTGCACCGAATCGACACAAGAGATAACACAATTTCATTAGACGTTTCGCTTCCCATGCGGGACGCATCTTCCGTAGTTACAAAGCAAATGCAAGGTTCAGCCTCCAGTCAACGCTATTCATCAGGAATGTCCGTGTAAGTTTCGATCAGAATCGTGTAGCCACGATTCTAGAAGTTTTCGGTGCCCCCATCTATCCTCCCTCGCCAGGGTCGTGGCGGCCCCAAAGTCAAAAGAACGCCCCATCGTCCACGCATGGTCCACAAGTTCAGTCGCGTCGCGTGGGATACGTAGGTGACGTCACGCTTGTGTTCTTTGACTCTGGTCTCTCTCCTCCGTCCTGTTTCACAAACTTAGAACACCGGGCAGGGAAAGGTCCCATGCATTTGGGGACGGTTGCGAATGGCGGTGCATATGACGAGGACATCGGCGGCCCCAGTTGGCGGTCCCGATGAGCCTATGTCGCAGGCGACGCCTTAACATGCACAAACAAGCTTCAAACAATCATCCGTAAGGACTGTACCTCGTTCTTCTTCAGCTACCTTTGCAGGAAAACGCCGGAATCGCGCGTTGCATAGGACTCAATAAAGTTGGCAAGCGCTCGAGCAACTTCAAACTCGTCGCGCCAAAACGAATACCCCCCACCTTTCGTCTGCTTGCTTTCTCCGCCCTTCTGTCGCTCTGTATCTCATTCTTTCTCTTGGAACCGCCGATGTCAGCTCCCATGATTTGTTGCGTTCTGCTCCCGCGTCTTTAACCCCCTTGCTTCAAATGGCCAAAGATATATTTGAGCCGCACGGTAGAAAGCCACGTATAGAGACGCTTACACCGCGTTCTCTTACGATAGTCAAAGCGTCTCGTGTGGTCCTGGCAAGCGGAGATACACTACGCCGTAGGTTTCTCGTTAACGGGAGAACCTAAACCGCTCGGTTAACCGGCCAATTCAATTATTCAAGCGACGCCGACGCAGTGGAGCCTCGTTCTGGACTCGCTAGCGCGCAGAAAGCGTCTTGCACCGGACGGAGGCGTCCAAATAATGCATGAGGAGGGGTGGCGGTATCCGATTGCGTCGCGCCCTTGTTACAAAATTAAAAGTAATGAGAATGGGCGCATACATCAAATGGCTATGAAAAAGTGCTATCAAATTTCCACTTTTTTTTTTTTTTTAAGGCACGCATGCAGCGCTTTTTTACGGAAACCCTTGTAATCCCAAAAATGTGCCTGTCCGTCCGTCCGTCTGTGCGTTTGCCCGCTAAGTTTAGCGGGGAAAGTGACACTACATGATTCTACACACCAATTCATTACTCTGGAGGAGAAATCCTAAAACACCGATTCGGTTTTACCGCTAAATTTAGCGAGGAAGTTGACGTTACGCGACTATGAACAAGTTCGGTTTTAGCCGCTAAATTTAGTGGGAAAACCGCTACATTTAGCGGGTTCCCCGCTAAATTTGGCGGAAACAATTGACGTGACGTCACGCGACGTACTCGTACACTCGTTCAGTTTGCCCCGCCGTTATACTCCAACTCCACTTTCTGACGTCACGCCACTCCGGTGGCGCTGCTGTCGACTCCGCGCATGCGTGGAAGCATGCGAATCTGGTTCCTGCACAAGAACAGTGTCCATATTCAATGTGGGCAAAACGGGGCCTTGTTTGTAAACCGTGTCTTGGTGTATGCGTTTGACGGGGGGGGGAGGGGGGGAATTGAGGAACAATAGCTTCGGCCGTGCAGTACCCAAAACGACTGTTTAAAGTCTTTTGCAAAAATTTACACGATCGCTCCTTAAAAATGCTCTATTCCACGTGTTGTAGAGCATTGTGGATAAAAGTCCTGATATATTTTCTTTTTTTTTTAAGGTAAGACTACAGCCACAGCTTTGTCTTCAGGAATTGACGAATAAACCTGACAGAGGTGATTCTACGGTGTAGGCCTAACGAGTCATATCCACTTTTAGATAAAAACGAGTCTTTTAAAACCCAATTTTGCAAGCTCCTACGCTGTAATTTAGCACGAAGGGTGTGGCTGGGTAGTGCATTTCTTTCTTCAAAAAATCAAGAAACAAGCTTGCCTCCATCCACAGTTGCAAGTGAAAAAAAAAAATTATCGGAGTTAAACTTTAGCAAGCGGTTACGTGGGCCATCCTATTGGACAAAACAGGGAACGACGACAAATTCGCACTTATTTTCTCATATATATTTCCCCTCTTCGTTCACAATATTACTACGGCTGCACTTGTCAATCTTCACTGAATCTTCCAAGGGAAGATTAAGTGAAAAAGAAAGGGAAAGAGAACTAGCCAGCTCTCTTTCCCTTTCCCTTTCCCTAACTTTAATGCAACAAATTCAATAATCGCCTTCTCCCCTCTTCGTTCACAATATTACTACGGCTGCACTTGTCAATCTTCACTCATTCTCATTATATATACAGTGCAGCCTGTCCCTATGGGGAGGAGTGGTTCCCCAGACATCTTGGAAGACGGACCCTTTCTGACATTTGCAAGCTGCGATGACGTGCCACGTCACTGCCTCAATTCGGAACTACCGCGGGCCTCAAATCAGCAACGACTGTCGTCCACCCAGTTAAGCGAATTCGAAACTAACAGTACACAGAGAGCTGGTCAAAACTTCACACATGAGTGTGAAACTTCACAAAACTTCACACATGAAGTGTGAAGTTTTGAGGCGTTGTATCTGCGCATCTGGTCGCCTGGTGGTCTTGTGTTTTTAATCTATATGTGTGTAATTTGTTCAACAAGTTTCTTTGGTTCACTTTTCTTTCAATAAACTTCAGTTGCGAGTCAGCCGCTGTCCTGTCGTATTCTTTACCCGTTCTTCGTCCCTGTTTATCCGAGGCTGTTTTCCATCATGTTTAACTGTTACCAACTGGCCCAAATCACCACCCTGATTCAACGATGATAATCCCCGTAGAAAATGGAACGAGGGGGACAAAGGACAAGCACAAATCTTCGAACGCATAATAATATTTGGGGTTGTGTGGACATTTATACAGGGAGTAGCTGTTCAGCCATTTAAAAGTTGCGAGGAGTCACTCGCTGTAGATGAGCAATTTAGCCAGTGCAGTAAAACCGCTAGCCTGGGGTTTTTAACGTGCACCACGCAGTAGTGATACACGATCGCACGCCGGCACGATGCTCATCCAGATCGGAACGGGCATGGGTGGGGATTGAACCCGTGCTCCGATCTTCTTCAAACGCAGCTATAGATGACTCGTGCGTGACTGAAAAAAATCCATTTGGTCCTGGTATCGAACCAGGGACCTCTCCATTTCCTGTGGAGCGCTCTACCAACTGAGCTAAGCGAGAGTTAGACGTCAGTCAGTAGAGCAAACGGGTTTTTACTACCTGCCACCAGTCTAACCCCAACAAGGGCAGGCAGTGCGTCAAAGGTGGCTGCGAATGTCGGAACCACCATCCTATAACGTTTCTTCAATTTTTTTTTTTTTTTTTTTTTTTTAGATTTTGAAATTTTGAGAAACGATTACGTAGATTACGTTGCTGCGACCATCGGCTTCGTGCATCTGCCAATCCTTTCTACCAGTATTTCTCGTTGAAGGTGTCGGCTTTCGAAAGCAGATTGAGGAAAGAGGGCGACAAAACAAATGACAAATGATGCATACACCGAGAGGACGAGGCCTTTCTTTATAGTATAAAGAGGTCCATACTCCTGTTGCAGATTCAGAGCGACCGACGCCGACGGTAGACGATACGGACAGTGAACCGATCAAGCAGAACCAAAAGTGCGTCATCGCGGCGCTCGTTGACTCTGACGGTTTGAGTTAAGATAGCGAGGGATATCAAACGCACAAAAAAAAAAAACACGCGCCTAATGACGCTGTGCTTTTGCCGCTGCTGGATTGGCATGTATTGAATGGTAGCGACAACTGCGATTGGACGTGAAGTGAAACGGAGTATGGATTTATATCATAGAGGTTCCTTGTTTTCGGAGTTTATTTTGCGTAAAGATTTTTTTCGGAGTTCATTTTTTGTTGAAAATTAGAGGTTTATTGGAGTTTATAATTGTTAGGCTCCCCGGTTCTCTGACATTGTGACCTTCATTTTACTCTGTTCCCAACTTTAAAAAATTCAAAAAGGACAAACAATCAAGTCCGGGTACGATACCCCGTTGTCCCGAAGGAACCATGATGAGACAAAAGGCAAAAACAAAAAAAAAATATTTTTTGTCAGTAGTTCTTGATTAAAAAAAAAAAAAGACTGAAGTGGCTAGGAAGTATTCACTGGACGCCATATTTGTGGGTGCTGTTTAGAGCGCATGCTCAGAACGAGCTCACATCAATAGGCTGCTAAGACCGGCACTCTTGATGGTGCGGAATGCACGTTCCAGAAGAACTGTGGAAGCTCGCCATCAGCACGCGCTCAGCATTCGCGCACACAGCTATGGCCGCCAGTGAATACTCCCTATATTACCCAAGCATCAAGGAGAATGCAGGGATTGGTGTTCCACGCGCCGCACGTGCTGGCCTCAGCAGCAGTTACTTTTCTAAAGCAAATACCTAAAACCAATGGCATCTTGCACACGCGTTCGTCAACGCTTTATTTTGGTTGTTTGCTTCGAATCTTTCATGCGGGGAAGGCGTGCGCGTGTGTTGCGTGGAACACCGATCCCTGCATTCTTCTTGATGCTTGGGTAATATAGCAAATGGTCTATTGGAGCACGACCTCAACTATGAAGTATTCAGAAACCCCCTTGAGCACAACGGTCTAGCTTTATAAAACGTACCAGGAAAAAAACCACAACAACAAGAACGACTGCAGCTCAGGCACAAGGAAGAGTGGACGCGGTGCCTCGACACCCAGTCAAGAATGAAATATTGACAAGCTTTCTCGGAGATTCGCTAAGACACCGTGGTACTCAGCTGGGTGGTATTTGCACTGAACGTTGCGTACTCAAGAGTGTAAAAAACCAAGGAGCGCTGAACGAAGGGCAAAGCTCTCACGCGAGGTTGTCTTTCGGAGCCTGCAAATACTCTAAAGTGGTTTCGTGTTGCTCCGAAACGGTGGACTGAGACGGAGGGCCGAATTATTTACGGGATACTATAGTCAGAGTCGACCCGTTGCCTCAAGCCAGAGAATTCGGCCAGCTTGTTTCGGACATCGCAAGGATAGGGGGATTCCTGCGACGTTGTTCCTGAGGCAGCGTGAGTGTTTACGTCAAGAGCTTGAGACGACAGACGAAATCGCCTCCGACGATACGTTCCCGTCATGGAAACTTCCTGGAACTTTAAGGGAACGCCTTGGTAAGATATGAAGCGGGCGAGGGCAGTGGTAAGGGCCGAGCCTCGTTAACGCACTAATTGCAGTCAGGTTTTTGGTTAAAAAAGTTCTTATATTGTGTGTTTGTTTTCTTTTAAACTCAAGTTCAGCCATGACAATTATCTCGAAAGTATCAATTGAATGTAAAAAAGCTCAAACTAGGCATCATCAATTCTTCGATCAATCAATTTATGCTTCGCTGTGTGCCAACCAGCTGACAGGCCTCACTCAGTATGTGTGCGTGTACTTGAGGTAAAACAAAAAACAAAAAAAACTCAGACGCCCAATACAGTCGACGATCATATTACTTTAGTTTTCCATGCCGCCGCCACAGGTCGTTTTATTAACAAAACCATCAAAGTAGAAAGGCATGGGCTTCTGCCCATTTACTTGGGTGAATGATATTCCGTAATAGCTCGTCGCATTATAATTATAACGCCCTTAAGTAACACCGCAAGTAAAAAAAAAATATCTTTGTTACAAGCCAACATACACCCTTCCTTTTGTACCTGCTTTTGGTTAGAGCCTTGCCAAAATCTGAACGTATTTGGCTGTATACAATACTGGTGGCCGTACCTTTTCCTCGGTAGTTAAATCGTTTTTCTGCGGTCAAATGCTTTCACTTTTTCGTTGGGGGGGGGGGGAGGGGGGGGGGGATGCTGTTGTCTTTCTTTGGGTGGGGTTTCTGGTTATGGCACTAGCTGAGCTTGTTATTTATACTTTAGTTTTATTGCTTTAGTGCACAGCTTCCGTCATTGTGATATTACGTGTTTCCGTTTTCACACATCCCATTTCGCTTTCCCTTTACTTCCAAGTGACTTGCTACTGCTAATTGTGTGCTCCAAATTTCGCGCGTGCTCTTCTAGATATTCGGAACGCTCCTTTCTCTCTCCCTCATCCACACTCCCTTTTTCTTTCTGCGTTTTGTCGTTGTTCCTGACGATCCTCCCTAATTAGCTCTCAAACTAAGCGACGTGTGAGAATTGCAATGTGTCATGAGAATCGCTAATTTTCGCGCCGAGTAGGTAATGGCATGTTTTGTTTTCTCGCTCGACTGCGCATATAACGTAAAAGGAATAAAAAAGAAAGTGTTACTGTCGCCATCCTGATATGATATCTCGTTAAGAGCACGTGCGCACGTAGATTCGTGTTTCTGTATAACTTTCATCGCAGGATGTGTTGCTGCACTTTTCGCCGAGCGTTAGCGACGTTTTTCTTTTCGCTTCAGAGCATCAGTATGTCTGAGCATTCCACGTAGATCTCGAAGCTGCATTTACATGAATGCAGCTGTGTTTTGTCGAGACAGTTATTTTGGGCCGGGTCAATTCAATTCCATTTATTTTTGTTGAGTGCATAGGCGTAGAAAAGACGGGAATAAATGCCACACAGTGTTGCTTGATACGTCCCTGCCTCCTAAAGGATTAGACAGCTTTGTCAGCACATATATTTATCAAAGTTGTACGATATCGGGCAGAGACAAATGAACCCAAGTTCGTAAATAAGAAACAAGTTTAATGTTCTATTTCATAAGTTTTTTTGATTGTAGACGGGACAGTGCAATGTAGAATTTGCAGTTCCTTAATTCGTTCTTGCATGCGGCACTCTCTAAAAGCCTAGACGAGGCATATGATAGAAAACCAGTGATGTCAATATTCACCGCTGCCGGCCAGGCTCATCCACTCTATTCTGTACAGTCATAGACGTCCTCAATCAATCCTTTTCGAAACTGTCGTTTCTAACAAAACTTTCAACCTTTCCACTCTGGTGGAGAAGGAAGAGCAGCGGAGCTGTAGCTTGTTCTCGGCGGTGTCTTTCCAGGCGACCGATCTGCTCTTCTTTCGCAAGGAAATCTGAAGCGCTCGACGCAGTGGAACTTGAGGCGATAGCGGCCGCGCGGCGGTTGCGAAACCATTCGCGCTGCTGCGCACATCGCCGCTCGTTCCGTTCCCGCTTTTCTTCCTCCGAAAACATGCTGCCACCATCTAGAAGCGGCGGCAGCAACCAGTTGTCTGGTTGCCGAGGCTGGAAAGGCTGCCGCGATCTATGAGCGACGGTGGCAAGAAGACAACCGGCAAACACAACACTCTGGACAGCTCCCGCCATCTATGAGTGACGGCGACAGCCAGAGTGTTTTGTCGACCACGCGTGTTGACATTTGTTTGGTACCGGACACGATCCTGGGAAAACTAGCCTTTAACAGCTCCGCTGTAATATCCCATCTCATTCGTCAACAACGTACGTCAACGCGGTAACACTGAGAAGCTGTTCAGCGTAAAGGTCATTGGTTACGACCTTTAATGAGTATTGTGATTGGCTCATTTTCAGCAACCTATTGTAGTTAATCAAATAATAGTTCGATGTGCGCCCAAGAACATCACTTGGAGAACATCCAATAGATGTATGAACAAAGAAACAAAATTTAATATGATGTGGCCTTCATGACCGTGACTATAACGTTACATAAAAATAACGTTCATATGCAGGGCGTTTGTAAGAAAAGAGAACCGTGTTATTCGGCCCGCGTAAACAGGCTATGTATCCCAGAAAGCTCAAACTCCATGAGAATGATACTCTATAACGGTTGGGATAGGACGCGAAAGGCTGAGTACACGACGTGACTTGGATCAAAAAAAAAAATTAGAAAGACGAAATGTCTCTATGAGCCGACATCCACCTAAACCTAATATTGTCAAAGCAAGAACTGAAATTGTCGACGGATGTGGAATTCATATCCCTTGTCAGCAAAGAATAGATTCTTTTTTTTCTTTTGCAGAAATGTTGTGTTGTTTTGTGTTTTTTTTTTTTTTTTTTTTTTTTAACTAGAATAGATCCTACAAGTGCCAACGATATCATATTTTAGTTTTTAGGTTATTAAACTTAGGCAAACGTCGGTTCAAATCGATTCTTTTTCTCCTTTATTTTTTTTTTAATTTAGGTAACGTCATGTTCTCAAGCTTTCGCGTTCTATGTTAACCTTTAGCTTTACACTCTCACGAAGTTCGGGCTTTGTACTATTCGTAGCTTATTTAGGCGGCTCAAACAACATAATTATCTTGTTTCATGAACGCCCGGTAGTTTCTCCGCATGAACAACTAAAGACATCATAATTTGGCTAAAAGCAAAACTTTCCAAATGACCAAAAAAAAAACAAAAAAATTAGTCCAGTAAGGCGCGATGGATATAAACCTACAATATTTTCTAATAAATGTATCAAAATTATCGTAAATGCTGAAATCTAAGGCTTTGCATCAGCTAATGAATACTTAGCATTTGTGTATAAATTCAGTCAAACAAAAACCTCCCAGTATTGAACGAAATGCAAGAAAAAAAAAAAACTAAACATTTCGCCCGAAGTTGGTTTTCACATTAAGCAGTATTCCAGAGCCTGTCTATTGCGTCTATTTGCGTAAAAAAAAAATATGACCCAGCATATTACAAGCTTTTACCAAAAGGTCCAATAAATTGAGTGTTTCATTAGCTCGGATTGAATTTCTCATTCAAGTTATTAACCTAACATATAATCCGCCTTTAGATATTTCTTTGTTTTTTTTTCTCAGAAACACGACACCCGGATCATTCGCAAATACAGCTTAGCCGACGTCTATAAAACCTACTTGCCTTCGGACTTTTCAAATGACGACGGTGCACGACGCTATTTGAACGAATGAAACCGACGCTAGCGTCGACTACTATTCTTTTACGAAAAGACGACTGCTGTCAAAATTACTTGTTGACGTGGCAAGTGGCAACAAAAAACCCACAAAAACCGGAAAGTCATGGTGTCGGATGTCGCGATCTTGGCGGCTGGTCATGGAAATGCTGGCGAAAAGCACGAGCGAACGCGAGTGTCGCTGTCGTCGCGGCGTCTTAACCTCTGGCTGCCGAATCTTCCGTGGACTGCCACACTGAAGAGCAGTGTGCAGCAGAACAGGCGTCTGCCACATACACCAGCGCTGCTGGGACACCACCAGGATCGCGACGGGCGACAGCATGTGACACTTTATGACGTCACCCGGCGTAAATCGAGGGATCGCCTTTTTGGACGCGGTAAGAAACACCATGTCAGAGACGCGTTTTAGGCACCGTTCAGCTACACAACGACCACGCGATATCCGTGGTTCGAATGCGGCGTGCCTAAGTTTCCTCCTTAAACTCGTTGCCACGCGGCATTCGAAGCAGGGACCTCGCGTTGACTCGCGTTCCATTTTGTCTGCCAACTCTTTAGTGTGACCCCGGCTTAGCGGTTAGCGAGGAGGAAAGAAGCGAGGCCGCTTCCCCTCATTCTCAAATTCTCCCGGAGGACAGTGACGACAGAGACCTCACTTCATCGCGCCCTTCTTTTCCAAAAGTACGGCCATTCGTTTGAGATATCGATGTATGACTGATGTTTTGGAGTTCGTAGCGTCCCGTTCAACGCTTCTACGGCCTTATTTTGCGAAATCCAAATTTCGGTTCAGTATCCCTTTAAGCGGTTCTCACACTGCGAATACAACATACACGGGACAGTGTAAAGATACTGTCCGAGGCGTATTTGTTCCTCGTATGACGGTTACGTAACACTGGTCACGCAAAAAACGCTCTGCAGAGACGTTCGCAGCATATGCGGAGTGCAAGTTCGTCTACTACCTTTGCAGGGGTTGCTCTGACGTTAAAACGCCGAGCTCTGATTGGCTCTAATTGGAAGGATGGTGGCTAGACCTCAATGATATAGCTGCCTTGAGTACTACCCCCTATCCTTCGATCAGAGCCAATCAGAGCTCGGCGTTCTGACGTCACCGCTACCCCTGCAAAGAAAGCAGAGGAGCTTGCGCTCCGCATAGTATATACGTTCAAAACAAACATGCTTCGAACATACTTGAAGTGTGTCGCTAGGTAATTCTATCGTCATATGTCTGCCTACGGTGCCTAAAACGCTCTCCGACTAAAACGTTTACCACGTTCAAAAAAAAAAAAAAAAAAAGTGGCCTCTTTATGTTTGTTTGATGACGTCAAAAAAAAAACATTAAACCGTCTCCGGTCGCCATCATAGCGGTGTCCCGTCAGCGGTCATGGATGTGGTTGACGGCTGTTCTGCTGCAGGTATCTCTCCAGCTCGACGCAGTCCACGGAAGCTTCGGCAGCCAGAGGTTGGGACGCGGCGACGATAATAAAACTCACGTTTGCATTTTTTTTTTTTTTTTTTTTACAGTGGAGTTGTTAAGGGCTAGTTTTTTCAGTGTCGTGTCCGCGGGCAAACAAATGTCGAAACAATACTCCGGACAGCTTCCGCCATCTATGAGCGATGGCGGCAACGAGACAACCGGCTTGCCGGTTTTCTGGTTGGCGTTGTCGCTCATAGATGGCGACAAACTTTCCAGCCTTTCCACTCTGGCTTGCCGACTTGCGGCCGGCCATTACTTCATTCGCACCATAGTACAACTTCGCTGGTCTTCCCTTTTCACCAAAGTAAAAAAAACTAAAAGTTGTTTTTCTGTGTTTTTTTTTTGTATTTTTACGACCAGCCGCCAGAAACGCGACGTCCGACAACGTAAAGTTCCGTTGTTGTTGTTGTTGTTGTTGTATTTTGTGACGTCATTTGTTGACATTTGGTAAGCACTTTCGATGTATGGACGGGATAGGACGCCGAAGATTCCAATCGGCAGAGACGTGTTACAGGCGCCATACTGCTGCGAACACCATGTCATCCCTAGCAAAAAAAAAAACAGTATAAACTGGATTATAAAACAGGAAATCAAACTGAATTTCAGGTTTCCAGCAAAACAATCAGTAATATTTTCTGTCCCATAATCCAGTTTAAACTGTTTGTTTGTTTTCGGTAGGGATTTGTATGATGTACCAGCAGTGTAGCAGCCAGCGGCTGGATGGATGGATGGATGTTAATGGCTACAACCTTTGTAACGAGCGGTAGCTTGCGCCCCCTAGCCTAGTTGCTTTGAGCTCTTAGTGTCGATGCGCCGGGAAACTGAGGAAGAAAAGGAGACGAGATCGCGCGGCGGCCGCCAGAACGCCGAGCTCAGTCTGGAAGAATTAGTGAGCAGACCTAAAACAAGCAGCCATCATCTCCACTGCTGTACCCCTCGAACGCGTTTGAACGCGGAATGCCGGCGTCCGGCGTTTGGATCTCGCATTCTAACACGTTCGACGAGTGTACCGGAGATAAAGGCAGCTAGCTCTAGGTCTACCTAGCCTAGCTCTACACACTACTCTTTCCTATACCAGAGCACGGCGTTCTGACGTCCACGCGCGCGCTATCGTCTCCTCTTCTCCCTCGAGTTCGCGGCGCATAGAATTCGCTTTGATCTTCTTCCAGTATGTAGCCTACACGTACGAAGAGGTGCCATGATGGATGAAGCAAAACTCGGCATAAAAAGGGCGGGAACGATACAAAAGCAAGAGGGGCAGACACTGTCGCGTTCACAAAAGCAGGGAGTTGGAGAGCACTATGGAAGAAAAACAAAATGGAAGACCACACCGGCGCCGCCCTTTGAGAGTCGTTATCTCTGCGGCGTCATGCGCCGTGATGAATTTCCCCACCGAAACTGATTAGTCGGTAACAAAAGAAGCCCTTCCTTTCTTTTTTTGTGCCAACGCAGCGAGAATGTTATCCCCATGTATTGATCAACAGCAAAGTGGGTCATTCCATTAACGTGACGAAAGGGCCCAGTCTTCCCTTTCGTTTTCCCCCAATTTCCCACTTTAATCCTCGTCAATACGATTGAACGGCGGGTGGACGCTTTTGTGTAGACACTTCAAACTGTGCGTGTGTATGTGTGTGTGCGTGTGTGTTCCTGAACATCGACTTCTGAACACCTAGAAGAGCTTAAACACACAAATAAACAAAGACGTCGTTTTGTGTGTGTGTCTTAAAAATAATTTTAAAAAAAATTTCGGGTCGGAAGATTGACTTGTTTATGACACTTTGTAACACTAGTAAAAAAGAAAAAAAAATGTTTTTACACATTTTTGGTTTATAGCCGAAAATTGACAGTCGTTCGCGTTGTGGAAAAGCCTGCATTCTAAGATATGAACAAAGTCGGTATCACATGTGCACAGTCGACAAGAGGCACTCATTGAATTTTCGTCGTGTCGAACGTGTCGAACAAACACAAATCGAACGTGTCGATTTGTGTTTGTCCTTTGTCCCTCTTGTTCTCCTCCTCCAGGGATTATTTTCGTCTGACCTGAAGTGGTAAAATATGTTTCTTCCGATTGTAACCACCAGACGACCAACTCATACGATCTCTAACTTCATTAATGTTATTGCGCGTTTATTCTTCGTTCGTTTGTTTTTCGTTGTTATTCTACCATTTTGACACGTATGATTCTTAAAGTGTTTTGATGTCGGATGTATGTATTTTTGGTTTGTGACTGTCCATGCTGTGGTCTGCGTCATGTGGGTGAGTCATCGGACTGAGAAGCATTTTGCCACCGAACTTCCTGTCGAGATTTGTCACTCAGCAACATAGTAAGCATAAAATATTACTCGGGTAAAATTGTTCGCAAGAAGTATGCTAAATATCGGCAATCGCGAACGCGAACCGCGTTTATCGCACATGACCCCCTCCTCCCCCCCCCCCCCCCCTTCCCCCGTTTATTTTTTTAAAGCATGAATATGCTTTTTAACGGTACCCCCGATCCCAAAATACTCTCGGTTCGTTTGTCCGTCTGTGCATTTTCCGCTACATTTAGCGGAAAAATCGCGTCACGTGATGTCACGTGACCTATACATCTTGGAGAAACTGAGGGCACGGGACCTATACGTCAACTCAGTTTCCCGCTAAATATGGCGGAAAAATTCACGTCTCCTGACCCGGACACAGTTTCAGTTACCCGTTAAATGTAACGTCAAAATTTACGTCTTGTGACCCAGACACCAATCCAGCTTCCAAGCTAAATTTAGTGGGGAAAGTCGACGCCACGTTACATGACGTCACGTGACCTTCACAACCATTCAGTTTTCCCGCTAAATTTAGCAGCAAAAATACACGTAACGTGACAGACCAACTCCCTCACCAATTCCCTACAGTGCATTTCAAATATTATAAGTGGCTGTCATTTTTTTTTTTTTTTAATCTTTGGTGTACGTTGTTTTGCGTTTCCGAAATGGCTGCCATTTTTTTTTTCTTTTTCAATCTCAGGTTTTTATTACTTTACATTCCCGAGCCCCTAATGACATCCATCCCAAATTCATAAAAGCGCACAGTGTAGCTGTATACGACCGTCGATAACTAGCGCTGAGGACGAGCCGGAAACGTCGGCTGACACCTCGACGGTAATCTCGGGCCGATTGCTCAATCAAGGAACCGTCATGTTTGCACAGATTGTGATAGCGAGAGAGGGGGGGGGGGGACATATCGACCCCATCATACCGGGTGTCTGGAACGAAACAGAACCCCGTTTTTTTGCCACGCCAAAAAAAAAAAAAAAAACTACGCATCGGCCGAATGCTCAGTCTCCACCATAATGTGTCGCTAGGAGCTAGAATCGGATGAATAAGTTTTTTTTTAGAACTTCCCGAAAACTGATTCAAAGTAATGCTTTGTGATGGCTCCTCGCACCTCGCGATGCAAGCGCGGATCCATAGACCACGTGACTCCAATCCAGCGTTTAGAGCCACTTTCATATCTGGGCACACTGGAGGACGGTAACAAAAATAACGCCCTCTACAAAAATGTTTTTTTTTTTTTTTTTTTTAGCAGTCGAGTTTGACTCTGGAGTTTTCAGACATCCTTTTTTTTTAGGTTTCGGCAAAAAACACTGTAGTTTCTTATACAAAAAAAGCGCCACTTTTATATAGCATGTTGAGCGTGAAATAGCTAAAATGTGTACAGTACAACTAAATTCACGTTATTTTACTTTAATACAAAACGGAGTTTTACGTGTTTTAAGCCAGCTTGAGTATGACACCACTGTAAAACTGTGGTGAGAAATATTGTTCAAAAAGGTAAAGCATCGATGCATTAGAAACAACAAGCAATGGCAGCGCTACAAGCCACGACAAATGCGCTCTTCACTGATTCCTAAACCCACACGACAGCACACCAAAACCACCGCAGTAGTGGGTTTTATTTTATTTTTTTTTTAACTGGTTCCAAACATATTTTATACGTAAATATAATTACGAAAGTATATTATCATAGTTTTTAAAATGTTACACAAACTGCAAAATTGGCTTTTTTGAGCCGGGTTAGGAAGCAGAAAACTGTTGAAAATAAATCTACTATCTACGACAAATTAATTGTTTTCTCAAAAAGTCAGTGTCCTTTCTTCTGTTTCCAAACACTAGCGCGTCGACTTTACTTTTTAGAGTACCTATCCAAGAAAGAAACAAAAACACCCAACTCCTTGTTCAGTTTAACTGAATAACGCTACGTCGCAATCCTCATATCTCGTAGCCACATCATCTTTTGAGTTCCCATGCTTCCGGACAGATTTCTTTTTTCTGGCATTGAACACTCAAGCACACAGCATTCAAGGCATGCTCGCGTGCCTTGGGTGCTGATTTAATCTGTGCACGCCCGGTCTTAAATCCATCTGAGATCGCAGAAAAAAAGATGTCCCCGAGAATAACCACGCCATCTTCACAAGCTATTGCTTTGTGTCCTCATTTATTTTTAATACAGAGTGCTTTCGAGGACTCCCTTATATATATATATATATATATATATATATATATATATATATATATATATATATATATATATATGAGAGAGAGAGAGAGAGAGAAAATCAGAGGGAGAGGAGAAAAAGAAACTTGACAGAACTTCGAATAACAACAACCACAATAAATAGAGGGGCTATCCATCGAGACAGGGTGATAAATATCGCCACCGAAGTGCGAACCCACTTCCGCATCTTTTGAGTAGACCGCTCATTGTGTCAAAAAGTGTCAAGTTTCGCGAAGTCCATTTTCCGCCTGAGCTTCCTTACTCCTTCTTTTTTATTTTGTTGTTTTTTTAAGAAAGTAGTTCTTTTGCGTGGCGGTAAAATGGCCGCGGGACAAGTTTTCGTTTTAGGACGCGGCCGAAATAAGCTGTGAAGCCCAATTTTCAAATCGAAATAAAAACAAATATGCCCCTTTTTTTTTGTACCTTCATGTTGTATTTATACCAGCAAAGCTGACACGTGAAGTACGAGTTTCCAAAAATGTGTAGCAGCGTTTGTGTTTTATTCTTTAATATTTGTTCTATTTGGGACAAATTTTCTTTTTCTCTTCAATACGAACCGTTAAACGTTTCAAAAACGATTTGAATTCGTCATGCCTCAGAACCGATTTCCATATCTTTCTTAAACGTTCCTCGAGAAACTTGAGAAAGCATCAATTTTGAAAATGTTTCTTCTGCAAGTTTATTTAAAGCAATTTTTTTTTTTCTTTTTGTCTACTCTTGTTACGAAGTTGAGCTGTCAGCTTGCTTTTATAGCGCAAACCTACGCGGCTGGGAAACTTGACGTCAAACTGTACAAGCGAGCAGGTAATAACCTACCGGGATTCTTCAACCCGGGTAGGTTCTTACCTACCTAACCTTCGGTTGATTACATTGCTCTCGCGAGAAATATAGTCAAGCAATACTGTCCAAGTAGTTCAAGAAGCGGTGACAGCTCGGAGAAATATTTTGGCTCTGGCAGGCGCTTCGTCACTCTATATGAACTAGACCACTTTGCTTTCTTTCAGTGATGAAAAAAAATTTACGCCAAAAACGTTTTGAAAATATATACTTAACTAAAGTGTGGCCTCGCCCGCCAACGTATTGATCATGAGAAGTAGTGCTAGTCATCTTCTCAAAACAACTGTAGCTTATATTTGTCATTAAAAAAAAACGAATGAAAAATAAGGTGGCGATGTGGGCGAGTTAGGGAACAGCGCTCCTCCTTCTTTGTACTTCGCTCGCCCTGCCTCATCTCTGGCGTTTTTGTTGTTTTGCGCGCTGTTTCATACATTGAATGAAAAAAAACTTTCACCGCGAAAAAGTAGTGTCACTAGACTTCCAGTGTTATAATCGATCAGTATGTTTCTGTTTTTTTTTGTTTTTTTTTTCTAATGTTGGGGCTTGGGGCAACTTTGCAGCTTATATGCAAATATTTTTATTTTGGCGTGAATATGTTTTAGGACTTGCAGAATACAGCCATAAAAGTTTGGTTACGAATTTTACGACGTATATATTTATAGTTAGAACAGCTTAGAGAAATGTTTATCAGCCCTTTAAAGATAACATTTTTTTTTTTTTTAAGAACGTCTAGCACGTCTTATTTTTATGTTCCACTGCACTCAGGGGTTTGATGAGGAACGGAATAGCTTATTTTACGTTTCTCTTTTAGGTTTGTGGGCATGCTACACGTGTGCATAAGAACATGCTTGTTTGTTGTTTTGCTCGTAAAATGCACCCAGAAGATAATAAAAAAACAATAAAAAAACCGACATTATGTTTATGAAAATTGAGATTAGGTTCTACAAGCTTACACATTTTCATTCGGTTCTCTTAAATATTGCGGTAATAAGAGCTTTCCCGCGGCGCATGTCTTTGAATCTTTTCACTGTAATCAGCCACAGTTTTAATGGCAAATGAACGGTTCGCAAATGACGCCGTAGTATCAATAACTTCTTACTCCGACTCGATCACGACAGTCGCCGTCAGGATAAGAACGACGCGGCGTTTGTTTCGGATGACCGACTCCCAGTGCGCTAACGCGTTGCCCTTCCGCCGTGCTTTAACTGCGCATGCGCGCTCGAGGCTCACTCCAGACGCCGACGTGCCGTCGAAGGTAGGAACCTCGGGCCTGGGGGCGGAACAACTCAAGCTCCTCCCTGTACGTCCTCAATCTGTCACCAACTAATAGACCAACTTCAACTCTCTGCCGTCGCGGAACTGCGGCGGCGCAGACTCCAGATTCTGCAAGGCAGAAGATCCTTCTCACCATGGGGGAGAAGGAAACAGCCAGCGGTAGACAAGGTAGAAGGGGGAGAGGAGGAAGCGAGGGAAAAGTGGTAAGCGCGAACTGGTCGTCGGCCTTTAAGAGCACTATCACGGTGCTTTTTTGCTCTACCGACGTCTAACTCCTGCTTAGCTCGGCTGGTAGAGCGCTCCATTGAAAACGGAGAAGAGGTCCCTGGTTCGATACCAGGACCAGGCGGATTCTTTTTCAGTGGCCTTGATTCAATGGCCTAGCCTTGTTTTGAGATTGGTGTTTGTCCTTTATCTCCCTTGTTCCCATTCTCCGGGGATTATTATTATCATAATTCTTGTCCAGCTCGCTTGCACCTTTGCATTATTTGCGTTTTCACCGTCATGGGGTTCGTCGCGTTTCTGTACGTGTTCAATTATCGCTGAACCAATCATGTACGAAGAAAGGCCGAGATGGCTCGCGCATTTGAAACTGCTTGATTGATCCCATTCACTCGTAGCGTCGGCTTCGCCTGTACCTTAAGCTCAAACGAAGTATAATTCATCATTTGTTTTTGTTAAATAAATTCATGAAATTAGAAAGTAGCGTTGTTGTTGTTGTTGTTTTTATCTCTCCTATATGGTGTGGCCGCTTTGTACTTTTTTTTTCTCATTTCTTGAAATGAATTTTAATTTAAAACGGAACGTTGGCAACATTTATTATTCACGCGTTGAACACTAAGCAGCTCAAGAGTAATTGCACTACTGCCTCAAAGTCATATAATTACCTATCGGGGTTCATCGCCGAAATTAGAAATTAGATTACAAAAGAAAAAGAAAACGAAAAAAAAAACACCTAAGCTAAAATTCAAAACACTCAAGAATTTCCCATCACATTCAACTGTAAAACGATACATTTACCCGAAAGGAATGGGATTCGTTTTTCTAAAAAGTGAGCAAAAAAAAAACTGATTTTGGGGATTATAAAGCTTTGTTCTCAACAAAACAAAATTCTGTAGGAACTTCTTGACAGTTTGCTACCCTGGTAGAAAGCAGCATTTTGAAAATGGAAGATATTTCTACAAAGCGAGAGGGCATGATATTTCACAAATTGGACAGGAGATGGCTTTGAAAATCGTCCTTCGCGCTATAAATCTAGCGGAGACCGTGAAGGTCGTGCGTGCTTAAAATATATAGCAAAACGTCGACGCCTCGGTTTGATGGGATAAAATCGCCTACAGCACCATGAACCGACAGCGGAATAAATTCCGTTCCCAAATCAGGATTGGCAGCCCGTCCGCTATAAGAGACGAATATCATACGACTCCATGGACGACACCACGACAAATGAAACGGCGGCTCTTGGGTCAACCTGACAGCTTCAAAATGACGCTTCTTAGTAGGAATGTCGCTATCTTTTGTTCAACGTAAGGTTCCACCGCAGTAATAACCGGTAACCTTTGAACGCAAAACAAAAATATATATATATATACATGGGTGACGACGACGTCGTGTCTAGGGTGCATTAGGTGCCTGGAAACCGGCCGTCGGCGACTGGTGCGTCTACTGCGTCGTAAAAAGGTGGACCCTCTATTTCCGCACGATGGCGTCGTACAAGAGTCACGCTGTCACCGTTTCTGCTCCAGGTCGCTCTCCGGCTTGACTTTTAACCGGATTCTTAGGCAGCCGGGAGATGGAACGCCGCGTCACGAGGGGGACACTCGCGTTCTCACTTGCTATACTTACCAGAACTTCAACGCCCAACCGCTAGGATCACAACATCGGACAGTGTGACACTCCGGCTTTTGTGACGTTATTTGTTGCCACTTTGGGACAACTTTCCATGCGTGGGCGAAAGGGGACGCTAAAAACACAAGGCTAAGACGCGTTGCACGCATCGTATAGTGGCGATGCTGAGGGTCGCTTTGAGCCTTAATCCACTTCCGTCTCGCCAAATTAAAAGTTTCGTTGTTGAGCATCAGCGAGCACTGTGTGTGTGTCTTTGTGGGGCGGGGAGGGGGGGGGGGGGAGAGAGAGCTTTACGAGATACCGTTCATGTCCCGTGGGAACGTCTGGCTTGGAGGAAACTCGCACTCCTTAGTTCGGTAGGGGCATTGTGCCCTCTATTCACTCCACTGTGTGGACCGGACGGAAAATACCCGCTGGAGCAAAAAGGAGTACGATAAAATCATTCGACTTGACGCGGTTCGCGTCCCGAGGGAAGCCGCTGTCCTGGCAGTTTACAAAAGAACTCCGCATAAGAAGCTAAACGTACACACGGAAAGAGAGAGAGAGAGGAATTGGCCTCGGTGTATTGGCGACTCCAGTGAAACCGACGCCGCTGAGCGGCAACGCCGAGAAGCTCAAGAGAGGTAGTCGTTTTGACTCTGTCGTCTGCTATCGCTGCTTGGTTCTCGTAGGCAGCATAGAAACAAACATCGTTTCCAGTAATCATTTTTTTGCTTCCGCCGAAAGAAACCAGAGCGAAAAATCGCTTTGGTTTTATATGTAACGCCGATTTTACGCTGCAGTGCAAGAAATTTATGGCGGTCCGCGTGCTGAACGACGAAAACGACCTCCTTTCGTCCGCCATTTTTCCTGACCAGCGTGCCCCCTATAGTTCGTTGGAGTAGCGAATACTCCGTTTCGCCTTACGATGGACGCCAAGAGACGCTAAGAGCCATCGAAGCCGATCCCATGCTTTGTGGGTGTCACGTAGCCTTCGGGAGAGGCGTAGCTATGCACAATCACGTGATATGTTCAGAGCGCATAGATTGGCTGGCCTCGCTCGTAGCGTCTGCTGCGCTCCATCCTGAAGTAAGACGGAGTATGGTTGTGGGGTATTTGAGATCCTTTCGGTTACTACCGCGGGAACGTTTAAGCGCTGGAATTTCTGGAGCGGCTGTCAGGTTAATATTAGCACGGAAGGTGTTTTATCGCTCGATTTTTTTATGGAGTTTTGTGACGTTTGGTTGCAACAGCTGGCTGTAACGAAAAACCGACACCCGGAAAGCCATACGCCCGTAAAAAGCCCTATAAAAAGCTTTCAGTTCCCCGGCAGGATTCGAGCTCGTCACCTTGAGATTGTGAGCCAAGTGCTTTGCCGAGCGTTGATCGGAGCAGGGAAAAGCGAACTCTTTAGGGCGGCGCGCAAATGTGCGGTCGCGCGCTTAGGGGCGTTTCCTGTCATGCTGCGCCATCTCGCGGTGTGTGTCAGAAATGGGAGCGAATCTTTGGTAGGCGGTGCCGTTCAGACGTCCTTCTCTTTTTCCCTGAAAGGCCTATAGCACATTCCGTGCTCACCAGCCTTTGTCTTCATGATCAAGCTTGTATAGGGTTTGTTGTCGTCTTTTCATTCTGTTCATTTACAAGCCTTTTTGCGAGTAAATAGACCATACCCCAACAGACCACCACGCATGCGCGCTCTGTTCCTCCACTTTAGCGGGAGACAGACAACTTTGTCCCTCTAAAGGGAGGCTGAAACACTTCTTTAAAAAAAATGATGTAAAGGTTGATTCTAGTGTAGTTTTACCCCGTAAATCCCAATATCGCATTCGTATTCCCTGAAGATGTAACCAAACGTGAAAAACACGAAAAACCTCCGACCAGTCGTGACGTCATAAGAGGATCTTTCCGCCACCAAGCGCGTGTCGCTCGAGGGCCGCGCGTACAATTGCAAGCTTGCCAGGTATGCACCTTTTCCACAAGGGCGCAGCCATCTTTAATGTCGTCACTTCTAGTATGCGGTAAAACATTGTTTTGATCTCTCTACGCCGCTGGAAGGTGTTTACGAAACATGAGCGATTGTCACACATTCTCGTCTTGCCTTACCTATACTTTCTCGCATATTCCAAGATGAAATGTTTTATTATTTTTTTCGTCCCGAATACTAGATACGGAACCCACGTGACTGAGAACGACAGGAAACAGAAAACGTCTATATTCCCCCGCACTGGTATCACTTATGACGTCTTCTTCTGCCCTTTTTTTAAAAATAGCGAAAGTGCGCATGCCTAGCTTTGATAGGCACTGAAAATACGCGAGAGCCGATATTCCGAAAACTCCTTTTGTGACGTTACGCGCCGGAAAGGAGGGCCTGCAGTGGCACCTTGCAAGTGATTTTCTGCAGCCTCCATGCACCAAACTAAAAAATAATAATAATTTCGATAATCGAGATCTTCGAGGTCAAATGACGACAATTTAAGTGTGCTTCCTTAAATACAAAATTGCCTCAGTTTCCCTGTAAATCATATGCAGCACAATAATTTTTTTTTGCATTTTTTTTTTTAACGGAGGTACGTTAAACGATTTACAAAAGCCGATTCCAATCTTTATTCGACTGACCTAAATCTAAGTTTGTTTGTTTGCTTTTTCTGTTTTTTTTAATGTTAATATTTTTACGAAAATCAATAAATTTATCATCAATCGCTTGGTATGTATATATATAATGTATATATATATATGTGTACAGGGTGTTTCAGAGAACGCAGTAAAGAGATAGTGAGAGATATTGCAACCAGCCTCTGCTGCGTCGCGCAATGACAGCGCAGCAGAGGTTGGTTGCACTATCTCTCCACGGGGCACGGTGCCGCCGGGGCCGAGATGCGCTCCGATAGCAAACCGAAACTTAAAAACCCGTTGAATTTGTGCGGTTTTTCAGAAAGCCGTAAAATGCTTCGCGTGCCTTCTATCGTTCTGCAATTTGTTGATTTAGTGTTTTTCGATCATGCTGAACAATTTTCTAATTTAAACCATGCCCTGAAACACAATATTAAAAAAGTTGATTACGCAAAAATAATTAACAACTTCATTATCCCGGACTTTAATCATTTGCCTAAATAGGCCCCTGGACCAGGACCGTGTATTTTGGTTTTCTGTTTGGAACGGGCGCTAAAACGGTGATTATCAGAAGAAAAAAGCTATCAGAATTAGAACTAAGAGCTCAAAACTAAGAGAAGAGGGTTTCGACAAAAGCAGTCCTAGCTACAGGAGAAATGTCCAGAAATCGGAGCTTTACGTTTTTAAACGATTTTATATATTTGACACCAACTGATGTATATCGGTGTTTTTTTTGTTTTTTTTTTAACTTCTAACCGATTCCTTTTTACAGCGACGGATGTTTATTGGTGTTTTTTTTATTTTTCAGCTTTTAACCGTTTTTGCATTTTTTACACCGACAGATGTCTATCGGTGTTTTTTCGCTCCTAACAAATTGTCAATATTTTAGACACACGGACGTTTATCGGCGTTTTTCGGTTATAAAACCGCGAAATTTACGGCCCAGCTGTAATCGACCTGTGTTGTTTACGAGCGCTCCAGTCTAAAACTCGATACAGTCGACACTTTCGTTGAGAATACAGCCGGCATTCTTGGCGTAACAATGCAGTCCTTCCGACCCCTGGAGCCCTCCAACAGTATGCAACACACAGAGAAACAAAAAAAAAACCGCTTATCGATGTTTATCGATTCCAACCTTTCATCTCGCTCCCCGCGCCTTTAGAACATTGCTACCTCCCTCTTTCCTTCGCGTAGTTTCACTTTTACTGTTGTTGTTGTTTTGTGACCGGCTCTCCGTCCCCCTTTGTCGTTTCGATGTGGTGATTCACGAAGATGCTCGCTCGTAAAATTCGATATCGACTTGTCCATCTCCTCGTCGCTTTCGTCTCTCCTTGTTTTTTTTTGTCGCACCTTGGACCTAAAGATTACGGCCTTCGTGTCTAAAAATCGTATTCTCTCTTACCCGTTTTCTTTTATTGCTTATTTACTTTATAGGTATGCTCTTTCCACAGAGCGCGCTAGAGCAAGAGGCAGAAAAACATGGAGATCTTCGGGAAAAAAGACAGCAACTCGAAAAGTACATTTTGAAATATGTTCAGATAAATCATATATTTACGCTTCTTTTAGGGTAAGTATAGTCGTAGTTTTTTGTTTTTGTTTTAAATAATAATAATAAGGCCCTTGCCAAACTCTCGTGGACAGAGAAGTCGTCTGGAAAAGTACTCCTCTCGAGCGTACTCGGCAATCTCGACACGAGCGCCAAGTTGTCGTTCCGTGATGTGACGTCAGGTCACGTGATACCGTTACGTCACGTGGTCACACACGTCACCTCAGGTGTTCGCTCCAGCTGACGTTGCTGTGTCACCTGATGACGTAACCTCATCTGGTCTCGGGTGTACGCTCAATCCCTCCGTGACGTTAGATATCATTTTTAAAAACCGACGCCTGAGTAAAAAAAAAAAAGAAATGCAAATTATTTGTTAAAATTTGTATTGTCACTGACAAGGTGTAAAACGTAGGGTGTGGGGAGCCCCTATCAGTGATCTCTATTGTAGTAGGCTGGATCGCAGATCGGGAGCCCATTGGTGGCAATACGGCTCGGTAATACACGCGAGTCTTCGGGAAAAACACACAACAAAAATAGGAATATTGAAGCTCCTACCCGGTGCTCGAAAGCGAGTATTTTATGATGTGCTGCGGTCATTGTATTGGGTGGTTGAAGATTGAATCGGTACTTGTCAAGCGTTCGAACGCCGATTAAGAAACTGAATGCGACGGAGTGGCTTGCTTCCGTTGCTAAATAAATGACACGGACAACAAATGAACAACACGCTCCGACTTTTGGTTCGTCACAGCAGACCTCTCTGCAGTTCAAACCAAAATCTTGCACCAGAAGGAGTGTGTACAAGCGCTTGAAACGATGCGAAGGCCCCCAATAGATGCCTTCTAACATATCGTCAGCTAATTAAGCTCTGATGACTTCGAGATTATGAACGACTCCAGATTGACTCTCGGCAACCCTTGTCTCATTGAGCAGCAGAGCTGTTTATGCCCAACAAAGTCGCAACCCTCAACCCTCAGCCACAGAACTTTTATTTTAAAAATTATCGGTATTCTAACGCCTCTGATATTTGCGCCCAGAATATTAATTCGCATTCCCGGAAAACAAGAGAAGTTTCATCGCTGAGAACGACCTAGTAGGGCAAGAAATTGCAGTTTTCCTTGCTTCTTCCTTAGAGTCTCATGCATTAGCTGGTGTCAAGCGACGGGTGCCGGTGGTGCCATTCGACACCAGCGAGACGAGCCTCGATCCACGATCCAGCCTAATCAGTGGTCCCGATAACAACGATGTAGGGGGGCTTGGAGTGATAAACCGGAAGTTCGAAAGTCGCACCCCCCCCCCCGGGTTGCCGTCATGTTGCACGCAAAAGTGACTACTCGTCACTTGGCCTCACAAGAGCCGTGACGTCCCCGGTAAGATGGCAGCGCCCAGAGCTTGTTCGGTGCGCGGTAGTAGTAATGTGCCACTTCTTGCCGACGATTTCGTGCTTCTTTGTGCTCCCTGATGCCGGTATAACGTGAAGATCTGAAGGAATTAGACTTGATACCCTTTTTACGCAAGATCGCTCTAGATCGCTCTACCTATGAAACAGCATCAGAAACAGCGCAAGATTGCTCTACCTGTGAAACAGCATCAGTCGTATCGCCGCAGCGGCGCTCGGATTCCCCGATGTGTCCGAGGATTGATTGAACTTTTAGTTCTTTTTGCATAAAATGTTCGTATTCTCCTAGCTTCGTTTGGACGTTGGAATGTGTGAGAATTTATGCGAAATGTATTCGTCGCACGTAGGGCCTAGAAGGAAGTTGTTTCAGCCCTAGGTAACCGCATAATCACAGCAAATTTTAGCGAGGAAGCTATTGCGATCTTTCAGTCTTGTACTAATCAACACTTTTACGATAAAACTTTTAGCATACAATTTTCACATGTTTCTAGCTTCGTTTGAACGCTAGAATGTCTGAAAATCGAAGCGAAAGGTATACGTCGCGTGTAGGGCCTAGGGGAGGTTGTTTCAGGCCTTAGTCACCGAATAACCGCAGCAACTTTAAGCGGGGAAGCTTCTGCGATCTCTAACATTTTGTGCTAATCGAAGAATTTACAAAATGGCAGTTCTCAAGACTTTGATATAACGTACTTTCATTGCAGTAGCTTGCATTCGATCGCAGTACGGTTTCTTCTACAAAGTGAAAAGCTGGCGGTTGTTCGAGTGACGTGCACGCAAACTCTTACAAAGCATTCGAACCAAGCATTGAGGAAAAAGTTTATTACTAATGTTCATAAAATATTTTATTTATCCCCTTGCAACTCAAAACGCCGCGAGTCTTCACTTTTTTTTTTTTTTTCAGTGCGCAAATGACTGCATCCGACTTCCCTTAGAAATTAGTATTAGTAGGCTCTTGACCTTGCCGATCGGATCCGTAGACCGTACTAACCTCCATCTGTATGATCAGACTCTTCTTAGATTGTTGTCTAATTCATCATTCCAATATCAAGAATCTTTTAAAATAAATGCAACCCCAATTCTTAGAGGTTCAGAGATGACACCACAGATATCAACAGTTCGTTAAATTTAATGCAACTTGAAAATAGAAGAATAACTGCACATTTTTCCCTTTCATAGGATTTATTGCATCCATATTTTTTTTTTAATCATCACTGCACTGCATCAGTGGTTCGGTTATTTACTTGCTCCAATTACCCGGACAAGATAACTTGTAATTGTCCCTTGCCCGAAGAAGCACTCCTGTTGCAAAATGTTGACTACCATTCCTTTCAGTCTCATCAATCGACTCTTTCAAAAGTGTGTGCTGTCTATACTTCGTTTCACCATAACTTGGCAAAGGGCAACTGCCCCAACCCCTTCGAGCCAATCAGAAAGACGGAGTGAAGATATCTGAAAAATCTCTACAGAAGGAGAGCACTCTGATGATAGGTTGTCACGTGCCTCTCTCAAACGTGCATACTGGCTCACTTGGACTGTAGCCTTCACCGTCTGCTAAATTTTCGTGAAACAGAGTATAGCAGCTACTACGCTGATTACCTAAGGCCTTCATAATTTGGACATTTGTTCGACAAGAATATTATTCAGCAATTCCTGTGAACTCGTCTCAGCGCCTATTTGAGTCGAATGCTGCACTAGCATTCGACGTGAACTGGGGCCATTCGTGTGCTTAGCGCCGAAAAATAAATGGTGACAGTCATTGTTCCTTGGTGGGGTTTTGCAAAGGGTCTATTGTGTCATATGTATATGAAATCTCCTTCTATATAACAATGCATCAACACATACTAATAAACTAGATGCTCAGAGGTGTGTTCGTCTTTGTAATTAACAAGTTACAGCAATAATTATCTCTTACGAGTGTAATATTTATTTTCGGTAGCTGGGCCCGGTTCGTGCTCATTAATGTAAGTGCGCCGTAGAAATTTACTCGCTAGGTGGCGCAAGCCACCGCCCGACTCAGCCTTATTCATCTATTGCGTGCGCACACGCGTCACTTCCGGTTGGGCTAAAGTCTGTGGTCATACGTTTTGACCACAATGACCACACGTGCCATGAGCAAACTCGCGAGCGTGTTTCGTAAGCAGACGTCAGTTTCACGCGCACAAAACAAGAACAAGTTGGGTTTTACGGTTCGAAACTAACTATAGAAGGGCGACCGGTTTCCTACGAGAATGATCTTTATTATTGAAAGTGCTCGCGTTTTACGATGAAAAATCTGTGTTTTTTTATGCGTGTGCGGGGTGGGTTTGGGAGGGAAAGGGAGGGGGGGGGGGGGCGTTGTTGAAAGAAGCAGACGGAACCATCGCCCGTCTTTCTCCGCTTTATTACAACTGGAACTGTGCCGTTCATTTTGAGGCCGTCTAGAGAACATACTTCTTTGGACGATTGCGCGAGAAGAAAAGATGCCACATAAAATGCCAACGGGACGCGTATAAACTTTCTTTACGTTGAGCGTTCCAAATAGGTCGCAGCAGTTTTGGAAGTCGGGAAACATTCGGAGTGCCATAAAAATGTTATGGTTTATGATACTCTACATTCGAGAGAAGTAAAAATGAATCTCGGGGATATGTTTACCTATTTTTCCCCACCGAAAAGGTCGAGCTTATCGTCGCTCCCCTTAGCAACCGTTCTAGCTATTCCTTTTCCTTTACCTCGAAAAAAAAAAGCTAAGTGCAATTTGTTATGCGTCTAGAGTGCAGTTGAAGTGTCAATAAGGTAAAAAAAAATATATATAATTTTGTTTGGGAAGTATTTTGTTCATGCTGCTGTCTTTCCGTCGCGCGTGTCAGGGCACCAGGGCACCAAGGTTGCAAGCAGTACATCTGACCGCCGCCATGTCTCTGCTCGTGCGGGCAATTGCGTGCATTGGCAAGCTTGCCAAAGCTACGTTCACGCGCACGCTGCACATGCTTGCGTGCATGGGCCACCAGTGAGACGCCAGGCTTGCAGTTGTCTATAGACCTTTCCAACGAGGGCTCTCCTGAGTCCTGCGTTATCCATTTTGCGAATGTCGCGATCCCTATCAGCCAGAAATTTCTGCCACCCACCTGAACTGTGGAAATCTTTCTTGAAAGATTTTTGATGATGCAACGCTCGTGCCCAGCACATGCTCAGGGTATGTGATCAAGCAATGGAGGACAGGCGACGTAGCGGACGTCTGAAAAGGGTCTATTAAGCCGCAGACTCCGCCGTGTTCTAGTATATAGATGACGCTGAAACTGGGCACAGCGGGTGCTCAGGGAGCGTAACGTGAAAAAAGCTACACTCTAAAAAAAGAGTAAAAAAAAAAGTTCACGCAGCTGCCGGACACGAAGACCCTGCACATATCGCATTTTCCTTTTCTCGTCTCAGTCTGATCTACATTCGCTGGAATCCATCTACTCTTTTATTGTTCGCCGTGACTGATATCCCTTTTTTAAGTAAGGTGAGCTCATATGTATATTTTGTGTGTGTGTGCTTAAAAAAAAAGCAAAACCAAAGAAAAGTGGACACCTATAAAAAACAGTTAATTATTTTAGACTGTTGAATGTGACAATTGGGCAGTGGCGCGTTAGTAAGAGCAAAGAGTAGCTGTGGCGTTTCTCGCAAGCCTTATTTACGAGCCATTAGCTTTCCAAAAGTACTTCCCGAGATAGTTTATTTTTTTTCATCACCAGAAATTTCTTCCACGTAAACATTTTGGCAGTAAAACGAGAGAGCGCTTTAAACCTTACACATACACGAAGACATCTGTGGGAGACGCGAACGTGTCGACTATAACCGTTAAGAGTACCATTTGGGCTCTTATAACGTAGAGATCTGCGCTTTGTGAGCCAAATAGCCGTTCGAGATAATGCTGAGAGCTACAACGTTGTAACGGCTCCCGTGAGACCGAAACTGTCTCGTTAGTTCGAGCACGTCCCGTGGCAAGTAATATCTTTACTCGAGTTTTAATGGTTTACTGTTTGTTTCTGAAAACAAGTACCTAGGACCTCAAATGTTCCTTTATTTCCGACGCTCTTTTTTGTAATGATTCGGCGCGATAGAAACTATACGTTTTGTTACAAACATTACAGTCTTCATAATTCGCGCGGGTAACGCACAAGAGCAGAAATTCCGTGAAATTATCGGCTATCTTACCTTTATCTTTTACAATAGAGGAACCACAGGAGAGGCTACGTCCCCACATATCGAAGCTCCGCTGCGCCCAATGCTGCAATGCGCGTTGGACATATTGAAGCGTGCATGGCCGAGAGGGAACGCTACTCGATACTTCTAGAAGATTCGCATTTACTCTCACCCCGAATGTTCGCGTCTCAAACATTCTAGGAGGAATGGACGAGAGGCCGAGTCAGCCTCGCCCGACGAGCGTCGAACCCGGCCTAGAATGTTTGTACGCTCAAACATTCTAGGCTGAATGTTCGAGACACCGAATGTAGTTGATGGGTAGCCAAGCGTGGCCTTGCCAAGTCAGAGACTCTCACGCTAGCCAGCTGTCTCGCCGACCCTTCGACGTTTGCTACTGCTTTCTCGACGCTCGTTCTTCCTTTTGTTTCTGGCCCAAGTTCGCCAATCAAACCTTCATTTTTTTATTCCAGCGGAGCTGTTAAGGGCTAGTTTCCCCAGGATCGTGTCCCCCGCAAAGAAATGAAAACACCGAACTCTGGACACCAACCGCCATCTATGAGCGACGGCGGCAAGCCACGTATCTTGTTGCCGCCGTCGCTCATAGATGGCGGCAGCCTTTCCACTCTGGCTTGCCGACTTGCGGCCGGCCATTACTTTCCATTGTACAGCTCCGCTGGTCTTCCTTCTTCACCAGAGTGGAAAGGCTGAAAGTTTTTTTTTTTTTTTATTTTAACTTTTACGCTTGTCGATAATTTTTTATACACGTGTCTTTTATTTAGCGCCAAGAACAACAAAAAAGGCTTCTGACGGGTTATTTTTTTTATTTTTTGGACCCCATTTATTCTCGACTGGACCTCCCCGTCAGCTTTATCACTGCAATAAAATTTAATACCAACGCTGGAGAAGAAGAAAGTTTTAGAGCGCAGCTCTTAGGCGCCCGTTTCCGGCTTGAGCGGCGTCGCCGTCGGCGTAACCACGAGGTGCATTATGGGAAATGTCCCATAATGCACCACGGTGAGGCGCGCGTTGCTTTATGGGACGTTTTCCATAATGCACCGCGCGGGAAGGAGGAGGAAGAAGGACGAGGGGGAGGAGGCAGGAGGAGGATGGAGGAGGATTGGGAGGAGGCGAGGAGCACAGGAGGAGTAGATGCAGAGGAAGGAGGATAGGGTACGGATGAGGATGAGGGGCATACCATCCCCTCCCCTCATCCCCCTCAAGAACTGCGCTCTTATTCGGCATTACAGGGAGTTGTAAACGTCTTTCATTTTTTTATTATTAATAAACGTTTATGACGTCATTTTCCGCTAATATGAATAATAAGCATGCACATAAAGTATTATTTTGGTCGCCTTTTAATACCTTCTATTCGCATGCGCAGCGCCGACTGAAGCGCCATCGCAATGACGTGAAGTCGGAGAATTGAGTTGGTATGTTAAGTAGGCGTAATCGTTTCCGCCTTTCTAATTTGTCCGCTTAATTTGGTATGTTTTATAAATGCAATTTGCTTCCAACCAAGCTACCCAGCTGCGCATCCCATATATCTTCGGTTTGTCACGAGCACAACAAAGTTCTGTCTGGTTCGGAATGCACTTTGGAATCGTAAGATGGTTTCCGGGCATCTACGTGCCTACTCTGTTCTTCCTGCATGATGTGACTTTGTTATTTTTTAAGAAAGTGTGTGAGGAAGTTTCTACGTAACACTTTCAGAGTTCGCCCACGTATACCCTGCCCTGGATGACCATGTTCTTCGGACCATTTAGGAGGGAAAGTTCCAGAAGCGTATGTTTCAACAAATAACACTAAAAAAGTGTGTGTGTGTATGTTTGTTTTGTTTGTGTATGTGTTTGTGGCGTTTGCGTGTTTGTTTGTTGTGTGTGTCTGTGTGCGCTTGCGTGTGTGTTTGTTGTGTTTTTGTGTGCCGTGCGTTCGTGCGTGCGTGTGTTTGTTGTATTTTTGTTTGTATCTGCGTGTGCGTATGCGTCTGTGCGCCTGTGGTTTTCGTGTTTTTGAGTGGGCATGCCTGCGTATGTGTGTGTTTCTGTGTTGTTTTTTGTGTGTATCTGCGTGTGTGTGTACGTGTGTGTGCGTGCGTGGTTGTTGTGTTTTGTGTATATATATATATGTGTGTGTGTGTGTGTGTGTGTGTGTGTGTGTGTGTGTGTGTGTGTGTGTGAGTGTGAGTGTGAGTGTGTGTGTGTGTGTGTGTGTGTGTGTGTGTGTGTGTGTGTGTGTGTGTGTGTGTGTGTGTGTGTGTGTGTCCTTTATCTCGGGCACCCTGTTTACAATTCCAAATCAGAAGAGCGTCTGTGTGAGTCGAATATGAAATACACCCCGTGTCGACGCCTCCGTGGTCATCGATTCCTTGAGGAACGCAGCACGTGGCTCACCGCGTTCACGTTCCTTGCCTCGTGATCGTTCCATCGGCGTCGTTATCGGCCAAGTCGAGAAATTCGATCACGTTACGCGCCATCCCGAAGTTCGTAGACAAGTGCCTTTGCACACGGCACCGCGCACGCGCAGGAATCTATTTCTCAGAGCGAAAACACACTTACGGATCCTCGGTTCGACGGCCAGCACCGCAGCCTTCTCGTAACGTCAGACACGTTAAGCGTGACGTCATAATAATATGATTTGTGACGTCCCGTACACTCGCCTCGGTGCATACCAGCAAAAAAGCTTACCTCCTTTCCTGTCCTTCTTTCAGTAAACATTAAGTGGACAAATATTTTTGATAAAATGATCGAGACGTAAACATTTTAACGAAATCGATTGTAGTCGTTGACAACTTAAAATCGAGAAGGGCGCGGTGAGTCGTGAGCATGTTTTATTAAAATGGCTAGTTGGGCCAGTTGGTTCTTAATTATTCGCGATGGTAAAACGGCAAGAGAACGAGGACAGAGCACATGCAGGGCACAAACAAAACACAGGGCACGACTTAACTTTCAGCTGATTAGACTACTTCCAAAAATCCCCGCGAGCAACACTGCGCGCGTTGCATTATGGGACCCGGTTGGCCATGGAGAAGGGTGGCATGGTTTTGGTTTCGACCACCCCGTCGACGAAGTATGGTGCATCTGAGCATTGCACAGAAATAAAGTCAGCACTCGCTTGTATCGCACACCTGGGTCGCTAAACTCGTCAAACACAAAGTTCGGCACGAAGTTCGCAGAGCGTGCTGATTGGACTCTCGCCACGTTGGCGTCACGCGGGACGAGATGTCAATCATCCAAGCTCTCTCGGTGCTCAAATTCCAGCTAGAATGTTAGGCACAAAGTTGTAGTGAGCTTCATCGGAGCGCGTGCGAGCAACACCGTGGGGCCAGCCGATTGAACCTCTGCAGTGATGACGTCGCGCCCGCGTGTCCCTAGATCCCTACGCCGCGATAGAGTCAGTGAAACGTAGATTGTCCCTAGGCGGGCTGTAAATACTCTGAACTTTCTCGTCGCAAGATCGTTGTTTGTGGAAGTTATTGCTGAAGACAAAGTGACGTTTCACAACGTTGGGACGGAGTTATTTGAGGCCAAAATCTTCGCTTCGGAATCGAGGCGAAGATTGAACTTTGTGATATTGTGGAGCCGTGCGCGGTGTACGCGGTTTTAGAGCTCATAAGCTTCCACCACTGTCAACAGCGCCACCGGGGTCACCCACAAGCGTTGTGTATAGAGACGTCGGTAATGTCTGAGAGATGAGGGGGCGAGGGGGAATGGCGAGAAAAAGCCGGGGAAAGGGGAGAAAAAGGTATAACCAACACAAACACACACTCAAATAGGGGTCAGGAAGGGCCGTAGAAATTGTTCGGGAGAGAAAGAGAGGGGGTGGAATGATAGTAGTGAAAAAGGGGGATATCCCTTCCTCCAAATGTTTAGAGCGCAACACTTATGCGCCCGTTTCGAGCTTGAGCAGTGTCGCCGTCGGCGTAACCGCGCGCGCGTTGCATTATGGGACATTTTTTTCACTAAATATAGCGGGGAAATTGACGTCACGTGATTTTAACACCAATTAGGTTTCCCCGCTAAATGAGAGGGGAGCAGGATAGGAGGAGGGAGGGGGGTGGTGGGGCATACCCTCCCCTCCGTACCCTCCCCCCCCCCCCCCCCTCCTGCTCAAGAGCTGCGCTTTAATTCGACATTACAGAGAACTGTAAACGTCTGTCATTTTTTTTTTAATTATACCTCTCTAAAATGCTATAGTCCGGGACTGGGGCGATATCCACCCCCCCCCCCCCCCCCTTACACCCTTATGCCCTTTGCGCCCCCGTTTTCGACGCCACTTAGGTTGGGGGGGGGGGAGGGTGAATCGCCCCTCTCCCCATTCTTCTGTTTCGACGACCCTGCTTAGAGGCGTTCCAACTGAGTAATGACGAGGAACAGCACAGCGTGCAATTTTTTAAATTATGGTTCTACAGATTCTGCAATTAAAACGGGGTGCGTTCTATGAACTTACGAGCGGCCATGACAGACTTTCAATCGAGAGGCTCGTGCCAGGGCTCGTTGTGTGCAGGCGCGTTCAGTGACGTCCTTTTATAGTTCAGAACTTTGACGTCAGGGTCAGAATAATCAGTTGTGAACGACAAATTTGATGGTGCGTTTTCGAGTCGACGGTGAAAAGTTTGGTTGTGTACGATGAAAGCTTGGTGTCCTCGCGTTCTCGAAACATCACCGTCAATATTGACAAACTGACATACTCTTATTTCAGTTGATGAACACAAAATTAATCCCAGTTTGGCTAATTTTTGAAAGTCTATCATAAAATGATTTTATCTCCCGCTGATGGGGGACAACTGCCCGGAATCGAAATCCGTCCAAAGGTGGACAATGCTACTCGGCTGGTTGTGACCTAACCACGTCGGGCTACACTCTGATCAAATGCAAAAGGCCCAGATAAATAAAAGGGACGACAGGGACGTTTTTTAGTAAATTCTGCTTTATCGGCGGAAATAAGAACGATATCAGAATATCAACTTTGACGGTGTTGATTTTAGAATGCAATTACCCAAGCCTCCACCGTGCTTTTTAGAGACCATCAAAGTCGCAGCTGATAATCTTCATCGTGACATTATACGTATACGAACCACGTTGGTCTCCGCGTGCTTTCTCGTGCTGCTCTAGCTCGGCGCCTAGGGAGTGGTAGGGATTTTTCGCCCTTTCAGTGAAAAACGTCACGAAGATATACGGATCTGCGGGTTTGTGAGAAAAGAAAACTTCGCGGCAATCTTTCGGCTCCTCCCCTCGCTATGTCATAACACGAAGAAAGTTTTTTCTGACGAGTTTAGCGACCCTGTTCATCTTCGCGAGAGCCCCCTACTCCTCCACCCCCCCCCCCTTTTTTTCCGTTGAAACACAGACCTCCAGCAGCCATATGGGCATGCTTAGGCTTAGCGAGGAATAGGGGTGCGACCTGGCCGCATCCCATACCTGTCTGGTAGCCTGGCAACCACTTCAGAGTGCAGCATGACCCCTCCCGTGTTAGGGATAATATAAGAAGCCTAGGGCACTGAGGAGCCTACGGAACAGGAGAACCGGCCCAGTATACACAGAGGGTTGCCGAGAAACAAGAGAACGTGTTTTTCGGCCCGGCTAAATAAATTATACGTCGCAGAAAGCTCAAACTCCGTGAGAACGTGACGCTACCGGTTGCGATATAGAACGCAAAAGTTAGAACACATGACGTAATGTGGATAAAAATAGAATAAAAAAAAAAACTAAATTTCTTTATGAGCCGACGTCCACCTAAGCCTGATATCGTCAAAACAATAAATTACACTTTGGGCGCCCGTAACAAATACTTCAAGTATTTAAAATAAAAAATAAAAAAAAAATGTTCGGTCTTGTCGCGAGATGTCTTGAAGTGAGGTTTGCCTATCAAAACCGAAACTTAGTGGCCAGCGGGTTCTCAAGATGCCTTGCGCGGCCTCACGCCGCTAGAATTACTTCAATTTTGAAAAAGGCCTATATCCAAATTATTGACCTTTTCATTCGTGAATTCAGTTAAACGATATGCCGTGTCCTGTGCACGCCTTTTGCTTCAACCTCGTTTTTTTTTTGCGTATTTTATTTTTAAGTTGAATCTTATTATTGCTGTGCAGCCAATGAAATTGGCGCATTTTCTAATAAGAGCGCCGGAACGCCCGAACGCCCGAACACCCAATCACGAAGCAAAGAGCGTGAACGTAGTGAGCAATTCCCCGCATTTCTGAAGTTGTCAGCACCAATAGCCCGAACAATATCAACTGCAATAGAAATGCAACCCAAATGTGCAATTACAAAAACACGCGTTCGTCAAACCGTAAATAGTACCGTAATCCCGTACCAAGCTGAACGAAGGTTCCGTATTTTAAAAAGCTTGCGGCAATTTTACACGGGTGCCTTACTCGCGCAGAAATATTGATGTCGGCTTGTACGCAACTACTCCTTCGGAAAAAAAATATTGTTTTTCTAAACTACGCCGGAGACTGCTTTGCAGCGAACAGATTAAATCGATCGGCGCAAAGTGAAATTAAAGAGTTACGCGTCGGCGTAACTCTTTAAAAATAAAAAAAAAAAAACTTGTGACAATAATAGTTATGCGGTTCTTGCACAACTAATACACTATTTTCAAAAGACGCGCCAATGCCTCTCCGCCATTGCTTGGGCAGGTTCCTGAGGTTGTGTCGGACACAATTGCGAAGTCAGCGTTCGGCAAGGACTCGGACCCAATCACGCGCTTCGTGTTCGAATAATGGCGAGCACCAATGTTGCCTAATGAATTCTTGAAAAGGGTGTATTAAATTATAGTCGCTGCCAACTTAAAAGAAAACGCGGACCTTGGCTTTTTATGCTCGTGTTTTTATATTCATGGTTGGTTCCTCGGCGGCATTATAGTTTAAGGCCTCTATCTTTTCGGCTTATCGACAATTCTACTCCACACCTTCTACTGCAATACAACACAACACAGTACAGTAGTATGCAATACCGCAATACAATGCGTAATACAATACTACACGTACTATTACAGACGTAGCTGTCAGTTACCGTAACCTAACTTAAAAGGTAACTGCAAAGAAAAATAAAGTGTCTTTTTTTAAACAACCTAGTAGGGACAGGCATGTGACAAAACAATTTTTCCGCGAAAGACAAATATTTATTGCGCGAGACCGATTTTAGTTTGCGACTATTTCGTTCGTTTTAAATCGCACTCAACACAGTTAGTATTATACGTCACGGAGTGACGTGCGATAGCAACTCTTCTCATTGGCTGAGAGATTGATTGACAGCTTAGAACATGGTAGTTAAACCTTTGTGATATGTTGTAATTTCCTTACGAGCGGCGTATTTTTACGTTTAAAGAATAACCCATGTAATGAGAGTTATTATTATTCTTTACAAAAGGTTTACAAGACGGGCACTTCCGTTTGAATTCATACCATAACGAACGAAAGCTTCGCCATTGTTTCCATGGCCGCCGCTGTCTCCGCTCCCGCCTGTCTCGCCTACCTCGACTAGTAGTTTCGCCTAAGTGATCAATGTTTCCTGTTGACCCAGGTGCTTGAGTAGGACCATCTGAAGTGAAGTAGTGTATTTTAGCAGCTGTCGCAGGTATTAGTGATAGGAAGCCACGCGGCGCGGGGATTTGGCTTTCATAGCGCGGTTTGTTTCTTTGTTTTCCTGAGGTGTTCTTTTTGATTTCGTAGCGCGTTTTCTGTGCTTTCTTAGCCTGTTGTTTTGGTTTTTTTTTTTTTTTACGGGTGCAAATGTTTATTTCTTGGAGATGTGAGCTCCTGTAAAGCGGCACCATTGCTCTGTAAGAGTGCTGCCAGATCAGAGATCGCGACAGAAATTTTTTCCAGCAGCCATGTCGCCCCCGAAAGATGACTAGCTGAATTCTTTTTGGCTGGAGGCAATCGGTCGTTCGCGTAGCGACAAACGTGTCAGGTACTACGTTCTCGTCATTTCGCTCTGGAGGTCTTCGAGATTCGCATCGGGTGCACCGAGCGTCCGCGACTGAGACACGGTGCGCCGTCTTCGTTGCTGGCAGCCGTCCTCTGCGGCGTATCTTCGTATGGCTGAAGACCCAGTTGCTCGCAGTGGCCAAGAAGCTGACGCTTCAAGGCAGGGTCCCTTTTGCGCGCTGTTCGCACAGAACACAGAAACTACAAAAGCCTGTCTACGCAGCCTTTTGTAGCTTGAACGACACGGCGTGCGTCGTTCAACTCTGCAGCCAAGTCAATCCAAGAGAAAATCCAAGAGCGAGGGGCGGGGCGAAAGAGAAGGAGTTTCAAATGTGGAGAGGTTGTGACTCCAACTAAATTACGTCCTGTGGCGTAAATACTGCTAATAAAAATTTCGCGGAAAATTTGTTGTGTGACATGCTTTTCCCAATCAGGCTGTTATTAAAAAAAAAACACTTTTTTTTTGCAGTTACCCTTTAATGACTTCAACGAGTAAGCGGGCGACAATTTTCATCTTTTCGAAGTAGGCTAATCCCCAAGAATGGCGGCATGTCACCGTGTTGGGGATATCGCGTTACTTGTATCGTTGACGTAGTAACGTACTCGTTACATTTTTCAAAGCAGTAGCACGTAACGTGTTCACGTCACTTATTTCGTGTAACCGGTAACGTAGTTCGACGTTATATTTTTCTTCGCAAAAATTCAAAAAGTTACGCTTCTGTTATGTAGCGGCTGGCAAGCTGGCGCCCATCGGCTCGTGACCATCGGCTGCGCTCGCACCGAGCGCTTGAGAGCCGCGGGGCACGAGCCTCTTGTACCGCAGCGAAGGCTAGAAACAACATCTTAACGACACCGAGATCTCGAGCGTCTGCTCCTAACGACAGAACGAGAACATTCCGTATAGTGCTTAATGTTTGGCGGTCGTTGGTTTCGTACTGGAGGAAAATGCATGATCCCAGGCAGCATGCGTCAGCGTCGCCGCTAATGTATTCGCAACTTTCACGACCTATGCGGAGATCAGGTCGTCTGCTTCTTGCACAAGAGTTGCGGTGACGTCAGAATGGCGCCGAGCTCTGATTGGCTCCGATTGAAAGGATAGCGGGTATACCTCAATACTATAGATGATGTGAGGCCTACCCACTATTTTTTTTTTTAATCAGCCAATCAGAGCTCGGCAGCCTGACATCATCGCAACCTCCGTGCAAGAACAGATGAACTTGCGCTTCACATACGGGGCGTACTGGCGCCTATCAAAATGGCTGTCATCTAGATGATCGTCGTCATAGAACAGCAGTACGAGGCTGGGTCTGCGACTCGTAAGTAATTAAAGTTTTGTTATGTACGATCATTATTAGAGCCTTACTTTATTTTCTTTCACGTTAGAAAGGTGTAGGCAAGCACATTTCTTGCGAAGCCTATCATCCAGCAGCTAGGAAGCGCAATTCTCACACCGCGGTACCACCATCGCTAAAAGTTGCGAATTCGCAGATGAGCAAAATCCCGTCCTTGCGAGCGGTGGTGAGGCAGCATCGGTTTGGCTGAGAGCGACGCGATGGCACAACGGGAATAGTTTAGTCATTTCCCGCGAATAAACAGTTGAAACTTATACTCAGTCTTACTTTAAGACCGACCCCAACCGACGACCCGATGAAGTCCATCACGTTGTGCCAAAAGTATGTCGAGACGGCGACCGTTGTCTTTGTGCCTTTGATAATCACATAGTGGACCAATCACGCAGAGAGGAAAGTGCAGGATCACGGCGCATTCGATGTGCGTAATTGGTTCAGTTGGTGATTAGCAAAGGCACAAAAAAGACGAGCGTTTTGACGATACATTTTTTGGCACTGCCTGATCGGTCCCATCGGATCACAGAGCGAAACGGAGTATATTGCATGCGCAGGTGTGTCCGGTTAACTAAAGTCCCTATATATAAGAGCTTCCTCCAAGTAGCGACATATTCTTTGAAGCGCCAACTGCGTGACGGTGCAGGTTTAAGGAAGCGAATGGCGGCTCACAGCAGAGGTCCCAACTGAATGACGCCATTTTGTACCAGCGGAATGTGTGTTAGTTGTCGTTACCGCTGATCTCTATTGTAGTAGGCTGGATCGCGGATCGAGAGCCCGTCGGTGTCACCACCGGTGGACATTGCTTGACACCAGGCAATACACGCGAGTCTATGGGAGAAACAAACAAAAGGAGGAATATTGAAGCGTGTACGCTGTGCTCAAAGGCGAGTATTTTATGATGCCCTGCGGTCATTACATCGTGTATTTAGAGATTAAATCGGTATTTGTCAAGCGTTCGAACGCCTATTAAGAAAATCAAACATGCCGGAGCCCCTACGGCTGAGCTGGCAAGCTTGCTCTCGTAGTGGAGAAAACAAAAGAACTTGCCTTCAATAAGACTGCCCTCGGGGAAGCCGAAAAGTTGATGAATCTCGAAAATGTTCCATGTTGGGACAGTGGCTCTCCGGGAGTGCGCGAATTCCGCGTAGTAAAGCCTTCAAGCCTGTCGTCTGCTAAACCCAACTAATCGAAAACGCCAGACTCCACGGTAACTCTAGGTGACCCTTGTCTCATTGAGCAGCACTACATTTTTCGCCCAGCGGAGTCACTCTCGACCGCAAAACCTTAATTTATGAGAACTGTGAGCGCTGTTAGTTTTAATGCTTGTGCACTGCAAGCTATTTGGCTGGCTTCCTGAACTGCAGCCAAAAGGTTTCAGTGCCGACAACAGCTTAGAAGCGGGAGAAATGACACTTTTTCTCGTTTTCCCCATAGAATCCTGTGCATTAGCTGGTGTCAAGTGGTGGCTTCCGGTGGTGCCCGTCGGCCCTAGCAAGACAATCCTCGATGCGCGATCCAGCCTACTACAATAAACACCAATAATTGTTACTCGTAAAAAAAAAAAAAAAAAACGCATTGAGGGATTTTACGGTTAACCATCTTCTTTGCTTGTCTTCGAGCGCTACCGTGTATTCTCGAAAACGTTCGACGCGTGTTGCTGAGGCGAACAGACGAAGGGGCATTTATATACGGGCCACTATGGAGCCAAAGAGTGAGCCAGACTCGAACAAATGTAGTACAACGTCGCGCTTGATATCGCAGCACAGAGCGTTCGAGCTCAACGCGACTTCGCCTTCGTTCATGCATTTACAGCAATAGCTGTTATGCCCCCTCCCCCTTTTCCAGATTTCTTACACTGCGTTTCACATTAAAGTACGACGCCGCAACCGACGCTATGACTTAGCCAATCAAGCAGTTCCAAAAGTGCAACGTCACGCGCTCGGCGTCTTTATAGGTTTGTTATCATCGGCTTCACCAGTCACGCGCACAAGAAAAAACGCCAGATCAGGAAGTACGGTGCGCAATGGGTTTATACCATAGCCTCCTCTATACTCACAAAGCCTGGCAGTTCGACGACGGAGCGATAAAGTGCCCGGTCGCAGATTTAGAGCGCGAGGATCTAGTAGTACACGGAGCATCAAAGAGCCATTTCTCGGGGAACCTGGACGTCAGCGAACAGCTTTTGCAGCGGCGAGGACCCGAAACACATTTGTTCGCTCGCGAGAAGTGTGTTTCGGCGTCTCACCGCAGCGGGGCGCCAGTCACGTGGGTCTCATGTCACACGTTGTCTGCCGCTCCATCTTTTCAATTTCGGTAACCACTTCTCGTGGCGATCTGCCAGACTTTGTGAGTATATGAGGCTATGGTTTAGCAGGAATTAGCAAACGCAAAACGACGAGCCCGGTGATGATGCACTTTTGACGCTGTTTGATTGCCTCTATCGGAATGTGTCAACTACGGCCGGATATCAGTGATCTCTATGTCTATTTGCTGGATCGCGTTTGACCAGCTCCGCCTATGAACGGGAATGCGGCCACGGTCGGCCATCTTTTTGGTAGAGTTATATCACCTCTGGCCATCATAGTAATATGGCGGACAGCGCAATGGCGGCAGGCTGCCATAAAATAGCCGTAGATCTAGCACACTGTACCGTGGGTGATATTTCGTGCTTGATTGAAGTTGTTCGACGAAGCAGATTCTTGAAACCCGGCGTGAACGGTGGGCTCATCTTTGAGGACCCGGCGAAAGTTCTACGAAAGCGCAGCACCAGGGGAAATCAGCGCAGCTCGCATCGAAAGCAGACTCCGTACCGGCGTCTGCTTTCGATGCTTCTTTCGATGCGACTTTCGATGCGTGCTGTGCTGCTTTTCCCCGGTGCTGCGCTTTCGTAGAACTTTCGCCGGGTCCTCAAAGATCGGGCTACCGTTCACGCAGGGTTTCAAAAATACCGTTTCGTCAAACAATTTCAATCAATCACGAAATATCACCCACGCTATTTTGATTGCAGCCTGCCACCACAACTGCCACAACGCCGTCTGCCATGGATGGATGATAGTGGCTGCAGCAGCTGTACTTGGCTAGAAGTAATATAACTCTACCAAAAAGATGGCCGCCAGTGGCTGCATTCGCGGAGCGGGCAAACGCGGTCCAGCAATTGTCATTGAGATCAGTGCAGGATATAGAGTCAGATGGAATAGGGAGCAGAGTTGCCGAGTTGCCACTCCGGAGTTGGAATGATTTTGAAATCGTTCCGCCCTTCCGCGACCCCTGGAATGGAATGGGAATAGAATGGAGGCAGCACAACGGAGGGGAGGGGGGGGGGGGGAGGGGGGGGGGCAGTGGGAATAAATTTAGGTTCATTTTGTTCGAACTAAATTGAATTGAAGACATGCCTAATGACCAGATACTTGCGTTCGTCACGCAGCGGTGGTCGTTGAAGGGGAGGGTGGGGGTGGCCTCGTTTTCCTCCTCGTGGCCAGGAGCCGATCCCCCAGTGCAGGCGCCGCTTGGGTCTCTGAGGAACATGAGCAGACGCCGCAAAAGCGCTAGACCGTGCTCGGTGGCGATGGTGGTGTCAGGGCAGGCCCAGGCGCGCAGGGATGAGGGAACCGGGGCGCGTTCGATGGATGCCAAGGCCCCTTGTAGGGCTGCGGCACACTGCGGGCAGGACCACGGGAGATGGCGCAGGTCCGCCTTGGAGCGGTGACTGAGGCAGGTCCCAGGTGCAGGTGACAATCTTGCCCTGTCGTCCCTGTGGAACCGTTGCAGGAGATGCGGTGTCAATGGGGTCCCCGCCTGGATTTGGCGAACCAGAACGGCTTCCCTGCGAGAGAAATAGCGGGAGGGTACGGTGCGGATGGATAGCGGGTAAGCAACCATGAAGAGGTAGGTGGCGCGCCTGGATTTTGTAAAGCGCAGGCCGTGCCAGTGGTTGGCAATGGTTTTTGAGAGGACAACTAGAGACGAGGACGAGTGAGGCTCCTTGGCTAGCGCTAGCATGCAAGCTATCTCGTTGCCGGGTATGCCAGTGTTGGCAGGGACCCAACGTATGTTGACTTGATGGCCAGATGATCTCAGGGATGTGACGGCCGGGTGGAGTTCTTGCAATGCAATACCGGTGTGCTTGGTGTCAAAGCATATGCGGTGCTCCTCTTGTGAGCCGGTATAGATGAGGTGCGTAAGTGGAGCGTTTTCTTGTGCCGTGAGAAGAGCGTCTCGCGCATATTCTATAATGGCTTGGAGCTCCGCTTGGGTGCTGATCGGGAGGGTAGGAGCCCTGTACAGTTGTCGTCCCTGGGAAAGCTTGGTGCGGTTGAACCATGCCGTATACGGCGTGCCTTGTATCTTGAGGGTGAACCTCTGGAAGGGCTGCATCGACGTAGATAACTTTGGTGCTGTCGTCGAGTTACCGTATTTACCTTGAGTGCCGTTTGCTGATAGAGGGTTACCTGCCATTATGCGAGTGTGGGTAGAGGGCTCCCGTCGGTAAGGACAACATGTTCCCATGGAGGAGTCCGTGGTGGTAGTTCGGGCAGATCGTTCACTGCGTAGCCGAGTTTCGCAAGGATCTACCGGCCGGCATGCGTCGTGCGTAGCCGTGCCTCTTGAACGTTGTAGTGCGTGGCCCGAGTTTGCTGAGGTTGTTGATGTCCGCGAAGCTCTTGACCGAACTGGAATGGAGTGGGAATGAAATGGAATGGGCTCTGTTCTTATGTGAGCTGTGTCGATGTGGACAAAAGGGCTTTTGAAACAGCATCATTGCACTTTGGTAATTTACGGCTTGGTTATTTGACCGGCTCATGTTGCTTCGAGGATAAAAGTGGTATCCCCAATGAAGCAACCAAACCTCTATATATAGAGTTGTAGGCAGACAAGGTTTCATTTCTGGCGCAGCGAGACGCGACAATGTGACTGTTGTGACCATGTGTGATTACAGCACTTCGTATGCCACCAGGCAGAGGCAATGCCACACCGTCCGCGTTTCTTCATGCGCGACTCCTCACTTTCCATCAAGAAGGAGAGGATGCATGTGGCCCTTTTGTGAAGAAATTGAGTGTTTTGAAGTTTTTCCGTCTGTTACGAAGATTTACATTTGGTCGCGCGATCGATATCTGCAGTGCCGACAAACCAATCGCCTACAGCGCTTTGTTCGACCACCGCTCGGCTTAGTAGGATCAATGATTGCGGGGCGTGTTCTGCATATTTTTACAGTGGTCTATGCGTTTGAGAACGCCAGCTTTATGCTTACTTTATTTGCCGGCAACTTAAAGGGAAGTTGAAACACTTCTTGAAAAAAAAAACGAGTTAAAGGTGAATTCTGGCGTATTTTTATCCCGTGAATCTGAATATCACATACGTTTCCCCCGAAGATGTAACTAAAAGCGAGAAAACACGAAAAACCTCCGACCAGTCGTGTCGCTCGTGAGAGTAGCGCATGCAATTGCAAGCTTGCCAGGTATATTTTTCTGCACTGACGCCCGTCTTGACGTCTATTTCTGACCTTTTTGCAAAAAGCAAGAGTGCTCGTGCATAGCTATGACAGCCGCTGAAGATGTGCGAGAGCTGGGATTCTGAAAACTCCTGTGACGTCAAGCCCGGGAAGGAGGGGCTTCAGCGGTACTTTCAAAATTATTTTTTGCAGCCTCCGTGCACCGAATTGAAAAATAATCTTGATATTCGTGATTCTAGATGCAACATGAAGACGATTTTGATGTGTTTCCTCAAATACAGAACCGCTTCAGTTTCCCTTTAACGTATCTGTCAAGAGCCATTTTTTTATGGGTGAAAATTAGCGGAATGGAATGGAACGGTTCAGTCATTCTAGGTGTGGGAATGAACCCAGTTTTACATTCCTAGGAGTTCAAAGGAATGAAATTATTGGAAAGTCCAATTCCCTGAAATGGAGTTGGAATGGAATGGGGGTGCTCATTCCGCAACACTGGCAGAGAGTGCAGGTATTCCCTTGCTTCTAACGTCCCAGAGATCAGTGTTCCTGCGGTTCCCATCATCCGGACGTAGACAACTCTGATACTGAGCTCACCTGTATCTGTTGGCGAACGTAGAATCTTTAGAGCGAAAACTAGAGAGTTTTAGTGGATCGTTCCAATAGTTCCGATTACGATACCGGATGCCCCTCCGACACCTTTGCGCGTGCATCGTATCCTATCAGGTATCGGTATCAGAAATATCGGAACGATCCACTAAAACTCCTTACTTACGACACTGACCCGCTGGAGGACTTTCGGCATCGCAAAATTTCGAGATCATGTAGACAAACAAAACACCTGAAAAGAGCCAAAGAAAGTGTGCTGCGCTTGACAGCGGGAGCTGTTGCGTCGTTGCAAGACGTCCTTTAGAAGATGTGCCTTCAGTCGCTGTGCTTTGGGATATTTGCTTTAGGCGCTTTGCTTCTGGTAACCTAGTTGTAGGCGATGTATGTTTTTTTTTTTCCCCGAATGTTTCTACGAGATGCGCATCTTCTTCGCGAACACGGGAGTCTTACGACGTTGGCGCTTATGCGCTGCCTCTCACGCGTGATAGTCGGGGTCCTGCGGCATCTTACTGTTCTCGAGCCGGTACGGCCCTCCGCCTACTCTGCTCAAAGTGGTGCGCTTGTTATTTCCGCTTTTTGGTCTGATAGCGAATCCTGCGTGGTAGAGTCATATCGGGGGGGGGGGGGGGGGGGGGGGGGGACCTTTCCCGTGATTGCCCCCCCCCCCCCCCGCAATCACGTGGGTGTTTTGCGTACGGACGCCGCCAAGTTCCACCGCGGAAAGTGGCACTAGCAGCTACCACTGTGAAATCAAAACAAAAGTCATAGCTCTGTATCTTGTACCGCTGTTTTGCTTATTTGTGTCTTCTGTCGTGATGCTTCGCAATTTTGCCAGTAACGTTCAAAGGAGAAGGAAGAGAGGGTAAGCAATTATTAGATTGTTTACCTCCTTTTCCCAACATCTCCACGTGAGAATGATGCAGATGTTCACTGAGTGCCTTGGAGCTCGTGTAGAGCAAGGCTTATGGGGAAGATCAGGGCAGGATTCGGGCGGTGGGAAAAGCGGAATAGTTGTCGTTTTTTTGTTCTAGATTTTTGTCTGATGCTTTGGAATTTCTATTAGCCAGACACGGGGCCACCGTAAGCTCATCGACGTCGCTAATGGTGGCACTTACTAGCACGGCAAACTCTCTAAGAGGAACTCTCTCATTTCTGCATTCCCGCCCGGGAGCCCATTTTGGTTTCTGAACGCGGCTGGGTGCGAAACGATTTAATGGATTCCGGCGGCAAGATAGAAGATTAAGAGGGGGTGAATAAAGTGGGCACCTTTCTTCTCGTCCTCTAGTTCGTTAAGACAACCATGCGACTTAACACTCGAACTTCTTTCCCAAGAAGCGCAGCGGACAAGCAAAAGAAAGATGAAGGGAGATTGAGGCTTGATGTGTTGCTAACTTTCGTCGAACCTAAGTTTCCACTGGATTCTCGAACTTTCGACCTTTGGCGAAATTCGAAGTTTGACTTCTCGCACAGAGTTGCCCGACTACTACTACTATTACAAAAAAGTTTTACATTTTAGAAGAAAATCAATTACACAATAGCTCGCTTTAAATTTCAGAAAGTGTTTTCACAATAAAAAGGTAGATCCTTTGAACATCGATCGATTTTTGGGCAGTTTGTCAATGTGAAATAATATAACCCACAAATGTTGCACACCTCCTCCTCTAATGCTAAATCAGACAATTGTCCGTTTCTGCGGATGCCTCAAATAGTCGAATTTTACTCAAACTTCAAGATAGAAGTTTGAAAAACTTTCGAACCTCGAGGACCTTGAACTTCGGCAAGTTCACAACATTCCTACAAACGGACATCATTGTTCAAGGAAGCAACGCTGTGGCGCCTGGAACGCGTCTCTGACTAGTGTGTTTACCGCGTCCAATCATGTGGTCCCTCGATTTCCGCCTGGCGATGTCATAGAATTGTTACGCTATCGCCGGTCGCGATCCTGGCGGTGGCCCAGCAGCGGGGGTGGATGTGGCAGACGCCTGTTCTGTTGCAGGTCTCTCTCCAGTGTGGGAGTCGATGGAAACTTAGGCAGCCAGAAGTTGGGACACCGCGACGACAGCGACACTCGAGTTCGCTCGTGATTTTCGCCCGAACTTCTACAACCAACCGCCAGGATCGCAGCATCCGACAGCATGCCACTCCGGCGTCTGTGACGTTATTTGCTGTCACTTTCGGACCACTTTTGACGTGCGGGCGAGACAGGACGCTAATTATACCAGTCGGAGGCGCGCTCCAGGCACCGTAGTAGTTCATCAACCCTCTCGAGATCTGAAAGGGAATAATAGTGCCCATATAGACCACTGTCCAAAATCCCATATAGCCCCCAGCGATGAAATTAGAAATAATATTCTCAAACGCGGGCCCTTGTGAAGAGAGGGATTGCGCAAAAAACACGATTTTTTTTTTTTTTTTTTGCTTTTTACAGCGCCCTTGGCCTTGGTGTTCTTCTTGGAGCCTCGTGACTATGGATTTCCGACTTTATTGCAGTACGATATGCGAGAAGGTCTCTAAGAAAACGGAGCCTTGCAAAAAGCGCTCCCCCCCCCCCCCTCCCCCCCACTGAGTCATGGCGTCAACATAAACAAACATGGCGGCGCCCATGGAACAAAGCAGACACCGGTATATAAGAAGACCGTCCAGTAGAATAATCAGAATCTTCCAGAGATTCGGCGGCTACTTGGGCGGGCACCTTCTATGAGAATCTAATGGCCATACGATAGGACTAATAGCAACTTTACGCTCTGAAAAAAAAGGGTTATTCTTACAACCTTTTTCCCGTATAATACACCCCAAAACTTCAGTTCGACGTAAACGTTCACGAGAGGCTTGATGGTACAACTTACTAAAGTAGTTAATGTAGGTGTTACTGACTCTAAAAAAATAATAATCTGGGGTTTCTTGGCCCTGCTGCAAAACCTCAGTGTTTTCTTTCTGTGGTCTTTGATGCGCACTTTAGCTATTTAATAAGTTCTATCGCACCGTTATCAAGCCCCTCGTAAACTTTGGGGGCGTTTGTTCGACTATCGTGCGCTGTATGTCGAACTAAAGTTTTGGGGTGCATTATATGGGACAAAAGGGTGTAAGATGATACCTTTTTTTTTTTAGGCTGTAGGCACAAAGCGACTCCCGAACTTCCAAACACATGGCATCATATACACTTACACATACACTATTGTCATCGACAGCTAAAGAAACGTAGACGTAACTTAATATCAGTGTCTTTCGTTTTCGGGTAAAACTTGATATCTCCCAATATTTACACCCCAAACAAGTGTTTTTTTTTCTGTTTTTTTTTTTTTAATCGAGTTAAACTTGTCTTTTTTTCTCGAATTCGCAACATAAATTTTACCATTTCCACTCTCGTTGGCGTTGTAAAAATGTGGAGCTTCAATAACGAGGCTTGATGAAAGCGCGCTTAAAAGAAGCAATTAATGCAAATGCTCTTTAAGTAAAATTTTCTAAAAAAAAAAAAAAAAAAAAGGTTAGTTTTGCGAAGATAAATTTGTTCGGAGATTCACGTGATACACTCTTAAATGTCCAGAAAATAATTGCAAGTGGAACATTTCTGGTGGCGAAGTTTGACCCGTCGTCAAATGCGAGCTAGGTCAGACTGAAGGCGAGCTTTACTCAATGATTGGTAAAGGCGATCAGGCATCAGCTGTTTTGGCAATGTTAGTAAAGAACACCGTAGGTATGGTCTGAGAAATATTTTTGCAGAAATCAACTCAAAATAATGCGGCACTCATGAAACGCAACGTCTGCAGAATACGACATTCACGATGCCATTTCTGGATCCGTTTCAAGAAGTTCCACCGATGAAGACATTTGACCACGTCTCAATCCAATCTTCTGCACATGTATTACTTGCTTGTGAAAATTAAACATTACATGTCCTACAGCGATAAATAATTTTATTGTCAATTATACTTAACGTAACATCCCGAGAGATGTCCCACCCCCGAGAGATATCACTAACACCAATTCTTAGCATGATGTGTTTTTTTTTTTTTTTTTAATACACCGAAAGATAGCTTATTGCTAGTAATCGCACTGCCCGGGCCAATGGTGACCTCGACGGAAACGAGGTTGGATGGCTAGGGCAGAAGATAAGCAAGCAATGCTGACTGAAAAGGACAGTCGTCTTGGATTCGTAGCCCCTCGCAGCAATAACAAGTTTGAAAGGTCACCGGACCCATGTGTTACGAAATGATCAACATTTTGTTTGACACTGATGGCAACTGCTCGTTTGAAGGCTCTGAAAGGGACTGAACTAAACTCAAACAAGTACACCTTCACGTTATTTTGCTGCTCTTTTCTTTTTTTCTTTCCTAACTGTTTCGGTTTTACTTTGAAAGTTAGCCCACTCCCTATTTTCCCCCGATTAATTGTCGATTTGTGTGGCCGATCTCTCGAGATATTACGCTCTTTCTTTATGTAACCTGAAAAACCCGAATTTTGTAATGGTTTCTAGAAAAGCCCGATTTCTCCCCTATTGCGAGCTTATAAAATACCGCCAGAATTCCCCCCCCCCCCCCCCCCCCCCCCACACATCCCGCCCAAAATTGGGGAAAACAAATGCGTTAGCCTTTCGCGCAGCAGTTATATATATAATATAACAAAGCATGGTGAATGCAGCCTCTCAGCACTTTTTCCTAGTGCGAACATTCCCGAAACCCTTCTTCTCCTTTGTTCAAGCAGATCGTGGTTATAGAGAGCGACGGCGTGGCGTAACACATCCGACGTGCAGTCGGGGACAGCATGGCTAGGGCGTACTAGGACCGCCGGCGGGACGCCGCGAAGAGCCGTGTACGGGTGGCCTAAGGGGAGGGGGGGGGGGAGGTAACAGAAAAGGGGGGGGGGGGGGTAACACGCGCTCATGGAACACGTAAGCGGTGAAACGACGTCGCTCGCCGCTAGCCGCGCCACAGAACGACCAGATCCGAGCGACGCCGCGCCGCGCGGGAGTCATGTAGGGACGCCCAGGCTCTGGGGACGCCATCATCGGTTGCTATGATACTGCCGCGCGGCGCCCCTTCTCCTCGCTCATGTGTCCCCTTGCTTTAGTGATACACCCGCCGTCCCCCACTGCGCGGTGCGGAAATTGGCCAAGTGGGACGTCGCCGGCGATATTCGGTCGCCAGTGGGGCTGGGGCGCCATCCCGTAACGACGTTGCGAACTCTATAAACGTGTGGTCAAACCACGTCCAAGGTAAGCGCATGTACCAGGGCACTAATGCTAAAGCATGAAAAGAAAATATAAAATCCGAAAACGAAGAGTTTTATAATGATTATGTTCACGCTCCTCCCATCGCGATTTGTTCCTCGACATTATCTCACTGGCTCGGGGGTGACAATGAGATGTTCGTTACTTGTCACGCCCGATGTTTCTTAAGTTGTAAGTACCAAAATATTGTTTGATTTTAATTCGAACAGATTTATTACAAAAAAAGTTCCGTGAAAGCCAGATTAATACGATCTGTGCACGGGGAGTTATACGCCCAGGGGGACATACTATTAGGTGCTGATCGTCACGATCAGTCGAATAATTAACTGACGTATGTTGATTCACTTTTAATTGGTAAAAATAAAAGTATGGCTTCGATTAGGAACTTCCTGAGCGTCGTCGGAAACCACTAATTCAGCCATTCTAGAAAGCACGGTAGAGCGCTAAAGTTATCATTCGCGCAGCAGGCGCAAGACTTCCAAGGAAATAACGGGTCCGCGCGGTTCTTTTTTCTTTTCGTTTCTTATTATTGGTGTTTTCTTACCTCCAGCCCTGTGCCTGTTGCAGGAGTGGTAACTGCGACACTGCGCTTCACGGGCGCTCAAAGTCTTTCTAAAAATTACTGTTTACGTGGATTTCTATGACCATGGGTTGTTGTTTTTTTTTGTTTTTTTGCCAGTTAAATTATTAATTATCACGGTTCAGTTAATTATTTGACCTATTGTGACGACTAGTCCCCTATTCGCAACTCCAATGCCCTATAGGTGGTGGGGCGGTACTCGCATGATTGCGGAAGGTGAGGATAGATTCTTAGGGGTATTCCGTGCGTCTGCTCCTTGACGCTGGTCGTTGTGCGAAAATTAATTTATTTGGCTAGAAATACGAAGCCGTCAGGGCAGGTGCATTACCCCAGGTGACGGAGATGATGACGCGCGTGCAAAAAAATCACCATGTTTCTTTTTTTTTTCTTTTTGTTTTATTGAAAACCGGAACACAACACTTCCTAAATTAGCGCATTCGCTTTCTCCGTTAAAACTGCATGATACACGAACACGCCGACTTGAACCATGCGGTAACAACAGAACCAAGTCCAACGGTGTTTTCCACCGTCTCCCCCGCCGTCCCCGCTCCTCTGGTTCTTCGTTCGACTGCGAGAGGACGGGCGGCGGGCTGGAGTTGCTAATGAAATGTCCCCATGGCCGTATAAGTCATCTCCGCAGACCGTTACAGTGTAGTTTTTACGACTTTCATTAAACAATTTTATAAAGCATAAAAAAACGCAATGTATATTGAGTATATATGAAGTAATGCCAAAGATGGATCCTTTTCTCCAAAAGAAAGATGACAGCTGAAGTTCGCGAAGCAACCAGAAGATGACGGCACAAAATCCCCTTCTTCTTATATCAAAGATTCCTTCTTTGGATAATTAGTCCCTGGTCGTGAAAGGAAGCAGCGACAACTTCGGGTAACCCTTTGAGGACCTCTTGAGCGAGCGTAATTATAGTTCGTCGTCGTCCTCGGCGGACCTCTTGTGCCTGTCGCTTGTCCAGACCATTAGGAAAGTCCTGTTTTTATTTTTTATTTTTTTTATTTTTGTCACGTCTTTGGAGCGTCCGCTCGGGGTAACTGTTGTCCCTCCCACCACATGGCACGTCATCGACGGTTCCTTGACCCATTCAGTGGTATTATATGGGTGTGGGAAGATATTACGCGATGCACCCATGAGTAGCAGTCTGGCGTATTGCGGAGATGCCTATGTCACTTTTAGTGAGGATGCTCCTTGAAAGTATGCGGAGCGCAAGTGTCGTCTGCGTCTTGCACAGGGTTTGCGATGATGTCAGAACGCCGAGCTCTTATTGGCTGATCGAAAAAAATAGTGGGTAGATCTCAAGGCATTTAGCATTGAGGTCTACCCACTATCCTTTCAAACAAAGTCAATCAGAGCTCGGCGTCGTTCTGACGTCAGCGAAACTCCTGCGCATGAAGCAGACGACTTGCCCCCCGCATAGAGTCACTCAAAACCCAAGAAACGCAGAGTGCGATATACAGGGTGTTTCACGAAGAGTGGACAAATTTGATATTGCGAAAACTACGCGTCGCAATAAAAAAAAGGCTTGTGTCGTTTTGGTCCTGGGCCAGGGGCCCATTTACAAAAATTATCAAAGTTCGAGATAATTAAGTTGTTAATTTTTTCGCGTAATTAATTTTTTTAAATATTGAGTTTAAGGGCATGGTTTTAATTAGATTTTTGCTGAGCATCATCGAAAAACACTAAATCAACAAATTGCAGAACGATAGAAGGCACGCGCGGTATTTTATGGCTTTCTGAAAAACCGCACAACTTCGTCGGGTTTTTAGGTTTCGGTTTGCAATCGGAGCGCATCTCGGTACCGACGGCACCGCGCCGCGTGGAGAAATAGTGCAACCAGCCTCTCCTACTTTGCGCAAGGACAGCGCAGCAGAGGTTGGCTGCACTATTTCTCCACGGGCCATGGTGCCGTCGGTGCGGGAATGCGCTCCGATAGCAAACCGAAACCTAAAAACCCGTCGAAGTTGTGCGGTTTTTCAAAAAGCCATAAAATACTGCGGGCGCCTTCTATCGTTCTGCAATTTATTGATTTAATGTTTTTCGATGATGCTCAGCAAGTTTCTAATTGAAACCGAGCCATTAAACACAATATTAAAAAAGTTAATTGCGCAAAAATATTTAACAATCTAATTATACTGGACTTTAATCATTTTCGTAAATAGGCCCCTGGCCCAGGACCAAAACGACATAAGCCATTTTCTGTTGCGACGCGTAGTTTTCGCAATATCGAATTTGTCCTCTTTTCGTGAAACACCCTGTATATTACCTTCACGCCCCTTGCTTTTTATTCTTTCATTGCGTTGTGATTGGCTATAATGCCGCAGCCTTACACTCTTAAAAAAGCCCGTGCGTCTACTTTCCCGCACAACACTCGGAGAGCCAATCACCGGAACTTACGGAGGCAGCTCAGCGAATGACGATGCCGAAACATATGCTTAGACCAAAAAACTCAGTCTGAGTTGTGACATTAAGCAATGCAGGCGTGACGTTTTGCATTGCTTAATGTCACAACTCAGACTGCGTTTTTTGGTCTAAACATGTATTTCGGCATCGTCATTCGCTGAGCAGCCTCTGTGAGTTGCGGCGATTGGGTCTTCGAGTGTTTTGCGGCAAAGTAGACGCACGGGCTTTTTTTAAAGTGTATAATTGACTGACGAGCGAGAATGAGATGCTAGGGATATCACAATGTCCTGAGTTTCGTAACCTGTCAGGGACTTTACGGCCTATAAACTAACGCTCTTAAGGCATTTAGACGGCCGGCAAAAATCGGTTTATCAACGTGTCGTGCTGTAATTTACTGCAGAGGTGCAAGCAGGTGGTGAAGTTTACAGTGAAAGAATAGAGGAACTTACCTCGTTCAAAATAAGAAGCAAAAAAACTGTTCTGGGCATGTCACGCCGCCGCTTCGCAGATGACGCACGCGTAGTGAGAAGTGTTTCCTACAGATGGCGTACGCCGCGTCGAGGGAGCACCGGCCGATTGGGATTGCGATAGCCAACGAGGTAGAGGGCCTTAGAGCGATAAACTGGCAGCTGAAAGTGACCCCCGATTGGCCGCCGCCATGTTGCACATTTTTGACCACTAGACACGTGACCTTATAGTTTTACGTCTAGATTTTAACGAAGTACCGTGCCCAAATAATTTCTTGTTGATCTTTAATTACAATACCGACGAGATAAGTCACGTTTCATTTGTTCAAGTCGAAATGTGCCTTTACAAAACTCGTGCAGCTTCGCAATGCCTCCGCTAGATGTCGTCAGCCGCGGTGCTGTATTTTCAGTTTTTATCGGAGCTAGACACTGGTCTCTGGTGCTAACAGTATTAAAAAAAAAAGTTTATCATGTTTTCTACAGCGATCGCAAAACAAATCTCGGCTATGTTTTTACGTAAAAGCCTCAGGATTCGGTACGGTCACGTGTTCATGTGGTCAAAATCAAGGACGTTTAAATAGGGCAGGACCCGGCATGACGTCATACCTAACGACGCCGGAAAAAGAACCCAATCCCAGACTGCCTCGCGCACCGACGCGCTCTCATCCAAACTAAATTCAACCAGGCTCCCATCGTCTGCTCTCCGCTCGGTCGTTAGGCTTAGGCTACGACTGCTCCGTGCCTGCCAACGTTACTAAAACTATCAGTTGGAAAACTCACGCTTGAAACCTGGGCCGATGCCGTCCACCGAAACCGAGCTAAATCCGATAACAGCGCCACCCTTTAGCGACAAATTGAAACATGAAAGTTGCTTTACATAGCTACGGCGAGATGGCCCTGCGAGATGGCGCCACCGGCCCTTGCCCGACTCGACATGCAGCTGTGCAGTTCCTGGAGTGGACGCTGCGGGAGAAATGGCGGCGTTGTGATCGCCATTAGCTCGGTTCTCGAGTACGGATCGGAGCCACTTTTTTAAAGCAGGCTCTATGGCAGTTTCCTCACTGAGGGGTTCTAGTAACATTGGTGCCTGCGGTCTGCTTCGTCTGCTCGCTGTCGCGGCTGGCTTTCGATTCGATCGGCGCACCGGAAGATGTTTCGATGCGAACCCGCATTCTCATCACGGCGGAGTGAAACCAACACCTTCTGGAAGCAGAGTTTCTACGGCTTTCTCAACCCGCGATGCCATTCTCAGCGTTCGTGCGACGACTGACACGCGATCGCTTTCCAAAGCCGCTCTACAACGACTCGTTCGAGACGACGCTCCAGGCACGGTCGCGCGGTGTCGAGAGCGTCCGCTACACGCCGACTTCCTACTGGTCAGGCAAGTGTTGGGCTCCAAATCTCGCCTGTTTGACACCGATTCAGTGGACTCCGCCATCGCTGCCATGAAATATTGGGGCAAACAACAGCGTTGCCACGGAAATGCCATGGCAACGAGGGCTGTTTGCCCCAAAAATCAATTTGACGAGCTCCCCATTGGTTGAAAAGAGTTCGTGGCCACGCCTACTTCCGTTACACTTCGCTTCATGTATGGAGAATACGGACGCCACCACCTGCCCCTTATAACCTCCTTGGGTCAAAATTGTACAACATGGCGGCAGCCAAGGGGGGATCACTTCTGCCTGGTGAACGGGATACTAGTTTATCGCTCTAAGCCTCTCTACCTCGTTGATGATAGCAGACAATCCCGCAAAAGAACCCGAATTAGACGGCGCTCCCTCAACGCGGCGTATATGCCACCTGTAGGGAACACCTCTCACTGCGCGTGCATCGTCGGCGAAGTGGCGGCGTAAATTGCCCAGAGCAGTTTTTTTTTTTTTTTTCCGAACGATGTAAATTTATTCCTTGATTTTTTTCACTGTAAATTTTCACCACCTGCTGGCACCTTTGTAGTAAATCGCAGCGCGATAAGTTGAGAAACCAATTCTTGCGGGCCGTCTAAAGTGTCCTACAAGCGTTAGTTGACATGATGTGTAATGGCGTCCCAGGCGGACCTTCCGCTGTAAAAAGAAAGCTAAAACTTTTCCCGAATGGACACTGGAAAGTTCCGTTTTACCTCATAAAATTTCAAGGCGCAGTTCTCTTCCTGTAAAAAGAAGTCGGGCCCTATGTATACCTTTCCAGAGTCCATCACCTCGGCGAAAAATGTAGAGTCACTGAGCTGGGGACGCGTGCGCACGCGGCTTACAATATTTCACGGAAGTGAGCCATTGTGGATGCTCGTAACGCAAATCACAGTACAAAAATGGCGGCTTCCGGGAAGTAATTGACTCCTTAAGTGTGACTTCATGGGTCCAAACAAACCGTTGCTAGGCTCGTTGTTATGGACAAATACATGTGGCTAGGTTTCGCTACGAAAACCCGACCGCTTAAAATTCAGGAGTAGGATTTAAACTTCTAAAAATCACAGATATAGAAAGTTTGAATGTCATATATGTTTCGACAGAAGTGTGCCGGTAATCGCTTCTTTCTGAAATATTTACGACTGCAACTTCCGGTCCTCAAGATGCCTGCAGCAGACGACGAATGCAAGTAGTATGCCGTCTGCCACACGCCCGCCGGCCAAGCCGGCGCCGGCGTCTGAATCGTCTGAATAAAGACGATATTCTGATATTGCATTTGTTTGAAATATAATGCGTTTGAGACACTTATAAGAGTTCATAGTGGGGTGCGATGCAAAATATGGTTTATCGAAAGCCCGGGAGTCGATCGAGTTCATCGTCTGCTAAAAGATCGCATTGCACCCGTGAGAAATTCACTTCAGGTGATCGGTTGAGATCGCAAATTTTGTTTGCAGGCTCGCGCTATGGGAGGGTGCTTCGTACCTGGCTGTAACCATCACGTGGAGAAAGATTCTTGCAGTTTTTTTTCAGATTTCCCCATGTCCCCAAAGCGCGAAAGAACTGGATAAAAAACATAAGGTGAGTTTACTACAGATTGTACTCGCATCGCGGGTTCGATGAAGATCTTCACCAAAAGAGCACATCCACGAAATGTGATGTATACCAAGGGAAAAAAAAAATACTGCGAAATCGCGATAGACATGCAATTCTTTAATAACCTGACAACCCCATTACTAATAATAATAAACGACTTACCTCGACGGCGTACGATTTGTTTCTCATGCCGGGCTGCACTACGCCAGTAATGCACTTCAGGTCGTCGTCGTAACTGATCTGCATGGCGTGGTTTGATTTCACGGCATTTTCACCCCTCTGAACTAAGCTGGGTTCTTCACAGAAAAACACGAAAATTGCGGAGGCCTCTACGGCCATGGAAATGCACTTGTTTTAGTCGCTCGTTTACTGACGCAATTCAATGAAGACGCCCGCTGCATTAGAGGCCAGCGAATCTATCGTGTCGTCTGCTACCAAAGCAAAGCGGAGTGTAATACTTCAGAAATGGCTTTCATCGTTGCAATACGACGCTGAGACGACAAGAACATCTTCATTATTAGATATCAAGAATTAGGTTGCTTACGAAAAATCATTTACTTACTTGTAAGCAAAAATCTTGCCTCGCGTGGAGTCTCCATGCATTAGTCCATAGCAACGTCCCTAGCAACGGTTTGTTTGGACCCAGACGCCATGTTGTGACGTAATCACTTACGGGGTCAATTATCAACAACCCTCATACTTCCAGACCGCTATACTCTTCAAACTTTCGAGAATGGCCCAGCTTCGAAACCAAACAAAAGCGAAGTTTTACTCCTGTTCGCTGAGTCGTGGCCTTCCGAGAAATCAAAGGGGCTTGCAACTTTACAGATACAGGTCGCCCGGATTAAACACTCAAGTAAGAGCTAAAAGTCCGATAATTCTCCTCATATCGATAAAAAGGATTATAGTACCCCCCTTTGCTCGATTGTGTCCTCCACTTACGAAACTGCGTTTGGCAGCCCACTAATATAGGATGGATTAGTTCGTTGATCCTTTATAAGTGGACAATAAGGATTAGAGGGTTGCGATGTTAGAACTCAAGAGGATTGCGGAAATGATGTGACGACCTTTAAAACAGTTTGTTTGTGTTTCATGAAACTGAGACCAAAACAACCTTCAACAACTGTGACTTTCCCGTGACGTGCTCAATACCAGTACTCTGTTTTGCTAACCTTCTATCTGCGTCTTTTGGTGACTTCAGCATGTTTATATTCCTAACGAGCGTGTTGGTAAGATGTACTAGATAACAGAAAGTTATTGCTTGGGGTTTCCCTAGTGGACAAGCCATTTGTAGGAGAAATTTCTTGTGTCCAATAAGCACATATGAATCATACAAGATACTGTAAACAACTAAATTTTCGGGAGGACCTAATTTTCGCGAATTTCGCGAATCGCCTACAATTCGCGACAAATACATCCCGCGAAAAATTCGGGCAATATGTGAACGCTACGGAAGCTGCACTCGATTCGCGAAAATTAGAACCCGCGAATAATTTTCAATTTTCAGCTTTGGCCCGATTCGCGAAAATTTGAGCCCGCGAAAATTAAGTCGTTTACAGTATATAAGAACATATATGAACTATATAAGGACTATATAAGAACTATATAAGGACTATATAAGAACTGTATAAGATATATAAGAGTGTAGAAAAAACTTGTGAGAAGTTTCTTATAAGTTTCTTTTATGGTTGTTATATTCAATAGGGTTGATGTAGCCGGGTTTAATTGCGAGTTTTGCAATAATAACTTTGTTTTTTTTAATTAAAGTACAAGGCTTTGGGAAGCCAATGGCTTCTTGTCTGACCCACGCGATAAATGTACCGCTTCTTATGAAAATAGAAAATAATAAATCTATTGATTAACTGATTGGTTGATTGATTGATTCAACAAACAATACTAATTTGAATTGAGTATAAAACCGATGGTTCGAACTTCTACAGCAGAAGATTGTTTTATGAGTCCTCATTGACGTTTAACAATCGTAAAGTAACAATAAAATCAAAAATCTACATCAGAGTGCGGAAGTGATGATAGACTTATATTGTAATAGCCTACACCACCAGATAACCACACTTATTTTATCGTTTTTTTTTATAGGCTTACAAACTTTGTCTACTATGACTTATAGTATGGCAGGATTAAAACTGGTGCTTCATCCGCTAACTACAATCCGCTAACTAAAAAAAAAAAATTGGAGTTCTATATGAACTTGTTTTTGCGCTTCACCACACACGAGACGCGGGTGCGGCAATCTGAATATTCATCGTGGCTAGCGGGAGCACTTTCAAAGCAGGCGAGGTGGAACGCCCAACTTGTATGCCGTCTGCTTTACGTTTACCATGCATTTCTCCCAGCCCTCGTTTCGTACCCAGCCGTATTTCAGATATCATGTGCTTGTTCATTCCCTAACTTTAAAACTAGTCCGGCCTCACTTTTGGTCCTGGTGGTGCTATCCAAGCCTAGTAATTTTTTTCGCGTACATTTTATTCTTATGTTTATTTTCACAATGGTACGTCAAAATGGGGAGGCATGCAGTTTCGTCTGCATTCCCTAAAGTGGAATTTCCTGTAGGAGAGTTTTGTTTATTTATTTTTTTCTTGTGTGCGCTACACGTGCGAGAGGTCTCGACGTGGTTGCCTAAATATAATGGTATCCTTGGGGAATTAAAAGTGAACTACAATGGGAAAAGGAGCGATTTTACTGGCACGGTGCAAGACTGCGGGCCTAACCGCGCTGCTGTAGATAAATTATTCGTCTCAGCAGCAGTTTAGTCGTAAATCACGCAGAGCAGGTAGCGGAAATTCAAGCGCCGAAGAACCTCCCGAGGATTGTTTCATTTAGTTCTATAAAAATACTAAATCTATGGTGCATAACCAAATTGTCGTCATAATCTATCTTCATAAGCATTAGAACAAAAAAAATCTTTGTTCCTAAAGTTTCAGAAACAATAAATCAGTTGGCATCCCGGTTCTATATATAAATTGGGCGTACAGGTTTATTCCATTGTCAAACACAAAATATATTATGATTAAATACCGTTTAGTTAACTTTTCCCACACTGCCAGCGTATAATGTACAAATAACTGGATAAGTAATATTTTATTTAAAGACATAATTCGATTGTACATCTGCGTGCTTCGGTCGATGATTAGATGAATAAAAGCAGATTAATAGAATTACTGGGCAACGTTGGAAGGCCCCACTGGCGCAATTTTTAGGGCTATGGTTTGATTGTAGCAATGCCTTACATTAAAACTTAAGAACTATAATGTTTCATTCATTTAATTTCAAAAATTCGTAGTCACGTAAAAAGTAGTTCATTTCATCGTTTTAGCTCTATGCTTTGTGATACGAGACGACAATGGCGAGGACTTCTTCGATGGCTGTTTTGCTCGCAAAGTACTCCGCTGAATGCTGCAAAAATATTGACATGTTTGTTCCTGTGTACAGAAAAAAATACGTTATTGTATTTTCAGAAGAATGCTAAAGTATTCTTGATGACTGCTAGATTTTTATGCGTCTTCCGAACCAAGGAGTTTACAGTCATATCGACGCGGGATTATTGCGAACGTACTCGGCACGGTATATATAATGACAGACCTCGTCTCAGGGAGCATTTCAAGTCCCACTTATTATTGTTATTTAGAAGTGCTTGTCTAGTAAACGTGGTCAGTAAAAGCGTTCCCAATTAGGGTGCTAACTAGAAAAATTGTGACATGAGAAGTTGAAAAAATACAAACTTTGTTTCCAACAAAAGAAAAATGCGAGCGTTTACAGTCCTCTTCAAATGTACTGAAAATTCCAATACTCGTCAACACTTAAACAAGGGCTGCCCTGTTCTGTCAATTTCACAAATTCTGAAATTATCATCAGAGATTACAAAAGATGTTCAAACCATGACTTCAATGCAACCTTACTCGACTTATATTTGTTAAGGTCGTGCTAAGCGTACAGAAATATCGAGGCAAAAATTAACATTGTAAAAGCATCTTCACATACATGCCCAACACCTGAAAGTAATGGCTGCGTCATACAGGTATTAAATATTCAGTTTGAACTTTATACAAATAATCGCAGTACAAAGCAAGGGCTGACACTGAAAACATCATTCTCTCGCCGTTCTTGTTTTCTTTTTAGGGCTGCCTTTGACCTGCTGATCAAGTCATCAGAAACGGCTTCAAGTGAATGACCCCAGTACCTAAGATGGCAGAAGACTCCACGCTGTCACCCGAACAAGGCAATAGAGCGCCTGTCTCAACAGCGCAGTTCCACGCTCTAGACACAACCCAAGAAGAGATCCTGACAACCTCCATGACAATACTGACCCAGGCCACGAACACCATTCTCTCGCGTTTCTGCAATGGCAGCACTCCCTGCAAGACAAACACGTCTGGAGCATCGTTTCTGAATCACGAAGACGACTACGCGGAGTACTATGTGAGCAACACAGCCCTCGAAGAAGTCCTCGCCATTGTCGTCCCTATCCTGTTCGGGGCCATCGCCGTTGTGGGATTCTTCGGCAACGCCCTGGTGGTCCTGGTGGTCCTCTGCAACCCGCAGATGCGATCTACGACCAACATCCTCATCATCAACCTGGCAATGGCTGACCTGCTCTTTATCGTCTTCTGCGTCCCCTTCACCGGGTGGGACTACACCCTCAACTACTGGCCATTCGGTGACGTGTGGTGTCGAATCGTGCAGTATCTAGTCATCGTGTGTGCTTACGCCAGTATCTACACCCTAGTGCTTATGTCCTTTGACCGGTTCCTCGCCGTCGTTCATCCGATAAGGTCGATGTTCATCAGGACGGAACGCAACGCCTACCTTGCCATCTTTCTGATGTGGGTCGTGATCCTGTTGGCTTGCATCCCTGTCTTCTTCTCCCATGGGATGGTCATCGTCGACGACACCTTCGCCTATTGCACGTTCTTGGCGCACATGGGCTACAGCATAGTGGCCTTCCAGCTCTGCTTCTTCATGACATCTTTCCTGGTTCCCCTCGCCTTGGTCTTCATTCTGTACGTCTTGATGCTGAAGAGGCTCTGGTTCGGTGTGACACCGGGAGGAAGAGTCAGCGCGGAGAGTGTGCGATCCAAGCGGAGGGTGACACGACTGGTCGTGGTGGTTGTGGTGGTGTTCGCCGTTTGCTGGTGCCCTGTCCAAGTGGTGCTTGTGCTGAAGAGCGTGGACCTATACGGCCAGCCGATGAACCCTCTGAGGATAGTGATACAGATAGCGTCGCAGGTCTTGGCGTACACCAACTCGTGTGTGAACCCGTTCCTGTACGCGTTCCTCTCAGAGAACTTCAGAAAGAACTTCCGGAAGATCATCTTCTGCTGCCCGAAGGCCATGACCGGCTCTGGGTCGACAAGGACTAGGATCGGCGACGATACCGAGCGTACGGAGCGGGAAACGACGGCTACCTGCATCACCGCGACGTCCAAGTTATCGAACGACATCCTCTAATGTCACCGCTATCGTTTGCACCTTAAGAAACTCGGGCTGGGTTCCAAATGACAACATGCACAGCTTGTAACGAGAAATTTAATTATGGTCCTTCTCGTCGCCAAAACTCTAATTTGGTTCATGGACACGTCAGCAGATGGCATTACTCATATGATGTATTGTGAAAGCGACAATAATATTTAATGGTTACAGGAGCTGGCCCAACTCTATTTATTTATTTTTCGACTGTCTCAACAGACTAAAACTGCCTTCACTTTATTGCCATGTGTTTTACTTTTAGGTTTTGTTTATAAATTACCTTAGAAATACTACAATTACCATAGAATTCTCTGTATGGAGGAAGATTTTTTTTCCACGGTGAAAATGTCTTGAATAGGCCAATTTAAACGTGGACGCGGACGTCAAACCAGACACTATGCTAATGTCTGGTCACGGCACGTATTTTTGTCACCCAACGGGGATACGGTCCATTCATCACATGCACACTCGTCACAGGACGATTCGTCACAGGACGATTCGTCACACAGGAACATTCGTCATAGGATGACTCGTCACGCGGCTAACCGGTCCCATAATAGTTCGTCCCCCCAAAAATGTATTGTTCAATTTGGTTCGGGCGGACAAAGTGGCTCAGCTCATATCTTAGTATGTGTTTGGCTTCTGAAAGGCGAAGAATTTGTAACAAACGTTTTAGCTTCTGGTTCGGTCCCGAACATTGAGTGTTGGTTCGGCCTCACAAAGTGGGTCATTTCTTAGCATGTCTTTCGCTTCTCAAGGTCAAATAATTTGTAACAGATGTTTTAGCTTCTGGGTCCGTCCCGAACAGAGAATGCGGAGGCCATATAACAGCGACTATTTTTGAACTCGAACTACATTCAAAATAATGGAGGTCATCGCAACAGAGAGAGGTAGAGCCATGATGCTGCACGAGGGGTACTCGTACACATTCAGCAGAAAGAATTCCGATACTTATTGATTTTGTCGAATAGGTGTATGCAAGGCAAAAGTAAAAACTGATTTGGCTGCCAGTCGGATTATTGCTCGTACAAGCCAGCAACTGGAGATCAACCTGCTGAAGACTCGTAATATAATGAAAGTAAAAGGGAAGGAGTATTGTAAGATTAGTTTTCTTAACCATTGGTTTATGTGACAGTGGGAAGTCGTGAAACTCCTCATCAGGGAATGTGGGCAGTTGTTGAAACTTGCGATTTACTATCCTATGTGACGAATCGTCCTGTGACCAATCGTCCTGTGACGAGTGCGCATCTGACGAATCGTCTTCATCCCACCCAACGACGAGAATCAGACCACCCATAGTGCGCCCGACTCAAAACCCGAAGCTATTGGAAAACGAAAGAAGCCAAATAACTAAACATAACGGGTCGAACATGCGTAAGACAAACAAATTACCTATCATGTGTGTATAGAGTGCTTTTCTTATTTGCCTTCGGTTGCAATGTGTATTGTCACACATGTCGAGTGGACTGCAATTAACAATGAGCAGTCCTGTGTAAATCATGTATAGTCACAGCGACAGCTAGGACACCTCACGGCGAAGTCGTTGAACATCGACGCCGCGTTTACGCACCGTGGAGTCTTGACGGCAGGTGGAAAGAAAAAAAAAACATCAAGATGATGCAAATCGTATTTTAAGTCCCTGCAGTTTTACCGTAAAGATTGAAATCATTTCTTTCTTTTTTTAATCAAAATTAAACGTTCATTAAGTAAGGAAGCTTGATACCTGAGTTTCGAGCTATAAGCGGTGCTCCTTTGAGGCAAGAGCAAACAGAAACGGCGACCTACGTATTCTTCCGACTTCTTGAGGAGCGTGTCTGTGGAGCGTGCTGCCCAATAGCAAGCTAAAGAGAACGGAAAAGAAAAAAACACAAACATAAAATTACGCGTGCCCTACACGCGTACACTGTGAGTACACAAAATAACATTCCGGCAGACAAGCTGCCGCGACGGCGCCACGGCGCGACTAGGCGCGACACGCTGTTGCCGCGCCTCCTTTATACCATACCGCAGCCCAGCCCATTGTTAGACAAAAGCAACGAGCGAAGAAAGCGTTGCCGTGCGGCTACTGCCGCGCTCTAGTAAGAAATCCACTCTTCTATGCGCCGCCGACAGAGAATTACAAGAACAAAGAGTCCACACAAAGAAGGAAGACAGGACGTCTTCGTCCTTTATCTTGTTTTCTGTGTACCCTTGTGACGTTAGTAACACTCTCTTTTGTTGAACCATATTTTTTTTTCTCTGGACGCCGGCCGCACAAATAAAGGCCACAGTGGTAATCTGTGCATGCGCGAAACCAACTCGGTTGAAAGTGTTTTTTTTTTTTAATATGCAGAAGGAATAAAAAAAGGAGTATACCCAGTGGCGTCGTCCTTCAGCCACTGAGTATACTTCAGTCGGCCCGGGCACTTCGTTTCACCTCAAGTCCAGAGGCGCAGCCGACGCTACGAGCTGATGGGAGCAAGGAGACAGCTTCGAGAGCTCACCACTATGGTGTTCGTCATGTTACGTGTTCTGACATCCCTTAACGAATCATAAACAAAAAAGAACTATAGTGACTTGCGCTTTTGACGCTGCTTGATTAGTCCTATTAGCTCGTGGCGTCGGCCGTGTGTGGACTTAAGCTGAAACGAAGTATAGTTCGGAGCTGCTTCGCTACGATTTCGTGATCGACGCGTTGGGAACTGGGAGAATGTCTGGACGTAAGCGAGCCGCCGTGCGAAAACATTTTCTGTGCAAAGAGAAGAACAAGGGGGACAGAGCGACTTGTAGAAGTTGTGGAAAGGAAACGAAGGGTCTAGTAGACCGGTTGCAGAAACACTCGCATGAATGTCCTGCTGCTCGGAACCAGGAGCAATCCAATGTAAAGAACGCAGAGAATGTTTCTCAGTCGGACACCTCATTGGTTGCACTTCAAGTCGACAGTTCAACGGCAGGTGAGTCCTTAAGTATGTCATTATTCTAAGATTGATTTCTAGAACCGAAAATACTGCATCTTTATATTTCTTTTACTTTTATTTCTTTGTCCGTAAAGGACATAGTCGCGTACAGACGTCACAAAAGACAGCAGGGAGCTAGCTGGACGCACGCCGGCGTGCAATTAAAACCAAGCATCGCAGCAAGTCTCGGACTCGTTCATTGTTCAGAAGGTCTGCCAGCTTCAAAACGTAGTTTAAACGAGCAAGTATAGTCAGATTTGTGAACACCACGAACATGCCCTTTCGAGCGGTTGAGCACCGGCGTTTGCTGCACTCGCGAACAAGCCGCGTCCCGTGTACGATCCTCACTCCCGGCACTTGGTAGGAAACGCCTTGCTAGAGGAAGTAGACGCCGAAGAAAAACCGAAAGCCTGTCTCCAGCTGCGCAACCAGGCTGTGACCATGAGCACGGACGGGTGGTTTACCGCGCTTAACGAACCAGTAATCTGTGCATGAAATTGGACAGACGCTTCTTGTCGACACTGTTGACACCTCCGGGCCCGGGCACTCGCATATACTTCAAATTACCCTCGGTGAGCTTGCAGCAAATGCAATAACGCAATCTGAAAAAGAGAGCAAAAGCAACGTACGAAGCTTTGTGACGGACAACGTGGCCAAAATGAGGAAAAATTTACGGGAAGCGTCTTCTACGAGAGTCATCAGGTACGGTTGCTCCGCGCACATTTTAGCACGCTGTCAAAAGACTTCAAACTGAAAACTGTAAGAGAACAGATTGTTCACCTGGTGAGATACTTCAGAAACAACCACTTTGCCGGAAGTAAGTACATGGAGGAGGGAAAAAACTCTTTAATTTGCCATCCGACGTCCGCTCGAACAATTTGCTGGACTGTTTGCAACTTTGGTTGTCAAACTTGGTAATCTTGATGAAGGTCTGTGACGAAAACAAACAGAAAATTGACTCAGATGTTCGGCGAAAAGCAGCGAGCCTCCGAATAAAGTCGAATGTATAAGAGACGCTGAGTACAATTAAGCCCATCGCAGTTGCCTTACGCATTGCGCAGCGCATTTCCTGCAGCATTTCAGAGGTTGTGAAAGCTTCGAAGGAGCTTGGAGAAAAATTTGAGATCTATGTTAGTCTATAAAGCAAAGCATGCATGATTTCGACAACGATACTAGCAGGCATTTACTCCCGCGCACTTTTTTAAGTTGCATGGCGGATCCGGTACGTGCAGAGCTCGTTCAGCTCACTGAAAAGGAGAGGAACCAGGCCCTGGCGTTCACAGAGGAGGTTTACTGCGGGACGGGTTTCTTGCCCGCCTTCATTAAGCTCCAAGCCAAGTCATCGCGTTTTACCGCAACCCTGTTCAGTGAAGAGCTGCTTGACAGCGTCCGCAACAATATATGGTTCTCCACGTTGTTACTCAACTTCTTACAGACGTTGCATCGACGGCTGATATTGAGAGTATATTCCCGTCGTTCGGATTAGTACATTCGAAACTCAGAAACAAGCTTGGGTACTGAGAAGGCAGGAAAACTTGTGTTTCTTTACAAGTTGTTGAATGAAAACCGCGCCGCGTGCCATGACATAGCTTTCAGCTGCTTGGTGGGGTCAGGATGTCATCCCTCCTTCTTTCTTTATTTGTGTTCGTTGCTGCTATGTATGTCCGAAGACTGAGACACAGTAACAGCTGTGTTTGCACAGGTGTCTACAATGTAAACACGAAAAACGGCACATGTCTCGATTTGTTAACGCGTTACGGAAAAATAAAGTTTGCTCACTCGCTAAAAGAAAAAAAAAAAAAAAAGCAAGCTGCCTTTTTAAGCAAAACATACTGCGTGGCTTATATCAAGAGTAAAGTGTCCCCAGTTATATCGTGCTTTATGAAACTATTGATTTTACAGTAAATATATCCCTATACCCACTGTTTTCATCGACAGCTAGTTGCGCTGAAAAAAAACAATCTGCCGTTCGTAAGTACAACATTTAGCGACAGAAGTTTATAAAAGTAAATAATCTAAATCATGCCTGATTTGAATCAAATAAATCGTATTTATTTTAATTAAATCACCGTTCTCCTTGCAACGAACAGCGAGACGCATCAGTGTCGCCGCCAACGCGACTTTCAGCGCCTTGCAACAAGCGCGACGCTAGCACATGGCGACGCCAAGACACCCGCCGCTGCCGCTTTGGCTCCATATTCTCGTCAAGCTTCAGCTCGTTGGCCGCTTGGGGGGGCTCGGGAATACACTAACCAGAACCGTTTATACTGAGAGAGTTTGGCCAATGGGCGGACCTTGTTGCCCGCTAGAACCAGCGGAATTCGGAATAACACAAAATGGCATTACTTCTTTGCAAGGTTACTATAGAACCCTCTGTTGGGAAACTCACCGTTGAAACCTGGGCCGCTGGCGTCTACCGAGACCTAGCTAAATACGACAACAGCGCCACTCTGTATCATTTGTCTTAACTGTGGTCACCTTGAGCTTTTAGAAAGCATGTTTTTCCGTAAAAACCAACGGAAAAAAAAAAAAAAACTCTTTTTGTAGTAACTTTTATTGGAGTTCAGTACAAAAGGATGGGCGCGTGTTGTTTTCTAAAATATTTAGTTTGCAAGTTTTGCAGAACAATAAATATTGTTTTTATACAACCGTGCCTCAGCGGTGATTTCAGGTAGCGCGTCCCGAGCTAGGCGCATATTAACCTCAATAGTATTCCGCGGCGCATCCGCTTGGGAATCGGGGGGTGGCACCCCCTGAAGCCCTTTCCACAGTATCTGTTCTGGCCCCAAAATGGCCGATTAAAACCAAAATGGAAGTCACGTGCAGTTCCTTGAGTGGCAGCTGCGGGAGAAATGGTGGCGTTGTGATCGCCATTAGCTCGGTTCTGGAGGACGGGTCGGTGCCACTTTTTCAGAGCAGTCTCTATGGCAGTTTTCCAACTGAGAGGTTTAGTAACGTTGCTTCTTTGTCTTGTTTATTCCTGAGAAATCGCATAGAGTTCCTATGACTCACAGCCACAAAATGGCGGACGGAAGTAGTCATCCCCCGGTTATCAGGCTACCCTGCTGACGGTGCTGCAGTAGCCTAAATTTGCTCATATTTCTAGCTTGGTAGCTTCGAATATACAAAAAGATGCAACATTCTTTTTTTTTTTTTTGCAAATTTTGTTAGTACCTATCATTGGCCTTAATGTGTGAGAGTTTAAAAAAAATCGAAGATGGGTATTTTTTTTAATTAAGTTTCAAAATATTTCGTAATTATTAAAATGACCCCATTCGAGCGTTTCTCATAACTTTATGTCGCTGCCGAGGACAACCATATTTAGCGGCAATATTAAAAAAAAAAATACAGGACAACACGCTGGAAAGTTTGAAAGTTCTGGAATTTATAGATGCGGAGAAACAAATCAATAAAATGTAAGTATTTTTGCGGAATGTGGCATGTTTGCGATTTATTTCTAGAAATTAACAACGTCTAAACTCAATGATAAATATTTTGAATCAACCCTCCTTATAGGTAGTTGTTTAGTAAACATTTCTTGAACGGCAACTACTTGTTTGGGATAGGTGACCCAAATGCCAACTCCGCGCAATTCGCGGAAAGCGCTTCGTACTGAGAGTGTGCTTCTAATTTTTTTTTCCTCAAGGACAAAATTTTCTTTCGCAAAACAGATTTAATGGGCATTGAGTCTACAAAATATTTTTTTCGTAAAAATTAAAAATTGTCACCGGACATGGTCGGCCGAACTTACCTGAAAACACTCTTCTTCCACACCCATTCGTTCTGAGATATGAAACTAATGGCTGTGGAAGAAGTAGGTCTTCAGTAAATTGTTGAGAGGAACTACACGTGTTTTTAATGGCAAGACATTCGGCGAGACAACAAAATATTGCGCCCGGTCCCTTTATCAGGGCGTCCGGGAAAAACTGCTGGATTCCATTTACGAGTCGAGATGAACGTCCCCTCGGTCGTTGTAAACTTCGCCGGAATTCGGAACTGGAGCCGTTTGCAAACTGCACGGCTCGAGCTCTATAACGGCTTGCATGATTCAAGTTACGCGCGCATCGGGAATAGTTTTGCGCCTCTAATATGGGGGGGGGGGGGGGGGGGGGGGGGGGGGGCAGAGTCATTTACGAACGCAGTTATGCAAGTCTCGCGCAATTTGCGGGGTCTCATGGGAGCCTGAACGACATCCCGGGCGACGCCGCGGGACGACAGTTTTTGGGAACGCGATGCATAATGTATATATGCACTATATATACACGGATGTGAGACGAGCATAGCCGCGTCGTCTGCAATTATAAGACGGCGGAGCAAATGTCGCATGGCCAATGAAACTACAGGAGCACGATCACGTGACCTGCTGCTTCGTGGACCTCGCTGCCTCTATACCGAGATGTCGCGTATCTCGCGCAAGCCGTCAATTATTGGTCGGGGGAGGAAGGGGGGGGGGGGGGGGGGGGTTATTACGAAATTGTAAGGCCGCAGTCCTACGTCAAACAAAAGACACGGCCGTTCGCTGCAGACAGGATGACGGAATTATCTGCGGACACTCATCAGGGATGTTCCAGGCAAGTTTGCTTGTCAATGGCTATACCCTTTGTAACGGGCGGTAGCTTGCGCCACCTAGCCTCCAACATGTCTGCGGACAGTTTTTTGTGTGTGTGCGTGTGACCAATGCAACGGGAACATCATACAAGGAGGAAACACGCCTTAGGTGGTGTCTGCAGACTGTCTCTTGTATAATGTGTTAGATGGCGGTTTTATGCTAGACTATAGCCCCCTCTATACTCACAAAGCCTGGCGATTCGATGACGGAGCCATGGAGTGCCAGGTCGCAGATTTGGAGCGCGAGGATCTGGTAGCAAAGAGCATTTCTCGGGGAGTCCGGTATTCAGCGCACAGCTTTTGCAGCGGCGAGGACCCGGAACATGGTTTTCAAACCCGACGAGAAAAGAAGCGGTAGACCGAGCAACGCGAGAAGCACGAGCGGACATTCCATCGCTCGGGACAAGTGTGTTTTGGCGTCTCGCCGCAGCGGGGCGCCCGTTACATGACTCTTGTCTTTTGTTTAATGTTTTTTTGTTTAATAATTTTTTTTTGGCTAGGTACGAACGTGGTTCGGAACCGCCCGTTACAAAGGGAACAGCTGCAAGATCATCATCATCATCATCATTGTCTGCCGCTCTACCAATTTTCACTTTCGGCGGCCGCGTCTCGTGGTGATCTACCAGGCTTTGTTTGCGATTTGTTGATGTGACGTAGGTTATAATAGGCACGCGGAGGAAGTCGCGGCTCATAGGGGAAGGTGAGCTCCCTGTCTTATTTCTCGATATGGGTAAAGGCCCGTTCACACTCTTGCGACCGAGTATGACCGAGAGTGACCAGACCGGTTTTTAAGCCTCTTGCGATGTCTTAGGACCAGCTCCGCTGCAGCGCAACCGGTCCTAAGGCGCTAAAGTTGAGGCTTGGGCGAGTTGGTTCATACTTCGGAATTAAAAACAGCGCGAAAAGACGAGGACCAGACAAAGAAGTGACACGGACGCGCTGCGTCCGTGTTACTTCTTTGTCTGGTCCTCGTCTTTTCGCGCATGTTTTTAATTCCGAGGTCCTAAGACGTCGCAAGAGGCTTAAAAACCGGTCTGGTCTCTCTCGGTCTTACTCGGTCGCATATATGTGAACGGCGCTTAATGTCAAGTTCTCTCTTTTTATATCACCGCCTGTATAACGTCTCATTCTGAAACAAATGCTATGGCGTTTAAAAGTCAAATTATCTGTGTGAAAATTTACGCAGCCGGCCTGCCTTATAATTAGGCCGTATAGCTTTCCGGTTTAAACCGAAAAAAAAATACCGATAAAGGCAGTCGGTGTCAGAAATACAAAGTCGGTTTTAACCGAAAAACACCAATAAACAATTCCAACCGTTGATGTCCAGAAACATAAAATCGGTTAAAACCGAAAACACCGATTTCTGAAAGTGTTTGTTCCAGGTAGAACTGTTTTTGTCGAAACCCTCATCTCTTAAACTTAAATTAAATATCTGCTTAAACCCTTCGTTTTTCATTACATTTTTCACCGATAATCACAGTTTATAGCGTACATCCGAAACAAATCACTGAAATGCAATGATCGTTTTAAAAAAATTAATAAACACCGAAACATATCCGACAATTTTTTTTTTCCTTTTTTTTAACTTTAAGACGTCCTACGGTTTGTACTATTAATAGGACGAGCAACAAAATCAGGTGCAGAGAATGTTTATTCCATCGGTTCTCGTCTGCTTGCTCTCAAGTGTACTAGAGCGTGCGTGCGGCTTGAAAAAGTGCTTCAAGTTCAAGTTCAAGTTTAATTGCTCACAAGGAACACCTGAATGATATGCAGCTAAAACTAGTTTATCAATTATCCTTAGTGTGCATTAAATGTTTTGATAGCAGCACTATGTAGGCAGTTCACAGTAAACATGCAATAAACGGGATGCACGGGAGCACAAGTGGTCACATTACCAAAAACATTTTGCACTTTGAACGAAATAAAAGTGGGTCATTGACAGTTACGACAGTGCCAGGGAGTGCGTTCCAGTCTTTGATGCACCTGGAAAGTGGATACAAATTATGTTTATTAGTTCGTGAATGTAATAGTTTAATTTTGAGTTACGCACATGGTCCTGCGAATTCAGAACCACAGTCTCGTGAATTAACACCCTTTGCTCTGTTTCATTTGCTCTGTTCCACATTTTGGCCACCCACCAGTTATTACTGAGAAAAGTAACAACATATCTTGAAGAATAACACGTGCTATCTCGAAGCGAGCCATGAGCCCGATTTTGGTCAAGGCGAGAGCGTTCTCGGCTTCTGACTGAACGTGTCGCCAAATCTTGCGTGTAATCGGTCAATGAGACATTTCTGACCCATTCGCACCGACATACAAATAGCGAGAAAACTCTCGCGGCCTCTAGATGCTCTCGTCCTACTGGCCTAGGCCGGCTGGTGCACGGCAGCAGAACAACCTGAGATTTGCAAACGAAGCGAGGGTTGTCAATGGCTTCCAACGTGAAATAGCAACGTAAAATAGCAGCTCAAAATATTTGCAACACTGGGAAGGCCCCTTCGCTGCCTCCTTGCTCGTGGGACTGTTCACGCATTATTTGAAGGTGTTGAGTCGTGCGTTTTTTGGTATTTTATTCTTAAGATTGCTATCAGATGTCGCAGAAGAGCTGTAGGCACTGTTGCGTACCGGACTGTCGCAACCGCAGAAGCTTAGCAGGCGTGAAGCTCCGCAGGTTCCCGTCGAGGTCGTGGGAAAGAAACGTTGTCGTAGGTGAATACATGCCGAAAAACAAGTAAAATGAGCATTCCGTTCACATTGCCTGACTTGAGATGGAAATCTGAATGCGCTATTTGACCCGATATTTAAAATGTCTGTGCTCGAAGCCCGGCATTGTGATTCGATGGGGTGACTCAAGAGTCAGATCAGTCGTTTGTCTCTCTCACTGCTCTCTGCTCCGCGGACACATATTGATCGAACGACGTTTTGTGAACGTTTGATCGTGGTTACCGCAAACCGAAGTGTGCATTTTCTCCGCTTCGCCGGTTGCAGAGCGGACTGCCGTTTGCGCCTGTGGCGTGATCGCGTAGCTGCCCAAGATGGTTGCTCTATTTCGACCCGTGTCAATGAGGTTTTAACTTCGTCCCTGCTGCGAAAAAACAGTCTACTCAAGAGAGAGAGAGAATAATTTTTATAAAAGCCTAATAAGATCCAGAACGTTGGGTTCCTTCGGCCGGCGTGGTGCCTCCCCTGCAGAGTGGCCGGGCGGCGACTTGCTCGGCTCTTGTGATCGCAGCGAGTTGGATAACGCAGTCGGAGCTGAGCAGCAGGGTCGTCCACTGAGTGTCTCCTTGTGTCAAGTGTCGTGTGAGGGAAGAGGATGGGGGATCGGCCGGGCAGGACCAGAATGCATGTTCGATCGTGGCCTTGTTGTGTTCGTCGGCGTCCTTTGTTGGATCGTACCACTTGGTGCATCGGGCCTTGTATAGGTCCGGGAGGTAGTGTCCGAGTGTTGCGGGGTTAGGAAGGGTATTCGTCTGAAGTTGGCGCCATACTACTTTTTGGCGTCTGTCGAGTGACTTATGTGGTGGTGGGTATATCTGGCGCTGTAATCTGTAGTGTAATGTTATGGAAACAACGAAGTGCTTCCTTATGCCATGGGAGAACCCTCGGCTCGTTAGCAATCGGAATGGCTACGCCGACCGCCCCGCATGTCCCGGCCCGGCGAGTCGCATCTCGGGCCGCGGCGTGGGCCGCCTCGTTATCACCGACCCCCTCATGAGCCGGAGACCAGATTAATGTGATTGGGTGTGTGATTGGAGGGATGATTTGAATGTTAGGAGCTTTGTTGCCGATCGAGAGACGCGACCTGAGCTGAAGCTGAGAATGGCCGTCTTGGAGTCACGGAGTATGGTGCGTAACGACTCAGACGTGGGGTTCAGGGCCAGGCCGATTGCAGCTTCCTCCGCTCTGGTGGGGGAATCCTCCTTGACTGACGCCATCACTACAATGCGCCCCGTCCCATCCACCACGGCCAGGGCATAGCGGTCCCGGTGTTCGCTGTAGTTAGCCGCGTCTACGAAGTATACGTCTCGACGCACAGCGTACAGCTTGTACTCAAGAAATAAAAAAAAAAAAAACATTTACGTACCCCACGAGAAGAGGTTATTCATGCGACGTTTATTTGTGTTCTGTGCAAAAAAGAACAGCATATTCAATCGACAAGAACGCGCATCAGCTTGCGACGAGCAACTGCGAGCGACACCGTCCAAACTACAGCCAGCTTGCACGAAAAACACATTCCTCGGACACCACAATCACCTCGGTGGCTCCGAGGCGAGAGTGCTGGCCTACGGGACCCCATGTGGCGGGTTCGAATCCCGGCCGAGGTGCCCGCAATCCGACGGAGGCTTATTGCGGAGAAGGCGCCGTGTAACCGAGCTTTCGGTTGCACGTCAAAAGATCCCCAGGTGGTCCAAATTAATCCTCAGTCCTCCGCTGGGGCGTGCCAGATGCCCGTTATTGGTTTGGCACGTAAAACTCCCAAATTTGACTTTTGACCTTCAACACGGCGGCGAGTGGTCTGGAAACAAGCTGATCACCAAAATGAGGTCAGCTATTCATGCGGGAAGAGTTCACATGAAAAAAGGGTAGATGAGTGTGAGAGGGAGGGTGGGGGGGTCGCCTTTAGTTCCGCTTTCGTAGAGGAGGGAAGCTCGACAAAGTCTTCGCCTTGGTAATTTTGAAACGCTCGCAAACAACGTAAAAAAACTGCCTTTGTTTACTTGCTGTCACTTATATTTGGCCGTAATATCAGGACGTTCAATTTCGTCTGCTAGTTCCCGTTTTGGGTTGTCTCAACCTTTCAAGGAAGTCACCTACTAAAACTCCATAATGTTAGAACCACACAACCACACACGCATGCACATTAATATATGTAGCGTTTGATATTTTTAAAACACTCGGTAGTGTACCGCGCGATAACACAACGCTCGGAGTTGGTAATATAGTAATCTCGCGAGGGTACGCCGGCTGCGCTGCCGATTTCAGCCGCCCAGTGTTGCCTTGTTTGGCCACGGTGGCGCTGATGGATGATCAATCGACGGTGGCGCTCTCTGGAACCCTGCCCAGCGCCCAGTTTCGGTTTCCATTTCGAACGATCGTGTTTTCTTTTTACTTTATTAAAAGTATACGTGACGCTGTAGCAAACTATCGATTGGGTAGTCTTCTGACACCATAATGAAGCGCCTGGCAACAAAAACAAAAGTGTTGGAGGGGGGGGGGGGGGGGGGTGTCAGTGTCCTTCTAAGCTATCCAGGGAAGCCTGTTCTGTAGGTCCCTACACCCATCAGACATGTTTCTTTGTGAGGAGTCGATGAAGGTGTGTGAGTTCAGCCAGATGGGGCAGGAAGCGTCCGCTGTGTAGTTTTCAGTGCCAAGCAGACTTCGAACTTCATGTGCGCTGTTATACTCTATTTCACCTTATGATGTACCGCAGGAAAGGCTACAAGCGCGAGCTCCTTGCTCTAGGGCACATCTCGGCGGCACCAGCTCTCGTGCATGAAGGGCAGCTGCCAACGCTATGAGCTCGCGCTTCTAGCCTTCGCTGCGGTACAACATAAGGTGAAACCAGTATAGGAGCTTTCACTTTCTGAAACTCTGCGATCTTTTTGGGGTCTGCTGTAATGCCATGGTGGAAAAGATGTGACCAACTAAGCAGAGTTGTTTCTGGGCAAAAAAGCATTTCTTTGTGTTAACCGTGAGGCCGCTTTCTTGCAACCTCTAAAGTGTTGCCCAGTGGCGTAGCCAGGACTTTTATTCCGAAATTTACAAAGTGAGTCTGTTCAAACACATAAATATTTGTTCACACATTTCCGTGAAGTGGTGCCTAGCGCTAGAATTCAGCCAAACTCTCCGAGGTATTTCTCCTCCAGCGCCCTTTAATTTTATTTGGCCAATTTTACGGAAGACAAAGGCCAGATTTAATTTGACGGGCCTGTCACTTATATCATATCTTGAGTAAGGAAATGTTCATGTAAAAAATGATTTATTTCCTATGGCCAGTATCGCGAAATGCGTAGTGAGAATATGAAGGCTCTTTGGAGTTTCTGATGTTCCGTGCAACGAAAAGACTAATCTAATAACGAATTGCATCGGATGGTGGTCTAGTCTAGTGGTCCTGCGCACACTAGCTCGGAGCACGTGGAGCGAAAGCTCGCGCTGCAGAACCCAGGGATCCCGGGTTCAATCCCCACCCCTGCCCGTTTCGATCTGGATGAGCATCGTACCGCGGCGTGCGGTCGTGTATCACTACTGCGTGGTGCACGTTAAAGACCCCAGGCTAGCGGTTGTACTGCACTGGATAAATTGCTCATCTACAGCTGAGACACCAGACGCCCACTGAGGCAGACTAACTTCCGGCTGTATAAACATACACACAACAATTTGCTTTGTACCTAGACATGCAAAGCAGAAAGCAAGACGGACTTCATCGCATCCGTGAGCGACCATCGAGACGGGCGTCTCGGTGGAGGGAAATTTCACGAAGTGATGGAAACTTCGCCGAAAATGGGGAAATTTTAGGTGTCCAATGAAAAAGGGAGAAACATGAAACACTGCAGTGTGTAAGCTAGCTCCATCTAGGGCTGCTATTGGGCAATGGTTGTCGTGGAATGCAACACTGACAGATGAACGGCATCACTCTTTGCCACGTGCCGTCTGCATGAAAACAGCCAGGATGTCGTGATTGGTTGTAACGCATTTACATTGTTGAAGGATTATTAAAAGGGGCAGTGCTTGCGCAGCGCGAGGGATTTTTGCCTGAACCGCCACCTCGACGAGATGTCTCCTTGATCGAACCTATTGACGGTTGATGTCCGAAGTCGGAATCACCGGGCCGTTCCACGGCATAGAACCACGCTTGACAACTCGGTGAGTTGTGCCTTACCGGCCACCCTTCGTCATTGGGAGTCAGCTTAGCATAGACTCTAGATCAAGTATGTGACAAGGCAGCGTTATGTGCCGACCAGGGGCATTACCCCTTAAACATATACAAACGCCCGTCATGTCTTATCCCCAACCGTCTATCGTCTCCTCAAGATCCTTGCGACTTTGCGCGTAACAACGGCGGAAGCTGAGCTCTTGTTCTCTTCCGGTTGAAAACATGCCTGAGAGCGTCCACTTCGAATGAGCGACTGCTCGGTCTAGTGCTTTTGAATGTTCACCGCGACATTGAAGTTCAAGCGGTGGACATCCTGCATATTCTTTGCTGTGAACGCAGGTGGCTGCATTTTAAAGGGGCAGTAAAGGTATTTTTGAAAAAAGGTATGTTTGTATCTTATATTGTTTAACATGGGTTAGTCCCCGCATATACCAAGTCCTATATTATTAAACCGCCTATTCATCCCAGGGCAAGAGTAAACCATGTAGACTCTTTTTTCTCGCAGACTACATACGCGTGCTACAAGCCCTACATACGCGCGGATTCCGAATGATTTTATTATAACTCGTTTTGAAGAGAGTCTGATAGGTACACATTCGGATAAGACTCCTCTTTTTATCCGCAGGCGAAGCAATCGCTTGAAACTCGCCGACAAGCGCCCTTCGTTGACCACTTCACTCGGAAGAAAATTCTTCCCAAAAAGGGCGCATCGCGATTTTTGAACACGCTTTTAGCGACGAAATAAGCTACGCACGATTGTGATTTCGGGTTTGTTGAGATACTCAGAGCGTCTAGATTGAGTTGTCACCACTAAAGGACAATCTCAGAATAAACTTCAGTGCCCCTTTAATATGTCGGCGCTTGGCATAAATGAAATGATCAAGATAGAGTGTAAATTGCTTTCTGAAATAACTAGTCAGATACTTTTTTATTCGCGGTAATTTCTAGTCCAAAGTAAGTATTTCTGATCAGTACACAAGGTGTGCCTGAGCGCAGCGCCACCCGTTGCTTACAGCGCAGTTGCTTTTACAATTCATTTAATATTCCTTACATCAATGACATTGTTTTATATTATCACCATTTGTGCGTTTTATTATGTCCATTTTAGTTTGATTTAGATATGTATTTCAGTGAGGATAGTTAACTTTGCCTTAAAATTGCCATCCCTCACCACACAAATGTTTCGAAATATACATTCTCTATATATCTGAGATCAAGTTCCGCATCGCATCAAATAAGCACGAATGAAGAAATATTGACTATTTTATTTATTTAAGGATTTTCTACCACGCAGAAAACATTCCTCCCGAAAGCATTGAAGTTGGAGATAATCCGCGCTCCCCCTTTGCTCCGTGCCCCGTGCAAGACCGACTGCGTGAGCAGGGGAGCGAGCGGGCCTAATGGGCACCGGGGAGGGGGGGTTCGACCCCCGGACCCCCCCCCCCCCCCCCTTGCCTACACCACTGGTGTTGCCTGTCGAGCTTGGTCATGTTCTCGTTTGGTCTTGCCAAGTACAAGATTGTCATCACTGATGTTGAGAACATAACGTATTCCATTGAGGACTTGACGGATAGTCTCTTGGAAGATTTCGGCTGCTTCGTTGATTCAGAGTTTGTTGTGTGTCGCGAATGTCATCACTATTCGTGATTCCTCGTCAAGCTCAAGTTGATGATACTAAAGTCCCTTTATACTAAAGCCCCTCTATGCCCACCCTTTACGTCAAGTTTTGTGAACAATGTTGACCCATTCGCTTCCATGATTATGTCATCAATGGCAGGGCAAGCATGCCTCTCACAGATGATGGCTCTGTTTTGCACATCTCATATCTACGCAAAGTCGAATTCCTGCAGGGTTGTGTAGTTTTGGCACAATAACAACTGGGGAAACCCACGGGGTGGGCCGTGATATTTCTTCAATAATGTCAAGGTCCAGAAGCTGGTTGATTTTTTACTCTGCTTTGCTTCACAAGGCCAAGAGTATACTTCGATGAGGTTGAACAACTGGAATGATGTTTGTGTCGATGTGGAGATGCGCTTGGAGGTCTTTTAGTTTGCCAACACCAGTGCATAGCTCAGGAAAGGTGGTCAGAGGCGTCTCATGGAGGCTTGGTGGTACTTCTGCGTCCGGGCTCGAAGAAGCTGGAGTGGTTGAGTCGGTCATGGAGTATGTGATTTTGATGAGGCCAAGTCTATCTGCCGCAGCGAAGCTTAGCAATGACTGTGTGGGTCCCTTCATTACGAAGATATCTTTTTTACTTTGTTGTCTTTGCACATAAGTGTCGCATTTACTTTGCCAATGATGGTCAAAGGAGTGTTGTACCCATACGCGTAAATGCGAACTTATGCTTGTTTTAGCTCGGCAGGTGGTGGGTCCCGATAACTGACACCAGTGGCGTCACAAGGGGGGGGGGATGGGGGGCGGGGGGGCGGAACGCCCCGGGTGCAGCGCTCAGGGGGGTGTCGCGGCGGGCCACGAGAGCGGAGGGAAGGGGGAAGTCGCGGCGGGCCACGCTAGAGCGGGGGGGGGGGGGGGGGGGGGGGGGGGTCGCGGTGGGCCACGCGAGAGCGGGGGGGAGGGGGGGGGGGGTATCGCGGCGGCCTGCCGCCCCGGGTGCCGCTGACCGGGTCCTCGTGACGCCACTGACTGACACTGAAGCACCTCTGCCTATCAGGAATTTAGTGAGTGTTGTTGACGTTTATGCAAGCCTGTGGGAGGCTTCGGACCTGTGAAATGGTTCCCACAGCATAAACGCTCTCATCAGAGTCAGAGTTGTGTGAGAGTTGAGGTGTTGGTTTGTGGGCTGACTGACAGACCTTCCTGTAGTGGCCTTTCCTTTCACATGCTTTGCACGATGATGATTTGGCAAAACTGTCCTCCATCATGGGGCCCATGACCACCGCAGTGGAAACACCGAGGAGCATAGGCGTACTCTACGGGGGGGCATCGGAGCTCGTGCCCCCCCTGGTGGGATCCGGGGGGGGGGGGGGGGGGGGCAGAGATCCTTACCGAGACGCTATTTACGTGCCATGTAACGAGCTTCTAGTAGTGGCATGTAAACAAAAAAATGCCTACGTTGCCTTTATTGACAAAATACATGGGAAATGGAATCCCAGCGTGCTTTCGTTAGCTTCAATCTCCAGTTCTGCCGAGAAGGTAACGCGGCATCGATCACTTTTACGTCCACTTGGTCTGCTTCCACAGCAGCCTGCCTTTTGCGATGTATTACCAAAAAAAAGATAAACAAAACAACCGGAAGTTCATATAGAGCAGTGGTCTCAAACTCATTTGAGTGTGGGGGCCAGATAGCCCACACCGGTTACGGCCGAGGGCCAACGTAAAACGGGGGGGGGGGGGGGTTGAAGATTTTAGTAAGAAGAGACCTCGTGCTCTATGCTTTTCGTAAACTCACAGTTTCGCCAGTGACATCTTTAAATTCGATTTTTGATATGACTACTTTGGGCCCTGACCTGATGTGATAACATAAAATAAAATTACACTTTTCCGCCACCGTGCTGGCATTTTTAATAGAACATGAGAGCAAGTAATCTGTCGTTCCCAGCTCAACATGTCTTTAAAAAACAATAATTTAATTTGACAGTTCTTCAATTTCTCACAATTTTTATAACACTCTGAACAAATACTCGTCTTTTAATTGTGATATTTTTTTTAAGGTGAGAATCCCGAGCTCCTAGCTTTATTTTTGGAACTTGCTCCTGCTAAGCGAGAGTTTGCGCAGCCGACATGCATCCTTCAACGATTAGCTCGAGGTTGCAGACTAGTAGCGGAACTGTTGTACATTATATAAAGCTGGGAAGCAAGAAATAAAGCGAAACAAAGGGCAAATGAACACAGAGAAGTATAAAATATGTGCATACTTTAAAAGAGCAGAGCTACTTTTCGAGCGAAAATGAATCAACGAGATGAGATCACTATGACACGTGTCATTTCTAGCGCTCGAGACATGGAAACCGGGACGCGCAGCCGGTTGCCTGCGGGCCGCTTCGCAGCGACTCGCGGGCCGCATGCGGCCCGCGGGCCGCGTGTGTGAGACCCCTGATATAGAGGGCGCCTACTCTATCTGGAGCTGTTCCAAAAGTCCGTTTAGTAGCGACTCCGACAGAGTCGCTACAAAGATTTCAGATTTGTGCTCGCCGGCGCATGCGCCGTGGTCCCGGCGATGAACACGCGGCTACGCTTGCACGGTGATTGACACTGACACACAGCGACGGACACATGGCGATATACATACGCTGTAAAATGTACCCCCTAAAATAAACTACTGATAATTGCCGGTGTAAAAAACAATTGCGCGGAAAAGCACCCCCCCCCCCCCCCGGAGAACTTCTCAGCCTGCAACCCCCACCCCCCCCCCCCCCCGAGAAATTGGAAAGTCTACGCCTCTGCCGAGGAGACTGGTATTGTGCGCTGTATCTAGACACCCCGGACGCCGAGAAATTACGAGAATGTTGGGTGTTTTTAGCTGCAAGGTTCTTAGGGTCCTGCCGGGGCTTTTAGGGGTATTCACACGAGGGAAAAATCCCGGGGATTTCTCCCCGGCACACGCGCATCACGAGACGAAAACGCGAGGCTTTCGCACATCGCCAAGCCTGACGCTTTCGTCGCGGGATGCGCGTGCCGTGGAGAAATCCCCGGGATTTCTACCTCGTGTGAATAGCGACAGCATGCACAGAGGCATTGGATGGCTCCTCCATTGCTGTTGTCGCCCGTTCAACATCATCGAGGATGCGAGGCTTGCTTGAGAAGTGATGACAGATCGAGGTCTTGCCTCAGAGCTAGAGCCGTCTCAGTCGTGAAGAAGTTATTGCAAATATTATTTGATTCTTGATTTCGAGGTCAGTGATGGCGAAATCGTAATTTCAAGCAAGAAGCCGAAGTCGGATGGAAAATTGACTTACAGACTCTACCTCGAGTTTCTTTGCCTGTCGAAACTGGGAAGTGTCAAATGTTGTGTTGGTTCGTGCTTCGTGGGTTATAGTAGGTGTCAAGCTTGTCTTTGAGATCTTGATATGTCCCCACGGTTGAGATTGTTGCTGGTGAGGAATCAGGCACTGGTGTTGCACTCTTCTGGGAATCAGGGAGTGTCTCAGAAAGTTCATGAGCTCGTTCTCCCGCATAGTGGAGCAGAAGGACTCGTTTTCGTGCGTCATCTCTAACGTCAAACGCAATGATGAAGTTTTCGAAACAAGAGATTCATTTTCGCCTTTTCCGTTCCGATGTTAAAAGGGTCATTGGCATCCAAATCAAACGGTGTCAGAGAAGTTGGAATGGGCGTTATTGTTCGTGGTGTGGCGGACAACGTTTGGGGTATAGCAGCGGCGTGCTGTGGGTTCGAGAAAAAGAATTACTTACCGGGACTCTAGCGGACGACAGTCTGCAGCATCCTCGTCGCCAATGTAGAATTGCAGATGTCCTGAGATGGATTGAGTGCTATCGTAGTGAACGGAATAGGGAGGTTTAGGGAACTGTTTTTGCACATCCGATACCGTGCGATGGGCCCTACGTTACGAACTGCTCATGAGCTACCGCGGAAGTCTCGCGCATGCGCAGTGCGTACCGCAGGGCCCATCGTACCGTATCGGATGCGCAAAAGCGGTTCCCTAAAACTCCCTACTGTCGCGTGCCTGGAAAGCTGGAACTGGAGTCTGCGTCCGCTGCTTCCCTCATAAAACGCAATTCTGCATATGACAATTTGATCGATAGATTAAAATAAAACTATATTTCCTTGTGCTTTCAGTTTGAGCGGACTCCTAAATGTTATCGCAAGATATGTACAAAAATGATGCGTGTGCGTGCTCCGGTGGCAAAAAAAAAACTACACCATAAAGTTCTTTTTTTTCTTTTCCTGCGGATGCGGGGATTGAGCTTTGTGTACGACCCACTCATCAGCCGCGACGTCAGTTGTGCAACCCGAATGGGATCTCTCTATTTGATGCGCAGCCCTACTAACTAAATTAACTCAAAGACCCAGTCGTGCAGAACAAGACCACCCCACAGCGGGATACAACTTCATCGTGTTTCTTCGCCGCGTTCTGTATGTTCCCTGTCTATCTTCTTTGCCGACCCAGAGATAAAGTAGACGAAAATTTAACGCACATTACCATCGCCGTCTATTTGGCCCTCGCGTTGCCCTTGCACCATAAAACACCATCGCCGTGCTATTTATACAACCTCTACGGCCTTGCTAAGCCTGTAGCGTGCAATGAGACATGGCGCCATTATCATAAATCATTCAGGAAGACTCGATCCGCATGGGACCGTAACCTTAGCTTCCCGAAAGCAAGCGCTGCGTTCGACGGGCAAAGGACAACTTTCTCCGGAGCAGAGCACATCGTAGGAGCACTAGCGCAGGCGCTGGGGGGAGAAAATAGCAGACAGCATTCATCGGAGAAGATAACGTCATCAATGAAGCGGGGTTACCTCGTGAAAGAAAGAAAAATATAGTGCCAGGCAGCAATAGTGAACCTGAAACCATCAACATAAAGAGAAAAACGCGCGAGGATATAGAGGAAGACTTTTAGCGAACCAGAGAACAGCAAGAACGAATATAAGAGAAACAATTCAAAAGAAAAAGTACAGAGAGCCAATAAAAACAGAGCACAAACCGCCAATGCGGCGGCCAATACCCAGTGAGGCATCGGGGCTAAACCCCCCCCCCCCCTTTCTTTCCCCTCGCCCCCAAAGGAAAAAGAAAGAAACGTAGAACTCACGTTCTTGAACAAGATGACTTCGTGCCTCACGCATGACCAGAGCTCTTCCCAGACTCAATCTGCAGCTTCGCGTGTTATTGTCGTTGTTGTTGTGGTTTTCCTTGTTTCGTGACGACAGTTGGTTCAGCTGACGACCCCATCTGGGGAAAAGAAATGAGGGAAGTTCCCTTCGGTCTCATAAATACGGCTAGCAGCCACTCGAGCAAAGCACCGGCCGGTGATGACAGGAACGAACTCGTGTTTTCCCTGTTCTGCGCTTGTTTTCTTCACGCTGGGTGTTCGTGTATCAGCAAGAGACGCGGACGAAGAAAGTGAGACGCCAACGTTTTGAACGACCATTAGAATCTAATAAAAGTCAATGCCGCCTGCCAACTTCAGAGTCCACTTCTGTCTGTTTTAACGAGGAGGTGCCCAGCAGCACAATCTATCCGTGTCATCCACTTCTGCGCGAAACACGCTGACGACCCAACAGCTTATATATGGGGTGCTTCGTTTTTTCGGGTTTTATATTTTTCGAAAATCAAGGGTACAAATCGGGCGCTTTGTTCCAAGCTAGCAATCAAAAGAACTCGGGTTTAAAAAAAAAAAAATCTTGGAATTCTGTTTTTTTTTTTTTAGGGTATATCTAAAATATACAGTATGTATAATTAACAATAAAGAGCTTTGATCGGTTGCAATACATGAAATATTTTTTTTTTTTTTTTTACAATCAAGAGTTTAAAGTACACAAAATAATATTGAAACCTGGTAAAGGAGCTTGCTTGAGCTTTTCGGCTTCGTATTGTCCTTGCTTTGCATGCGCATCTCCATCCAATATCTGTCCGGTGTCTGGACATATTTGAATAAGATAACGTTCTCTCAACTTCACTGCTTACTCGTACCGTTACAATTCACAACAATACTACTTCAGTTCAACAGGAACAAAATATATGCTGTTCCACTGGAAAGAAATGTCTTGAGAGTAGTTTCTCATCCGCCTATTTTTTATTTTTTTTACGTTGGTTGAAACGAAAAGAAGAGGAAGGTCTAAGGATACTTCACACTAGATATAAAAGCTACATTTTGGGACTCGATCTTTGTCATTGCAGTTCACTAGAGCCAAGAGAATCGAGGTTCGTTTCCAAAGTCTGGAGCTAACGCACGTGTCCCCGACATCCTTTGCTTCTAAGGAAACAATTTCGAAGCAAAGCAGCTTGGAAAATGATAAAATGCAATTTTAGAATTCAGGGAAAAATCGGGTTTAACGGGTTTAACCCGATTTTCATGAAACATGTTCGGGGTGTAAATATCGGGAAATATCGGGTTTTATCCGAAAACGAGGAACCCTACTTATATAGGAATAATGAAAAGACAGTGAGTGTGCAGGCGAGCTGATGATAGTTAATCATGATGTTGATATGATCCAGTGCTTAAAGTCTCCCGTAAGTTGAGGGGGGTCCCTACAAGAAGGTGGGAGGGGGGGGGGGGGGGGGGGGGGTTCTGACGAGATGTACTAGATGCACATAAAATAAACCCCACTGCTGGCTCTGCCCACGCTGTACCTGCGACCCTCAAATTGCTAATCCCCAAATGTCACATCCCTGAAAACAAGCTAATTTATTGCAAGATATGATTTTTATTTCACTAATGCTGGGGCTGTGGAGGAGGGTCTCAGACCATCCGTTAAAACCAGTGGGGGGTCCGAGGAGACCCCCCAGAATTTAAGCCCAGAATTTAAGTCCAATCGGTGCATTGTAAACGAAGTGTATGTCCGGGAAAGTAGTTGTTGGTTTCTATCGGGGGTATATAAGGGAACGAGAGAATATTAACGATTTATTTGAGTTTGAGACCTCCTCTCCTGTGCCTTTTTTCTTCGACTTCAAAGTTTCCGATTTTTTCCTCACCACAGTCTCGGGTTTTAAACATCATGATTATATATGGTGCCCCAAGCGGACCTTCAACTGGAAAACGAGCCGGACAATTCGGTGCCTGTACATCTCAAGCTTAAACATTCAGCGAATGTGCACTGGACAGATCAGTCTTACTGTGTGAAATTTCAAGGCGTAGTACTTTTCCTGTAAAAACATAGAACAAAAAACTCCCCAAAGTCCACGTCAGGCGCGTTCGCAGACGACCGAGTTCAGTGAGTCAGTCAAAATACGTTTGTTAACAAGAATGTTTCACCATGATTTTTTTACTTGAATCATCCGACCTGGTGGGGTGGGTAACCGGTTAAAGGGTGTGATGGGATATGTGCTGTGTTAAACTTGCTCTCTTGATAAAGTCAGGGAGCGAATATAGGATCCGCTTCTTGTGGTCTGGTTCATGGTTGTGGGTTACCCATTATTCGTATTGAAGTGGTCTCAAAACTTGCGGAAGACCTTGGAATACATCCTGTCGTTGATTATTTTTTGGCCTGCAGACCCAAATCTGGTTTTTTGCAGGTTTTGGTGCTTGCATCTTACAGTTGTGGTCCGGTCCCTCGTCTTCCTCAGAGGTTCACTCTAAAAAAAGCCCTTGCGTCTGCTTTCCCTCACAACACTCGGAGAGCCAATCACTGCAACTTACAGAGGCAGCTTAGCGAATGACAATGCCGAAACATATGTTTAGACAAAAAAACGCAGTCTGAGTTGTGACATTAAGCAATGCAAGCGTGGCGTTTTGCATTGCTTAATGTCACAGCTCAGAATGCGTTTTTGGTCTTGTGGGATTTCCCTTGCTGCTACCCGTCTCGAGGAATGACAGAGCACACCGGTTCAACAACACGTAAACATTTAATGACCGCTATCGCCTGCGGCGCGATCCCAACAGCCCCCGCGCATACGCTGCCACCGCCCTTTATCAGCGGCGGAGTGCCGCTCGCGTGGCCAGTTGCCCTTGGCCCCCTCGTGGTCAAGATGACCACTCATGATCGTCGAAGGGGCAACCTGGGCCAACCGCTTGGAATCTCCAGGTTGCCCACACATCTCCCCCCTTCCAAAAACGAAAACCGCGGACGTCTTAGATGGTCTTGGGGGGCCTTCCTTCTGGGTCAGCCAGGGTCTTCTCAGATGGGCGAGCACGGGTCCGACGTCAGTACTTCCGGACAGTACCGATGCGGCAGAAGGGGGGGGGTCTGATGATGGGAGCTGCGTCGCCGCTCGCTGGCACGAGGAACTAGAAATTAAAAACAACATAAGCCATGGCGCGGTAGGAATAAGTGGCCGCGCACACGAAAGATGCCTGCCCCACTGTGCATACGGGAGCGCGGCTACTTTCTCTTCTCCCCTCCCAAAACACTGAAGAGGGAATGAACATAATGCACTTGGAGCTCGCGCTACTCCTGATCATCTTCACCGCCGTCTCAAGTTGTACCGCGGCAGAGACGGTGTGGAATCTTCCGAGAGGTGGTCCGAATAGTCGCCATCTGGAACCTGCGACACATCTACCTCCTCGGGTTCATAGAAAGCTTTTAGGTCGGCGACATGAATAGAACCGCACACTTCACCAGATTCGCAATGCACCAGCTCATAAGACAGGTTGGAGAGCTTCCTACTAACACGGTAGGGGCCATCCCACCTCTTTGCTAAAGAGGCCGTGAAGCCTCTAGCAGCATCACTCAGCGGATGAGTTCGCTTCAGTACCAGATCTCCCACCTTGAACTGCAGATTTCGCTTCCCCTTGTTGTACTGGTTTGCCTGCTGCAGTCTCGAGACGTCGAGGCTCTCTCGAGCTTCACGCAGGTTCTCCGTGAAACGCTTCCGGAGATCTTCTGCGAACTGCGTGGTAGTGCGCTGCATGCTTGCAGGATCTGTGCAAAGAAGGCCGTTTCCAAGGGGAAACACGAGCTCTTTCCCAAAGTTAAGTTGAGCCGGAGTAAAACCCGTGGACCGGTTGATTGTTGTGCGGGTAGCAAATGCCATTTCCGCCAATTTCGCGTCCCAGTCTTTGTGTCGCTCTGTATGCGCTACAAGCATCTGCTCCAGGTTACGGTTCACTCTTTCCGTGATATTCGCCTGTGGATGGTATGGCGAAGTCCGTTTGTGCCGTATGCCTAGCGCCTTACACGCATCCACGAACACCTTGCTAACAAAATAAGAAGCGTTGTCTGTAATAAGCGTTGCGGCAAAGCCAAAGCGCGCGAACGTCTCGAGAAGACAGTCCCAGATTTTCCTAGAGTCTAATTTGCGTAAAGGAAACATTTCGACCCACTTCGTGAAATGGTCGGTCACTACTAGCAAATACTGATTGCCGCGTGGACTACGGGGAAAGGGACCGACAACGTCGCAGGCAACACACTCCCAGGGGTACTTGCTTTCGACTGACTGCATTAAACCTGGAGGTTGGCCACCTCGGGGTTTCGCCTTCTGCATCTCCGGTCAGCAAACGTGAAATTGCAGGTAGCATCGGGGTCCGTACTGCCTGCTGCCGGTGCAGTCAGGTTACGAATTTCCTTTCATGGCAGAAAACGAAGACAACGGTTCGTATACCTCCCAGAACTGCCAGTGCCCATGATCCTTGGTAGAGATTTTATTGCAGCGGAGCGGGTTTTGCTAGACTTTGCCCAAGCTGGATATTGGTTGGGAGGCGAAACGACATTAACACCGTTTACAAGACGGCAGAATTGTATTCGCGGCGAAGCGTTCCCGTTAAACTTTGCCGGGCAGATGTCTTTACTTCCAGACAGCGTGCTCAAAGCCGTGCAAAAGTGTTCCGGTGAGGACAACCAGAAGCAGCTCCAGCAACTGCTGGAACCCTTCTCGCCGATGTTCACGGAAAGACCTGGGAAAACCCACGTTGGGCGCCAGTGTGGGATTTCCCTTGCTGCTACCCGTCTCGAGGAATGACAGAGCACACCGGTTCAACAACACGTAAACATTTAATGACCGCTATCGCCTGCGGCGCGATCCCAACAGCCCCCGCGCATACGCTGCCACGGCCCTTTATCAGCGGCGGAGCGCCGCTCGCGTGGCCAGTTGCCCTTGGCCCCCTCGTGGTCAAGATGACCACTCATGATCGTCGGAGGGGCAACCTGGGCCAACCGCTTGGAATCTCCAGGTTGCCCACAGTCTAAACATATGTTTCGCCATCGTCATTCGTTGAGCTGCCTCCGTAAGTTGCGGTGATTGGTTCTCCAAGGGTTGTGCGGGAAAGCACACGCACGGGCTTTTCTTAGAGTTTTCGCCTGTGGAACTAGGCATCACGGATATGATGGCCATGTGTGTTGCTATTTTTCGGAGGCAGACCTTCTCCCACTTTGTTGAAATCATGTTTTCCTCCTGCGGCAGAGTGCTACCTGTCTTACCTTTTTTTCTTGTTTCTCGGCCTTCATGACTTCTTCGTTGATCTGTCCTTCCTGCGCTAGTCCTTTTCGAGGGGTCTTCGATGCTTTGTGTGGAGCTCGATTCTTACCCAGGTTTATTATTTTAGTCTTTCCTCGTTTATAATTATTGTTTCTCTTCCATGGCCTCGAGACTGCGACGGATGGAGACATGCCTAATCCAGCCTCTTAGCATTAGATTTGGAGACACATGGGCTAGAAGAAAAAAAGAATTGGGGTGTGTGTATGCTTATACAGCCTAGAACTTAGTCTGCCTCAACGGGTGACTTGTCCTTCAGCTGTAGATGAGCAATTTAGCCCGTGCAGCACCACCGCTAGCCTGGGGTCTTTAACGTGCACCACGCCGTAGTGATACATGACCGCACGCCGGTACGATGCTCATCCAGATCGAAACGGGCAGGGGTGGGGATTGAACCCAGGATCCCTGGGCTCTGCAACACGAGTTTTCGCTCCTCGTGCTCAGAGCTGGTGTGCGCTAGCCCACTCGGCCACCGATCCCCCTCCTGGGCCTGAAGATCTATCTGACAAAGAGTTTCGTGAATAGGCGCGCCAGTGCTTGATTTGAGGACGGTGGAATGGTGAGCATGCCGCAGCTCCGGACCACCGACTATACTCGCTGTCACATTAAGAAAGAAAAGAAAAGGAAGTTTTGCGCATTGTTCATGCGCCGCGCGAAGTAGTTCTTACAAGATTCGCTTGTCGAAGGACGAAACGATGCTTCTGGCGTTTAGCACGTGAGCGTCTTGATCAAATTACTGCAAGCGAATCTTAGATGCACATGAAAGGTGAAATCAATCCCGTTTGGCAAAAAGCCGGACTTTCTTTTTTTTTTTTTTTGTGGCTACGGTTTTGGGAATGTTGGCGAATCAGAGCAAAGAGCCTAGATCTAGGAGGGGGAGCAACTCAAACCATGGATTTCGGTTTAATGCAGTCGACCAACGCTTTCGTCACCTCCTCGCAACACGTATTGCAAACGCGGACCATAAACCACCTGACCCCACTTGGGCAGTTGTAAACACTTTGGAATCAAGGCACACTAACTCAGAGTTCGACAAGTCAGTCTGCAGCACTGATCTCAATGACAATGGACCTTTTGTAGAAATACGCGGTGCGCATGCGCGGAGTATTTGATGCGCCTGAGTTCGAGAGTATCTAGTTCCAAACAATCCGCCATCTTGCATTTCTCGTCTTTGAGCGCTTTGGAGACCCTCGAGACTCAAGTTTTGATGTTGCGAACAAGGTGAACACGAGTCAACGTACTGACGACGCTCATTCTAGATTACGGCGTGCACCGCAATCATGCCGGTGAACTGTGTAGCCTTCGGCTGTCGGAACTATAGGAAGTATTCACTGGCGGCCATAGCTGTGTGCACGACTGCCGAGCGCGTGCTGATGGCGAGCTTCCACAGTTCTTTTGTAACGCGCATTTCGCACCCTCAAGATTGCCGGTCTTAGCAGCCTATTGATGTGGGCTCGTTGAGAGCATGCGCTCTAGACATCACCCACAAATATGGCACCCAGTGAATGCTCCTTATTATCGCCCGGGTTGTGGAATGGACCTTTTGTAGAAACATCGGTTCGAGAGTAAATAGTTTTAGTACCCTCTCTCTCTTCCTTCTGGCCGAGCAGAGAGGGAAGATGGTTTCGTTGTGTCGACTTCGGGGCGGAAAATTACGCACGATGGGGACAAAGGCTAGTTTGGGGGAACCGTATCTAGGTCACAGCGCCTCAATGGGTGAACAGGATGTAGCTGACGTTTTGGGTGTGGAACGGGTGGGAGAGGCCTTGCGCGCGCGTTGTTTTCTCGCTACTTAGCCTCGAACCCAGTCGCGTGTCTAGGAGGCAGCATATATACATAGTTTTCACGGACGTCACAGCCGGGGCTTATGGGATATGTCAGCGCCATTGCCAGGTACTGACAGAGTTTCGGTTTCGGGATCGGCGCCGGCAACGTTGGCCGCTGCTGCGTTGGCTGCGTCGCTACGGCGTTTGCGGCGCACACAGTGCACGTTTCTTTCTTCTGGTGTGCGATCGCGGTCGCAGCGGTGCAGTCATGCTGATGTTCGCGATGTTCGGCTGCCGAAACAGAAGCAAGTCTTCTGCACAGCAGAGTAACACAGAGCCAAATGTAGGGCTGCACCGTGGCCAAAGCTGATAACGCGACAGTGTGAGCGACAGTGGCGTCACAAGGGGAGTGCGGGGGGGGGGGGGGGGGGGGGGGGGGGGATTGTAGCCGCGGGCTACCGCCCCGGGTGCCGCTGACCCTAGTGACGCCACTGGTGAGCGTACAAAGCTGCTGTCCGAGAAACGCCGAAGCCTCTGGCTTGCTCGGAAGCATAGGAAATGTCCGTGTCTGCGGTCGTCACTTCTTTATCGGTAAGAAATACGTTGCTCAACTGTGCGTGGATTGCTGGATGCTTCTGTTCGCACCCTTTGCGCATTGCGATAGCGGCCGCGGGGCAGTGTTTGGTGTCTGAGCGTCACGCTGCAGGGATCTGCTTTTACCTTTCTCGCAGCGTTTCTGTAATTGTGTAGTGTTTGTGGCACACTTGTGTCGATGATGTTGCGGCAGCGGCGCCGAGTTTACCCAGCTAAGATGCTGCAAATTTTAATGCGGCCAGTACGGGCACATCTCTTCGTTTGCAGGCAAACCTCCGGCTCTTCGGCTCTCATAAAGACGCTTGTTTTATTGTCTGTCAACTGGCCTCGCTCAGCACGACGATACGCTTCGATGGGAGACGCATCGTTGTCGGGCTCTTCACCCATCCAGTCTTGAAATAGTTGTGGGCATTCAGGGCTGTGAAGGCCTCAACCTGTTGCAGCGACAAGTAGTTCGTCCACTAAACCAGGTAGCTAATTATGTCCACATGCGTCGGTGGCTGGCTGCACGTCCGCATCTGGAACGGTGTCCGCGCTGACGCGTAGCGTGTACGGATCGACACCGTCGCACATCTTCACTTTAGACTCATATCGCGCCCGTGTGGGGCTCACAAGCTCTTCGAAATAAGAAGGGCAGAACTAATGGCGAATGGCTTTCGCCATCGCGCTGTACGGGCGATATAAATTCCGTGGCGAAGTAGCACTCGAGCGGCGCACATGCTGCGGCGGCAGCGTCCGCGTCTGCTTCTCAGTACCTGGCGATGGCGGCCGGCGGGCGGAAGTAGAGGAAGTGACGTCACGTGGGAACTATGTATTCGCCAAGAGGTCCATTGCTGGATCGCGTTTGACCAGCTCTGCCTATGGACCGGAATGCGGCCACGGTCGGCCATCTTTAGGTAGAGTTATATCATCTCTAGCCATTATTAATATGGCGGACAGCGCAATGGCGGCAGGCTACAATAAAATAGCCGTAGATCTAGTACACTGTACCGTGGGTGATATTTCGTGCTTGATTGAAGTTGTTCGACGAAGCAGATTCTTGAAACCCAGCGTGAACGGTAGCCCCATCTTTGAGGACCCGGCGAAAGTTCTACGAAAGCGCAGCACCGGGGGAAAGCAGCGCAGCTCGCATCGAAAGCAGACTACACGCGTACCGGCGTCTGCTTTCGATGCTTCTTTCGATGCGACTTTCGATGCGTGCTGTGCTGCTTTTCCCCGGTGCTGCGCGATTTCGTGAAACTTTCACCGGGTCCTCAAAGACCGGGCTACGGTTCACGCCTGGTTTTAAAAACATGTTTCGTCAAACAATTTCAATCAATCACGGAATATCACCCACGCTATTTTGATGGCAGCCTGCCACCACAACTGCCAAAACGCCGTCTGCCATGGATGAATGATGGTGGCTGCCAAGTGGCTTCAGCAGCTGTATCTTGGCTAGAGGTGATATAACTCTACCCAGAGCCGTATATTAGGAGAGTTTGGACAATAGGCGGAGCAAAGGCCGCCGCCAGCGCCGAATATTCCCCCCACGCTTAGAGCGTATACTAAATTTGTGACACAGCGTCGACCAATCAGGAGACCTCTACTCCATCTCACAAATGTCGACAGTGAAGACAAAGGCACAGGCGCGTGAGCCTAGCTCAGCGAAACGCTATTGTTTGTACGAGACCTCGTGCATAGGAGGCACTTTCCAAAGCCACGCGCTCGTGCCCATGCCTTTGTCTGCACTGCTAGAACAGCGTCCTGAGACTGGCTGAAAGAAAGCAGTGCAAAGGGTGGGGTGCGCGAGCGTCTTGAGACGCGGAGTTCCGCTCGGCACGGCTCAAATTATACTTCGTTTCACTTTACCTGCGAGCGAAGCCAAAGCTAGAAGCGCGAGACCAGCGCTTTTTGCATTTCTCCCCAGCTCGCGCGCTCGAGCAAAGCCTGAACGCACGGAGCTTCCGTGCTCGCGCTTCCAGTTTTGCCTTCGCTCGCACATAAGGTGAAACGAAGTATAGTCGTGGCACAAATTTAGAGCACGCGACCACCGCTAGGGGCTGTTTCGTGGCCTGTGGTTGGCCTGAGATGCTCGCCTATTCAAACCAATGTATGGCCAAACTCTCTCAATAAACGGCTCTGAACTCTACCTAAAGATGGCCGCCAGTGACCGCATTCGCGGAGCGGGCAAACGCGATCCAGCAATGGACCTCTTGGCGAATATGTGCTGCCACCTAGACACGCGAATCGGTTCGAGACTAGGTGACTGGAAAACAACGCGCGCCCAAGGCCTCTCCCACCCGTTCCACACCCAAAACGTCAGCTACATCCTGTTCACCCATTGAGGCGATGTGACCTATAGATACGGCTCCCCCAAGCTCACCTTTGACCCCATCGTGCGTAATCTTCCGCCCCGAGGTCGACACAACGAAACCGCTCAAAGGCGAGAAATGCAAGATGGCGGATTGTTTGGAAATAGATACTCTCGAACCCAGGCGCATGAAATACTCCGCGCATGCGCACCGCGTATTTCTACAAAAGGTCCATTGTCATTGAGATCAGTGGTCTGCAGTGATAAGCCTGTTTGCGGCACACCGATTTAATGGACCTTTTTTCAGTAACGAGCACCGTCTGTGGAGTTGTCTTCGAACTACAAATGAAGAGCCATGGCCTCCGAGATCCCAAAGCGCAATCTAGGAGGCCATGGAAGGGCATTCCAACTTGCCTCCGCCCGGCAGAATAGACTGGCATCGCGCCGTTGTATTGACCTTCGTTGCCTTTTATGCGCCATACTGAATAGTAAAAAAAGAAGAAGAAGAAATACGCGCAAAGATAGGTGCTGAATATGCTGGTGGGCCGGAACTTTGCCCTGCGAAAATGGCGACAGCGGGAAGCAAGGCCAGAGGAGGGAGTGTACGCATGCGCACAAGCTTACTGGAAAAATGTTCAATTGTTAACGAAATTACGGTCAGTGCGCAGGCGAGGCAGAAGGAGGATTTTTTTTTCTTTTTTTTAACTGTGGAAGAGAAAGTAACAGGGACAAACAGCGGCACTATACTCCGTGTCACTAGTCGCGTGCTGTACAGGTGAAAGCAACGCCAGGCGAGAGGAAAAAAAGGCAAACACTTCGAAGGCTGGGGACGAGGAGAGAAGCCTCCTCTGATTTTCAACGTTTCTAGCGCTCTCCCTTTCTCCCCTCACCCACCATTGCCCTCCTCTTCCGTCTCGCCTTCCTAGTGCTCGCCCTTCCTCACTACGCCTGGCGTTGCCTTCGCCTGCACTGCACACAACCAGTGACACGGAGTATATATAGACACTGTCGGTCCCTGTTACTTTCTCCTCCACTGTAAAAAAAAAAAAAAGTTTTTTTGTTTTAGTTTTGGGTTAAAATCATCATGGTCCAGCCTGTAAATTCCCAATATTTCTCATGACACAGAAAATTTTATATTCTTCAAGGTGGAAAATTTATATATCACCGCACGACCACAGTAATCATTATCATAAATAAGTAAATATATAAATAAAAATAATCAACTGCGAAAACAGCTAGCCTTCACATTGATCAAGTATGCAAAAAGACCATGCAACAGCTCTGGACTTTACGAAGAACTCAACGAGACGCTTCTCCCCAAGTTAAAATAACTGCCTTCAAAAGCCTGGTCTTACCAGTCATTGATTATGACAGCCCAGTTGGGGAATCCTACACGCGTCAAAACATAGAAAAACTGCAAAGAGTACAAAATAAGGCGCTTCGCTTTATTTGTTATGATTACAGATCAACCACATCAGTTACAGAATTGCGAAGATTTGACACGATTGAAGCGCATATGAAAATAAATCGCTTTAAAACGTTCTTCTCAATTTATTAGCGATTCCCAGAAGTTAGACAAATAAAATTATATACAGTTTTCGACTGCGAGATTTCTTAGACATAAGTAGGGTTCGGAGTTTTTGGTTTAAACCGATAAAAGTACGCCGAATCTATTTTCGGAAATTCGGTTTTAACCGCAAAAGGTCAGTTTTTAGGTTCGGCATTTTCGATTTAAACCGATAAAAACCAATAAAAGTTCGTCGAATTCATTTTCTAAAATTCAGTTTTAACCGGAAAAGGTCACTTTGACCTTCCAGTCGCACCGCAGAGCTTTGGCGACAAAGTGGAACGACAGTGTCTATCGAAACGTGTCCGAACCTATGGGATACACGGACGGCATCACGACGTTTTGGTTTAATGTGTGCATCATCGATCGGAACGTGAAGTCCGAATTGCCCCATGACTTCGCCATGTACGAGCGTGTTTGCAAACTCGTTGTAAGGAAGACTGACTTGGTGCAAGCTCTGCATGTTGTGTTGTGCTTCAAAACGTCGCACCGTGTCTCTTTCGGCGATCACAATTGGTTGATTGGCCGATTCTGGCTCAGGCAGCGCTTCATCTCCTCAGCCTGCCAGTGTCCAGTGTTAGCGTTGAGAGGGCGTTCTCGAAGCTCGGGGTCATATTAACAGGAAAGAAAAGAGTGCGGATCAAGGAGGAGAACCTGGGAAAGTACATGTGTGTGTACTACAATGATATCACGTATTCCTGATGTACAGAAGGTGAAGTTCCATGTTTTTTGGGCATAGGCCTCATATCTAACTTGTTTGTACTTCTGTGTTTTTTCTTGTTTCTTTTACAGTTGCGCACATTTGCCAAATAAAGTGTCCATTTCTTTTTCAATGTATCTGTGCCGTTATTCTTTGAGTGATCACAAATATCAGAGCTACGTACAAGGATCATCTGATCCGGTGTCCGTCGGTGTTTATTGTATATTCACCGAAAAAAGCCGATAAACTTTTGTGGGCATAAATATACGCCAAAAAGAACAAACGAAAATTGAATTTTAAAATAAAACACCGAAAAAAGTACTGCCGAATTTTGAAAAAATAGAAACCGAAAACACGGAACCCTAGACATAAGCATAACAGGCATATTGATCCCTATCCGTACTTTTCTGATGTATTTAAATTTTCGTTCTTCGTGAGATCTATAGATGACTGAAATAGTTTGCCTGAAACTATTGTAAATAGTTAAAGCGCATCTGTGTTTGAAAGAAGCATTGCCTCGTATTTTCTGATATAATGTCGTACCGCATATTTTGATTATGTGCTCTTTTCCACTATGTACCCACTCCTGCCTTGGCCAGTCAATGTCTGGCAGTAATAAATAATTAAATAAAAATAATTAACTGCGAAAACAGCCTTCTTCATTCGAAGCACAGATCGGAGTGAAAAGGAAGCGTCAAACCTGGGTGAGGGACCCCGCGCCGACGACAGTTGACGTTTGTTTGTTCGCTGTGTCATAGCCTCCTATATACCGACAAAGCCTGCCAGATCGTCTCGAGAAGCGGCCGCCGATATGAAAAAGGTGCAGCGGTAGACAACGGATGAGAGGAGAGTCACGTGACTGGCGCCCCGCAGCGGCGAGACGCCTAAACACACTTTTCCCAAGCGAACAAGAGTGTTTCGGGTCCTCGCCGCTGCAAAAGCTGTGCGCTGACGCCCAGGTTCCCCGAGAAATAGCTTTTTGATGCTCTGTGCTACCAGATCCTCGCGCTCCATTGAACAGCACCACATTAAGAACAGCTCGGGCAAACCGGCGTGTCAGGTATGCGACGGTTACTCCAACGCCTTTCACACTTACTGGGAATGTCCTAAAGACCTCTCTTCCCCCCACATTCTTACCCGATCTCACATCCCACCTTCCATCCCCTATTCCTGGGAGAGCTGGACCGTTCCACCCCAGGAACTCCGCCCGACCCTGTGGTCATTTCTGATGGCCCACATCAAATACATAAGGGGATCCTGTCAACCGGACCCAGCACTACAGCCAGGGGTCCAGCCGGGCTCCTTAGGTAGCGACGACTCGGACTAAGAGTTGTTTAAAAGAATCTCTCTCTCTCTCTCGCGCGCGCGCTCCGAATCTGCGACCGGGCACTCTATGGCTCCGTCGTCGAACTGTCAGGCTTTGTGAGTATAGACTAAAGGAGACTATGGCTGTGTCGTTAAAGTGCCACCCGACGGCACTTTTACGGAGCGTTAAAGTGCCGTCCGAAAATGTTAACCACAAGTCACGCTTATTCTGACATGAGTTTTATCAGCCGCTCGCCGACAATTTCTTTTAACACAAAACGCGAGCGAGATACACGCTACAGGAGTGAGCAGCATGCTTTCTTATGTGTGTTTATGCCTGCACAATGCAGGTGCGCGATCTTCTCAAATTTGCCGCAGTGGCACTCTCTCGAATGTTGCGATTGTGATTTTAAATAAATTTTAGTTTAAAGGGGCGATGCAACGATTTTTGTACTTCGCGCAAATACCGCTTGGATCAAATCCCTGACGTTATTAGCCTATGAAACACGCGTTCGTTTTTCACCCCGCGCAATAGGAGTCGCAGAAAACATTAAAGAAAAACGAGCAGCGTTCACGCCCTCAACTTGGAGCCAGAACAAGCGGCCACGTGATTTCGAGCCGATTATATGCCGCCAATGTTAATCATACCCACGCGCTGCGGTTGGCAAAGCACAGGACACGCGCTGAGTTCCAGACATTGTTATGGTTCGGGTATTGTCGTCATTGCAGCGATTGGACACGGGCCACTACCCGAATTCTTCTTGAGCTATCGATTATCACGAGCCCAACTCGAGTGTCCATGCAATTCTCGGGTCTAATCTATGAGCCGCATTCAAATATCGTCACTGGGCGGTACTGCGACAGCCCAGCTACGTCATCAAGTTTCGAGAAGGAGAGATTGAATGAAAATTATCGCTTTTGCCCTATAGAAATTATGCCATTTACAACGAATGACATTTGAGCTGACGGCCAATCAGCGGGCGACACTCCGGGCGTAGCGCATTCCACGCGCGACAGATTGCGAGCTGATTCGCCGATCACACAAATATCATTCATTGTAAATGGCAGTCGAGTTGCCCGTGTGGCACGGGTATTACACCGCAAGAAATGAGTTTCATGGCCAGTGGCATTGCGTGCGAGTATCCTTGAGTCAGGCACGTAGCCAGGGGGGGGGGGGGGGGGGGGGGGGGCATGGGGCCCGGCCCCCCCCCCCCCCCCCGAAATCTTCCATTTTGCTGGGACCTCCTCCCCCCCTCCCCCTCATACAGCATTTTGTCATAGGCGGACCCCCCCTTCCCCCCCCCCCCCCCCCCGAAACAAGATCCTGGCTACGTGCCTGCCTCGAGTCCAGTGCTGTACGGAACGGCGTTCCAAGAAACGGCGTTCCTGGAGCGCGTTCCATTTAGGAGGAACGAAGGAACGCCGCCGTTCCATTTTTGCATGGGTGGAACTGGAACGGGAACTCGTTGCTTTTTTACTGGAACGGAAAAAGTAACGACGTTCCTTTTTTTTTCGTCCAGCGGGGTAATTTTTATTTTATTTCTAAGAGGGAAATTCTAAGAATATAAAAACTATATCTTTACGAAGATATTGTATTTAACTCGTTAACTTTTTGACTACTTATCTTAGGGTTTATTTTGTGTGGTCCTCGCTTGGTAACAGTCGGGGGTGCAGGAGAACTAGTGGACATTGATTCTTTTTTGAGTGCCCGAGACTGCGGTACAAAAATCAAAACTTGTAGTCGCAGGAAAATAAATAGAAAGAGGTACGTTTCAAACTCAGCTACTTCCACGAATCCTCATACACTCAGAAATCTAACCGCTCATTCACACTGGAAGCGGATCCGCGTTCGCAAAGCGGTTGCGAACGCGATTGTATAAAGATCCAGTACAATTGTACGCGCACTTGATGTCATCGAGTGCGCGTGCAATTGTACTGGATCTTTATACAACCGCGTTCGCAACCGCTTTGCGAACGCGGATCCGCTTCCAGTGTGAATGAGCGGTAAGGCTGACTACAGCCTTTTCTGAACTTCTATAAAGAGACCCACAATTACAACAAATCACAGGTTACCAGACATATCGAACGCACCATTGTATCCCGAACATTGGTCACTTAAAATATTCACAAAATTAACCTTTATTCCTTCTCCCCTTGTCCCCCACCTTCAAAATGAACAACGAATCCAATCTTTACGAAGAAGTACTTGTAGTTTTCAAGACTGACCTTCCAAAAGTCCTACACTCTCCTTCACTTGTTCCTCTTGCGGACATCAAGATCGAGAAGTAACTGTTGTTAAGTTCGTGCAAGGGACTTCGTTAGATTGAAACGTGTGGGGTTGTCATAAAACGCTCATGCAATGTGGGGTAACAGTACATTTGGCACGTCTGAATTGTCCACCACAAACATGAATATGGTTACAAGCTGAGATTTTTAAACTTGAATATATCAACAAATAAAACCCTGCTTCCGCTTGTTTTTTTCTCTAGGTGCCCTTCCATCACGACATACAAATTCGTATGTTCCCATTTGATGGTATAGATAGAAAAAAAAAAAAGAAGAAAACTTTGCTCGATCTAACGATATGGTAATCACCAAAAAACAAATGTAACGTATATGTAACGATACGTTCCATTTTTTAACTGTAACTGGAACGAGTTCCTTTTTCAGGTATGAAACTTGTAACGGGAACACGTTCCGAAAATCAGAAGGAACGAGGAACGAGCTTTCGTTCCTTTTTTTGAAGAACATGTACAACACTGCTTGAGTCCCCCTAGTGCTAGGAAGCTCGTGTAAAGTGAAACCTTCCAACTGAATATCGTTGCACCACTCCTTTAAATCTCACGTTCTCCAAAGGCGGCAGTAGCAGCCTCTACAAAATACAAAAAAAAACATTTTTTTAAGGCACGCGTATTGAATTTAGATATTTATGAAACACATAGAGTACAATGTATTTATTTTTTATAGCCAAGCATGTCATTTTTTTGGTTTTCAGTTATCATTTGTTATAATGAAAGTTTAATGAAATCTGAGTATGCACATAATTACCAAATTCAACACAAAAAAGTGCAGTCAAAGTATACTAATTTCGGCAACGAAGCTCCAGGAGTAAGACATTATTCACTAAAGGACGGCATTTGCTCGGTAGGACGGCACTCAAATGCGGATGTAAAGCGCCGTCGGACGGCACTCTAGAAGTAGTCTGTTCGGCTCTGTTCCAAAATTTACTCGATCTGACTCCGGAGTAAAGGTTTCGTAGCTTGGCGTTTCAAAACTTACTCGCGCTTACTCGATGACGTCAGAACTCGCGTTCCAGAAGCGGGTTGTTTACTCCGGAGTAATTACTCGCGCTACCCTCCTCGATCGGGGGGTAACGCCGGATCAAATCGAGTAAATGCGTCACGTGATCTTTTCGTCGTCTGCTTCTTGCGCCGACAGCCGTCAAAGCTCGTTGGCTCCGTTGGCTTTGGTGGCAGACGTTCGAAATGACAAAGAATGAGGTGAAGCCATTTTTGTGTGGTTATTGCAATTTGCTGTTTTCAACGCAGGAATTGATTGCACCGCATCCAGACCGTGTACCTTCCCTCAGGAAGGTATATACTTGTTGTTATTATCAGAGTGCGAGCGTAAACAGGAGCTTCTCCACAACCTCGTCCTCGGCGTTGGAGGGAACTCCGTATTCTTACGTTAGAAGATAAAAAAGTTCGAACGCAGTAGATAATGTGAAGTTTTGGGGTTTTTTTTTTCTCCCCAGAGTGTGTGTAATGAGAGGATAACGCTTGTAAAGCAGTGAAGGCATCGAAGATTTTATGTATACTATCAGTCAACAACCCCACCACATCTGCTCTCTGTGATTTTATAATCCTATTCGCGGCAAAGCGAACGTAAGTTACATATCACTGTTGAGAAAGCCCCATGCGCTCTACCGCTGCACCATGTGGAAGCAATATCCGCAAAACGTAATCGGTGCTAATTACGATGAGTTGAGGCTGTTCATGGCACCTGGACTAGACTCAGAGCGATCGCGCAGATTAATCAAAACAAAAATGTTGATGTCTAACTGAGAGGAATAAGTAATTTTTATCTCAATATACAGCCCAAAAGGAAGGTGAGCAAAAGGAGCTGGTGGAGCCATCTCAGAGAACACCGCGTCGTCACTGTCAAAAAAAAAAAACTTCGAAGCGGTTAACATTATCGTCTCTATGTGGTTTCTCGGGTTTCTCCATGATCAAAAGAGTTGAAAGTTGAAAGAACTGTGTGTGTCTGTGTTCGTCCTTCATGTGTTTTATTCTTTCTTTCTGTGTATTCTGTAGTTTTCAACGCGCTCTGCTACGTATACAAAAGAGATCGTCTGCTATTTTCCGCCATCGCTGCTGTTTTCTTTTTGCCGTAGCCCAAGACGAAGCCAATCCGCGTAGTATCCAGGTGATTATCCCGGCCGTTCCAAAATCGAGTCGCGGATCGTTTACTCGCTATGTCACGTGGTACTACCCGCTGACGTAGGAGACAGGTTACTCGGGTAAGATTTGGAACATAGCCTTCATAACACGGATCTCTATAACACTTGCTGGATCGCGCGCCACTCCCCGCTCCGTAAATGCGGCCACCGGTCGGCCATCTCGCATCTAAAAAAATCGCGTTGCTGGAGCCTTGCGGAGGCTGGCGGCTGCGTGCTGAAGACACGTTTTCTACTTGTTTGTCGTCATTCGCTGAAGAAGTTCTTTAAAGCCCTGTGTAAGCCGTGAGACCTGCCGTTGAGAACATGTGGAACTTTTTACGGAAGCGCAGTGTCGCAGGAAAAAGGCACAACTCATCGAATGCAAGGTTCGCCGGTCACGCGGCACGATCAAAGCTTTCTTGGCACATGATTAAAATTAGCGAACAGCCTTAGGAAACTGATGAAGAATACAGAAGACAGGAAAGACGCTGAAACTCACAACTCAGTGTATCTTCCAAAGAGAAGAAAGAAAATGATGTCGTTCGCTTATTTCAATCAAATTTTCTCCGTTACAGTTATCTATATCAGACTGAAATTCCCTCCCCGACGACATCGTAACAGTAAAAGAGTCCATTAAATTTCGTTCCGCAATTTCCACTCTTTACAATACGTAAAAAAGAGCGGAAAGAGGAACGGATTCCTAACTCTTGTTGATTTGTATGTGTATTGTTGTTTTTGCCCCCCTTATGTAAAGCCCCTACCGGGCGCTATAAGGTTATAATAAATGAAATGAAATTAAATTAAATGTGTAACCGGTACCAACTAGCCCAGCTCACTACTCTTCTACACTTCCTTGGCACGCTGAAATGCTGCGACTCTGTGCCTTCGCACGATTACAAACCGATAAGAATTGACGCCGTGTGGATGTGTTTTGCGAGTGCAATGTGCGTGAAGCCGTGTGTAAAGGTACAACTCGTCGAAAGCAAGTGTTGCCGGTCTCGCGGAGTGATCAAAGCTTCCTTGGCACGTCGAAGTTCTGAATCTTTGTGCCTTCGCACGCTTGGATACCGATCAAGAGTCGACACCGCGCCAAAATTATGAAGGTGTGTCACCCCCCCCCCCCCCCCCCCCTCTTTCGTCACCACTGGACACTGGATCAAGCTCATTCCTGGATCGCGAGTGCCGCAAGTTACAAATACAGTCGTCAGTAAAGTAAGACGCTGATCCAGAGGCACATACTGGCTTCACGCACATTGCATTTGAAAAGCACATCCATGCGGCGTCAATTCTTGATCGGTATCCAAGCTTGCGAAGGCACAGAGACGCAGCATTTCGGAGTGCCAAGGAACTGAATAACGGTTAAGAGTTGAGCGTGTTGGTACATACTTGTATATATATCAGCTTGAACTTGAGAAAAATACTTAAATACAAAAAAAAAAGGACAGGAGAGGACAAACAGCTGACAACCAACAATGTTTTAGTGTAAACTTCTTCCTTGCGCGTTTGCTTCTTCATCAGAGGCCAAGTAGAGCATAATAACCTTATTACTAGCGCGCAGCATCAACAAGGAAATCATCCTGGACGATGTCAGGGAAATATTCGGTCTAATAACACCATCACAAGGGCACGCTATGCGAGTGAGCAAGATTCTGAGGTCTGAGACATATGGAGGCAACCACGTCTTCTGACAGATCTTCTACGTGAAAATTAAATGTCATAACTACAACGTTTTTACGAATTACTTGACAATGGCAAGATATTCAACAGAAACTATGTGGACCAATTGGTACCTTCCATAATTGAAACACCACCTGGCAAGGCAAGACAAAGAACAACCAAAAAAGCGGGTCCTCCAGGTCATCGGAGACGTCAACATCTCAGATAAGGCCAGAAAAAATTGAACACATACCGAAGTTTGCTCTACCACCTCGGCTGCAACCCATTGACAAGCTGGCCCTTGTAAGAAATATTGTATCCAAGGCTCAAGTTGAAAACGCTTCGCCAATAATCAACGAAGGAATTGATCGCATCGCGAGCCAAAAAAGCTCAGCAACAGCAGGTATGAGCTTTCGCTCCACCGTAAAGGAGCTAATTAACAAAGGTCTTAATCTATGCGTTTCTGACAAGGAAGGCATATTTGTTGTCCTAGATTCAGACGCATACAATGAGAGACCTTTTGCCTCCATGGCAAAGAACTTTATTCACGTGGACGCAAAAAGAAACAAAGGTGCTAAACAAGCAGTGCTAAAGCTCCTTGATAATAGCAACCTGAACAGTCTCTGCACAAAAATAAGACAAACAAAGAAGGGACAACTACAAGTCTTTCTCGGTGAAAACCCACAACGGGCAGACAGTTTCGGACCATTGTGTCGGAAAGAGAAACCTGGCAAATCCATCTGTTGATGTTTATGGCCAATCGCCTGTCCTTGATACAATTCGATGATCGATACAAAATCAAGAATTCGGAAAAACTGATTACATATCTTCAAGAAAATGGAGCTGGTGTCACATCTGAATTTTTAATATATATTCAAGATATGTATTATTCGATTCCACACACAAACCTTGCGGCAATTCTCCTATCTACCATCGAGAAGCAAGGCACCAGAGCATTTCAGAACGCTTCTAGAATATATGTAGACACCCTTTTAGAACTATTAGGTGTATATCTAACCGCGGCTGTGGTAGAACATCAAGACCAACATTTTGTGCAAAAGAGTGGTGCATTAATTGAACCTCGGGTGGCGCCCCAATTGTGTAATTTGTACCTGGCGGCATGCGGCAAGATCGTCGAAAACCTTCTAAAAGATGCAAGAGCTTATTTATTTTTATTCATTTATTTACCCTCAAGGCCCCGAAGGGCATTACAGAAAGGAGGGGGGGGGGGGGAATAGGTGACAAAGGTACAGTTGTTGATACATAGAATATAATACAGTAATTAATGCACGCTTACCCAGACACTTCAAAAATATTTGCACAATGTTATAACAGTAATACCAACTAGAAAATGGTTAATCAAAATCTAACAAACAAGGTATTTTTAAAAGCAATAATACTGGTTATGGAGGCTATGTCAGCGGAAAAGCGATTCCAATCAGAGCTAGTGCGAGGAACAAAAGAGTTATAATAAGTGTTAGTTTTGTAATTGGGGATACCGACTTTGTACTGGTGATCTACGCGGGATGAAACATAAGTAGGTGGCGTTAGAAGTTCACGCCGCATGAAAGGGTTATTACGGTAAATCTTACGAAATAAAGTCAGGCAAAAAATGCGTCTACGGTCCATTAGTGTGGGTAAACCAAGGCTATTTTCCATTGAAGTAACACTGGATGTACGATGGTAATTACAGAGTATGAAACGTGCAGCACGATTTTGAACTGATTCCAATGTTGCAATGATAGTGTTATGACCGGGGTCCCAGATAGAACATGCATATTCAAGTTTAGTACGTACTGAAGTAGTATATAAAAGGAGTTTTAGTGACACTGGTGACTGTGAAAAATTTCGTTTGAGATATTGAAGCATGCGATTGGCGTTGTTAGTTACGTAGTTAGTGTGAGTTTCCCAGGAAAGATCAGAAGTTATGTAAACACCTAAGTATTTGTAAGAGGACACAGACTGCAGCGGAGTGTCGTCTATGTAGTAGTTCGAGCATATGTTAGTATGACGGGAAACTCTCATGGATTTACATTTATTAGGATTGAGTTGCATCAACCACTTGTCGCACCAGTTAGATACAGAGTTAAGATCAGATTGGAGAACAGAGATGTCGGAGTTATTTGTTATTTCTCTATATAGTACACAATCATCAGCAAATAAACTAATATTAGAGGAGATACATTCAGACAGATCATTAATGTAGATGAGGAAAAGTAGCGGTCCTAAAACAGAACAATGGGGAACTCCAGATGCTACGGGAGAAAGTGAAGAGTTAGTACCATTGGCACGCACAAATTGAGAACGGTTGGTTAAAAACGATTCTATCCAGCGTAGCACGTTCGTATCGATGCTGAGGTTACTAAGTTTTAATAGGAGTAGCCGGTGAGAAACTTTATCGAAGGCCTTAGAAAAATCAAGGAACACGCAGTCTATCTGGGAGCCACGGTCAAGGACAGAATGAAGCTTATTAGTGAAGAGCAGAAGCTGTGTTTCGCGGGAAAATGATTTGCGGCAGCCGTGTTGAGTTGGGTGAAAAAAAGAATTTGATTCTAGGAAACATGCGAGGTTAGAATATATGATATGTTCGAGTATCTTACAAGGAATGGATGTTAAAGAAATTGGCCGGAAGTTATTGGGTGAGGAGTGGTTGCCACATTTATGAATTGGAGTCACCTTTTCAACTTTCCAGTCTGCGGGAAGGCAGCCTATTCTAATAATTGCTTAAAAATCATTGATAGTATAGCTGATGAATACGACTTCGTGTTCTTTAAGAATTTAGAGTTAATATTGTCAATACCGGATGAAGAAGAGAGTTTGAGGTTGTTAATTATTGCGGCTATACCATCATATGATATTAATATTGGATTCATTGGCAAGAAGTCAGGGCCATCAAAGTTGGGGTACACAAAAACATCGGTGAAAGAAAAAGATTGTATAAATATATCGTTTAGCAATGATGAACACTCATCTTGACCTACTCGTTCCCCATCTGCGTTTGTAAGCTTCAGATCACCGTGGTTATCATTGGGTTTGATTAAGTTCCAAAAGTGACGAACATTTGTAGATACAATTGTGAGCAACGTGTTAGTAAAAGATTGCGTTTTACTTCTAATACTGCACGTTTATATTCTTGCTCGGCACAAGGATAGGCGTTAAAATGACTATCTTGTTTTGAAAGTTTGGCTACACGAAAGAGGCGTTTCTTTTTATTGGAAAGTCGTTTAAGTCTGGTGTTGTACCAAGGGGAATTACTTTTGGATGATAATGTGCGAACAGGACTATATGTGCTTATTAGATAGTTTCGAAACAGACACCAATTTTCATTTACAGTGCGTTCAAAGAAATTTTCCACAAAGTAACTCAGAAATTCATACAATTCACTATTTATATAGCCGTAAAATTAGCTTTTCCGTAATCACGAATCTGTTTAACTATTTTCGGGGAATGGCTTGTGGTAATATTTAAGGTAAAATGAAGCAATAAATGTTCACTAAAACCGGGTAGATAGGTAATAGGGGAAACAAGGTCGTCGAAGGTTGACAATACAAGATCTAACACAGAGGCACAGGAGGGCGTAATTCTGGTGGGGTGAGACACTAGCTGAGAGAAATTGTAGTCCGAACAAAATTTGAGGAATTTGTCACTGTCAGACGAAAAAGGGCTTGCGTAAGTTGTTTCCGCCGACCACACAATATTTAGATAGTTAAAATCACCCAGAAGGATGAAGTTTGGTGTGGGAGATCGCAAAGTCACTGTACTGATTACGTCATGAAGTTTGTTCAGAAAGCTATCGTCACTTGAGGGAGGGCGGTAACAGGCACCCAAGATATATTTTTTGTGATTCACAGAAAGGCAAACAAAGACTGTTTCCAGGTCACTCGCAATATTCAAATAAAGGAAATCTATATGATCGACGACTGCCATCAGCACACCTCCGCCTTGGCGAGCTTCCCTTTCAGTGCGATAAATTTTGAAGCGTTTGTTAGTAGTCAGGATTTCGTTATCATGAATTTTGCTAGAGAGCCACGTTTCTGTCAAAACTACAACATCAGCCCCGGTGGAGTCAATGACAGAGCATAGATCGTCGCGATTTCGCATGACACTTCGGATATTAGTAAACAGAACATTAATCATTTCGGGCGTGAACGAAGAACCACCCCTCGCACAATGTTAGGGCAAGGCAGATCGGGCAGATGCTGCGCGGGCACTTAAATTTGGTGTCACAATATTTTGGAAGGATGAGGAAGGTTGATTATTGTCGCCTTCAGGGCGACAATAATTGTCGAAAACATTCTGAAAGATGCAAGGGTTGAAGCCATTGTCCGATATGTGGACGATTTCTTAGAGCCACGGAGGAGGATGACCAGAGTAACGGATGCAGAAATACGGTTCTGCGATTTTTCAAAGAAAGTTGCCCTTACCTGGTTTTCACGCATGAATCACCTGTGGACAAAAATATAAAATTCCTAGACCTTACGCTGATTTTCAATTAAGGACACGTGTGCTGGAGGTACGAACCCCGGACAACAACAGGGTTTCTGCGGTTCACAGTCTGGATACTCATGAACCTTAAAAGAAGTGTCGCCAGCACGGCTCTGGTCTCTGCCCTACACAAATCGTGTAAACATTAGTGATGGACCGAATCTGCAGAACTTCAGATTCGGCAAAGTTCACAACATGACGAACTTTTGAAGGAAAGTTCGGCAAAGATTCGGCAAAAATTCGGCCAACGTCTGCGCACGCGCGAGAACGCGACGGGGCCAACGGGGGCAACGGGGCTATGGATCACAAATGGACGCCGTGCGGTCGTTCGGTTACCATCGTACAGTGTAGTACTACCAGCAGTTGCAGCAAGGTGCGGACTGCGACACGGTAACTGTGTGTTTGTCAGCCTTTGTGAGTGTGGTTCTCTTCAATCTTTTCTGCCTCAAGAACGAAAGATTCACCAGAAATTGACGCAAAAATGATGCAGTCCACTGCGCAAGTGACGAATGATGCGGTACATTCGGGATAACGTCATTTTCATTTGATCTTTCCAGTGATGCAACGAGGTAGTTGCAACATTGACTGGCAAGTACTTTAAAGCACTCCTCGTCATTCTAGCAATCCTGTTTTCGGCTCACACGTAGTTTGTTCCGAAACAAAATAATACTGCTTTTCAATTAGCGTTATTTCGCGGTTTTCATCTATCCGCATAAAAATGAACACGGAACTATCATGCTCGACGTTGCACATCCTTCATTCCTAACTCTTCCCACCTTCCTAAACGTCCGGTGTGTCCTAACATCAAAAACCGGCATTTTAAAATTTAAAAACGAGACGTTGCGAATATGGGACACACACTTTCATGTAAAGCTGAAGTGACTCGAATAAAAAAATATGCATATTTACAATAATATTGTTATCTCTTCTGGTTAATAAGGCTCAACAGCCGTTGCATGCATTTTCGCGCACGAAACGGTGACTCTCAGAGGAAGTATAAAAGAACGCATTGTTACCGCCTTTTTTTCAACAATGCACACTTGCAGGCTTGCGCCGATGAGGCCTCAAAACTGAAACTCGCGTATGGTGACTGCGCTGACTGCGCCGCTACTACTCAACCCCTTTGTGGGACCACTTTAAAATTACCAGTAAACACATAAAAATGACACCGATACAATTAGCTTGTAGAATGTCATATTATTTAGTAATAACAGTTTCAATATGCATTTCAAGAAACAAAATATATTTTTTTAGCACGAGAAAACGATATATCAACTTTTAGGTCTGGCCACAATGTATTTTCGCCGAATATCTGCCGAATCTTTAGAAAAGTGCGGCAAAAATTCGGTTTTGCCGAATAAGCAGATTCGGCGCCGAATTTTTGATTCGGTAAAAGTTCGGCCCACCACTAGTAAACATCAAATAGGGCAAAGGTTCGAAAAACAGATGTCAAACTACGAGAATCAGGGTATCCAACAAGTCTCATGGTACCCGTGTGTGAGAGCATATGCAAAAACTTGAAGCGTATACAACATCGGAAAACGAAAACGCCGAAAAAACTCGAAGATCGCGGTGCTACCCTGCATTCACGGGATTACGCACAAGTTAAAAAATATTGCCGCAAGAGACAGTGGCGTCACTAGGGTCTGCGGCACCCGGGGTGGCTGCTCGCGGCGACCCCCCCCCCCCCCCCCCACCCCCCGCTCATTGCCCGCCGCAACACCCCCCCCCCCCCCTCTCGTGGCCCGTCGCGACACCCCCCGCAGCTCCGCACCCGGGGCGATCCGCCCCCCCCCCCCCCCCCCCCCCCCCTGCACCCTCCTTGTGACGCCACTGGCAAGAGATGACGTTCGGGTCGTATGCTCCGCGCCCAACAAAGCGTACTCCATGTGCAGACAAGTTAACAAAAGAACAAGGAAGAAAAAAAAAAAACCTGCGACACGGCCCAGAGAACGCAGTATGTCCCATGCACAACAGGGTGGTGTACCAGGGACGCCTTTTTCGGAGGTCGATACGGGGCAGTGACGTCCTGTGACGTCACTGCCGGAAACGCAAAAACAAGCAAAAAGTTTGCTGCGGGTTATTTCTGTCCAGTCAGTCCAGTGTTGAAGTGGCGGATCCAAGGGGGGGGGGGGGGGGCGACGGGGGCGGCCACCCCCCCCCCCCCCAAACAAAGTCGACCCCCCTCCCTCCCCCCTTCTCGGAGAGCAATTTGACACGGGTGGACCCCCCTTGCACAAGAAAGAATGGGAGAATAGTACCCTAAAAATTTTCCGCCCCCCCCCCCCAAAAAAAAAAAAAAAAAAAAAAAAAACGGAGTTCTGGGTCCGCTCCCGAGTGTTTGGGGGTTGGGGCGGGGGGAGGCGGCGGTTGCGGTGTGTTATAGTTGCAGTGCCATGCGCTAAAGAACAGAGGCCAAAAATGTAACGTATGACAACAGCTCTGGAGTCGTCTTTCTACGATCAAATCAACATGACCGACAGCGTCGCTCAGTTACTTGGTCGCGACGACCAAGGGACATTTATTTTTCTACGTGCTCTTCTCGCGGGTCCCGATTTCAAGCAGCAAGAAAAGAAGAAGGAAGTACTCGAAACCGGCCACAACGAACACGAACGCTGGATCCACACACACCCGGGAAAAGCTACAACGGCAACAATGACACCAACCCCCAAACACAAATGTAATTATATCCCGCTGACCGATCTGCCTGTAGGGGGCAGGGGCTTCGTCAAGCTGCAATTCTGCAGCTTTTGCTCCTGCCTCCATCGCCCATTTTGTGTTATGGGAGTAAATAAAATGAATTGAAATTGAATTGAACCGAGCGAGCTCGGCAGAATTTAGACCTCGCAGGCACTCCGACTCGGCGCAGCGTTGCTCCGACGGCCCATGGCCAAGACCGTCTGCCCACGACCGGCTGGCTTGCTGAATGAAATACGCGCCCGCGCGACCCTTGTGGACCCTTCCCGTTATAGTTTGATCGCTGACCTCAATTTTAGGTTAAGAGGTCAATCTCTTCCCCTTAACATCTCCTTGTTTTCCGAGGCAGCGGTGACGAACGCTGTCATCGAAAAGGGACTCATCAATTCTATCTCCTTGTTTTGTGTAATATGGAGCTCAAATAAACGTCGTATGGATTGCCTTCGCAGCACGGTATGTACGTACACTTTGTTATTAGTATGCCATTTTTGTTCTCACACGACTGTACGTCACTGTCGAGCTATTAACAGTTTGTGGGAGCTACGCAATGCCGGTCCCACCTTTCTTTGCCGAAAGTCACGTCAGTATCGAGTGGTAATCGTAAAAGATCGGTCCCGAAGCACTTCGATCAAACGCGCGCGACCGCTCCGAGTGTGCACAGGTATTTACGTGGCTCCTGTTGACACTCTCGTAGTTGAAACTTTTAACGTCGGCTCGCTCCTGCATCTCCTGAGGCCGCGAAAAACGCCGCGGCGATATGTTTCCATCTACGTCGCTTTGCAAACGACGGGCCGACGGGCACGGACCGTCTTTTACTAACAATGACAGTTCTGTTGACTTAGGAACGAGCTGGGAGCACACTCCGGAGGAGTGCGCGAAGTGAAAGGGTGAAGATGTCAAGGTAACAAAATAGGTACAAATAGCTATTTTTTGACGAAAACCGGGCATGACGTCACAGACGTCAAACTACTGCTCTGTCCTTTTGCTCTGCCCCGTATCGACCTCCGAAAAAGGCGTCCCGCTGTACCATGCACAATCACTTTTTCTGCGGGAAATGTGCCAATGTCTCAGCGACAGAGCAAGCGAACAGGGCTCTTTCCTGTCTTCTCGTTCTTCCTTCCGTCGTCCTTGCGCTATTTTTTTATGTGATTGGATTTTAATGCATTTTCGTCGTTCATAACTCCCGCTTTCAAACCTGTTTACCACGCAACATGCGACACGACAAAAAACGGGTTTTAAAATTTAGAAAAAAAAAACAATTTTAATAAATGTTTATAAGCAATTACAAATATATTTAATTCGGCTAGAATAAAACTTTGATTTTTTTATAGATATTGTAAAGACCACAAAAAAGAGGTCCGCTTCGCATTTTTCAGGTATCCCCGTGAACCTGGCGGCTTGCTGCTTTTGCAGGAAGCAAGCGAGTGACCGTGTTTGAAACCGTCGCTCTCTAAACTTTGGGTGCCTTTGTTTTATTCTTTAATAATTATTCACAGGGTCCTCCGATCCCCTAATTTATATTTGACGCGGCACACCCACGCAGCCATCGTAACTTAACCTCAGTAAGTGTGCGTTCCTCATTTCGGAGACTAGGGTTAGCGAGGTATACTGTCAGTGGTGTAGTACCATCAATTTGGGACGATTTTTTCTTTTCGTACCACTGTTATTCATCTCGTTGTTAATCGTTTAAGTGTGTTCTTTCGTTCCTACGGTCTTAGTCGACATTAAGCTCTACCGTTCGGGGGAGTACAGACTTCGCTGACCGAGTCGCTCTGTTTTGGAGGGAAATGTTTCTAGAAAGTTACTACCGGCATTTTTTTAATTTTTTTTTTATCGGTAGCCAAGTGTGAATTACATTCGGTTCTGTATTCAATTCCACTTCAAGTACGCGCGTAGCAGAAGTTACGAGAGCGAGCTACGGACTTTCGGCATCTCCGCTGAGCACGCGCGTTCGTGCAGTGCAAGCATCGTTCAGGGCAGCATGCTCGTGCACCTAGCTTCGGCTTCGCTGGCGCATAAAGTGACACGAACCACCTTGTTAGTCCAAAAAGGACGCGAATTTGTTTTGTTTCGCATATTACATGACTGCGTCACGTCGACTGCTTGAACCTTTGTGCTCTGGAAAACCTCGTATGCTCGTTCTACGTCTGCTTCGAAGGTGCATCCAGTTTCTTGCTGTTCCAAGCGCCGTAAAGCTAGCAAGTTCGTTCAGTCGATTGTTTAATAACTACGACGTGGGCCGTGAAAGGTGGCAAGCAAAGATTTGCAGAGACGTTCCAGTTCCTGACCATTCTTAAGTCGAGGTACTGTTTTTAGCAGAGCATACCTGGTGGGCTATGTTCGACAAATGTTTCGCTAGAGGCTCAAATGACAAGAGAGGGAACTTTCGTCATTTGGGCCTCTAACCAATCGGACGCGGTATTGTCAATTCCGTCACTTCCGTTTCTTTTTAGGAGAAACGAAACATTTGTCGAACATAGCCCCCCTGTATCATATTTTTTCGTAGATTTTTTTTTTTTGGGGGGGGGATGCAGGTGTGTGGTTGGTTAGCAACATATTTTTTTTTCTTTATCTTAATGCAAAATCATTAATTGTCTTATGGAGCGAATCGGCGTTATCAGTTTTTGAAGTCGTGCCAAACGGTACCTAAACTCCCCCGTCCCAAATGAGCGAAGCCTGTCGTCTGTAGCAGCGATTTGATGTATAGGTTCTCATTGGCCGGCGCGCGCCATAGTTTCAAGGAGCGAGGCTCCCATTGGATGCCGCTCGGCGTATTTAAAAAACATTTCATGGTTTTCTGTTTTTGCAGACAATGTCCGGTATCGCTATAGCCCGTCTCTCAGAAGAGCGGAAGGCCTGGAGAAAAGACCACCCTTTCGTAAGCACCCCTTTTCGAGTACCTTTTCCGGGTCCGTGTCGTTAAATCCCGACATTGCGTAACCGGAGCCAACTCGACCGCGTCCCGTGGTTTGGATTTGATAAAAGCTCTCGAAACACAGTTTGCGCGCTTTGAAAACGACATAAATGTGGCGATTTCTTTCGGTGACATTGCTTCCCCTTTGCCGTGCCCTTCCCAAAGCCTACAGCGTAGTGACACCTGCCGTCGTGCAGTACTCTGTTGAAATGTGCCATCATTGTGCAGATGCTCGCACTCTCACGACAGATGCATCTAAAAAGCACATCTATCAGAGTGTGTGACCTTGACAGATGAGCCTGCCGAGGCTGTGCGCCTGTAACCTTCACCGCACGCACGACTTAAGGGCCACTTCAGACGTTTGAGTTATTGTGACCGACCGCTCACAACTGCTTGCCACTGCTTACCATGAGATAACACTTGCATCTGTCGCGTATTCCGGGCCCACTTCTGCTCCACGTATATTTCCTAATTTCCTTTATGTGGCATCATTCTTTCATTGTGGGATGTGAGGAACAACCATTTGTCATAGATGGTGCATAGATTTAAGCTGGCAGGTACTGTAAAACCTTAGTCCTGTTCAGGACCGGAAGTGTTCAAGTGCTGTTTGCACACTGCATAGTCGGCCACACTCGGATGCAAATGTCTGCACCGGCCTTTAGAGCTATAATGTTCTCGGCCATACTCCGTACACCCCTAAGCGGACGGTGCAGTATGTGCTCGCAGGGCTCATCAACCGCGTCTCCTTCATCACCCAACACCGCTCTCTGCGCGAGCTTTATGTCGGCTTAGGGGTGAACGGAGCAGCACAGTGTCGAGCAAAGCCTACTTGAAAAGAGATGATCGTACACTTGGGAAATGTTAACAAGTGGGCGTTGCCGTGTAGATGGTTGCTGTAACTCTTTATACCATTTTCGTCGCCCAGGGTTTTGTGGCGAGGCCAACGAAGAACAACGACGGTACCCTGAACCTTCTCAACTGGGAGTGTGCGATTCCTGGAAAGACCGGGGTAAGCCACCTTTTCTGCCAATTTCTGCCAAGTTCTGCCATCTTCAGGCAGAAATTTCGGGCTACCTTCGTTCTTACGTTAGGTTACGAATCCCTTCTCTCAGTGTGCTAAGGAAAGTGATTCAACTTCACGACGGAGTTCTGGGGATTCAAAGTGGTGTCGTAACTACTTCGGAAGAGCGGCGTCATTACTCTTAAGCACCTCTGCCGTTTCTTCCCGACTTTAGTTTGGTTTAGGTGGATAGTTGGCAGAAGCGGGGTCATTTCGCCCTTCGTGAGTGTGTCTTCCGCGTGGTGAACACGATATAATATGAATGCATTATTATTTCGTGCTTCAGAACGACTGAAGCCATGATACGAGTAACATTCGTGATTATACAAGCTTGCACAGCACATGGACGCGAAAACGATGTTACCATGGCGAGTAAACCAAAGTTTCGTATTCGCATTTAAAATGTGCGTAATTTGTTAAAGGGTCCAAAGACTTGTTTGGTGAAATTGCGTTGGACGACGTTTGCACGGGGGCGATCGGTCACTCCTTCTCAAACAAAAACATTTAGTCTACCGAGCGAAGAACCAAAGTTTTTGTGTCTACCTTTCATACCGAGCGATAGGACCTGTGCTTTGTCCCAAAATAGGCCTTTGTACCAAAAAACACAAAAAGAAAAGGCTTGGTTATGGCCTGCGAACTATATCGCGGTCTCGCACGGCGTTGTGCCCTTTGTGTCGCTGCGAACAGAGGTACAGCATTCCTGTTGGGGTCATTTCTACCGTCAGTCCCCCCAGTTACTTTCACACCACCAGCGCACTCATTTAAGGTGCAATACTGTAAGACTACCTACTGGAGCATAGGCATATGGCGCGTCACCGTCTGTGGCGCGCATCTAGGGCATTGCGCTCACCGTCTGTCACCCCTAATCTCCGCAGACCCCGTGGGAGGGTGGCCTTTACAAGCTGCGGATGGTGTTCAAGGACGACTACCCTTCCACGCCGCCAAAGTGTGAGTAGCTGGCCTCGCCTTTGCTTCGTTGCATTCCCTCTCCTCGCGAGGTCCAGTGCGGCGCTACACTTTCTGGAAAGCGTCCTCGACTGGCGCGTTTAACGTCCCGTTCCACCCGCGCATCAACGGAGGTCCCGGAGTGTCCTAAAATCGACGTCGCGGGGTCCGGCACGTTGTGCCGTAGGATATTGCAATCCCGGCCGGTGTCGCCGACTCAAAACTTAAAAGCTCGCTGAAGGAATCCCGAAAAGAAATGCTGGTCTTAAAGCACAGGCCAAGAGTGACCGTTTTGACACCACATTTCAACATTTGCCCCCTTAATATTGCGACGGTGTCGGGAGTGTCATTCCCACTGACAACAATTTTGTTGGGGAGAAAGCAAAAGTAACGACCCTGTAACTCGTCGCAGAAATCGAGCTATTTACGATCGATAAATGTAAACCGGAGGTCACCTTAGACCGCCGGAAGACGCACCAATGTGACTCGAAGACCGCCAGAAGGTTCCGCCGACTTCAAAACGGCAATTTCTCCTGTGGGATGACTCGAAAACCGCCAAATTTAGAGGGGGAACCCGCTAAACTGGCGACGCAGATCCTGGCGGTCATTTGTAAAAGTTCCAACAAACGACTGCGAGCAAACGCACGCGTGCCGCTGTCGTGGTGCTTTTACTTGTGTCCGCCGAAGTTAGCATAGTAATCCGTCGAGCCGGAGTGCAACTGAAGGCAGAGCTGGCACCCGTCGTCTGCGCCTCCGCTGCCGTGCTACCGCCGGGATCACAGCCGGCAGTAGCGGTGTGCGAGCGCGACCTTTCGGGCAAAAGTCGAGGGAACGCGAACGAGATTGGAGTAAACGCACCAAGTCAAAGACGCGCTGCAGCCGCCGTAGCAGCGCATCGCGGGCTCCGGCAAACTCCTTGACCTGCGTCACCACGGGTTACCGTGCAGGCAAGTTCGAGCCCCCGCTGTTCCACCCCAACGTGTACCCGTCGGGAACGGTGTGCCTCTCGTTGCTGGATGAGGAGAAGGACTGGAGACCGGCCATCACCATCAAACAGGTGGGGGTTTCCTCCTCTCTCAACGCTTTCCAGATCGGGGGCATCTCGAACCTTTCTGTTTCGAGGAACGGACGTCGTTCCGAATCGATGGCCTAGGGACCCCTCACGGCTGCGGCGCCACTGCAATAAAGTACTAAAGTTGTTTTTTTTGTTAGTTTTTAATGCAAAACGTTTTTTGGCTATGTGTTTGGCACTTCGTGAAGCCTAGCATTGTTTTCGGCGCAATTATTACCTCAACTGTTTAATTGGTTGGTGCGGCACCAAAACGTCTGTTCGGGCTGGAACTTGGTCAACGGTGTCTGAGATGTGCCTGGCGCCCATTCTAATCGTCAAATAAAACTTCCAAATTGCCGTCATGGTCCCTTTAAAGGAGTACTCCGGCAATTTTATAAGCTACCCCAACTAACTTTATTTTCCGAATCGCCGGCATTTACCCTTAACAGTATGGTATTTAGTATCGGGAAATTCAGAATAGTAGTTATTGTGAAATCTGCAAGTGAAAATGATGCCAAAAACAACATTCGAACATGCCCACCCTTTTCAGTGCCGTGATGTTGGGGGAAAGCAGGCTTGCAGGTGGAGCGGACAGCCTAAAAATGGACTATGCCGAGCGTTTGGTTTTTGCAGCTGCACGAGTGCTGGAGCAAGCTTCCAAAGCATTCATTTGACACCACAAAACTGCTTGTAATCAGTTAAGAACAAATCCTACCGTCCAATCAGTGCACCTCTGCCTTCCCTTGATGTCACTTTTTCATTGTTGCCAGTAGAGACATTCACTTTGAAGAACAGGGGGGGGACCAAAATTGTAAATTCAATAACTTCGGGAGGAAAAAAAATAGTTTGGCCCAATATCTTTGTTAGTATATCAGCGGTTTGTTGGTGTGTTTAGCAAATTTGCAGACAAATCAGAGACTGTGAAGACAATGCTGAGTACCCCTTTAAACGCTCGTTTTTTTCAAACCCCGTTCCCAGACCTGCGGCATGTACGTAGGTGGAAGCAGGCGTCTCAAACATCTCTTAAAAAAAAAATACAACACTGCCTATTTTTTGCGAAACTCAGGCGATTAGCACTTTGCAGCCGGCGAGTCCCAGACAGCGAGACGGTGGGGCACTGTAGCCCTAGGTGCAATCTTTTCAGTGCAGAGAGCAAGTCGTCTGCTTCTTGCGCGGGAGTTGCAGTGACGTCAGAACGACGTCCAGCTCTGATTGGCTTCGATTGACAGGTTAGTGGGTAGACCTCAATGCTAGATGCCTTGAGGTCTACTCACTATATTTTTTTCAATCAGCCAATAAGAGCTCGGAGTTCTGACATCATTGCAACCCCTGTGCGAGAAGCAGACAAACTTGCGCTCCACATAGGCATCTCGCAATTTGGGTTGTCAGTGCTGACCGCTGTCTGTTTTCTTTCTTTCTCCCCTCCCCTTTTTTTTCCTCGCATGTACAACTCGTAGATCCTGCTCGGAGTCCAAGACCTGCTCAACGAACCCAACGTCAAAGATCCCGCGCAGGCCGAGGCGTACACAATCTACTGGTGAGCGAAATCTCTGGGTTTCGAGGTGTTTCCGCTGCACTTCCTAACTACGGTGCCTGGGTTTCGTATCCGGCTGGCGTGCTTACCGCATCCTCAAGAACGGTTTCCGACTTGCGCTAAGTGACGTCGCGGAAGTATCGTGCCGTTGCCCGCCACAATTTTGGCAGCGGCACGGTGGCGGACGTGGATGTAGCAGATGCCCGTTCTGCCGCAGGCCGCTCCCCGGCTTTATTTCGCGGAAGCTTTTGCAGCCGTGAGTTGGAATGCCGCGGCAACAGCAACACTAGTTCGCTCTGGCTTTTGTTTTTCTGGAACTTGTACGACTGACCGCCATGGTCGCGACATTCGACATTGCGACGCTCCGGATTTGGTGACGTCGTTCGTTGCCAATTTGGTACCGCTTTTGACGCATCCGCACCGGGTCGTCAGATTTTGGTCAGCCCGAGAGTGGAAGCAAAATCTAACTTACCCCTTGCAGAGTGAGGGAAAATGGCATTCCTAGACGGTTCGCCTAATAACGGGAGCGAAAAGAAGCGTCGTTTGCAGACGGAACTAAAACCCGCAAACGCCATACGTCGTCTGCCAACAGACCGGGTAAAAGAAGTTGACCAACGGCTACCAACTGAGTGCCACGGCGAAGGCAGCGTAGTTCAAACGAGAAAGTGGAGGCAAGGGCCTGTGTGGAAACGCAACCTTTCTATGTGCAATTAAAAAGTGTTGTTGGCCTAGTTGGTTCATGATGCAGTCTCTTGTGTCGCGCAAAAAACTTCTAGACTGTTTCTATGTGCATTTGCAAGCAGTTGCGCTTCAAAACCTAGTCTGGCAACGGTGTCCATTTCCTGTCAAGGAAATAGAACTGACTAGCACGGCTGGGGGACGGAGGAAAGTCGGGACTCCCTCCCGCATGGCTGCGGCCCGAAGTCTCTCCTGTCTCTCGGTGGGATTGGTGTTAGGGCGACGACGACAAGGTTTGACGAAAGGAAAATTTTCGATGCGTTGGCATTTATCGCCCTGGTGCATGCAGCCGCCTTTCGTTTGGAAGGTCGTGGTTTAGACGGGACCGGGCTTGTGAGGCCACGACACAGTTCCTGCCGTGCTCTTCGCTCTGCTCCTTCCCTCGTTACGTCCGCTTTCCTTCTTACAAGAGGAAAACAGTCTTCTGGCACATTTTCAATGCAATGGAAGCGGGAGAGGAGGGGATCTAGCGGCAGTGGTAGTGACTCAACATACGTGACAACATAAAACTGAGGGGCAGCATTGCCGCCGTTTGCGCGAAACCGCCGGCACCCGGGAGGAAAGGCTGGCTCGTCGAAGACAGTTGTATGCGGGCCATAGGCGGCGATTGCGGCAAGCTGTGGTGGCTGCATCTGAAACTGCCGACAGCCGAGAGAACAGATTGGCTCACCAAAAACAGCAGCATGCGGACCGTTACAAGGTTGGAATTCCTCATGTTTCATTGAGTCGGAACCCCTGCTGTAAATGCTAACGCATTTCATCAAAGCAATTTCGGCATTTTTTTTTTTTTTTTTCCTGGTTTTTTAAGTTACTTTGGCGATATCCCACACTGTCTGGTTGCAAAAATTCAGAGGGGAAGGAAATCGACTTACTAGTAGGGCAGGGCGAGGAGTCGTGTTGTTTTTGGTCGTGAGGCTAGGTGGCTCAAGCTACTGTCCGTTACAAAAGGTACAGCCGTCACCATTCATCCATCCATCCGTCCAGGCTCGACTATCGGACCTTTTATGCCGAGGATGTTTAGGCACCCCAGGTCCGGGCACGTCGTCATGCTCGGCAACGCGGAGAAAAAAAAACTATCCCAGACTGCCTCGCATACTAACGCCACTCTCATCGCCTGCTCGCAGCTCGATCGGCTCGGTGGGCTACGTTAGGCTTAGGCTACGTCTGCTTCCGCGCCCGTGGTACGCTTTGTCTGCCCGCCGTCGCGGATGGGTGTCTGGACGATCTGCACACCCGGAGAAGCTTCGACTCGCGGCCGTGCCTACTTCCGTTGCAGTTTGCTCCATACATGGAGTGAAACATAATGCACTCTCCTGCCTGCTATAACCTCCTTGATCTAGACACACCAGCTGTGAGATGGCAGCATTTAGAGTCCATACTTGCAGACGGTATACAGTGCACCCCACTTATAACTATAACGAGAAAACCTGAAGTTTCAATCGTTATAACCGATTATCGTTGTATCTGGACTAGAAACTGATAATTTCCAGTCTAGAAACTCTAGAAACTGATCGTTATATGTGGTATCGTTATAACTGGGTTGCACTGTAGTGAGGTCAAGTTTTGTTTTTGCAGAAAGCATCTTCGCTTAGTTATAAGCAGCTTGCTCACGAGGAAGGTTCAGTGTTTTCGGATGAATACGAAGATCTCGGAAAAATACCTGCCAGTAAAATTTTGGTCAATTCGAATTTATCCGATACTCAAAATTTTGATTTGCTAATGCCCCCCTCCCCTTTAAAAAAAAAAAAAAAAAAAAATTGGCATTTGGTATTGGTTTTTGGGAAAATGCCACCAGTTAACTTTCATGTCTCTGACCATTGTCAAACGGGGTCTTACCTCTTATCTCATTAAGGTTTGTTCAGGACAACAGGTCTTTGTACCTTTGGGTCAGGACAAAAGCCACTGTTTTGGATTCTAGCTTGGGCCATACTATTTGTGCCTTAGAGGAAGGAGAGGTTGTGTTTTTTTTTACATTAAAAGCTATGCACCATAGAAATGGCATAAATTGGGAAGGGGGGCAGTTGAAACTTCTCAATTACATCCTTTGCCACCCCACCTGACGCGGCCTCGGGGTAGGATGATGGAATAGGATGGCATGAGTACGTGCTTCCCAGCGACTACCTCTGGGAGTTTATTGATTTTAAGGTATAGACGTTTATCGAAGCAACATTTGTGCGCAACTTTTGTCGTGTGACAAGTTAGTATTGCCAGTGGCAATGGCACCAGCGCCAAATCCAGCTGAAGAAATATTAATTGATGCAGGCGTGTTTTATTTTCTATCTAGCATACGTTTACGCGCAAATATTGTTTATTTATTTACTTTTAATAGGAAACACTGCGGAATTAAACTCCGAATTCCAGAAAATTGGGAATCGAGCAAAAATAAACTCTAATGAAGTAAGAATTAAAAATGAACTCCAAAAAAACACCCCTCCGATTTTGATGACAAATAAGCTCCGAAAACACGCAGTCCTACTTCTGAGCACCATAAATCTGTGTATCGGACTCTCAGTGTTGCAAGCATGCTTTGCTCCTTTATCTCACTAATGAGCTTGCGTTAATGCCCTGTATCTTCTCTGTCTTGCAGTCAAAATGCCCTGGAGTACGAGAAACGCATCAGAGCACAGGCAAAATCCATGGCTTCTGCGGAATGAAGGAACTTTCATTTCTCCCATGTCATCTGTGCCCGTCTTGCACGTTTCTTTTTTTTTTTTTTTTTTAAATCTCACAGATGGTCAGCCTCATCACCAAAACAGATGAAAAGAAATTTTATTTTCTGAATTAGGTCAGCCCTGATATCTTCATTTTCCTTTCTTTTTTTCTATCAAAGGTAATGAAATGTTGGTGGCTGCAGTCTGCAACTGCTGGCGGATGACGACGCCGGAAAATTGCAAAAGCTTTATGGAAAGTTGGCTACCCTGGTTCGGAGGGGTTTTCTGGAGACTAGAGGGCCCCCGATGGTATTGTCCTGTCTAGTTTGGCGAATGTCTGTGGTCTCTACGTTGTAAATAAAAACCACTTTTTGATGCATAGGCTACTTCTTTGCGAACACACTGTGGTCTTGTTGGGATCAGTCTTTTGTTTCTGTGGAATGGGGCAGTTTCGTCAATCATCGAGCCTCTTGTAGGCGTCGATAGATTTTTTTTTTGCAAGACGTGGGTTATTTACAAGATTTTTAAACCTTGACCCACTAAATTTGCATCTAGTGAGTTGTGCATTAGTGATAGTTGCAGTTTTATGAGAGCACTTTTTTCTTGTCTTCGACAACAAAGAAAGAAATTTGAGTTAATTTTGATTTGTAGTCGTGTTCAGCGTCCCCCAATAGCACGTAAATAGGGTGAAAGAAAAAAATATATTTTTTAATGAAGTATTTTAGTTAAAATTTTTTAATGAAGTAATTTAGTTGTAATTGATCTAAATATGATTTTTTTTTATTTAAATCAGATTGATTTATACAATTTGCTTTAAAGCAAGAATAATCACTCAACCACCAATGTGGACGAAAGAACTATTGGACAATTAAAGTACACCTCGATTGCCAACCTTTTAGTCTATACGTCCTACCATACTCGAACAAATACAGCTTTTTTCTTTTTTTTTAGTAAAAGATAATTGCGTTTAGAATTGCATTTAGAAAGAAACCTCAACTTTCGGATTCACTCGGAAGAGCACTGCTTTCTGCTCATGTTCAGCCTGCTACCATCTTTCTCGCTAGATAATTATTCGAGTTAAATAAAAAAAAAAAAAAAAAAATTCTGCAAATGGTAAATAAAAAAATTGTGCAAATTATATCTGCATTCTGCGACAACTTTTCTTGGCAATGCAGTGGAGGTCGCAGGCACAACGCATTCTCTCTCCCATTTTGAGTGCTGAATAAAGCTGTGCGCATTGCCACTGCATTGCCAAGAAAAGTTGTTGCCGAGTGTAGTGAAAGGTTTGATTTAAATCGTTGCTAAAACTCGTGCGATTTGAATCTTGATATATTTCACGATTTAAATTGAGTTTTTTTCTCCACCCTGCAGGTAAGCCCTGGTCTCTTTACAGATAGCGATGTAATTAGCATAAACGGATTCCCCTAGGTGATTCACATTTTAGAGCGCAGCTCTTCGGCACCTGTTTCCCGTAACGCAATGACTCCGTCGCCGTCTGCGTAACCGCCCTGCTAAATTTAGTGGGAAATTGAATTGGTGCTCAGGTCACGTAACATCAATTTTCCTGCTAAATCTACCACAGAAACTGAATGTGTTCATGGGTGATGTGACACAAAGTCATGTGACGTCATTTTCCCTGCTAAATTTAGCGGGGAAACTGAATTGGTGTTGAGGTCATGTTACGTCATTTCCCCCGCTAAATTTAGCGAGGAAACTGAATTGGTGTTGAGGTCATGTGGCATTATTTTTCCAGCTAAATTTAGTGGGGAAACTTGGGGAGGAGAGGAGGAGGAGGTGGGTATACCTCTCTACCCTCCTCTCCACCTCCTCAAGAGAGAGAGGATAAGCTTTATGTTACAACTCAATTCCAAGTTGTATTATTCTTCCCCAGAAGATGAGTCTTTTTCGTCTACCGGGTGTTGTGGAGGGTGATTGCCAGGGGAGAAATGATCCCCTTATGTGCTTGGCTAGCAGAGTCCAGAAGGTTTCTTGGAGCTCTTTTGTTGGTGCTACCCAGCTCGCCCAGAAATAGGGAATGGTTGGAGGGAGGAGGTTACGTCTTAGATATGAAGATGAGGAAGTTGCCCTGGGGAAAATCCAATATGTGTGCTCATTGGAAGGGCATCCTCTGCAGAGCTGGCATTTTGGTTGGTTGGGGTGCTCCAAGATGTAATCGTGAGAGGCTGCAGGGTAGAGAGTGGGTCTGCGCCTGGCGTATGTAGGTCGCGCCTGCAATGGTGATGAAAAGGGAGAAGGCAGGATACACTGTTGGCATCGTTGTTCTTGGAGGTGATGCCTGCATTCTCTGTGTTGTTCAGCGTGGTCCTCTCTGGGGTTATACTATATCGGGCCAGGGCTTAGGGGTGCTTGGGGGTTCGCTATCACGAGCCAGAGCGTGGGCATGCTCGTTCCCCTGAATTCCCTGGTGGCCCGGGATCCACTTCAATGTGGAGGCGAAGTGAGGGTGCATTCTCATCAACGAGGTAGAGGGGCTTAGAGCGATAAACTGGTGTCCCAATCACCAGGCTAAAGCGACCCCCACTTGGGTGCCGCCACGTTGTACAATTTCGACCACCAGACATGTGACCGTACCAAAGTCTGAGGCTTTTATGCAAAACTAAGCCAAGATTTGTATCGCGATCGCTGTGAAAAACTTGTTAAACTATTTTTTCAATAAGTCTGTCCCAGAGATCAGTGTTTAGCTCCGATAAAACCCAAAATACAGCACCGCGGCCGATGGCACCTGGCGGAGGCGTTGCGAAGCTGCCCGAGTTTTTGTCGTAAAAGCACATTTTGAACGATAATAAACGAAACATAACTCGTCGGTACTTTTATTAAAGAACAATAAGCAATTATTTGGGCGCGGTACTTCGTTAAAATTTAGACGTAGAAATATAAGGTCACGCATAGGTGTAGACTTCGGGGGGGCATCGGGGCTTGTGCCCCCCCCCTGGTGAGATCCAGGGGGGCAGAGCCCCCCCCCCGGGTCCGGGCCATGATTCTTACCGAGACACTGTTTACGTGCCATGTAACGAGCTTCTAGTAGTGGCATGTAAACAAAATAACGCCCACGTTGCCGTTATTGACAAAATACATGGGAAATGAAATCCCAGCGTGCTTTGGTTAGCTTCAATCTCCAGTTCTGGCGAAAAGGTAACGTGCAGTACCCCCCCCCCCCGAAGAACTTCTCGGCCTGCCCCCCCCCCCCCCGGGAAAATGGAAAGTCTACGCCGCTGAGGTCACGTGTCTAGTGGTCAAAAATGTGCAACATGGCGGCGGCCAATTGGGGGTCACTTTCAGCTGCCAGTTCATCACTCTAAGGCCGTCTACCTCGTTGGTTCTTATGTACTCGCAGAGTATGGTGTGAATGTGACCCGGTAGCATCTGCGACTTGAATTCCTGGAGGGCTCCTTGACTGTTGGTGCACACAGTTACTTTGGGGGTTGAGTGCTTGTGGAAAGTGATGCCTCTGTGATGGCCTGAACCTCCGCTGCAGTTGGTGAAGGGATGTCTGAGTGGAGACGCGTCGACATGGAGCGGGAGCCCACAACACCCGTGACAACGTAGTGGGGTAGGATTTTTGCGTCGGTGAAATGCGCGTCGTGCGAGGGTATTGCTAGATGTGTGGTCCTGTCCTATCGGCGTTGCTGCTCCGCTTTGGGATTCATGTGTTTAGGTATGGGGCAGACAGCGATTCTGGGTATACTGTACCATGGAGGGGGCCCTGGAGGAATTCGGAAGAGGTGGTCCGTTGGGTGACCAACGAGTTCGATAAGAGCCCTTCCTTGTTTGGAAGTGGTCAGTCTGTGAAGCTGGGCTCTGTGGTGAGCTGGCCGCTCTTCGAGGGTATTAAAGGGTGCGGTGTCCTCGAGTTTGAAGTTTGGCACGTAAATGGGAACTCCGAGTGCCGTGCGGGTGCATTTGCGTAGGGCTGCTTCTATCTTGTTGCGATGGGTAACGGTTAATTGTTGGTAAGTGTAGGCGTACATGAGACGAGAGTATACCATGGCTTCGATTGCTTTTCAAAGCTTATGTTCTCGTAGACCCTTGCATTGTCTCGTGATCCGTCGTATCATGTGGTAAACTTGTTCAATTTGTTTGAAGATGGTGGGGACCGGTACTGCGACCGTCCTGCTGGAAGAAGAAGCCGAGAATCTTAGTGTGGGGACGGTAAGGTACAGGGTCCTGACCAGGGTGTAAGATAGACAGGTGGGGAAACGAGAGCCAAATGAGCGACCAGATTGTGTCCCCCTCGGTTTTCTCTTTTTCTGTGGCGCCATCTATGTGGAGCACCGCAAACTCTTACTCCGGGTGGGCGACCGGTGGCGACCGGCTAAACGGACGGAGATGGTTTCTCGTGGATTTTCAATGAAGGACTGTCGTGCTCTCGGTTCATTTTGCGCACTCTCTGACAGAGTTTTATGCAAATCGGATTCCGATTTTTTTCTTCTCGCCGCAGCGCCATCTGTCGCAAATCGGGGGTACCCGCAAGCAGACGTGTACACAATCCGGTCACGGCGCTGCGGTAGGCTTCTATGGGCCGTTGTCCCCACCTGTCTATCTTACACCCTGGTCCTGACCTAGACGGAGCTTGACGAGGTTCCCGTACACACTGGCTCGTTTGGTGTTGTCGTTGACAACGACGGTGAACTCCGATTTTTCCATGGAGCAGGTGAGTCCGATACTTGTCACATAGGTGTTGATGAAATCGAGGCCACTCTGGAGAATGGACTCTTGTTCCCCTGGGCTCCCAGTCGTGCAACAGAGAGTGCTGTCATCTGCGTCGATGGAGTGCTGGAGACAGGGGATGGCCGCCAGTTTTCCAGGGAGGTTCTTCATAGCGAGATTAAAAAGAATCGGGGAGAGTATGGAACCTTGGAAAGTGCTTCTCGCCAGTGGGGTCGGAGAGCTTTCCATCTGGGCCCCGGGTTCGGATGGTGCAGTCTGAAAGTAAGTTTTTTTTATAGGTGAAAAGGCAGACTCCCGGACGGGTTTCCGCCAGGTTGGTGAGTATGGTAGCGTGATCCACATCAGAGGCCTTCTTGATGTCAATTCCAACTCTGGTGTGTAGTTGTGCCGCTCTTGGAAAGACTTAGACATCATGAATCTTGCGCGCCACATACTATAGGTGCTCATGTGAGAACGATAAAGCCCACCACTGTACAAGCAAGGTGGTTGTAGGGTTCAAGGTGCCAGTGGAGGCGATGTAGGGCCATCTTTTCCATACGCTTGCCAAGGCAAGAACTCGTAGATGTAGGACAGATTGGTGACTGTCGTGAGTGGCTTGCCAGGTTTGGGAATGACGATAAAATTGGCTTCCTTCCATTCGGGGGGGGATGGTTCCCTCTATCCAAACCTCGTTGATGTGTTCGCATTCGCGAAACACTTCCACACAGCGTCGATCCTTGATCGGTATCTAAGCGTGCGAAGGCACAGAGACGCAGCACTTCGGCGTGCCAAGAAAGCTTTGACCACGCTGTGAGGCCGACGAAACTTGCTTTCGACACGTGGTGCCCTTTCCCTGCAGCACTGCCCTTTCGTAAAATTTTCCACGTGTTCTCAACGGCAATTTTTAACGCTTACAGAGGGTTTTAAAAAACTTCTTTGGCGAATGATGACGAACGAGTAGAAAACGTGGCCTCGGCACGCTGCCGCCAGCCTCTGCAACGCTAGCAGAAACGCAATTTTGCCACGTCCAAGATGGCCGTTTGGTGGCTTCACTCGCGCTGCAGCGACAGCACAGTGTAAAATTATCAAAATCATTGAACATTGTGTAAAATCATAACAAATTCGACAGTGACCATTGATTCTGGGGAGCTCACATTTTTAAACATTAAATTTATTACTTCTACAACTTACAACTTATCACCTTAATTAAATTATAAAGGCAAATACATTTGTTTTTACGGAAAACAAAATAATGTATTAAATAAAAAAAAACTGAATTTCAGAACGAAACACAATTTTTTGACGTGACAAGTTCTATAAGCGGCTACGCCGCGGCTTCAAGGCGTTCCGAACGCAAACGGGAAGTTGTCTGCTTTGGAGGCGTAGCCGAAGAAGTCACGTTGCAGCTGCGCTTTCGGCAAATCTTTGTTTCTCGGTTTTCTTTCCTCGTTGGTTGCACATTTCGACCAAGGCACGAACACGGTGAGTACTTCGCAAACTGTTCTAACACCGTACCGTTAACCTTAAGCGAAAACAAACAAACAAAAATCTACGTCGACAGTAACACGAGCCTACCTTGAAACCTGTACGGCTCATGGCCAAATGTCATTGACATCCGACCTGCCACATCCGACCGAAGTGTAGAAGACAACCATTTCGAGGAGTTGCAGGGAGCAACAATTATCAGGTCTTGAAGCTTCCTTGTTCGGATGTCGCTGGGTCATTAATTATTACTCTATACGTCGTACAAGACTAACACGGAGCGACCGTGATGACGTTGCGTCATCGGCGCGAGGGACTACACGGAAAATGATTATCACTTCGATCTCTTCCCGTGTGTGCTTGTTTTGTGCAGTTGCGGCGAAGATTGCCGCTTACCAACTGTTGTAAACAGAAATATTTGACGTCATATATCCCAGGCGGTGATTGATATAAAACAAAGTAGGATATGCCAACGTGATCAACGTTAGGATTTGAGCTTGTGCTTTGTGCGAGCGCTTCGTTAAAAATTGCTCGCGCTCGTGCAATCTTCTTTTTTTCCTTTTTTTTTTTTTTTGCACGGAGAAGGAAGGAAATAGACTGAACTGTTTTTTACACTGATTGAATGGGTCAGTTTTAGTGGCACAAGGGCCGAATTTGACCAAAGGATGACAACGTCAGTAAGAAAAGAAATCGATTACATTAGTAAAGAATGGCTATGCTACTTAATTATTATTCCTTTTATATATTTTTTAGCGCATTCTGCAGTGTATATCGGTGCAACAGGCGTTACAATGTTCCAGATAATCGCTCTATTGTTCTGGTGCGCGCTGATCTAATCTAGGAAAAGTTGTGGATTTCTACCGTGGTTCTTCACGTCCGACGCAGCTGAAACTCGATTGTTTTATTTATATTATCTTTTTTTGTTGAGAGTTTACTTGTTCTTATTAACACAGGTGCACAATGATGTGGACATGCAACAGGTGTGCTTATTCACATGATTGATTTATCATATGGTAGTGACGTTGTTTCCCTCTAGACAATTGCATAGGGGTTCCTCTGGAATTAAGTGTGCATGGCTATGTTTGAAGTTGGAATAGATTATTTTTAGATACGAATTGAGATTTTGTAAGTTGCAATATGTAGAAATTGACTCCTTGCTCTAGCTTTATTAGATCCGTTATGGTATATTTTTGCTTCAGATACCTCGGGCATATCCTTTAGAGCTGACTGAGTATGAGGTCACATGAACATATATTTGCTGAAACCCGTCAAAGGTACAAGTATAAAAACGGACAATGCATCTACAAGCCGTAATTGATTTTACAATTCCAAACAAAAGTCCCTTGGAAGTCTCGTGGTGCGAGTCAACATTTTCTTTCCCAAGTAAACTATAATGTGAAGCAACGAGTGAATGTATAAGGTACAAATATGGTGACCATATAATTTTTAAATATCCATTTTATGAAAGCATAATTTCAGAAAGAATAGAATGAAAAGAGGATACTTTACAGCAATTAATTCATCTATCTTCTACTTTCTTTTTTTATATGGGTACGAATTACAGAAGAAAGTGATTGTGAACACATGCACACATACTTACAAAATGCATATGTCTTTTTAATGAAACAAGGGCCTGAAACTCTAGTCTCATTTAGTGCAGCACAAACTGTTCTATCTCTTGTAATCTTTCACTTGAACGAATTCGGTTGGTCTTTTATTTATTTTGTGCAAGTGGCTCATATGCAAGAATAGGGCATGTAAAAACTTCCACCACAATAGAGGGTTAAGTCTGCTTAAACTCTCAAACTTTGGGAAACTTTGTATACGGTGCACAAGTTTGTCTGCTTCTTGTGCAGGGGTTGCGATGACGTCAGAATGCCGAGCTCTGATTGGCTCGATTGGAAGGATGGTGGGTAGACCTCAAGGCAGCTAGCATTGAGGTCCATCCATTATCCCTCCATCAGAGCCAGTCGGAGCTGATGTCAGTGCAATAACCCCTGCACAACAAGCAGACAAACTTGCACACCATGCAACCTCATCAGGGATCATTATTAGGAACCATGCAACCTTGCAAGGGGCCATTCTACCATTGTAGCTAGGGGCCACACATCAATATTAGGGACTAAAAAAACATCAGGAATCATGCAGCATTATAAGGACCACTGTAATGCAGAGTACGAGTTAGCCTGCTTTTTTTGCAGGGGATTGTAGTGACGTCAGAATGCCGAGCTCTGATTGTCTCTGATTGAAGGATAGTGGGTAGACCTCAAGGCGAACTACAACCCCTGCAAAAGAAGCAGACGAACTTGCGCTCCGCATAGAGACTATACACCATCATTAGGGACCAAAAGATTGTAATATAGCATCCTCGATCATCCGCACCGGGGCACCAAGGTACGCCTTGTCGTCTTCGATCAAGTGCACCGGTGCGCACTGGACGTTCTCCATCAACGGACCGCACGCTCCCGGTGCAGCTTTTCAATGCCCCTACGCTCACCAATAAAATCAATGGTGCGTTGGGGTACAGTCTCCATCAAGCATTGCAGCCAGGAGCGGGAATCGAGGAGATGGCGGGAATAGCAGACGCCAACGTTGGCAGACGCGCAGTCTATCAAGATGGCGACCTTGCGAAAATAAACACGTCTCTCAGCAGCACTCGATGAATTCCCCAGCTTTTTTGACAGTGAGGACGACAAGCTTCTTACCATCGCCACAATTACCGGTGATAGCTGGGGTGGCAAGGAGTACCCGAAAGTTATGAACTTCATGGCAATTGTTGTGAGGTGTTTCGATGACACCGAGGTAACCAAGGTATGGGTATTATCTGGTGGTACTCTTTCTTGAACTAACAGTGATGGACAAAATATACCTGTAGAATTCTAACCCGCTTTTTGTTTGACCCCATCGACCATCACGACCAGTTCATTTTCATTTGTGTGGGACTGCAAAATCCACGAGTGAAAAGCTGGGAGAAATTCACAGCAGACGGGCACCGCGCGCGGACGTACGCGAGAAGAAACAAACTAAGCGCGAGGTGTCGCATGGTAGCGCAGTTTGCCCTTGATGTTGCACCAACTTCGCGCTGCGTGACTGAGGAACGCTGTGCACTGTCCTGGTTTTAGGGCAATTCCGGTGATAGTTGATCTAAGGTGCTATTAGACAACATGCAACTATAATAGAAACTAGTAGTTTATCATTAGGGACTATACAGGGTCTACGAAAATAAGAGATTTCCACAATCATTTTACAGCATAAGGAATTCAACTTATGTGGCCTGTTCAACCTAGTTAGCAGTATGATGACATGCCTACATAAACATTTCTTAGTAGTCTCCCGTCCTCACAGTGATTGTCGCATGTTACAGATGCTCCGCCAGCGTGGCACTGCCGCGGACTCTACAGTCCACGAGAAGAAGGGCGACAGCTCTTCTTCGTCAGCAAGCTCTGCCAAGAACTCTCCGAAACCGGCCCGACACCAAGCCAAGACCAACCAGCTCTTTTCCCGGCTACTCAGCTTGCTTGTCTTGGCTATCCTTGTCATCTACGTCATCATCCCAGGCCTCTTCTATGCGTCCCCATGGATTCGGCGGCAGACAGTGTTTCTGACCTTCGTCAACATTCCTCCTTTCCCGAACCTGACCAGCCCCGAGTACTACGGCCTGCGGTGCGGGCAGAACCTGTACGTCCAATCGGAGCCCTCCGTCCGGCTGGGGGTGTGGTACCTGCCGCCCGATTCGCTCGTGCGCGCGTCGCCCGAGGGATGCGGCAAGGCAACGGAGGTGCGGGATTGGCTGGCGCGGGACAACCGGCCTGTTGTGCTGTACCTCCACGGCAACGGGGGTTCGAGGGCCGGCGCACATCGCGTCAGTCTTTACAAGGTGAGTTGCACAAAAAGTTATCAAGGGTGTGCTCGTTTGTTACGGCTCTGTTTGCTCGCATGGTGGTGTAGGACTTCTATTTGCTCATTCCTGTCATTGCAAAGTGAGAAATGTGCACGAAATGTCAGGAAAACAAAAGATAAGATTTATAAAATCTTAGTTCGTTGAGTTCACTGCCGGAATATATTTCTATGGGAAAGACCGACACAGTAGAACTTCTCTTTAGTTTGGTCACTTTTTCAAAAAGTATATGTTCACTCTGTCAGTATTTCAAACGACTTTTCCAGTATTAGACGTGTACTTGATCTTTGCTTATGACAGTGCGCATATCTTTGTTATATCAGTCTTCCCTATAAAGATGTACTAGTGTAGGTATGAATAATGAAGCAAATTTGTACTCTTAATAGTCCTACACAAACATTTATGGTTCTGACATACTGAAGATCTCGACAGAGCGAAGGTTTTTCCTCGACAAGCTGGCCTCTTTAGAGTGAGGGTCTACTGTATTGGTTTTCGTTACAGTAAAACCTCGTTAATTTGGATCTCATGCGACCGGCAAAAATGTCCGAATTATCCGAAAGTCGAAATATCGAAAGGACAAAGAAAACTGCGCGATAGCGTTTCCCTGTGACATACCTTTATTTTGAGAAGAAATGTATTATTACCACCTGCTTTCTGGACGACACTTGGACGGAGACGGGAACTTTCCTTAGCGCGGTCGAGTGCTCCATCGCACTCGCACAGTCGGAGCTACGCATCCCGCGCGCTGACGAGTTAGCACAGCAAGGCCTCTTCTAGTTTCGGGTGCACCACCGCCCACGGCCGCTTTCTTTTCGCGTTGAACTTCTCGCTCTCGAAAGCCCGTAGGATATCGGCCTCAATTTTCACACATACGTGGCCAAACTGCTTCTCTTGACGTCGTAACTTTCAATCACTTGTATAGAGACGCCGTCCTTCAAGGCCCTTAGTATTTCCACTTTCGTCGCTAAATTCTTAGCCTAGTACAGCTGCAACGGAAAACGAGTAGCACAACTGACCAATAATCGGAGCGGCAAAATCGCGAAACCCGGCACTATTTTTCCCGAGCGCCCGACACCGAGAGTGCCAGTCACGTTGCATTTTACAACGCGGGGGTGGCCGGTTAAAATGGCGGGCTTTAGGATCCCCGCGTTGAGGCATGAAACGTGACTGTCACTCTCGCTATCGGCGCGCTCGGGAACAATAGCCCCGCGCGTCGCGATCTCGCCATTGCGGTCGTCGGTCACTTGTGCTACCCTTTTTCCGTTGCAGCTATGCTTCTGCCGCTTCCATGCCAGGAGAGTAGCGGGTAGCGCGCTGAAGCACGGCAATCCAGAGCAAAACTGGTGCGAAACACGGAGAACGGGAAGAGCGGAGAACCATGGGAAAACCGGAAAACCACGTGTGCACCTCGGATGGATAGCGGTCATACCATTTGGAATGGATGGTAGCTAGCGCCACCTGCCGAATTCGTCCGAATTAACCATAGCGCGCCGCGTTCCCTCCGAATTAATGAGCGTTTGCTCCCATTGACTAATACATACGTTTGACGTGACCGGATCGGCAGTCCGAATTATCCGAATTTCCGAATTAGCGGGGGTTGAATTAACGAGGTTTTACTGTACTTGAACCGTCATTTGCCTCCCTGTTGTAGAGGCCCAAACTAGCACGTCCGCGGCCAATCTTCGATTCTGTTTGCTCCCAATCCTTGCAGGTGCTCTCCAAGCAGCTGCACGCGCATGTGATTGCTGTGGACTACCGCGGCTACGGCGACTCCTCCGCCGTCGCGCCCACCGCTGCGTCCATAGTCACTGACGCCGAGGCCGTCTACCGCTGGGTGCGCGAGATAGCCCCGCCGGAGAAGAAGGTCCTCGTTTGGGGACACTCCCTGGGCACCGGTGTGTCCGTCTACCTCCTATCCCGCCTCTCCAAGCCGTCTGCCACCCCCAAGGTCCGTCTCCCCGACGGTGTCCTTCTAGAGGCACCCTTTGACGCGCTGCACAAGGTTGCCCAGTTCCACCCACTGTCGATTTTCCATCGGTACCTTCCATACTTTGAGCCAGTGTTCGTGGAGAGTATCCGCGACGACGCCGCTGCCAACTTTGACAGCGTGTCGCAGGTGGCTTCGGTGTCCCCGCAGACGCCGGTCATGGTGCTGCACGCCAGGGACGACGGCATGGTGCCGTTTGCGCTCGGCCGCAACCTGTTCGACGTGTTTGAGGCGTCGCGGAAGGGCGTGAAGGACGCCGCGCCGGTGCGGTTTGCAGAGTTCGAGGCGTCTGGTGGCTACGGGCACAAGCACATTCATCGGAACCAGGATCTGCCAAGGATCGTGAGCGGGTTCTTCACGGGCATCTTTGTTAAGAGGGTCAAGTGAACAGGTTTGAAGTAGTTGTTTTGAGGGCCGTCCATGCAGACGTACAGAGTGGGCCGACTGGATCTTGCCCACTTCAAACGAATCTCAAAAATCGGTTTCGCGTGCCCCGACGCCATAATTTGCCACGAAAGTGTGGCTAAGTGGTGCATTTTGTGACATAAATATACCAAAGTAAAAGCTTAACTGAGTCCAAAGATATGAATATAAAACAATGTTCTCTATGACTCTGCAAAAAGCTATAGCCTTTTTAAAGTAAAAGTTAAAAAAAGAATGTCTTTTGTAGGTTATTGGGGCATTTTATTGGACAAGGCAGCCAATGACGGCAAAATCGGAGTGGTTCTTCTCACTCTTTTTAGAGCGCAGCTCTTGGGCGCCCGTTTCCGGCTTGAGCGGTGTTGCCGTTGGCGTAATCGCGCGGTGCATTATTGGAAATGTCCCATAATGCACCGTGCGAGGAGGAGGAGGAAGGAGAGGGGGGAGGGAGGGGATGAGCTTGAAGGAGGAGGTGAGGAAGAGGAGGGGAGGAGTAGCAGCATGGAGGATGAGGAGGAGGGGTATACCCTCCCCTCAGTTTTTTTGTTGTTGTTATATACATGTTCCAGTAACCCACAAAAACATTTCCCTTTTTTTTTTTTCACATTAGTATGAAAAAGTAATTTCATATTGATCTGTAAAGAAATTGGGATTTTTTTCTTTCTAACTTATAATCGAAAAAGTTGTTTTCTTAAATGTTCCCCTATAACAGATCCACCACCTATCCACACTTCCACGGCAAATTACAGTGCGGGTGCTTGCGAAACCGATTTTCGAGATTTATTTCGAATGGATGAGATTTGTTTGGCTTTCTCTGTAATGAACGCAACACGTTAGGCATTCATGGCAAATTTGCTGGCCGGGCACGACGCCTCGAGCCCAAGTGAGTGACTGCGGGCTTCCAAAAATCTTGGACGCAGCGTTAGCAAGTGATGCTGCCGGTATTTTGTCCATGAAATCTGCCACAAACACTTGGCGCATCCATGTGGACGGCCCTTTAGCGAGTCGTACGGCTGACAGCAAGTCTTGACCACTAGAGAGCATGCTCTACCATGTCCTCGCATTATAGGCGACTCCAAACCGCTGACTTCATTGTTTCCACTACCGGAAGAGATTGTGCAGAGAGGCTTTTTTTTTTTTTTTTTTTTAACTAACAGTTTTAGCAAATTGTCTTGATCGGAATAGACTAATGCAATCGCGTGACATAAGCTGTCCAGGTCACTAACTACGACCTTGTCTGAGAGGAAGTTCGACCTGCTTTGTCTTCCAACTGCAAGTTTAGCTAGAGTCGGGGGCAGTGTGCCGACGACACTAGCAACCACGTCCTGCCGACGTTAGGTGATGTCGTTGACAGAGTCTTCGGACAAAGTTCTTCGACCGTCGCTGTTTGCCAGGACATTAGGTTGTGCTGTCTGATGGGAGCATTTATGGGAAAGAAGTGGCGTTGTCTCTTTTTAGGGAATTGGGGGCTGCGTAACTCGGTAACGGTGTAAGCAAATGCGGCGCACGCTGGGGCTTGGGCAACCAGCTTCGAGCTCAACGCCACAAGCATGCCAGTGTGCCCCGAACGCCGTCGTCTGTTTCGGATGCAAAAGGTTGCTCGATAGTGCGGAGTCAGCATAGATAAGGCTGGCACGCCAAGCGAAGAATAGTGAGATTTTGAAACTTTGCAAGCGTCGTTGAGGTCGAAGAATTGCCTCGCCGTCTGCTGATCTGTCAAAACATGTTCAGTGGAAATGTTCAGTCCGATGTGAGATGATTTGTTGTGCCTTCTCTGTTGACACCTAACGTTGTCCTTTGTTCGTGATATGATCAGATTGAGAATTCCAGATTTTTATCTGTTGTCCGACAAGGATCTAGGTTGCAAAGAGTCCCAAGGATTGTGTCCGATTGCTGACTATATTCGCACACACCACGCAAAGAACTCCCTTTGTTCATTGTCTTTTTGTTTACACATTGGCACTTCCCTTGTTAATGTGATAAAAAAAAACAAAAAAAACTACATACCGTGATGTATGTTTGGGAGGGAGGGAGGGAGGGGGGGGGGGGTCAGGTCAGGTCAGGTCAGGTTAGGTTATTTCAGCTAACACCGGTCATAACCACTGTCACGAAGTGAGATTAGTATCAGTGTGAAACTAAAACCCCTGTGGCAGGTTTTTAGGCTCACGAGAACCTGCGGGGCACTCTTGTGAGGTAAACATGGGAGTCTTGTTTATTCATGAGGAAGTAACCGCTTGGCCGTGGTCATTTCTCAGCTTCCTTTTGAGCTGGCCTCAGATTCTTATTACCTTTTGTAACAGGCCAATGGCGTTATCTTGCGGTTTTCAAATTGACAGACGTGACTCCAGTGTTTCTTTGACAGTAGTAGAGTGTGGTGCTGGTTAAAGAAAAAAAAAATGTAATCGTGAATTTAATTTTTTTCGAGAGTTTAGATTTAGCAAATATAAGCTTCATATCAGTGCAATCTCGTGCCTTTTAGGTGTCCTGGATGTTTGGGATGTTTGTAACTTGTGCCATTTGCGCTGTTGCTGACGGTTCAACTCTCGAATAGCCAAAACTGGCATTTTGTTGTGGCAGTGACTCTGCGCATGAAGACCTTTTGTTGCTCTTTGGAAGGTTTGAGTATTTTACCGCTTGCAATTGGGATAAATTCATACACATTAACGTTTGGGTCAGTTTGTAGACCATAGTAAGGCAAATGGCGCCAAAGATGTGGACAAAGGCAAGAACTCAAGCAAACCACAGTGCTGTGGATTGATCCTCATCTTTTCCCGCATTTTTTTGCATTGTATTTTACTGAGTTCCAAGGATGAACTTCTGGCGAGCTTTTGATACTGGTGTTTGACTTGATTATCGTCAGCACATTGGGGAGTCTAGGACCAGAGAGTGCCTTAGAGACGAGTATATGTTTATAATTTATAGGATGTTCCGCAAATGCAGCTTTACCCTGTGGCCGGCATTCCGATATATGTGGGTGCTGCTTTGGTTGTTTATTTTTTGCATATTTAGAAGAATGCCTAAGATCATTATGTATGTGTTAGTTCTTTTCTTGACAGCCGGTTATAATTTATACATGATCGCAGAGCGCATATTTTTGTACTGCTGCATTATATAGTGAATAAAAGTTATTATACTCTGTATCTGTGTTTCTATATTTGTTAATAATAATAGTAGTGAAAGTAGTTCATCTGCTATTATTCATAAACAGCTTTGAGGTCCTGGTTTTTAATGCTCGGAGTTATGAACGCTGCGATGACCAGACAACTCGATGCAATGAAAACAAAACCGAAACTATAGACTATTGTATCTATGTGCCTTAAGTTTAGTTATTTTATAAATTTTTGAATTAAAAAAGTTTTAAGACCGAACCAATATTTTTCAAGTTTCTAGTAGGCTCTAGAGGCAAACCTGTGACATCGCAGAAAATTATTTCTAAAAATGTGTTTGGGAAGCCGCCAACAGGGGCCCAAGGAACAGTCAATGAGGTCAACGAGCCTGCCCATGTGTTTTCCTACGTCGGCGGTCCAATAAAACGCTAAAACTAACCCATAACTCTAAAAAGCTTTGTGCTTGCCATTTCATAGCCGCCGAACAAGAGATGCCATCGTGAAGTGAGTAATTTAACACCACTCTATTTGTTCTGTTTTCTTGCTGCCTTGCAAACATTTCAACTCGCACATCGCTGTGGGTGTGCGTTGTATACACTGCTATCGGGAGTTCGTATCTGTTGTTTTGAGTAACCGCCGGATCGCAGACACTGGGTATTCCGTGTGTCATAAATACAACATAATATCACATTAGACGCTCCTTAGGTTTACGTCGCAAACATTCAATCCGTAATTGGTGGTCTGTGAGCAAAGGATTGCTACTCCAGCGATAACTTGTGGCTGTTATCACAGTAGCGATAAACTGTGCCTGTATATCGCAGCTAACTAGTAATTTTCACTTGTTTCAGGAAGATGGCTTCTAGTGACGGAGGGACTGAGGACTTCTTCGTTCCCGAAATGGCGGTTTGTTTGATTTTTCCCGCTGGTCGACTGATCTTGCAATCTGCCTTTGCGTTGGTTGGAGTTCGGTAACTAACTTGGGATGACTTTTGCGGTTGTTGTGAGCTTGACGAAGCCAGGGAAACTCGCGATGAATTGGGATCGGCAAGGGGTAGCATGGTGCTGTACTTCTGTTGTTTATTACGTAGACGTCGCGAATTGAAAAAGAGCAACAACAACAAAAAGAAATGGTGGAGAAAAAGCAGTGTGATGCAAAAACCAAGGGGGAACATTGCAATGTGCTGCATGACACCTGGGAACCAAACTTGGCATCCTTGTTAGGAAGCACAGTGTCGAATACCTCTGTTCAGGTTTACGCGCGACAGCACCATTTCGAGGCCACCTCTGAAACCTCCATCGTCCTTTGCAGGTTTAGAATTAATGGTACAAGCCCCGCCCAGGAAGCTGTGCCCACTGTGATTGGTTGTTTCCTCCTCTCTCCACGCCCCCTCCCCTCCAGCGTTCACTCTGCTACAATGGAAAGGGTGGAGGGCTTTGTGGGAGGAGTTTGACCCGCTACTCTTAGCCTGCAACAGACTACAAGTCTCCTATTTGCGCCTCTGTGTTACACTTTTATTGGGGCTTTGCCTCACATTTTGACTGGCTTGGGTTGCTAGTAATACCGTCAACTGACCCTGTAACTGTACTCAGTGTAACTTGAAACGTGAGATGAGAGTGTCGACGCACTCTTCCTTCGTTGTGTGGCACAATCAATGTGACTCTTTGCCCACTTGCGTTCAGTTAAGGCTTTAATCGCAGTTAATTTTTTTTTAACCGGTTAATTAGTAAACTTTTTTTGACAAACCAAAAAACAGCAAAAATTACACCCTTTCACCATGCAGACGTGGACAAGTACACCTGTATGAAGGGCAAACTTTAGTTCAAATTTTGGCCTAAAGTACACTTTTGGGGCGAGATTTTGTAACTCCTGACAAGTGGAATTGTTACACGTGTGCGTCGACCACTTCAGTGCATTCGAGTGTCCGTTCAGTGCAGCAGATACTATTGCGAACAGTCGGAGGAAGACGCTCTTGCCGGAGAATATCGACAAACCTCTTAGCGTCGTGCAGCTGGAGTAATAATCTGCAAGTGTGGCTGTCTTTGCACTGTTCCTAACTATACGTCGAGGCTGATTCATAATCAAAATTGTATATCGTGCCGTTTATCACACAACCTACAAAAGTAAAGAGTAATAATAATTTTGATTTTTTAAAAAGTAATATGCACGGACATGAACGAGACCGATTAATCAATTGATTGAAGGGTGGCGATTAATCGGGCTAAATATTTTAATCGACACACATACGGCGTCACATATATTTTTAATAAAGTAAAAAAATGATCTTGTGCGCTGTGAAGCAGTATCATGAATAACCAACTCGCCCAAGCTGAAGTTTTGACCAAAAAAATGCAACTGCTCAAAACCGAAACCATAACTGTACTGGGGAGGAATAATAATAATAATAATAATAATAATAATAATAATATTTTATTGCAAATGAACAAAACGTATGTTAAATCAGACCTGCCTAAGAAGAAATACAGAAGAGGAGAAAGTTACTAAAAAGCATGTGGCTGTGCAGCTTTTTTTTTTTTTTTTTTCTCTTTCGATCAACGTATTTGAAACTTTTTAGAAGCCACAAAAAATAGGTGTCTTATTATCAGTCTATTTTTAGTATGGAGTGTGTGCCTTTGATGCCCCACGACTTTGATTATCTTTGGTGGTTGTGTCTAAACCGTAGAAAACGACTCGTGACAACAGAGAAGAGAGTGAGCGCGACACAAGACTGCCAGTTCTCAACCAGCGGTTTTCCGGTGGAGAGGAAACGAATTTCGAGCCGTAAATCCTGTTCTGGGTAGTTGGGCTCTCGTATGTCATGTATAAATAAAAACCTTGGCGAGAATAAATACCCTTTAATCCTTGCCCGACGCCGTGCCGGCGGTCGGGGTTGCGCCACTCCAGGAGGCGGACTCTCCCCGTCGGTCGCCCCGACCCGACGCTGGGCCTCCCGCTCGGGGCACGGGCCTGGTGTATGACGAGCGGATGGCGGAGCACCTGTGCCTCTGGGACCCCGAATACCCAGAGTGTCCCGAGAGGCTGACCAAGAGCTGGGAGCGGTGCGTCGAGTACGGCCTGGTCGACCGCTGCGTCCGGATACCGGTACTCCCTTCTTCGTCTTCGCGCACATTTCTCCGTGTTCCTTTCGTTTCTTCTAACGCCGAACGTGGTTTAGGGGTCGTTTTCTGCGAGAAAAGCATCGTGAACGAGCGACATGCCGGGAGCATTACACAGTCCAGTTTCCCCGCTAAATCTGGCGGGGAAATTGCCGTTGTGACGGCGTCACGTGACCTCTACACCAATCCGGCTTCCCCGTTGACTGCAGCGGGGAAAGCACTTTAGGAGGGTGTGGGGGGGACAGGCAGGAGGGAAGGGGGAGGGAGAGGGTGCAGGAGGAGAGAGAAAAAAAAATTAAATAAGGAAAATGTATGGCACATTGCTAGGCATTCGTGTTGCATACATGAAATGTTCTAGCATCCCAAACGTTTAGCGGTACTCTGAGTTTCCAGATGCCTACGTTCATGGCACTCTTCGTCGGATAGTTTAACGCGTGCCATGTGTACACTTAATAGTTGTTCCTAGAATAAGTCGAAACTACCGCTAATCGGGCTGATAATCCTGGTGATCTTCCAGAGCCTTCCATGCTCGCGAGCTCCCCTCCCTCAGTGTGCACAGGTGGTCAAGCTCCTCCTCGCCTACCTCACTCCCCCTCGCCTACCCCTCTGGTCACATCACCTCCCCATTAGCCAATTGGGCACCTCACTCCTCCCCCACCCGTCAACCAATCGATGTCGAGCCTCGCGGCTGCGCTCTTATCCGGGCTTCATGTTTATGCTTCACGAAATGCCGAACACATAGCCAAAGGATGTTTCACGTTAAAAAACTAGGAAGTTAAGTAAGAAAGATAAGTGTAGTACTTTAATGCTCTGTGGTCTTTGTCAGTATGATCAAGCTTGTGTAATCTTTTGAATGCAAAATGCATTTTGGGTATTTGTATATTTCTATAGCCGTACCTGTGCCGTGATCACCTAAATTTATCGGGCTATTGAAATGAATCTAGTGGCTCTACTGCAATTGGCTTTGCTTGCAGAGCCGGCAGGAGGATCAACATCGTTGGTGCTCCTTGCCCGCTTAGTTTCGCTTTGAAGCCTTGTACAAGTGTAACATTCCTCGTCCCATAACGTGCACTGCAAATATTACAGCGGAGCTGTTAAAGGGACAATGAAGGCGATTTCATTAATTTTTTTTTAAATGGTGTTTTTAGGCTTCTTGGGAACCTGGCATACTGCCCAATTTTTTGTAGACATTTGTGACGCATATTTCTGTGCCTACAAAAAGAACTGAAGAAACCGAAACTGAACTATCTCCATTCTCATTTCTGGGCCTCCGAAAACGGAGGTGACGTAGGAAGTGACGTCATAAGTGAATAGTCGGTATCGGTAGCATTTAGGAGATCGAGACTGGTTACCGCGGTGGGTTATAGCACCGCGGTAGCGCGACTGTCTCGTCGGATCTGTCAACATGGACGACAATGCCACTCTCGCGAGCGAGTTCTGTTCGGGCTTCCGTTCAGTGACCTAACACCAACGGAACGGGAGTATGTGTGTGGCGTTCTTCGCTATCACCCGAGGCCGACGGTGACCGCCCAGCCGGCAACGAGCGGCCCGCTGGCTCCGAGCAGCAAAGCTGTGAGCAACATTCGCACGGGCGAGACGAGAGCGGCGCGTTGCCGAAGGACAGGCCCTGTCCCTGTCCGACAGGGACGCGAAGGAAATGCCGAGGGGGAAGCGGCAGCGACCCTGGAACCGGTTCCTCCGCGGGGGCCGCTCCCCAAGAAGGAGAAAATAAACAGCACCATTTTTGGTTTTCACTAAAGTCGGACGTCCACTCATTTCGTCGTCAAAGAACAAGAACGATTACTGGTCCTCAGTCGACTGTTTGAACAGCCATCTGCGGCGCACAAATTTGGCATGACTACCACTTTGGAGAATCCTTCGAGTACCGTGTTCCCAATGTAAACACGACATCGACGTCTCCAGCGTGCTCCGCGCTGCGTTCTTTATTTTTTTGTTTTTCGTTTGCCCATAGTTGCTCGTTGCCCGTTTCGCGTCCAGCGTAGCAAAGAAAAAAAAGTAAGTACCGTATGCTGTTTTATTTACGGTTTAGTAATCATCTCCGGTCCGATTTATACTTTTCATGATTATTCAAGCGGAAATTAGAACAGTATTCCTAAAAACTGCGAACCAAAACGTGACCGAGGGCACGTCACTCGTTCCGACCAATCGCTGACACGTCTCTTGTGACGTCGCGCTTCTTGGCCCCGCATCGGTCACGTGAGCTCCGCTTCTCCTGGCTTCTCCCGCCACTCTCGGGGCGGCGCCCCAGTCGATCCCGGTACGATTATTACCGCGACTGTTTCATTGATTTGCGTGGCACACAAGCGCCGGTTTCGGCTGAAATTTGGGCAACGTGGCCTGACAGGGGCCTGGAACCCAGTTCAATCGTCAAAAAAATACCCGAAATTGCCTTCATTGTCCCTTTAAGGGCTAATTTCCCCAGGATTGTGTCCGGTACCAAACAAATGTCGACACCCGTGGTGGACACCCGTGGTCGACACAACATTCTGGTTGCCGCCGTCGCTCATAGATGGCGGTAGCTGTCCAGAGTGTTGTGTTTGCCAGTTGTCTGCTTGCCGCCATCGCTCATAGATCGCAGCAAATTTTCCAGCCTTCGCAACCAGACATCTGGTTGCTGCCGTCGCTCATAATTGCGGCAACATTTCTTCGGAGGAAGAAGAGCGGAAACGGAACGAGCGGCGATGTACGGAGCAGCGCGAATGGTTCTGCAACCGCCGCGAGGCCGCTATCGCCTAAAGTTCCACTGCGTCGAGCGCTTCAGATTCCCTTGCGAAAGAAGAGCAGATCACTCGCCTGGAAAGCCACCGCCGAGATCAGAAGCTACAGCTCCGCTGTTCTTCCTTCTTCACCAGAGTGGAAAGGCTGAAAGTTTTTAATCAAAATTTCACGTTGCACTTGGACCATATTGATGTCGAGCATCAGTTCTCAACATACGTAATTCCCCCAAAAATGAAAATTTAAAAGTTAACGGAAGCTTTTGAGTGAATTAGCTAACTAATCGACCCATTTTGCCCTTTTTCTCCTGGACACCAGCTTGACCCCTGGTCTAAAAAAAATCTAATGCAAGCTCCTTTCTTTTTTTTTTAATTTTTGACCAAAAAAAGTAAAGATCCTATGTATCACTAATGCATTCTGCTGTATGGGGCATTTGGGTGGTAAATGAAAAGGTTTCCCCAACTTTTCTCGGTGTTTATCATAATGGACAACTGACGATGACGTTTTTCGTTCAGGCAAGGTTTGCGGAAGAAGATGAGGTGCTGACATTGCACGGGTGAGTTTCGCGGACACTCTCATGTCTGTCCGCTAGCATTTCAAACGACCATCACGATATGCGACTTAAGTTGACGTCGCATCCGCTGCCATTGAATGGCCTTGTTGCTGAGTGCATGAACCTTCTGCTTCTTACATTTGTTCACACCACCGAATTTGTTCGCCACAGTGAGAGTAAGGGGAAATGACCCCCAATATGAGGCGTTGACATGGTGTGCAAGCTTTATATAGAAAAAAGAAACTGGGTGCTACGTATGTGTTACTGTAAACGACTTAATTTTCGCGGGCTTAAATTTTCACGAATCGGGCCAAAGCTGATATTTTGAAATTATTCGCGGGTTCTATTTTTCGCGAATCGAGTGTAGCTTCCGTAGCGTTCACATTTTGCCCAAATTGTTCGCGGGACGTATTTTTCGCGAATTGTAGGCGATTCACGAAATTCGCGAAAATTAGGTCCTCGCGAAAATTCAGTCGTTTACAGTATTTTGAAAGGCGTCTGCATAGACTCTATCTAGCTTTCCTGAGTGCTTTATGCAAAAAGACGGTGTTGTAATATCTGTACTAACAAGATAGCATTTTTTAAATTACCGTAGTGCAAATTGAGTGCAAGCAGTTTTAACAGACTGTCATCTACTTGTAGGTGTATGTCTCAGATGGTGGTGGAAAGCAATGATGGGCAGTTCTTATGCGGTGCGTGCGGTTAAATGATTGGCCGGTTTTGCAGGCCTTCACATCTGGAGATGCTGAAGAGTACGAGAGGAAAAACCGATGATGTGGAGCTGGAGAAATTGTGTGCACGATTTGATTCCATCTATATTCATCCTGTGAGTTTTACAAACATTTTTTTTAATTGTGACGTCGGACGTCGGAGGAACAAATGACATTTGGCTTGTGCTGTGTGATGACATTCACATTCCTCGGCAGAAGTACATGTCATCGCGCACAAAAATCATTTGAAGGGGTTGGAAGACTCAGTTGTTGTATTTGAAGCTTCCAATGTGCCCCTTTACATCACCTTGTGAAACCATTGTTAGTTTTGCGACAGTTATACGGTAATGATGTGGAAACACAGAACCTGACAACAACAAAAAAAAAAGAAAGAAAAGTGACGCTAGGCTTGCACTGTGACAATGCCGACATTCCTCGAGGGTAGTATTTCTCATCGCAAACAAAAGCCATTTGAGATGTTCAGAAGGATCGGTAATTACCTCATGAGACACCTGTGAGGTTTGGGGCATCTAGTATATGATGGAGATTTGGACACGAAAAAAGAACCTCTATGCCCACTCTGACTCGCAATGTCTCGCTCAATATAGCATTCTGCGCGGTTTTAGGTCTACCTGATATACTGAACTTGAAACCTAACGGTAGAAAAGTCAGTTGCATCAGGCATCCCATTGTGCTGATTCGAGCTTCTGGTTTTTCAAGAGCACCTACGACCTGGCACTGATGGCTGTGGGTTCAACAAAGGACCTTATCACTGCAGTTGTGAAGGGAGAGGTAATTATGCGTTTGACTCGTTGTTTGCCGTGCCTATTCAAATCAATCAATTTGATCGATGGACTTCAAACTCCTATTTTGACACACTCGGCACTGTTTCTAAGCATGTGGCGCCACGTAGGATGTTACAAAGACTGCATTCAGTTTCACTTTCGGCTTTTCGCTTTTCCAAAGGGGGCAATTTTTGCGCGACTTTAAAGTTCCAGGACCGTGAGTTTTCCCATCAAGCGTGGTGTTCTCGTTGCACGCCGACACTCCTCAAAAACACATCATCCGACTCACGATAGACCAATCTCACCGGAAGTTGTGCAACACCACCGCTACCGCGGTGCATTCCGGTACCTGTAGTTCTCCCCAGTTTTCCGGCCGCCTCAATGCTCCTTGTACGCCCGGTGTTTGGAAATTTTCGGGTTAGCTTGATACTTTTAGCCGGGTGTTTACTCCTGGTTTTCAATCGGTGGCTTCATCTGTTGTATGCCACGGAGCTATAATAACAGCACCCGGCAAAAAGGCCTCGGATATTTTGTCTTCCCGAAAGAAACAAGCATGGCAAAGAAAGGTAAGCAGAGCCGGGCAGAGCGGCAGGAAAAATGACGTTTTTCGATTTGTTTTGCGATTTGCTTCATAATTTATATCCACCCTATTGCACGTCAGCTAAAAAGTGTAAGATTACAGGGCATGAGACATTTAGCGTGCCGAAGTGTTCTGTACGATGGAATATCTCTGAGCATTTGCTCCGTAGCAGTCTATCTGTTGGTCTATCTCAAATAGGACCTCGGCTTTGCTTTGCGGAGGCCATTTTTAATACACTTTTTGCTCGATGTAGTTTGGTGGTTATAACTGTTACTGCTACGACATGTTTCAAGCACAACTGTGCTTCGAAAAATCAGTACAATCACTGAAAAAAGAGCCGCGATTCCCGATATGCATCACTTGAAATAAAACAACTTGTTTCGGAAGCAATCTTCTTTTCTTTTTTTTTTCATACAAACGTGAAAACATTACATAATGCAATTTAGAAGTGCAACCCTTACCGCCAAAATTGTAACAAAGGAACCTCATTCATTTTGTTGTGATCTATTAGGCTGACGTTACTGATCCCTTCTGCATTAACACCAATCGAGATCGTAGAAAAAAGCTTCCACCGTCAGGCGACTGTTAGCGTTCGGAGCTTGCGCAAACAAAATAAGACTGAATAGAAACTGTCCACGAAAAATCATCTCCACCAAGTTTTCAGGCATCTGGCATAATCGCTCCTTTTTGACAGATGCCCATTGTTATGGCACGTCAGGCATGGCCTTCCTGTAGATCATCTTCTTTGTGTGCAGGCTTCTACCGCAGTTCATCTGTACCCTGTCGTACAGGCTGTAAACCAGAATGAAACAACTTTTAGAAAACTCTCGCTCACCAAGAAAGTCTATTTAGCTCCTCTTACTTCATTTCTGATAAAACGTTATGCACAAGGCTGTGCACTACCAAGATCAGTTTTTCACCAACACATTCGATGCTGCTCTGCGGTGCTACACAGAGCCGATGGTCCCTCGAATTTTCTTGTTCTTTGCCATTGCACTAGATGTTCACTTGTTTCCAAGTCTATTGAGACGTCCGAGCAGCCGGAATGCTCGAGTAGTGGCGTCGTTTTTTTCCTGCTGCCGCAGTGGGACCACCGCGTGAACGGCAGTGGGCTCACGCGTTCACGAAGGCGTAGAAGCAGCAGACGACGACGAAGCAGACGACAGAGCGATTCTAAAGCGATAAGACGACTGAAACTGCCTTTCTGCACTTTCTGACAGCCCGTCACAAACAACACAATATTATGAAGTACAGACGTGCGGGACATTCAAGCTGATACCGGGGCGTTCCAAACGATAATCTACGATGATGTATGTGCAGACCCATGTAGGCAGGAGGCCGAAAAGGGAGGACTACAAGTAGCATGGTGGCGGCACCACTTCCGGAATGCACGCGCCTGCACAGTTCGCTTGGTGACATCGGTCTGTTCTGAGACATACGCAAGCAATTTTGTGGATGAAAGTGGCAGCAGTGAGTTAGAAGCTGATGTTCATGCATTGAATCTTAGTTTTGTTTGCGGCAGTGGGTTGAATTACCCTAGGATTATCCACAGGCACCTGTCAGTACAGGAGGCTCGCGATAATTCGAACTCTGATATTTCGTACTTCTGGATGATTCAAACAAATTTTAAAAAATTTTGGTTGGCCCGCTATATTTTTAATGTATTCATAAGCCGCTTAATTCAAACAGCGTTTTTGTGTAATTCATACTTGTCGTTCTTGGGGCCCTGTTGAGTCTGCTTCTTTCCGAGCACCGGCGCACTGGAGAGAAGCAACACCCACGGAGATTGCTTCCGCGGTGTTTAAGTGTAAAGTACAAAATGTATATTTCTAATTTTTTTTAACTCTTAAAGGGATGGTAAACCGAAATTTGGATCTCAGAAAAACAGTGCAGGAGATGTAGGCGGGACGCTACAATCTCTACAACACTACTTGTAAGACAATATCTAGAATGGACGACCGTATTTTTGGAAAAAGAGGTTGAGATTGAACGAGGCCGACGAGGCGCGTGATGCCAAGATATCTCGTTTCTTCTTCTCTTCGCATCGCCCCGTCAAGGCAGCGAGGCGGAGAAGACGCTAGGCCGTTCCCTCTCCTTCTCGGAGAAACATGACGTGAACGTTTCTGTCAAATGCGCCCCCTTTTCTTGAAAAATACGGTCATCCGTTCGAGATATCGCTGTACGAGTGATGTTTTGGTGTTTGTAGCATCCCGTTGCACGCTTTTGCCGCATGTTTTGTGGAATCCATATTTCGGTTCAGCATCCCTTTAATATACTCTGCCCGACAATATAAATTAAAATAAAAAAAAAACTTCCGTGTTGATTACTAAAAGAAGCTTGAGGATACAGGTGAGCTGGTGAATCCTAGGCAACAAAATGAAACTGGAGGCATGAAAACAAAAAGGACGTACACAGCACCGATAGGGCGTTGTGCACGTCCTTTTTGTTTCTGTGTCTCCGGTTTTATTATGTTGCCGGTGTTGGTTACACCGAATTTGATATTAATTTTCTTTTCTTGCACTATATAATAAATATTTTGTTTGATATTTACATTTTGGAAAAGAGAATTCATATAGCTACATTTCAGTGTGCTTTGGTACACCTAGTATAGAAAATTCGTGGCCAAGCATTTTTTCTATTGAGACGACGCCGTAACCTTTTTTCTGCGGCAAGGAAAGAGTCAATTTGAGGCAGTATAGGTACAAAGCAAAAATATTCAAACATCTTTTTCTGAATGGGGGCACTATGTACCATACGAGCCACTAATCTCCGCCGTTCTTGCGTTTGGTTGCAGGTGCGCAATGGCATGGCTCTTGTCAGGTGCGCCTACTTTTTTTTCCTCACTTTCCGCTGTATTACTGCCCTAGGTCTTTAGGTTTGGTATTGTGTACTTAAGATTTGTACTTCCAAAACTGTATCCACAGAGGGAGAAATCCCCAAAGGGTTGTGCATGACGTCCACAGCGGGCGTGATTCCCTCCTCCGCTTCGTTGTTAACACCTACGAGGTGCCAGGTGAAGGATTGTGAACGTTTGGAGCCCTTTTTAGCGGTTTCTGCTCTTGACACCATTTCAGAGGATCTTGGCAGTTTCTACACTTGACTCCAAAGCATTTTAGCCAGAAGATGTTGTTAGAAACAACCTGATCCGCGAGCACCAAACCAAGATTGTTTGCACCTCTCGAGTGCCCCGCCCTCCCACTGCCGCGGAGCTGACATCAAAGCGCCGCATTGCACGGGCCGGACGTTTTATTTAGGCGTGTCGCGCGCTCCAGGGCGAACTTCCCGGGATTTCTCCCCCGTGCAAATACCCCTTAACCAACGAGCAAAGTTAAGAGATCAAGCTCTAACATGTGCTTGATTGCTGTCGATTTACTCGGGCACATCCGTTTTGTCGAGGTAGTTAATCTTTAGGGAATGGCAGGGGCGATGTGTGGGAAGTCAACGAATCTGGTGCATCTCCTTTGTTTCTCCTCGAGTGTAAAAAGGCTGCAGTGTAAAAGGAAGGAAGGTAACTCGCGACGTCTTCTTTAAATACTTTGAATCCGTCTGCTAGACCGCCCGGTCATCATGCCATGGGGAGCGAATACTGCGGTTACTGCTTCTTCAACAACGTCGCCATTGCGGCCGACCATGCGGTGAAGCATCTCAACGTGAACAGGTACGGTTGCATTTTCGTTCCTTAGCTGGTATCGCTAGTATTGACTCGGTGATCATAGAGTTATTGGTCCTGTTTTCGTGGCTCGATTGAATGATCGAGAGTTTCTAACGCTCCTGTCTCCCTGGCACATGCTAAGTAGGTGTTGTTAACAAGTACTGTGTTAACAGTCAAGCTCGATAGGTTAAACTTTGTTTATTGTTTTCACTCTAGCTAACTGTAGCTGACTGCATTCGTGTCACGGTGGATGGCAGAAAATATTCTTCGCCCTAAAAATAATCACTAGAGCAACTTGACTGCCACCTTCCTTTGTCGAAAGTGAGTGATGTTGAACAGCTACTGTACACCAACAGTGCTATATGTTGGTCATGTAACAGAGTGAAGGACCAATATTTTTTTCTGGTATTACCAGTTAATTACCTGATAATGTTGTTGAAATGAGCACTAGCAGCGTTACTACAGTGCACTTTTCTTCTTCGAAAACAGGGTGCTGATTGTTGACTGGGATGTTCACCATGGCCAAGCAACACAGTACATGTTCTACGACAACCCAAAGTGAGTCGTTGCTTGTTGATCTCTAGCACACTTGATATCTAAGAGCCATAGTTATGCTTTGATATTGCCACTCTTTTTGGCTTTAAAGGAGCTGCGCGACACTTCTGAAGTGAACTACAGAAAACAGATTTTGCCTGGATACCCTAGTTTTTATTTTAAAAAATGAAAAAGATCCAGGTTTTTGCCACCTCTCAACTCGTACATCGTCTTTCGGGTCACGTGCGCAGTGACGTCGATGGGGGTCGCACGGGGTTCCGGTAAAGTTCTCTCTCTAGAGCCATCAGTGAGCAGCGAGAACTCATCCGCTCGCGACCGCGTGACCACGTGCTGGCGGGTGCAGCACGAACAATATTGTGAAAGGAGGAAGGTCTCATCCGGATCTGGCCATACCCATCCGGCCCTGTCCCCCTCCCCCTCCGGCTTCTGGCGGCTGTTTGCGGTAGCAGATAGAGCTGACGGTTTTGTAGATCTAGGATAGATGGCGCCACTAAAACTCCATATAATAAAAGTTTTGTCGATGATACCAGGGTTCTGACGCATTTATATTTATGTTGGAACGACAAGATTTATACAAAAGTTACCTTTTATTGAGTAGGTATTCGCACAACTTGCTATCTTTCTACAAGACCCCCATTGACGTCATGCCGCGTGTTCCTCATGGCCGCCGCTCGCGGCTGCAGGTCGGGGAATATTCTAATTTTTGCCTGGCTATTACGCGGCGGAATCGCAACACTTCGATGAAAGGAGGTGTGCTTTCTGTCCTTTGTGACAAGGTGAACAATGTCAAAAGTAGAAGATGCCAATTCTTTCAACGTTAAAATCGTTGCACAGCTCCTTTAAGTCGACATGATATGGACACTAGGTCACCACTGACTCAGCAACTCAATTTTGCTTGTGACATCTGCACTGCACAGCACAAATGTTGATCATTCTGTACCACTGCATTGGCGTTTTGCCAGGATAATGTTGACACAGTGCCATTACTTAATCGGTGCAATGTTAACAATTGTAATAATAATCTTTATTTTGATCTGTCTGCAAACAGCAATAGATCAGTGTAAACCTAGGCTTAGCTTTAAATGGAATTGTGTTTCTTTGGTGCCTTCAATATATCAGACTCTCATCATTAGCTTCATTAGAAAAGATGATGCCAACATCTGCTCAACACTGGCTGTACACTTCTAAAACATCGGCACAAAATTGGCTGTGCATTGCTGCACCTTATCACAATGTGGACTGCATATTGGTGCAGCATTGTCGCAATCCTGGTTGTACATTGGTTCAATGCTGGTGAGGTACATGCTGCACTGTGTTGCAACTTTGACCCAGTTCTGGCCACACATTAGTGCAACATTGGCAGTGGACTGGTGCAACGTCGGCGCAATGCCAGCTGTGCATTCATTCAACACTGGCACAATATTGTTAACATGCCTTTGGTCACAGGGTGCTGTACCTGTCCGTCCATCGTTACGAGCACGGGGAGTTCTGGCCCGAGCTACGGGAATCCAACTTCAACTACGTCGGGAAGGGAGAGGGGGCAGGTCACAACATCAACATTCCACTCAATAAGGTGAGTAGATTTGCTCTAATTGCTAAAGAGTGCCAAAATATTATCTTGCTTGTGGCTGAAATGCAGGCTTCAGATGGGCAGCACATGTCGGCATTTCATTGGCGTCTTGGATTATGTCGGGAACATATACCAGCATTACCTGAAGGGCATGCTAGCGTTGTGTCAACACGCAGTAGACTCGGGATAATTAAAACTCGGATGTTTCATACTTCTAGATAATTCAAACAAATTTTAAAATTTTGGTTGTCCCGCTCTGCCTTCAATATGCGCCAGGAGGAAATTTTTGTTTTTTATTATTTACGAATTTGAAATGAAATTTTTGCAGCTTGTGGTGCTTAATCTCCTCTTTAAAAAATTGTGGTTAGATTATTGTTTTTTACGTTCTCGATGCAATGGACATGCAGAAAAAAACATGTTTGTGCACACGTGTGGCGAGGCAATACACCTAAAAAAGCCTAGTAAAATTAATGAATTGGCTACTTTTAGACCACTGAGTGCAATGAACAACAAAAATAATGTGTGCAATGCTTCTTTCAATTTAAAATAATTAAAAATAGCAAAAATGCCATTTCAAGGGGCTAACAAGCGATTCTTACATTTTTCATAAAATGGAAAATATTAGGGGTGTGTGAAAATCGAAATTTTTTAAAATGAATCAAATACGAACACATATTCAAAACTGCACATGTCAAGATACAAGCGTCTAAAAATGCACCCTCTAATGTTGTAACACAAACCACTTGTAGTGACCTTTTTTTTAAAAGAAATAATTGTCCTTGACTATCCAGCAAGTAGATATCAGCTGCAAATGCAATTGCTGCAAATCATCACGCAAGAAAATGAATTGTTCCACATGTTCTTCACATAAGCGCTCCCTTTTCACTGGGACAAGTACTCCTGCAGCAGAAAATATAATGTCGCTAAGAAGTGACTCATAATGCAAGCTTGGCAAAACGAAAACCAAAACTGCTCCTTTGTGAACATTTTTTTTACCAAAATTGGTGCCCAAAAATACATGCACGTTACAATCTAAACCAAAAAGTGAAACTCAAAAGAAATACACAATACTCGGCATAAGGTGACCAGCCTTATCGCCATCGGGACCGTTTGTTTACATTCGCCATTTTGGTAACCGTATCACGCAAATTCTCTCGTGTCTATGGACTCGTGTCTGCCAATAAGATGGAAAAAAAAAAAAAAAATTTTGTTAGGAGGAACACACTGGCAGGAAAAGATAACAACGGAGTAGCACTGTGTGGCCTTGGAATCCCAGCAACCCAACGAGCTCTCAAAGTTGTTTTGGAAGACAATCCTCCCAGAGGCCTTGGTCGTGCACTCGTATAACCGCGATAAGCGCAGCACCTAAAGTGCTTTAGACGAAAGCAAGGATTACCTCTATGGACAGCGAAGAACCATCGTCGAACTTTGACGACGGCAACTAGTGTACAGGTATTTACCTCACAAAAAAAATAGCGCAAGGACGACGGAAGGAAGAACGAGAAGACAGGAAAGAGCGCTAACTGACAACTGGCGTTTTATTTACGAGAGAAAAGAAGACGAAAAGAAGTGAGGTAATTCAAAGACAAAAAAGGAAGATGGAAGAAGAAGAAAGAAGATAAAAAGGGATCGGATAGGAAACGGAAAGATGCTTTTTGTAATTATATACAAAATATTATGAAGCAAAGAATTGAAAAAAGATAAAGAAAATAAAAGAAAAGGAGAAGAAAAAGGAAGGAGAAGAAAACAATAAAAGAGAAGAATAAAAATAATTCAGTGACAAAATAATGTGTAGGATCTTCAGGGATAAAGGCCGAGGTAAAACTGTTCTTTTTCCGATAAGGCTATTGAAGGAGCACTGATGCAAGCGTCGCCCTTGGATAGTATGACGTGTGCTTCGAAGAGTTCTCTACCTTTCTGACCAGAAAACCGTTTGAGTACTTTCGTGTGCTCAAAGAGTGGTGTACACAGACAGTCTCTTACATGCACCGCAAGATGTCCCGCTGGAGATGACCTTAGCGCTAAGGCATGTTCCCTTAGCCTGACATTTAGACAACGTCCGGATTGTCCCACATATACCTTTCCACACGAAAACGGTATTTCATACACTACACCGCTGGTGCAGGTGACATATTGGTGTTGATGCTTTACAGTACAGTTAGCACTCTTTCCTGTCTTCTCGTTCTTCCTTCCGTCGTCCTTGCGCTATTTGTTTGTGATGTTTACCCAACTAGCCCATCTGATGATTTTAATGAATTTATTACGGTATTTATTTTTGTGTTGTGCGTTTCATCTGTTCTATGAGGTATGTGTTCAGCCTCAATTATTTTACCTGCACGGTAGATTATCGGCTGCAATTTACTTTTTGAATACCTGGGTGGTAAATTTGCCTGCACGTTAGATTTGGGGGCGCGTTGGGTCGTGCAAACACGATAGTTGTACGTATAACGTAAACGGCAAGGTTTAATAAAAAAAATGGCTACAATACCCGCAATTTCAGGTGACTAAACACGGCTTTTAAGGAAGCTCTGAATGTTCAGGGCATGTCCCACACGCGGATCATTCGCTATTTGCCCTAATGTTCGGCCATAACCGAATTTTTGAGGTGTACCTCAAGCTTTTTGTTCTTGCAGCCCCGTTGAATGCTTTTCTTACCGGGCACTGGTGCGCTGCAGAGAAGCAACACCCACAGAGTTTGCTTCCACAGGAGTTGCATCTGCACAGTGCACCGTTGCCGGTTAGAGACCCGCTCAACAGGGCTAATAGTTCACAACAGAAAACTTTCTTGCTGGATGAACAAACTTAACTTTGTTTTGAGCTGTCATGTGCTGTCTAAACAGTCCACAATAGACCACATTTCTGAGGTATGAATAAACTTACGGGTGGTTTCATCTCAACTCAGGCACGGATTTGGGGTCGAATTTTAATTTTGATGAAAAAAAAATATATGTTTTGGGGAAAACCCTTTTGTGACAGGGAGTGCAAACCGCAAGTTTGGGCGATTTTTTGTTCTCGAGGTGCAAACTGACCTCTCTCTCGCCTGTCGGAGGTGTCATGTTTCACTCCTTTCTACTTTTTGCCTGTTTTTGGTAGTGCAATGTAGCTTTTTTCGGCCACTCTCAGAATAGGGATTATTTATGGTCAATAATTTTATTGTGATTATTTATCTTCACTTTTGTTTTAAATATTGTCAAAGTATGTCCCTTTGACAATATTTGTCAAAGTTCGACCAGCTGTGTGACCTATTTGAGATATTGTAACATATTTAGTATTTTCAGAAAGCTAAGAGAATATTCCCCTCTATTGATAATAAATTTAATGTTGTGTGTAAAAGAGAAAGGGCAGTGTATTCTCATTAAGCAAGAACTATTTCAAAACTTTTTGCAAATTGGAGGTTGATTTTCTAAAAATACCCACCTTTTATTGGACTGATTTTTTTTTTCTCTAGCTGGCTATCGCAGTGCTTTATAAGGTAATATAAATATAAAATGTAATATTTTGTTTGAATGGCAGCTATGAAAGCTTGAAGTCTGATTTTGTTTGACCGTTTTGTCAGTAAATCAACTTACTCGCAAAAATACGGTAATTTGAAATCGGGGCCTCTTGTTTTTTTAATAGATACCTGTGAACACACTTATTCTCTGATAAATAATTTTAACGTGATTATTTATATGAAATATATTTTAAAAAATTTGCCAATATGACGTTTTTGGACGATATTTGTCAAAGTTTACCAGCTCTTCCGTGTGACCTATATAAGGTATCTTAACATATTTAGTATTTTCAGAAAGCTTAGAGTATACTTCTTCTAATGATAACAAATTGGATGTTGTGCTTAAATGAGAAAGGGCAGTATTTTCTCGTTAAGCCAGGACTATTTCAAAAAGTTTGCAAATTGGAGGTTGATTTTCTAGAAAGCCTACCTTTTATTTGGCTAATTGTTTTTCTCTAGCTACCTATTGCAGTGCTTTATAAAGTAAAATAAACAGAAATTGTAATATATTGTTTGTATTGCCGCTATTGGGACTCGAATCTCATGCTATGAGAGTTTTGAATGGGACTTTGCATAGACGCTTAACTGAGCAGAATTTTGACCTATGTAAGGTTTTCTATTTAATGTTAGTACTTACCTCAATATCTGAGCGTAAAAGCCAGTGAAGCAACAATAGCTGTCCTAACAATATTTATATACTTGGCACTGGGGTGATTTGCAAGGTGTGTTAGCTTTGCCCTATGTATTGACGGAGAGAATACGTAACGTCTAGACTCCCAGACAAGCTTAAGTCAAGAGAAAAAAGTCTAAGTAGCCCGACATGAATCACTGAAAATAGAAATGAAATTTAAACACATGATTAACACATTTGCAGCCTGACACACTTTGAAATGCTCGTTATTTTACGAAAGAGTCCGTATGTGCACAAAATAAACCATACTTCCTAAGCGTCAGATACTAAATCGTACATATGTGTATGCACTGCATATCTGTTTGACATAAGAAAATATGACAATTACACATCAAGTTCGGTACTTCAAACTCAAAGCCGAAAGCAAAAGGTCCCAGAGGAATTCTCTGACGATCTGCATTCCCCCGTATTTGGAGGAAGTAAGCGCTGTGCCCGCACTTGTGGATACAGACTTCTAAGTAACTTTTTTTAAGTGCACTACTCCAAATTTCATTAATGTTTATGGTTGGATATTGAGGTAACTGCTAACAATAAATAGAAAACCTTACATAGGCCAAAATCCTGCTCAGCAGAGCGCCTGTGCGAAGTCCCGTTCGAAACACTCATAGCACGACATCCGAGTCTTAATAGCGGCCATACAAACAATATATTGCAATTTCTGTTGGTAGTTCTTGATTTCTATATTACCTAACGCTGAATAAAAAATAAAAAAATATAAGGTGTTTTTTGTTTTAGAAAATCGACTCCAAACTTGCTAGTTTTTCGAAATATTCGTTTTTCATTCACATGTTGCACATTATAAATTTGGCGCAAAATATTCAAACTACACTCAAAAGAATATGCTTAATTGGAGCTTTACAGTGATGTAAAGATCATAAAAATATGTTTATTAGGTCACACAGCACAGCTTGCTAAACTTCATAAAATATTGTTGCAGAGAGGTTGTTTGATCATTAAAAAAAATCATTAATGATCTTATGACCTAGACAATTAAAATAAAAAAAGCATATCTCGAGAGTGTTCCCAAAAAGTTATATTGATGTAGCACTAAAAGTAGGGAAAAGGGATGGAGTGAAATATGGCACCCCCAATAAGCTGGAAAAACATCAATTCCCTTTTGGCCGCTTCAATGATCTATAACTTGAGAACAAAAAATCCGACGAACTCGCCGTTTGCGTCTTCTTGTATTATAAGAATTGCCCGAGAACATGTATTTTTATGACAAAAATTAAAAATTCGACCCAAAATTCGTGCCTGAGTTCAAATGAAATCACCCTTATACATTTCACCGATGTTTCACACGTGGCATACCTGCCTATGGTTAGTAGGCCCGTGTAGAGGAAATCATCAAATGCCTGCTTTATATGTGTAGCCATTCACATAATAGATCGTATCTTTTTCCTGCATCATATTTAGATGAATTTCTGATAGTTCAAACTTGAAGTAATTCAAACAACATTCATGGCTTCCTGGTGTTTGAATGAATGAGAGTCTAGTCTAGTTATATAGTGGTGTTGCATTGGCATCACACGGACAGTGCTAGCAACACCTTGAAATCGTGTTGCTGATTTGTCAAGAATGCTTCCTCTACGTTGCGACATGCTGGCATGCCATAAGAATAACGTAATGGTCATGCTTGCATTAAATTAAAAGTGCATGATTTTGGAGATTTAGCTTGGTGTCGTGCGCCCTTCTTGTAGGTTCCCATTACTTGGGCGAAATGCAGACTGCATGTTGGCATTCGTGTTGAATGTGCCATTTTCTTATCGTACTGGCATAAGCTGACACTACATTTATTACATTACACTGGTATCATGTCTGGTATACATTGATTTAGATTCCTGTGGCATTACAGTCTAAGCTCGTTATAACAGACCTTGATTTTGACCAAGATTTTGGTCTGTTGTAAAAGGAGTATGTTGTATGCAGATATTAAGTTGACTCAATGGTATGCGGAGGAAAACTAACCAAACTTCACAAATCTGTATGGTATATATCCAAATGTCTGTTGTAACCAGGCCTGTTGTAATGAGCTTAGACTGCATTTCTGGCTTTACGAGATAGTTGTTCATTTGGTTTCCTTTGCTGCTGTTGCAGGTTGGAATGGGCAACGCAGATTACATGGCCATTTTCAACAACATTGTGCTTCCTGTTGCATATGAGGTAAGTTACGAGCAATCATTTTTTTTGGACACATTTGTCAGATGCTTTTTTTTTTTTTATCTGCAGTATCAACCTGAGCTGGTCATAATCTCGTCCGGTTACGATGCTGCCATTGGCTGTCCGGAGGTAAGATGTGAAGCCTGTTCACATTGCCCACTGGGGCTAGGAAATGGACTAGTAGTTGTTGCATCCCAAAGCCAGAAAAATAATGTTTCCTCCACAGGACGGCACATTGTCGAGAGTTGTGTCATATATCCAAGTAAACATTTTGGGTTATAAACCATTTGTTTCATTGTTGTGTTCACTTTTTGTTTTTACATTTTATGGATTTTCTATGAATAGTTTTTGTTTCCCTGCATCCAAGGGCTGGTATTACTGGTTGAGCCGTCAGTAAAATGTTCCGTAAACTTGTATAGTTTTGTGATGTATAGTGGGTACGCTCTTTTTCTTTTGAGAAAGCGGAACCTGTTCGCGTCTCCAGCTCGACGCTCGCCCTCCTGCGGCGGAAACGGGAAGCGCTCTAGTGAGGGTCCCCAATTCTCCTGCTCAGCGGGTGCGGCGGAACTGCTCGCGATCATGGCTCGCGAAATATCATTTCCGAATGCAAACAGCACTCTTCACTGTCCCTACGTAGTGCTGCAGGCCGGTGTGGGATTGTACCTTACTGGAGAGTTTTAGTATTGAGCATAGAATGCGCATAGAAGCAAACGCAAGCGGTGTGCATTTGCGTTAGAGTTGCGTGCCCCACGTTGTGCGTGCGCCTCATCGCCGTGTGCCGTCCAAGACCGCGATTTGGGGCTCCGATCACGCGTAGTGTGGAACACGCAAAGCTAACCCAAACAGACAGCGCTTGCGTTCGCTCGTGTACGCAATGCTAAAACTCGCTACTGTTTCACCGGCTTCCAACGCCAACGAAACGTGCTGCAGTGAGCAGACGTGCAAGCAGGTAGGCGTTCCTTCGAACTGGAAAGGCTGAGATTGGAAGAACGATGGGACGTAAAAATTAAAATAACTAAATGTTATGAAAAGATTGGTAATTAAACAAAAAAGGATTAATTTTTTTTTATTCTTTTCTTTACTTCTGGGCATTTGGTCTGGAAGGATATTGGCGGTGACTTTGGACATTTTGCCGATTGTCAAAAGTTGCGACTTTGGTAGCAAAATGTACTTTACCCACAATTAATGTAATTTTACATGAATTTCTCACATTAGCTAGTATGTTTTCATTTATTTTGAGACTTTTTATTTTCAAAATGCTGCAATTGGCACCAGTGAGGGTAATTAGCACACTTTTGATTGTCATATTTGTCTGCACGTTTAAAATTAAATCAAAAGCAACAAATTATATGAGAGCTTGAAAAATTATGTATTAAAATATCTGAATTTTAATATTATTATTATTATTACAAATCGTGGCAATGTATTCCCCCAATGAACGCCAAGATCACGAAAATAGGCCATTGAGCCATAATAGTCTTTAAAGAAAGGAATAATTTTGTTTTCTTTTTAGCATATGAAAAACTCTGACATTGTTATCAATATAGACAAACAGTCAAACACTGGATCTATTATAAAGTCCTACGCGTCACATGTTTCTATAAAACACACACACACACACACACACACTTCAGCTGTGTCTTGGATTTCGTCTTTGCGTTGTTGCAGTGAGAACATTGTTTATTAATTTATACGTTGTATAGTCATATTGTAAAAAGTGGAATTATTCTCTTAATATTGTGCTGACAATAATGTTAAATCAATTAATCATCTAAACACCCAAAACATATTAAAAGGCCCGCAGTTCATTATTTCACATGACAATTATCTGAGCGAGAACACACAAATATCAGCACTGATTTTTTCAACAACTACAACAACTACAAATATCAGCCTGGATCGAACATGTATGTCATAAAATAAAGTTTCCGCGAACAACTTCTCTAACGAAATAATTACGATGTGAGACACATCTTGACTTATGAAAGAATCCGGAATCCGAAATTAAGACCTATATTGAGAAATTAAATCCAAAATAGAGGTTAGTTTCGGTTTCGCTCCAGAATTAAAACGCGCATCCTTGCGTAAATATTACGCTAAACACCGTTCTTGTTTTCAGGGTAAAGAGGTGACCTGCGCTCATAACACTCTAGCTTCCTCGTATTACCAGAAATAATTTGTGCCGTTCAGTGAAGCCAGCACACTAGACAGGCTCAAAAGCGGCACGCATCTCCGACCCTCACTATAACCGCCATTTTGGAAAATGAGTGACGCCACCTATAGTTAGTTGGAGTCGCGAATACCAGGGGCCCATTTGTAAGCAGTGCGTTTGGGTGAAGATTGCTGCAATGTTGCTACGTATCAACATGCAAGGAAAATAGTGTTTATTTTGCACGAGGGCACACTGTTGAGAGAGGAGTCACGCTTCCTGGCAGGCTTTGTTAAAACATCTTCTTGTAGTGGAATCTCGTTAATTCAAACTCTGTTAATTCAAACTCGCAGATATAATTCGAACTAACATGCAGTTCCCGTCCTATGTGTTTCTAGGAAGGAAAGTCCCGGTAATTCAAGCTTTGCATTAGTCAAACAAAGTTTCGGTCCTCCTCGGGTTCAAATTAACGAGATTCCACGTAGTTATTTTGTTTTCTAAGTTCTGTGATGAAGAAGACATGGTAATTTGTTTCCTAAAATAAACCTTCAACTAAAGATCGTCATTCATTTGTGAGCAGCATGTTCGGGCAAAGTTTGTCAACGTTGCGAGGCATTAATGTGCCACTCTCCTTATGTGCAGGGTCACATGGAGGTGACGCCGTGCGCGTACGCGCACATGCTCAACTCTCTCATGGCTCTGGCTGGTGGAAAAGTGTGCGTTGTGCTTGAGGTAACACCTTTATTTCTGTGCATGCACAATCCTTCTCACCTGATTAACACGCAGTTTTCAGGTAGAAGCCTATGTTTTATTCCCACATAACCGCAAAACATATTTTTGCAAAAACATCTTTATACTTGTTAGCCTTTCAACGTTATGCCCGGTTGATTGACTCTAGACCCGCGAAACTTTGGAGGGGGGGGGGGGATGTTTAGATAACCACTTTGTTATCTTCATCATTGGTTAGCCGACTTGATAAGTCATCCATTATTTTGTGCAAAGATTTAGTTGGGTTTAAAAATGTTCTGCATTGATTCGACTCTCATCATCACAACGTAGGACAGTGTCAGTGAAGGAAATACATGTCGGATGGAGGTACAGCAATTACTGAGCATCAACGATGAAATGGTGCCGAGGTTGTTTGTAGTCCTCTGACATATGGTAAAAAGGCTAACATTATAGAGGTTGGCCCGCATCATTATTTTCAAAAATAGATTTTTGTCTGTTATCAATTTTTATAACCTCCTCCTCGATATTCCACCGGTTCCAATGCCAGCAATAGCACTACTATCTCATAAAACAGATTATACTGCCAAGAAATGTTTTTACGAGCATCGGGTAGAGTTTTTTATTGCTTCGGTCGCCTCTCCTACCATTCTCAAGGGACTCACGCCCCTCGATTTTGCGTCGGGTTCGCCCGACGACGTCCGTCTGATGGGGACAGCCACGTTCCCTGCGATCGAAGGACTTGCTCTTTGGATGTCATGCACTCAAACAGTTTCCCCGTTGTCGTCCCCAGTTGTTTTGCCGATCCCGCAGAGACTTAAGTCTGCCACATTCTTAAAACACCCGTAGCCGGTGTGCCGGACGCTCGAAGCAACCAAAGTAGAAGAAACGGAAACCGACGTCTCAAACTCGGTTGATCCATTCATTCAGTAAGGCGGTCACCGCTGTCGCAGGGGGGCTACTGCATCTCCTCGCTGGCAGAGGGCGTGGCCCTGACCCTGAGGACCCTTCTGGGCGACCCGTGCCCTGACCTGGGACCCCTGGGCAAGCCCTGCGACAGGTGAGCCCCCCATCTTCCCAAAACAGGTCGCCCCATTTGCTGTGCCAGCATGGCAGAGGCAGTCGTAATGCTGAATGCGATGCGGGAGTGTAGGGAAACTGTGCGCACACGTGGAGACTGGACGAGTTGGCTCGAGCGCTTGCTCCGTGCGGGGCAAGCGCTCGTACACTCCACGGACATCTTACTTCCCAGTGCCGTCTTCCGTGGTTGCGGCGTAAACGCGACTTTCTCGGAGTCTGTTGAAGCGCGAGACGGAAGACAGCACAATCTGAACACGGTGGCACCGAGCAGAGCCCTGGCGCTGGCTCGCGGCGAAAGAGAACCGAACATTTCGAACTGCTTTGACCCGTTGCGGCAAAGGAGTCTGCTTTTTCTTTTTTCTCTGCTTTTCCGTCGCTCTCTCTTGCCCTCTTTCTCTGGTGAAGCCCAGAGCACGCACGTTTATCAGAACAGAGCGCAGCCGTAAATCTGAATGCCTGACGTTTTGTCCCCACCGGGAGGAACGCGGATACACCCAAGGAACAAGTTCGGCTGCCCCCGGTATCTGATCGGCAAGGAGACGAGCGCTGCCTCGGCGTTCGGCTGGCGGTCGGCCCGTCGACTTATGTTGCTGGTGCCTAACCGGATATGGTTGGGTGCCAGTCATCCATAACATATTGTGCGTTTCAACTAAATTATATCTAGATGTAATGTGCGAGGAAGTTGGGATTAGAGCCACTAAATAACTGTTTCCCTGGCTGTCTTGCGGGCGCCGCCATTTTGGCGCCTAGTGCAGGGCGGGCACCCCTGACGGTCGTTACGATTAGGCGAAACGACCTCCGGCACCTCAGACGCGGCGTCGGGAAACTTTTGTGATGTATTTTTGCTTTGCGGCAGACCATTCCGACATTTATAAAGGACAGAAAAGCGTTTCCTTCGATTTACAATGAAGCTTTGTAAAACTTGCAACATATAGTTTAGCCTTTTCATTTTTCTTTGTTTTTCTGACTGCTTTTTTTTTTTATTGTTAAAATAGTTTTTAAAAAAAAGTTGAATGCTGCTAAAAGGTTTTTGGTCTAAAATCTCGCCAGATTTCAGTTCCCATTCGCTCGTATACTTCAGACCTGACTATGCTTATCAGAAGTGGAAGTCTATCTTACAGAAACGGGCTGGCACCTGAAGTCTGCGAGTGATTGGGACATGTGACTTTCACAGCATCACGGACACGATCCTGGACGTCATCTCAGTACAGCGCCCATACTGGAAGAGCCTCCAGTTTCAGGGAACCTTTTCCCAGCAGTCCACGGGTCTCTCACCCAGGGTATTCCACTCCACAAGGTTAGCAGCTCCATTCTTCTGGCAATTTTTTCTACCTGTTTTGTATTTCCGTGCACGCCAGACGTGCTCATTCACAAGAAAAAAACCTTCCACGGCAGGCAGATATTCCAGTAACCACAAAATCGGTCACCAAGCTTTTCGATTTCAGTTTTCGTTTGAAGATAAAATCATCGGGAACTTGTGTATTCCGATGAAGGCTTCCACCCCTTCTAATCTCTTCATTGACCCTCCCCTCTTCCGACTTCATATTGTGGGACCTTGGCTGCCTGGAAGGCCGACGATTGTTTTGCCACATGCTTTCACGGTGGTGTCGCCGGGTTTTTTTCTTAATAATCTTGCGGTTTTCTGTTGGGTTCGAGCAGGAGGGAACACCTTCCCAAGATTGAGTACCGGGGTCAGCTTGGCGTACGGCGGCCCGACGCGTTCCCGACGCGCAGCGCCTACTACGTCCACGACGCCGGCACTAAGTCTCGCCTGGAGCGGGAGATCGAGGCCCTGAGGAAGGCGACGGATCTTGGTGTGGCGCCGCACCGGACCTGCCTCGTCTTCGACCAGAAGATGGCACTCCACCGGTGCATCAACGAGCGGTGAGCCTTGCCCATTGTTTGGTTTGCCCGGTCGCATCCGAGCTCTCTCGGTTGTGTTTCTGAGACTGAGAAGAGCGTACCACTGCAGTAGGCCCGTGATAATTCAAACTCGGATTTTTCATTCTCCTGGCTAATTAGAACAAATTTAAAAAATGAAAGACGTTTACAACTCCTTCTAATCCCGAATAGGAGCCCAGCTCCTGAGGAGGAGAAGGGGAGCATACGGAGAGGAGGGTTCGAAACAAAATTGAACAAAACAAAATTGTTTGGAACAAAACGAATGTCTATTTTGTTTGGAACGCTTTTGTTCACGCACCTCGCTGCACCATGGCGCATGAACGTGACACAGATGCCCGACAACTTCACCGTGACGTGTCGCAACTAGCCGTTACTGTGACTGTACCGTGGGTTAACACGGGACTGCTAACTTAATTTTGTTTTTAGGATTCATGAGCTGTATTGACAGATCACAATAGACAACATTTTTGAGGGACGAATAAGCTTATCTCGTATACATTTCTGCAACGTTTCATGCGTGGCATGTACCTGTTTATGATCAGTAGGCACGTGTAGAGGAAATCATCAAATACCTGCTTTGTATGTGTAACCTTCCATTTAACAAATTTTAATTTTATCTCGTCATCATAGTTAGATGAATTTTCTATAATTCAAAGTTCCGATAATTCAAACAAAGTTCATGTCCTCTTGGAGTTTGAATTAAAGAGTCTACCCTAGTCTACTGCAGATTGAATGCCGACCCGCCACATCGTCTCCTGCCAGGCAGAAGACCGGTTTCCAGTTTCCTTTTCTCCACTCCCTTCTCTCCTCCTCTCCCCACAGAAAGGAGGAGGGTCTCCTCTGTCACAAAAGGGAAAGGAGGAATTGAGAGAGAGTTTCCTCCTTTCTAGCTGCTTGTCTGCCTTTGGGAAAAGCGAGACCAGCTCCTCCCGTAAAGCCCTTCACCCTTTCCGCTTTAGCAAAGCGAACACGAGAGAGGAGGAGAGTGAGGTCACCTCTTTCCCAACGTTTGCTCTGCTAAAGCTTTGCCAAAGTGGTAAGACTGGAGGGCTTTGTGGGAGGAGCCTGCTTTTCTTGACTTGCAACAGAGTGTGCAAGTTCTGCGTAGTCGTTTTGCCCCCCCCAACAACCCTGGTCGAATTTGCCGGACGTCAGCCCCACATTGTAAGATGTGGCGCCGTTCTAAAAGGAAACGAGTCTGAATCCCGCTGGTAGAGTCGGCTGACGGAATGTGCGGCGTGTTTTGAGCGGCGCCGGACATCTTTTTGTGAGCTTTTCCTGAGCTCGGGAGTCGAGCAGAATTCTGCTAAATTTAGCAAAATATAAAACAATTATTTTTAGTTTGATGTGTGCGCAAACGGCACTTGGCCTAAAGGCCCGTTGCACACTTTCAATTGGCTACGACGGACTCAAATAAGAACGGTCTTTAAGCCTCTTGCGCTGGCTCACGACCAGTTGTGCAGCATATGCAGCCACTTGTAAGCCATCTCGAGAGGCTTAAAAACCAGTCTTGTCTCAGTCGGTCGGACTCAACCGTGGGCGGGTAAACAAGCCTTAAAATGTGGTACACTAGCTGTCATAGGAATAGAGAAAAAAAGAATGTGTACAAATCAGAAAAAAAAAAGACAAGCAAGATCATAATCATGCACACACTAGTGGCTTAACTGCTCTTCGAAAAGTGTTCATGTCACCAAAAATATCCACCACAGATTGGTCTAGCTTGTTATGTTGGAGGTGAACACATGTAATTGGCGACGTACAGGACAGAACCAATTAGGTAAAAAGGGTGTTGAGAGCGACTGGGCCGAAAGGAGGCATGAAAACAAACAGCGCCTAAGAGCAATGATGATTTGACGGCTGCGTTGACAACCTTATGTAAAAACGATAAATCATCTAAACAAAAAACATAATCCCAGTTTCTGAATGAATCTGTCATAGTTGTACTAGTAGCACTTGCCCGCAAAGTATCTGTCGCAGATAAGTCTTGTAAACCGTCTTTGAACACGTTCAATAGAGGATGCGTGACAATTCAGGTTACCCGCTGAACTTAGTGGTGGAACGCTTCGCGTTCAATTTAGTAGGGCATAAGTCCGCTCAATTCAGACTGTCACACTTTTCCATAACACTTTTGGGGGATCTTTTTTTTTTTTCATCTCAAGTTCTTTATTCATTTTGTGTAATATTGAGCCAATATTTTATTTACAGTCATGGACAGTAGAAAGCTGAACAATGTGCTTTACTTCTTGCTTTGGCGTGACTAGACAGCAGTATCTAAGTTGCACATATATGGATGTTGAGGAGGCATAAAAATGACCCCTGAGATGGACGGACGTGTGTCTCATAGCCATCAGATGACAGTATGAACGAGCGAGGTGCACTCAGCAGTCCAAAGTCGCTTTATTCGACATTGGAGCAACATCGCTGACATTGGAGCAACATCGTCGCAGTGTTGTCTCCCTTTTGGGCGACACTGACATTCCTTACGACCTTCCTACACTAATGACGCCCAGTATAACTGTTTAGACGCAAGTCGGGCGTTCGAGGAAAAAAAGGCCGGTGTCGGTATCTCGCAGACCCGACGTTTCGTGCGTATTCTTAGCGTATTCTCACTTTGCGCTTTTCAGGGGTCATCCCGAAAAGCCCGAGCGCATTCTGAACATCTGGAAGATTTTGGGAAAGCGCGGCCTCATCGACAAGTGCCTGCTCTTGGAGGTGGGCAGTTTTTATTTTCTCTAATTTTATCCTCAATCTGCGGATAAATTCAGTTATTGAACGCATCATAACCAGATACTGTAAAACCCTCAATGTTCGCGAGCCCTTAATTTTCGCGAATATCGCGAATTGAAAAATTCGCAAAATTTAAGGGCACGCGAAAATTTCGGTCCTTAAGAGTTTCAATGCAGGCGTATGGAACTCGCGAAATTTAATGGCCGCGATTATGTCCTCTGTGACCGATTCGCGAAATATAGGGGCAGCGAAAATAAAGGGTTTTACAGTATTAGGTGAATTCAGTAAGAAAGAATTATGAACCAACTACAGTATAACCTCGTTACGAGAGATCTGGTTACAGCAGACATTCGGTCATAACAAAACCGGCTCGTGAAGTTTGATTGGTCCTCCTATCCTTTTAGGGGGTTTGGGAACTGGTTCACCATGCCATTATTAGCGGACTCTTCAACGGCAGTCAATATTTCGGACGTTACGCGGCTTCAGTTCGATGGCGGCGGCACCCATTTTCGCGAACTGCTGCCATCGCGCTCTGCACCCAGCAAGCCTCGTTCGACCCATAGCACACAGTGATGACGATCGTTAGTACAGCCGAATAAAAAATCACTACCTTTTGAAGTTCAGAAGTTTCAATGAACCAGCTCTTTTCTAATATCCATTCACGTTTCGTCAGTCCCACCGATTAGAACAGACTCCAGTCGTAATCCCCCGTGAAAAGTCTGTAGTAAGGGTATCTGCATTCTGCGTGCTCCTCATACAACGGGCCAAAATCTTCGTCAGCTTTCAAACTCTAGAACGACGAGTTTATGCTGTATACCCCGTTTTTCCTTGCGGTGGACAACAGGGGAATCTTCGAGTCGTAGCCAATCCAATGCTGCGTGAGTGTCACGTGATTCATTGTCACGTGATAAATTCGCAGTGCTGGACCGGCTGGGATGGCTCGTAGCCTGTGCCAAGGTCCTTCGTAAGGTGAAGCGGAGTATATCTGCTCTGAAACTTCGAGATAAATAAAAAAGTGCACAATCATATTTTGGTAAACCTGGTCACGTGGTTACTAACTTGCTGTAACCTAGAGATAATAGGAACTTTAAATGCCTAATGTCAGTCATTCTTTTCATTTCTCTCTTTTTGTAAAGAAGAATCGCTGTGAATTATTCGCATTCATGCTTACGTTTTCCTTGCTGCAGAAGCCGTGGATTGAAAAAAAAAAATGGCTCGGAATAGCTTGCGTCGTTTGGTTCGTTTTCCCTTTCGCCTTAGTTACTTTTGTAATGTAATTATAATAAGAGTGACTGCGTCCATTCCCCCCCCCGGCTAGTTTGGGCTGGTAAAGAACGCTGTCCAAGTTGACTCGAGTTGTTGATACCATTGTTTACTCAGTGTCTGCTTGTCTTCTTTGCTTTCTAGTTTTATCTAATTTCTTCTCATGTGAAAGGGAATAAATATTGTGCTAAAGCATTTGGGATTATTTTTCGTGTAACAAAATCGTCGACAGTATTAAAAAGGAAATTTTGACGTTTGTGTGCAGGCAGCACACAAACGTTGGTCTGCCTCCGAACTACGGGAACATTAGTTTATGCTATAGACGAGGAATCGAGCCAGTGCAGTACCACTGTCAGCCTGGTACCTTTGACGTGCGTCACGCAGTAGTGATAAATGACTGCATACCGTTGTGATGCTCATTCATATCGAAGCAGGCAGAAGTAGGGTTTGTCACACGAAGGCAAACGAAAAGCCATAACGCGTCGTAGTCGAAAGCGACGCGAGTAAAAATTCCGACTCGCACTTTCAGTCAAGGCCGGCCACGATCGAGGAACTCCTGCTGGTCCATGAGTGAGTTGTCTGGTCTATAATCACTTCTTGGGCACAATAGTGGCCGACGCGTCCGACGAGTTGTTCGCGTCTTTGCCCCGGATCCTTGCAGCAAGGCCTACGTCGAAAAGATGCGAAACTCCCAGGAGCTGAACAAACCAGACCTCATCAAGCTGCAATACACCTTCTCCTCTGTCTATCTTTGTGCTGTAAGTGTATTTGCTTCTTTTTTTATTTCTTTGCCACAAAGGGTTACGAGACAGCTTTTTTCCACGTAACGAGCGTTTCTCCCCAAAAGTTATGTGGCTGCATTTTCTGGAGCCTTCTCGACCTAATTTCTATTGGCAGACATTCGCGTAAAGGTGCTAAAATTGGCCAAAAAGCTGCAACGGTGTGCGGATAGTTTAGAATGTGTAGAACAGGGGCATATCTAGCCTCATCAGCATTGTCGCTCTCTGTTCCACCTGGCATTTTTATGTATGCCATGCCAACCTTGCCTTGCCACTATGTATATGCGCCGAAAGTCTGAAAACCAATGTACGTCCAGCAATTCGGTAAATAGCTCGTTTTGGCGTGAAATGCGTGATAAGTGCCACGTTTTCCACTGTGTGAGTTGCGTTTTCTTTTTAAATTTTCGTCGATGCATTTTATTTATCAATTTGACTTATACCCTAGTTACATGAGCGCTCTCAACTATCATTAAGCCAACGATCATTGGCATCTCCCAACTCTCATTAAGTTCAACTAAGTTGTCCGTTGTTACACGGTACATAGGCCTAACAACCCCAGTTGAGATGTGCACCTCGGAACTTAGTTGAAACCGAAGCGAAACTAAAACTAATGTCACATTACCTTTTTATTAAAAAGTGACGCAAATGAATTAGTACTGTCGAAACCGGTTATAACGAAGGCAACGGGAATCGGAAATCACTTCGCTATATCCGCTATTTCGTTATAACAGACTTCGGTTATGACGAAGTGCCAAAGGGAATGGGAAATCGTGATCGCTTCGCTGTAGCCGCCATTTCGTTATAACCGGTCTCGACAGTATATGCACACTTTTCATTCATTATGAATGTTTGAAACAAAGCAAAACTAACTTCTTTTTTGTTTTTGGAGTAAAGAAAGAACGATCAGAACATTTCACACGAACTGCTTATAGCGGGGTGTGACTTATAAACTGGAAAGTGCGGTTATTTCTGTGTTCGATTAAATTAGCTCAGCAATAAAATAAATTGCCCGGAAATTAATTACCGGCGCTTGTTTGGCCTTCATCGCCGGATACCCAGGACACCTTCCAGTCTGCCCTGCTGGCTGCAGGTTCCCTCCTTCAGGTTGTGGATGCCGTCTGCTCTCGGAAGGTAAATCTGACTTTTTATTTTTTTATTATTCCGACGTGTACCCCAATATGGGGCTTTTTCGGCAGGGTATGTTGCCACATGAGGAGCATATTCATTTTATTCGCGTACATTTGGGCTTGAATTTAGAAAGCTAAGCTTTGGTGTTCTGGTTTTTGCAACATGCCCCTGACACTCTGTGGGCCGCGCTTGAATTTGTCTGACTCTAACATTGTGCCTTAGAAGCTTCCACCAACTCTTGGAATGTCGCTGATCGCAAGCAGAATCGACCATCTTTTTTCCGTCCAAATTTGGGTTTGTAACACGGCGAGAAAGTTCTACAACTGTTTTCTTTTTCTAACCAGTGAGAGAATGGTCTGTGTCATCCTACTTAGCTAGGGTGACACATTCTAAATATTCCTCAGAATCTCATAAACTTGAAGTTTATGAGATGGTGGTGTTTCTAGCCATATAGAAGAAGGGCATACAAAGTTTCAGTCTGTGAACCAATTTTATGAGGTACTATACCCCCAGAATAAAGCAAACCATAGCTTGGCATGGAATCTGCTCAATAAATATATCATTAAGGAATGGTGTTGATAACCACATCTTTCTGGTGGAAGGCATAGAGGAATACCTGTTGCCAGTTACCGTACTATGAAAATAAATTCCACAAAATATAAATTTTCACAAAAACTTTTTTTAAAATGAAAACAAAAAAAGTTGTTTTTTCACATTTACCTAGCTTTTACATATTACAATTTTTCATAAAAAAGGAACATGAAAATGCAAAGTCTTAAGTTCATGGTAACTGGCTCTATAAAATTTCGGTGCATAAGCAGCAATAAAGTTTTTCGAAATCACCATTTTTTCAGAAATTTTTCTTTTTTTTTTTTGGGTAGTGTCCTCCCTCCTCAAGGAGAGATGTGACGGAACTTGAAAATTATCTGTTGATTGTTTGTAAGGTTTCTAAGCTGGCAGTGCAGTGCAAGCCGTGTGCATGCTTGTCGGACCGGTCGTACGAACATCTATCTCTTGTCACATGATCACATTCCTGCCCCTACTCGCTCGCAGAGAGCAGGGTCAGGCGACAACGGAGAGCCGTTACTCTGTCTGACAACCGTGTAGCTCCCGCCGCATTGTCAGCTCGGGAATTAAGGGAGTATAGTCTCATTGCATCTTAAAGGCTATAAGCTAGTAGAGCATTTTGCTGTACAGAGGCTATCTGTCTGTGACTTTTGAAGTCCAGTAAGGAATGACAGAACGCCGAACCCCAGCTGTCACAAACCACCGATCGAAGATTTTTGAGTCCATCGCAAGTGCGTTGCACCGCAATCACACGCCTCCTTCGGATGTAATTTTTGTAGGGGAAAAATGCAGTCACAAGTCACGCTATAACACAGTGTGTGTTTGAGGGCTGGGATCCCCAAGAAAATTTGTGACAGGACGCCACAGACATTGTCACAAAACGTGTAACACGTACATCGGAGGACAATCCAAACAACAGAGCAGTAAACTGAGTAGAACGAAGTTCGAAACTAATCCCCGAAGGGGATCGAACCCACGACCCCACGATTGCGAGCTCGACATTGTACCCCTCTGCCGGTTGGCGGATGGACACAAAGCTAGTTGGCATTTGCGGTCGGCGTCCGGCGTTCGCATTCAATCGGTTTATGGGAAAAAAACAACAAATTCAAGACTTGCCCACCATCGCGTAAAAGAGGACAGAGTTTGGAATGAGATAACACGCTACTATAACCAAAGAAAAAGATAAAAACTGCAATGCCCACCACAAACACCGAAGAATCCCGCAGAAATGGATTTTGCGTACACCGACTTCATTCCTAGGATCGAGATAAATCGTGCATTTCGTTAAATTACCGAAGTGCCAAAGAGCCCGCGTGCGTGTAGTTTTACGCACTGCGCATGCCGGAGCCTGCAACTGCAAACGTTCCAAAGCAGACAAACCCCCGAAAGAAATGTCGCTTTGCACAAGCATTCGTCGCGCCTGATTAAATTTTTTCTATTTTTTTTGTACGACTATTGACGTTAGGTTTTTTGGCAACGCTCGCAGTGTCGGAACGGCGTGGCCGTGGTTCGTCCCCCGGGGCATCACGCGGAGCGCGACATGGCCAGTGGCTTTTGCATCTTCAGCAATGTCGCCATCGCCGCCGCTTACGCCCTCGAAAGACACGGGCTGCAACGGTGAGACTTCTTCTTTCCTGCGGCGTTTCTCGTCCCGCTGAGAGCCGGCAGAACGCACGATCGCCGGATTAGGGATTTCGAAACGGAAGCCGCCGGCGTAAAAATCGGATCGCCCTCCTTTGCTGTGGCATGGTTCAAAAGAAGCTATTTTGTCTGCTGCTGCAGTTATTTGCTACTTGTGAATCTGTGTTGAGTCTTCGGTAAGTGAAATTTAAAGTGAAGCTGAAGAGGTTCTTGAAAGGAAATGTGTTAGAGGTGAATTCTAGAGTACTTTTATCCTGTGAATCTGAATGTCACGTTCGTTTTCCTCAAAGATGTAACTAAACGCAAGAAAACACAAAAAACCTCCGACCAGTCGTTTGTTAGACAAGGATCTTTAGACCACCAAGAGCATGTCGCTCGTGTGGGCAGCGCGTAGGATTGCAAGCCTGCTAGGTGTATTCCCGCGCACCGACACGAGTCGTGATGCTATTTTCTGACCTTTTTGAAAATAGCAAGAGTGCACGGGCATAGCTTTGAAAGGCACTGAAGATGGGTGGAGTTTCCGAAACCTCCTAATAGTATGACGTCACGCTCTGGGAAGGAGGGGCTTAAGCAGTACTTTGGAAATTATTTTCTGCAGCCTCTTTGCACCAAATTGAAAAACAGCCTCGACATTCGTGATGCTGGAGGCCAAATTAAGACATTGTTTTTACTCAGATACAGAATTACTTCAGTTTTCCTTCAAGATTCTCTTCACCATAGAATAACATGGTGCTTAAAACAAAACAAAAAACAAAACTGTTTTTTTTTTTTTGTGCAATGGAATGGAGGAAGAAAGCCCGATTTTCTTGCCACACCTTATGGATGGAAGGCATTTATTCCGAGCGCCGGTTAGCGAAAGCAATGAAAGTTGTTTCGTGATCTTTTTGGTATGGAGTATAGCAAGGTTGATTTACGGAATGACGTACCTTTACCTCGCCCGTTAGTACTTTTACCGCGTCCGCATTGGTACTTTTACTGTGTCCACGGCTCAAAACTCGACGGATTTGCCAGTTCGTTAATTCGTGCAACGAGAAGACAAGCTGGCCGGCCAAACGACGCTAACCTGCGACTGCGTTCTTGCCTTTTACGAGCTGTCCCAGTCTCGACACGAGCGCGTCTGCGTCCCCATCGTCCCGGGTAAGGAGGAGGACGCCCTTCTTTGCTCTCGCAGGATTCTCGTGCTGGACTGGGACGTGCACCACGGCAACGGAACGCAGCACGCGTTCTACGGCGACCCGAGGTAAGGTCCTTTCGTTGCGTCGTCGTTTTGCGCTGTTCCGAAGTTCGACAAAGGGGGGGGGGAGACTTCCTTTTCATGTACCCAGGTAGCGCAACTCTTTTGGACCAAAAGTTTGTTTTTATCTGGGAATTTAGGGCCATATAAAGCCAGGTGAAGCCAAGGTAGACCCAAACTTGACCCAAACTTGTCCTTCTTTGGCCCGAGTTGAGGTAGGTATCTTGGCCCTAATTTGCCAAGCAAGTGCCAGAGTTAGGCTTTACTGCCGGTAGTTTGACTTTCATCCAGCATCTTTGGGCCTAAATTGCCAAAGAAGTGCCAGCGTTAGACTTCACTTCTGGTTGTTTGGTTTTCGCATGGCAATTTTGGGCCCACGTCGCCAAACAAATGCAGGATTTAGGCTTCGCCGCTGCTTCTTCGGTTCATACCTTTGGCTCAAGTCTGGCACTTGGGCAGTCATGGGACAAGCCAGAGGAACACCATAGAAACACCAAAGAAGAGTACCCTGTCACTAACTAGCGTCCTGGAGCGAAACCATGTTAGGCCCGAGTAGGACGCCTAGGACTGCCAAACTCGCGCCAAGTTTGGCATTTCTCTATCATGAGAAACGCCCAAGTTGGGCGTTTCTCTGGGACAACCGCATGTTAAACCTAACGAGTCCCTAAAGTTTGCACAAAAGGGACTTTTTCCCTCTATTGCTGTATTCAAAGAAATCAACACTAGAACAACGTTCAGCCCCCCTCAAGATTTTTTGCAGGTTTTTGATAAGGCTTTTAAATAGCTTTTTTGGAACCTGATTTTCCGTCTCATTTTAGGGGGGCACTAAAGTGGTTTTTGAGATTGTCTTTTTTTATGGTGCAAACTCAATACTGGAAAAAAAAAAATTACAATAAGTCATATCCTTTTTTTTTTCTGTTGTAAATGCGACCAAACATACCGTTGTTTCCCCTTTCCTGAAACATACCTAAAAAAAGCGGCATGTCACGATGCTCGCCTTATTGATAAGGAAGAAGGCCACATACTATTGCAATTTCTGGTTTTTCTAAGATGCTTAGGGTGCATAGACCGAGATTACGTCACGAAAAGACCCATCTCAAAATTCACTTTAGCAGATGGTGTACGGCGTCATACCAGTCATCTTTTAGTCCCCTTCAAACATGAAGCTACTCGATTTCGACCGAAAGAATTTCTCGCCGTTCATATTACAATATAACCTCGTTACAACAAGGTCTGCTTACGGCAGACTTTCGGTTATCGCATACCGATTTGTGTTGTTTAGTTTGTTTCTCCATCTATGCCATTGAGCCAGTTTTGTTCATAACAGATTTCATTATAACATACATTTGGACATAATGAACTACCTATATTGGAACTTCGTAAATAGTTTATCATTTCATTATGGTAGCAGACGCTTCAATGGCGGCTATCCTTTCGGACGTTGCGTGGCTTCGGTTTGGTGGCAGCAACATCCATTTTTGCAAACTGTTGCCTTCACGCTCGGTGCCCTGCGATTCCCGTACGACCCCAAGCGCACAGAGATTACAATCATTAGTACAGCTCGGTAAAAAAATTCGCTGCCTTTCAAAGTTCACAAGTTTCGATAAACCAGTTCTTTTCTAATATTTATTCACGTTTCGTCAGTCACACCGACTAAAACAGACTACAGTTGTAATCCACATCAACGTCCATTGTAAGAGTATCTGCGTTCTGAAAAAAAATTGACCGCATCTCCACGTGTTGAATGATGTTGATTAGGGCGAAGCTCTGGTGGTGCTTGTCTGCGTAGACGCTGAGCCGCAGCATGCGGAGCCTTTTGTTCGTTTTCATCCATGTCAGAAAGGGAATGTGTGGTATGGAACGTGGTTATATACGCATTTGAGCATTTGACCGCAGCGCCCTCTCGTCTAAACGTTGAGCCAATGCATGCAAAGTTTAACGCGATTATATACGCATTTGACCGCAGCGCCCTCTCCTGTATAGGCGTTGAGCGGCCACATGCAACGTTTCATCCATGACATCCCCAACTCTTGAGTTACTACCACATCTCAGAGCCCCCTACTCGTCCCGCAGTCATGGCCGAGTGGTTAAGGCGATGGACTAGAAATCTATTGGGGTCTCCCCGCACAGGTTCAAATCCTGTCGACTGCGCAAACATATTTTTCATAATTTTTTTTTTCTTGCCCTACACGAGCACGCGAGCTCACGAGCAGGAGCACAAGCACCGGACCCCGGACGGATGGACGGACGGACATGGCTAGCCCCTAAGGAGCTTCGCCCCTAAAAATTGAGTGAAAATAAGGAGTGGGCTAACTTTCGGTTGAAAAAAATGCAATTTCTAGATCATGTGTCTCTGCCAAACTCGTTATTGTGGCAAGGCCTGGCAGTGAAGTAAAGAAGACTGTACTTCCCAGTCAGCAGTGTTGGATTCTATCCCGCCCTAGCTAACTAGATGCATTTACGCCAAGGTCATCATTGATCCAAACACTACAATTACCAGGAATGGGCTATCTTTTGGTGTTTAAGAAAAAAAATTGCAAATCAAGCCAGAAATAGGGGGTGGGTTACCTTTAAGGAGGGGGGGGGGGGTTCATCTCTTGGAATTTTACGGTACTCTTTTTACAACAGACCGAAATCTTAGTCACTATCAAGGTCTGTTGCAACGAGTTTATACTGGAAACGGCGAGTCACAAAGCGGTGGTTGTCTTTCACCCGATCCAGGGTGCTGTACATGTCGATCCACCGGCACGATCACGGGATGTTCTTTCCCTGTTCCTCCGACGCTGACTACTGCGCCGTCGGCGAAGGGGACGGGAGGGGCTTCAACGTCAACGTTGCCTGGAACTCGGTAGGGAAATGTCTTCGGCAGGTCTCTGTCGTCCTCCTTCAGATCCTCTGCGTAAAGTTTTAAGATTCGGGGCATCGTGTTTCAGGACGGCTTGACAGACGGCGACTACTTTGCGGCATTCTTCCAAGTGATACTTCCCATCGCCTACATGGTGAGCTTTTCCACGAAGCTCGAGTGGCCGATAGATTGATTGATTGATTGATATATTGATTGCAGTGTGGGCTGGCCGATTAGTTAATTTATTTATTGGTTGATCAGCTAAATGATTTACTTTGGTGTTCGGCGTTTTGGCTGACTTCCGGTGGCTGCCCGATTGATCTGTTGGCTAGTTCAGTGGTTCTCAAATGGGGGTCCGCGAAGGCATTCTAGGGGTCCGCGAAGCCCTGCTTCATCAGTCAAGCTTGGCAATAAAGGTCTTTTTTCAGATCGAGAAAAAGCATTCCAATTTTCGGGTAGGTTTTCTCGTGTGTACCTATGTCAATGAGAGAAGTCTACTTTAAACTAGCCCTTAGTTATATCTAGGGTTCTGCGTTTTCGGTTTCTATTTGTCCAAAATTCGGCGTACTTTTTTCGGTGTTTATTTTAAAATTCAACTTTCGGTTTTTTTCGGCGTATATTTATGCCCTCAAAAGTTTATCGGCTTTTTTCGGTGAATATAAAATAAACACCAACGGACACCGGATCAGACGATCCTTGTAGCTATGATATTTGGGATCACTCAAAGGATAACGGCACATATACATTGAAAAATAAATGGACATTTTGTTTGGCAAATGTGTGCAAGTGTAGAAGAATCAGGGAAAAAACACAGAAGTACAAACAAGTCGGATATAATGCCTGTGCCCAAAACCATGGAACTTTAAATTCTGTATATCAGGATTACGTGATCTTATTATAGTACACACACATGCACTTTACCAGGTTCTCCTCGTTGATCCACACTTTTTCTTTCCTGTTCAAATGACCCTGAGCGTCGAGAATGCCCTCTCAACGCTAACACTGGACACTGGCAGTCTGAGGAGATGAAGCACTGCCTGAGCCAAAATCGGCAAATCAACCAATTGTGACCGCTAAAAGAGACACGGTGCGACGTTTTGAAGCACAACACAACATGCAGAGCTTGCATCAAGTCAGTCTTCCTTACAACGAGTTTGAAAACACGCTCGTACATAGCGAAGTCATGGGGAATTTCGGACTTCACGTTCCGATCGATGCTGCGCACATTAAACCAAAACGTCATGACGGCGTCCGTGTATCCCATACATTCGGACACGTTTCGATAGACACTGTCGTTCCACTTTTTCGCCACGGCTCTGCGCTACGACTGGAAGGTTAAGGTGAACTTTTCCGTTTAAAACTGAATTTTAGAGAACTTTTATCGGTTTAAATCGAAAATGCCGAATCTAAAAACTGACCTTTTTCGGTTAAAACCGAATTTCCGAAAATGAATTCGGCGTACTCTTATCGGTTTAAACCGAAAACTCCGAACCCTAGTTATATCTATTTATTAAATAATAATCGTAATTAACCTATACCTGTACCTTCCTCTCACCACAAACGGGGTCCTCCATCATCTTCGCCGATCCTCAAGGGGTCCGCGAAACATCATTGATTGAGAACCAGTGGGCTTATTGTTTGACCGATTGATCGGCCGATTGTTTATTTTGGTTTTTGGGAAAGTTGAGCTACTGATTGATTGATTGATGCATCTGTTAACTGATTATATGGTTGATTCCTTCAAAAATAAAAGTGCCAGAGGACGGTACAAAAAAAAACAAGTGAAAGCCATTTACAACTCTTTGTAACGCCGAATTGGAGCACAGCTCTTGAGTCTTGAGGAGGAGGAGGGAAGGGTACTGAGGGTAGGGTATAGCCCTCCTCCTCCTCCCCTCAATCTTCAATCTGCTCCGGGGGGGGGGGTGTCACGTGACCTCAAGGAGGGGGGCTCACGCGGTGCATTGTGGGACATTTCCCATAATGCACCGTGCGGCTATGCCGACAGCGACGCCGCTCAAGCCGGAAACGGGCACCTAAGAGCTGCGCTCTAAAAAGGAGACAAACAAAGAGTTGCTATTATTTTTTATGTAATGTACCAGTTGGCCCATCTTTCCATGCTACTGGTTGATTGGCTGATTGATTGATTTCAGTATTCGCCCGAGCTCGTGCTGGTGTCATGTGGATTCGACAGCTGTGTTGGCGACTGCCTGGTGAGACCTCCACGCATCCTTATCGACTTCAGTTCTGCTTTTTGTGGTTTGCTTTGGCTTGCAAATTGGCTCAGAAATTATGATTCGCTGAAGGGGTAGTGCCCTCGCTAGAGCATATGCACGTAACTGATACTAGTCGTCTTGGTTTGCGAGCAAATGTTCTCACGTTGAGGATTCGTGCTGACTCATCAAGGTCTGCCCAGCAAGCAAATGCACAAGGTAGTAGCCTTGAAAAGAGTGCCTGTTGAGGTTGTTTTGTAGTAGTAGAAGTCCACCCCAAGACAAGGTTTAAGAGATACAGCTCGCATTATTTTTTTGGAAACAGGCCCCATGTGTTTAGTGCTTTTTGTCCTTCTGGAATCACTTGATCAGGTTGCCACCCTAAAGAATCTAGGTTCGGAAACTTCTTTAGTGTGTCTGCAAAGGGAAGGAAGTGTCACGTTCTGTTCCTGTCCCTGCCCTTTCACCAATGCCAGTTGGTGATGACCTTCAGGTGTGGCTGTGTGGGGTCTCAGTCGTCTTCAAATGTGGTGAAGGTGATTTCGAATGACACAGAGACACGAAAGCAGACTTTCTTGAACGATTGCAATCACATCCACGGCCTTGATTCTTGGTGTATCCGAGCATTAGAACACTTAATCAATGCTAAACAGTGCGTCTAACTAATAATCGTAATGCGTGCACTTTCGAAGCAAACTGTGATGCTGTCCACCATGCAGAACCTTCAAAGAATTTTCTCTGCGTCCTCCGAGGCAGCTGTTGGTATTTACGCGACGTCTCAATGAACATCCTTAACAAACGACAGTGATCGAGTACTAAACATTTTCTGCACTAAGCAGCCAACCACCTCCCACAGCAATTTGTCCCGGTTGAGGCTACAGCGAGATAACATGGCCAATCGTGAATTGTCGTAGCAAGCAGTGGTTTAGCACGCCTGAACGACCATGAACTTCCCCTGGGTGCCAGTCTGTTGAGTAAGAGTGTGCTTGTTGAGGAGGCTTTGTCGTCGAGCATGGCACACCGAGTACGTATTGCGATGCAGGGAAATTGCCGAGTCACTGCCGAGGCCTACGGACATTTCACTCACCTGCTCACCTCACTGGCTCAGGGGAGAGTGATCCTCGCTTTGGAGGTGAGTTTCGCCTCTTTGTGATTTATCAGCCCTGTCCGGAGAAGAACCTACATCAGCATTTCTAGTTCGTCATGTAGCGGTTTCTGTCTCAACATCAGCAATGTCGCATCTCAGCGTTCACTAATGCGCACAACTGACTTTCTGCGTATCACATTAGTTATCTGCTGTTTGAGATAAAATTTTAAAAAAGATGTGGAGTGAATTGATGCTGCTACCTTTATCGTATCCATATTTCTTGTCCGACCTTTACTACATGGAGTTTTTTTTTTTAGGAGTATATAAATGACGAAGAGCTTATTGGCGAACTCCTTCAAGTGGCAGTTGGTCGTATTGTCACATGTATTACCTCGTATACGTTGTTTGTTTTCGAATTTTCCCGCAGGGAGGCTACAATCTTTCCAAAATCCCATCAGCCATGAGCCACTGCGTGGGTGCCTTGCTTGGGGAGAAACCTCCCCCCCTGCGTCAAAACTTGGCCCCTTCTGCCAGGTGACTGAACTCCTTTGTGTGCGTCAGTAGTGACCGCATGACTTTCACTTTTTGTGCACTTGACCCGTACGCAGTCGCGGCACTTCCAGTGGCATGCCGCGTCAAAGGGAAGCTGAAGAGGTTCTTGAAAAGAATGAGTTAGAGGTGAATTCTAGAGTTAGTTTTCTCTGAAGATTTATCTAAACGCAAAAAGACACGTAGAACCCTTGACCAGTCGTTACATCACAAAAGGATCTTTCGGCCGCCAAGCGTGTGTCGCTCGTGTGGGCAGCGCGTGAAATTGCAAGCTTGTCAGGTATATTTTCCCGCATTGACACCAGTTGTGACGTCTTTTTCTGACCTTTTTGAAAATAGCAAAAGTGTGCGTGCATAGCTTTGATGGGCTCTGAAGATGCGTGAGAGCGGGGATTCCAAAACTCTTTTTATGACGTTATGCTCCGGGAAGGAGGAGCGTCAGTGGGACTTTGAAAACAATTTTTTGCAGCCTCCGTACACCAAATTGAAAAATAATCTCGATATTCGTGATCCTGGAGGCCAAATGAAGACGATTTAAGCGTTTTTCCTCTAATACAAATCCGCTTCAACTTCCCTTTAAGGGCAGACCCTGGTCTCGAAAAAAGTAAACTTAAAAGAAAAAGTAATTTTTTAAAACACTCTTTTTGTTTACAAGTTACAAACAACATGCACCGAAGTACTCCACTCAGGAAGTGTTCATTTATATAGTTACCTACATCGATTAAAATTTTCATATCCAGGCTATTTGTAAGCATGTTTTTGGAAATCTTTTCCCATTTTCTTGGAATTCATTTTTTCGTCACAACACAAAGTTTTGACCACGGTATCCTTGGATCTAGAACTTGGACCTGAGTATTAGGGGTGTGTGAATATTCGAATACTTCGTGAATAATGCTCGCTATTTGATTCGATTTGTTTCGCACTTTCGCTGTTCAAAGTATTCGAGTTTTTCGAATAGTTCGAAAACTACCAATAATGTGGAACTCGCTGATTAGTGTCAACTCGTAATCGAGTTCCCTGTTTTGTTTTTAAACTTTGCAGTACGGTTTTGAGTTTGGCAAACCCAAAAAGCCAACCTAAGTTCCTTTTTTTTAGAGCGCAGCTCTTAGGCGCCCGTTTCCGGCTTGAGCGGCGTCGGCGTCGGCGTAACCGCGCGGTGCATTATGGGAAATGTCCCATAATGCACCGCGCGAGCCCCCCCCCCCCCCCCCCCCCCCCCCCCCCTCCCCCGAGGAGATTGAAGAATGAGGGGAGGAGGAGGAGGAGGGGGTATACCCTCCCCTGAGTACCCTTCCCTCCTCCTCCTCAAGAGTTGCGCTCCAATTCGGCGTTACAGGGAGTTGTAAACGGCTTTCACTTTTTTTTTGTATCAAGCACTGGAAAATTATTTGAATGCGGTAGCGCGATTTCTCCTTTGCTTGCCTTGATGTCTGGATTGCGGAGTTGGCGAAGTGGTCATGGTGCAGACGCTGCGATAGATTTGATGAAAGACTATGATTTCGAACGGCAGATGCATCGTTGTGAGCAGAAACGCGACGGACCATATTCACTAGCCAAGGTACCATGGACTCGGATATGGATTTATGGCTGACCTCGGCTACCGGCGATATCTGGCTCGTGTTATTTTCTGCTTGATTTTCTGGTTCGTCAGTCTCTGCTATTTATTTCTACCCATTTTCAGTCATTTAAGTGGGACTTGCTTCCTCCGCCCAAAAAAAACCCAACAACAACGTATTCTTAATTTATTGCTTCTTTGTGGCACCCTCTATCGGCAGAACTATTGCACACGTGAAGAGATGGCGCAAAGTCAGTGCGGCTGTGCGGCACGATCGCACAATCTCCAACTCTTCTGTGGCTTGCCGACCCGCCTCCGCTTGTGTACTTTCGTTTACGTTCACGTAGCTGCTTTCACCCGCGTAAAAAGATTTTGCACAAAGCCGGAGCAGCTGCACGATGCAATCTTCCACTTTGTATTGTGGCTTGCCGACCCGCCTCCGCTTGTGTACTTTCGTTTACGTTCACGTAGCTGCTTTCACCCGCGTAAAAAGATTTTGCACAAAGCCGGAGCAGCTGCACGATGCAATCTTCCACTTTGTATTGTGGCTTGCCGACCTGCCACCGCTTGTGGCAGGTCGGCAAGCCATTGGCCGAAAGCCCAGCTGGCTTTCGGCCAATGGCGCCTCCTCATTTGTCTCCTATACTTCCCAACGAATGGCCAAACTCTCTACATATACGGCTCTGCCCGCCGCGATAAACACTTGGAAAAGTAGCAGTATCGTAATCGCGTGCTTGGAGGAATAGCATACATTCAAAGCGGGATGGTGCACCCGTGCCGACTGTATTTGAAAATAAATGGAAACTTTGTGAATCTGTATATCTACATTGTAGTAAAAATTTCAAAATTAAACTGTTGAGCAAGAGCACACTATGTTAGGCAGAGAGGCCCTAACAAGCTGCGTTCATCATGCGCGATTCATTCTTTTTAACTCGAGATTAAATAATGAATATTTTATAGAGCAAGATTTGTAAATTCACTCAATTGGGTATAGTCGGCCATCTTTATAGGATGCATTTTATGTCAAATCCGTCATTTACTTGCCATCCCAAGACACCAGACCTTCTGAGGTCGCAGTTCATAAATATAGATAGATTAAACTTAGCTTATAAATGAACCTGTGGAACAACCTTCACACATTTAGCTGGGTTTTCGTCTAAGCATTATGCAGTGGTAGTGAAAGCAACTAAAAAAGTGCCAAAAAAAAAAACACAAGGACGAGGAAGTAGACAGACAAGAGCGCTCTGTCTACTTCCTCGTCCTTGTGTTTTTTTGGCGCTTTTTTAGATGATAATGGACCAATTGGCCCAAATCGCTATCTTAGGGGTAGTGAAAGGCGTGGAAAGAATCTAAAATATTCGGCCAAAACCACTATTCGCTTCAAACTCAAAATCCACTATTCGCACAAGACTATGAGCAAAACAATTTCAACTCCTGATAACTTATTTTAGAATGGCACTAAAATTAAAAACAACGGTTTTGTTGCACTCTTTGCTGTCTGTAGAACGTGCCGACACACTTTGTGCCATGTTTTCTTTATGGGGTAATGTAAAAACGTTGGGCAGAAACATTTGTGATAAAGTTGAGGTTTTCTTGAAAACTATAGTAGATAGGAAAAATATAGCTTATGTTTCTGCTTATCACAAAAACGTAAGTGTAGATGTGAAAGTTTATTATACATTAGATCAGAAATGAATGAAAAATGTTCAAGATCAGGGTCTCCCCTTAAGTGTGCAAAATTTGGCGGTTTCGGCAAAAATTTTAGCAGATTTTGTGATGTCCTCTTTGCTCTTCCTCATGTACAGCGCAGTGAAGTCCATCCTTCACACCGTGGAAGCTCATAAGCAGTTCTGGAGTTGTCTTCAATTTGATGGTGGGTGTTAAGGTGTTTTTTTCTACCTCTTTGTTTTTTATTTTTCCAGAAATTTGTACGAGAGCCTCCAGATTCCTTTTATGTGTTTTGATTATAAAATTGTTATAGTTTTGCAATTTCACGAGGTACAGTTTTATTTTTATTGTCGGATTGTTGTTTTTTCTTTCATGTTTTTATGAGCACCGTTTCCGAGCGAATGTTTTTGGCTAAGGATTTTATCTTGTATTTGGGGGCCAGCTGACCTGCCCACGGAAGAACTCCTAATCTTCAAAGGGTAAGTGGAAACTCTGACAACCTCGGATCGTTCCTTGGGCTTTTATAAAAATTACTTGAAAGTCATTGTTTACTTGTCGCAGCTGGGCGTGGGGAAAATAAGCTTTAATTCGTGCACTGCGATCTGCGTGTGTGAAAGTAAACTGCATTCGTGAGCCGCAGAAATGGCTAATTCCATGGAACAGGCATCTGTTCCACTGAAAAGTTGCTAGATGTAAAAGACCTAGCATTAGGTACATTTAAAACAGTACTACGGTAATTCAACCCCCAATATAAAAATAAAAACAAAATTACATCTAGTAGTTGTTTGTCGTTAAGAGAGCAGGAGTTTAGTCTGCCAGGCTGTAGATGAGAGATTTGGCCAGTTCAGTACCATTGTTAGCCTGGGGTCTTTTAACGTGCATCACGCGGTAGTGATACAAAACTGCACGCTGGTATGATGCTCATCCAGGTTGAAACGGGCAAGGGTGGGAATCGAACCCAGGATCCCTGGTTTCTGCAGCAAAGCAAACTTTCGCTACGCGTGCCGCGAACTGCGGTCCGTCGACCCACTCGGCCACCGATCCACCTTCTGTCTCCGATATTTTTCTGGTTTGTATCTGTTTCAGCATAATAAAGGTTGAAGAAGAAGATGAAGAAGGCACCGTTAAACAGGTGACAGGTGAGTCTTGACATACGTCGGAAATTCTTTTTATCTTTCAGTTTTGCTTCCTTTGTGCCCACCTGGTCCCCGACATTCATCGTAGCGTGTTGTAACATTAGCTCGTGGAAGGTAATTAATATTAAGGGCCAATATGCTCCTCCGATCTAATTTATATTAAAGTTTCCCATCTACTGCAAGTATTTTGTGCTAAGGACAAATATGAGCTCATTTTTTTCCCATCTATTGTAGTTCTCAGGAAAACCTCAACTTTAACACGAATGTTTCTGCCCGAACCTTTTTTTTACAATAGCCCCATCAAAAAAGATTGAGGTACACCTAAGCATTCCTTATGAGTTGTGAATGCGAAAGCATGCAAGCCGCTCGTCTGCTCCCTTTTTCGTCTGCTGCGTACTTTTCGTCGCCGGTCAGCGCGTGTGCTTCTCTGGGCACGGTGACCTTGGACGCTCCGTGCCCAGGGGAGCAACGGCGCTCTGATGGACATGTGCAGCACCATGGGGTTGTGCAGCACCATGGGGTGAGCGGTCGTGGAAACTGACGAGCGCAGCGGCCAATGGGAGCCCCGTCGAGGTGTGCCCGCCAATGGAACCGAAGGATAGGGGAAACTATGTGCTGTTTTCGCGCTTCAAACTGATGACGTCAGCTCGCTCCATGAGACAGTTAATGCTCTCGCATTAAAATGTGGCACAAAGTATTTCAGCATGTTCTACAAACAGCGGAAAGTGCAACAAAACCATTCTTATATTTTTAGTATCATTCTAGGAAAGGTTACTGCAGATCAAAATTTTTTTCACTGATAATTAGAAATGAGTCATTAGAGTGTTTGCCAATTGGAAAATATTGTAAGTAACATTTTCCATAATAGTTAGTCTTGTTGCACTCTTTGATGCATGAGTTATTGAACCCTAAAAAAAAAGGTATTCAGATTTATAGTTCAGATCAAAATACATTGTGGGCAAATATTTGTGTTGTGGCAAAAAGAAAATGAATGCTGAGAAAAATGCAAAAAGCTTTTCAAAACATGCTTACAATCAGTCTGGATGTGAAACTTTAAATCAATGTAGCTATAAAATAATACACTTACTGAGTTTAGTACTCACAATATATATTGTTTGTGACCAATAGATAAAAAAAAAAACATGTTTTAAAAATGACTTTTTTCAATTTTTTTTTTTTTTTTCATGATTAGGGTTTGGCTAATTGACAGTTAAACGTAAAGATTGTGCGGAAAGCGTGTCTCGATGAGGCAGTCAAGCCTGTACTGCCGTCGGTCTACTGTAGGGCCACCAAGCAAGCTACGCTTCAGAATAATAACAATTCGGCCATTCCGTTGCATAGAATCATTATTGCCGGTCGTCGCCCGCTTTTGCCGACTTGCCCGTCAGAAAATCCAAGGGGTGTTTTCCGTCATCCCGCTTGCTAAACAGTTCACAACAGAGCAAAACAGTTCTACAATCTCCTACACAACACCCACCACCCAGAGAACGAATTTCAGAACCACAACCGTTGCAAATGGCACGCACAGACTGGAGTCACTGAATGTTCCCAGAGTACCAAAACTCCCAACCTTTGTTTCAGAACCGAGTCGCGGCATAGCAGTCGCGATCCCCACTATGGCGCTGCCCTGTGCATACGAAACGAAGCGCGTACAGTGTAGCGTTCGTTCTCATGCGAGCTCTTCAATCCACTTTCCTGGTTTGTGGCGACACTGGTTTGTTTTTATTAAAGTTCTTTCCTTCGTTCCGAGCTGTGCAGGACATGCTCCTCACTGTCTAGTCTCTCTCTTTCTCTCTCTCTCGCCTTGAAACACGTGGAAGTCGAGTGTTAGGCTTAGCGTCTAAGGCGCAGAGTCTGAAACGCCATACCAGTGCAATTGGAGCGAGCAAATTAGCCAGCAATCTTCTCTGGCAAACCAGATTAGCAGCTGCTTGGTACTAAAAAAAACTAGAGAAAATCAACGCACCTTCTGTTCAGTCCTAACTCATCAATGCCCAGAGCTACCACCCGTGTGTACCCACCGTAGCCGTGGTAACGCTGAAACGTTTTATGTATGTTTTGTGTTGTTTTGGGTCAGTCCACAAAATGGCCGACTGATAACTTTCACCACGGGCTAAACCAGACAATCGGAACTGGATTCTGGGAGATTGACTTCCGTCAAGCGGACTGAAAGGAATTCGGTACTTCGGGAACATTCAGTGACCCTAGTGCAGACGACACGAGCGGGTGAGCGATCATTGCGGCGGCATTTAGCGGCGGGAGAAAAAAAGTGTCGATACTCCAAGCGTGGCTCTCCGATGACTTTAGGAGAGTTGAAAAAAACTAATTTACGCGAGTGTACTCGGAGGGTAAACAAGCACATGCAGCAGACCAACTATCACGCCATAGTGGAGTACAGTCGCCGGCCAGTTTTTTTAGATTTGCAGGGACCGAATAAAATGTTTGAATAATAGAGCTGCCCAAAAAATCAGCAGATTAAAAGTTTTGTCTTTATTACGTCTAAGCGTTAAAGAAGCCGTCAATAGTGCCTTGCTTCAGGTTACGCCTCCGCTTACGTTCTGCCACTGTTTATTAGCCTGAGAATCACTGCTTTCTTTTCTGGCGTTAAGGTCGAGTACTTTCCGCGCTTCTTAGCGGCACTTCGTGGCGGCGGAAGAACAGATGGGGCCACGACGTGCAAGCCAGCGTAGTCCGAAAACACGATTCACCGAGACGAGATGACAGGCGCAAGTCCGCGGCTGCAGAACAGATAATGAACGAAGCACAATGGTAACAACGATGATGATAGTGACGCACGGCTAGAGAATAGAGAGCCATAGCATAGCGTCACCTAGCGGTAGGACGTAGGAGTACTCAAGTAGCACTGCAAAACCAAGCCAATCGCATGTGCAGCCAACATGGAATCTAAAATGGCGGTTTCTCGCTGGTGTTTCCCGCCGATAACTCGCGACGATTTTGTCCGAAACATTGAACTTTCGGACTTCAGGCTATCCAAAACATCAGTCGTGAATATGCACCATTTCTACTGGGTAGGTCACGGTTCCTCCTTTGGGTCCGAAATATCGAGCAAATCCGAAGTATCAGCGTCCGAAATATCGGTCGGCGACCGTATCTTTGGAGGTTAAAGGAAGAGCAGCCGAAATACCTCGGGGCGGTCGCGTGCTTTTCTCGACGACAGTGACGTGCCTCTGCCTCCTCCGCCGAAGTTGCGTGTTTCGTTGGTGTTTCAAGATGTCCCGAATCATTAATGTTTCGGTGTGCCTCCTTTCACTAGTGCCTCGTATCGTCGGTGCTTCAGCACGCCCCGTTTCATTGGTGTCTCGGTGTGCCCTACTTCGTTGCTGCTCGTGCATCGTACAAAAAGTCGCGGTGTCTGCCACAGACACGACGGAAAAATTGTCTGTAGACGAGCCTCGAGCATATTTTCTTTGTACGTTTGTATGCTTTGAACGTGACACTTTTTGTATCGCCAATATGGCAAGATCACCGCACGAGCAAGAAACTGGCCTCGGACAGCGTCCGCAGACCGTCTTTTGTACGATGCATTAGCAGCGTGACCGCGGCTTTCATCCGTGTTTCAGGGTGCCCGTCTAGTCAAAGCATCCGGTCGTCCCGCTCCGAGGTGGAAACCGGCGCGGCGGCGCTGCCCGCGGACAACGGCGAAGCCGGGTTGCCCATTTCCGCCGCCGGCCTTGTGCTCGAAGATATGGTCTGTGCCTTGCCCAGTTTCGTTAAGTGTGCCACATTTGCCGTATATTGCCGCATAAAGGTCGACTCCAAATATAGACCTAACCCCCCTTTCCCCACAGACACAAAATCTGAGCAATGAAAAAAAACTTATTTTTTCATTTATAATTTTCTTTTTTTTTTTTTTTAGATTCCCATTTTTGACATATTTATTTCTGAAAAGGTTGACTTATACGTGGCAATGTGCGGTACTCGATTCTTATGCAACCACCATTTTAACGCGAGGTGCAATTTTTCATTCTGCGTCGCGAAAAAAAAGTAAAACCACGAATGTAACGCGAGATTAACGGAGGCACCAGAAATTGCGTTATTAATTGCGGCCAACACTCGCCAACTTTGGGAGATTTCTCAGTTGCTCCTCGTCGTCGTCAGACATAGAGTTCTTCATCGAGCTGCGGCGGAGTTGCCAAGCTCCGCACTTCTGTAACGGCCTCACAACAAAAGTTGTGAGGTCATTGCAGGAGTGCGAGCGGCGATTTTTGGCATGAGTTGCAAAGCGCGAGCCGTATCGCGAGTTCTTACGACGAATAGGTCGAAGCATTTTGGTCTCTTCCGTCCTCAACTATGCTTCAGGTTTCCAGAAAGACACGACAGACCGACTTTGATGTTGCAGCATCCATGGTCGAGAGGAAACGCTTGTCCGTACTTCTAGAAGATTCGTGCTTACTCTTACCCCAAGCGTAATAGACGAGGAGACCAACGTGACCTTGCTAAGTCGGTCTCCCCAGTGTGCGACGCTCGAACATTTCTAGACCAAATGTAGAGACACTGAGGGTAATAGATATGGAGCCCAGTGCGGCCTTGCTGACTCACTCTCGCACCCTAGCGCTAGTTTCGGTCCGTGAAATGAGCAATTTCTCCTTACCTCTCTTTTTTCGGTGAGCCGATCTAAATTCTCTGGTGACGGGTAGCTTTATGGAGACGTTTCTTGTATACCGAGATTTTGCTATTCACAGACCGGCGAAACAAGCGTACATCTTCGTACCACCACCACGTGCTGTGTTGGTGCTTGGAGGCATTGAAGAATAGGTTTACTGTTTTAAAATACCCAAGATGAACGATATAATTGTAAGAGATCCGTGGAGATGGGCATGATTGATAAGTTGATTGCACACGCAGTGCCGAAGACGCTTATATTGGCGAGGAACGCTTCCAGTACGATGATGCTCCATGGCGATCTTGGCGTGACTGGTTTAAAACGACCCTCTGGAAGCTTCGAAGATTTAAATGGACCGAGATGGTGATTTTCATTGCAACGTAGACAGATTAGCCAATCACTTTGCGAGGTTTTGGTTATTTGTATGTTTGTATCTGTTTGTGTCTGGCTAGCAGGTAGGGAAGGCAATGGCACTACTTTCCCAGCATCCAGTGACTTTAGCGCTAGTCAGGTGTCGCGCCGACGCCTCGAAGCTCACTGCTGCTTTCTCGACGCTCATTCTTTCTTTTCTTTCTGGCGCAAGTTCGCCTATTCAAAACCTTTATTTACAGTTTTACGCTCGTCGATCCTTTTTCGTTTGCGACAATATCAGTTAGCTACGGGAGCTTACCTGGCTCGCTTTCGAGTTGCGAAAATACCCGCATGTTGGCGCAGGACGCCCCGTACTGCGTCCAGCCGGAGCCCTGGTGCCCTCACCTGAGCGACCTGCCCCCGCTGCCCCCCTCGGGGCTCTGCGACCCCCACGACCCCTGCCTCGTATGTGGGGTCAGGCAGGAGGTCTGGGCCTGCCTGCACTGCTTTGAGGTTGGGGACTGTTTTTTTTTCTCCCGATTCGGTCGCACCCGAAAGATGCTTCTCTTATGTCCGCCGTACAGGGTGTTGAAAATTGCAGTCTGCAGTAAAATGAGCGGGAAAACTCGCCGCCTGCGTGTAACGAGCTCAAACGTCCACCAACGGTGTATGCGGAGAACAAGTCGTCTGCTTCTTCCTCAGGCGTTGTGGTGATGTCAGAAAGATGCCAAGCTCTGATTGGCTCTTATTGAAGAATAGTAGGTAGATCTCAAAGCAAGCTGCATTGAGGTCTACCCACTATCCTTCATTCATAACCAATCAAAGCTCGGCATTCCGACATCACCACAACCCCTTCAAAAGAAGCAGACAAACTTTTGCTCTGCATACCTTGGTGGTGGATGTTACCTTCTGAAATTTTGAAGGGATATTGAATTGAAACTTAAATATACCTCTCGCCGTTCAGAAAAAAGTTAAATGTGATCAACTCTATCTGTTAATGACAATCGCATGCTTGTATTTTTAATGGATGGCTATATTTTTCGTTCCAAACAACCGATGCCAGCGAGCGGTAAAAAATCGGCTGCGGGAGAGCGCGATGCATTGCGGGAGACGTGACGTCAACTGGCCCAGCACAAGCAAAGCTGCCTATGGGCTGGCGTGGTTACGAGCTCCGCCACTTGGTGTCATCAGCGCGTTACAACCTGGCCATTTCAGTTGCCCTTCTCCGCTCCCCGCAGTAGTTGCATAGGCCGGGAGAGAAGGAAAATGCGATTTGACAGGGCCCGCATGCGTGCAGCTTGCCGCCGTACTTTCGCAGAGCAGTGCTGCTTTTGAGTTCATGGTGACTTAGCAACATTCGGCTTGTTCCTCTTAAAATAACGTTTTGGTGTCTTTTCGAGCAAGAAATTGGTGTCTTAGTGGTGTGGCCAGAACGTGGTTGACATTTGGACAATAAAATAGGCGCTATAATTTCGTTGTACAGTCGAGCCCGGTTATATCACACCCGGGTATTTCGAATTATTGCTTATATCGAACAGTCCAAACATCCCCTTGAAAATCACATGTAATAGTATAGGAGGGCTGTTTTTGTGTATCGAACTCCGAGGGACTCCCATGGCTGGGACACTCGATATAGCGAACGAAGCACGGCGGCCCTTCACTTGTGCCGCGGTCAGATTGCGCCCGCGGAGCACATAGCTCGCGTTTAAGGGGCTGGCAGACCGCCAAGCCAGCATACGTGCACGGGAATACTCAACAAAAAGCAGTTGTAAAAAAAAAAAAAAAAAGAGCAACCGTAAAAAAAAAGAAAAAAAAAAGTGGAGGATGGAAAAAGCAAAGGGAAGGGCAAGCGCGCGCGTAGGGAGAGCAGGGAGTGCTCCTTAGCCCCAAAATAAAATTAGCAAAAAAAGTCTTCCTCAAGTCGAGTGTGTCGACAACAACGGTTGAGCAATCCCACTTTGAACGCCTTATCTTTGTTTACCTTTTTCTTTCGCTGTTTTTGCTTTGCGCGTTTTTCTTTTTTTTTTTTGCCTTTGTTTTTGCTACCTGATTTTAGTGGTTTCTTTTTTGTTGCTTGCTTAACTTTATTCTATGGATGGAGCGTTTTTTGTTTGTTTTTATAGGGCTCGCTTTTTCCGTTCTTTCATTTTTTTTTTTTTTAATTCGTGTTTTGTCGCCGGTGCTCTGCGGAGGTCGCGCGCGCGTAAACGATCGCAAACGCGGCGGTGTTTGTGATCGTTACCAGCTAAGCTCTATTGTATTTAGCGACTCTTAGTGGCTCTATTTGGTAAGGTCCCGTTTGTCGCGGCCTTCGGTACTAGCAGAGACGCGCGGAAATTTCAACTGGGGCTTAATTAACATATTTTTTGTATATCAAATTATTGATATATCGAACTATTTTACGATCCCCTTTGAATTCGATATATCCGGGTTCGACTGTAGCATCCCTTTAAGGCGCAGCTCCGTTCCTGCGAGAAGTCTTAACACCACCCTTGGCATTTTTGGTGGCGGGCATCAACGCAGACTGCAGAGTTGCCCGGGAGTTGTGCATGTGTTGTCATCTCTTGACGGGTGCAGCAGGTACTTTGTCGAGAGCAGGCAGCGCTTGCTGTGGGCTTGCTGCATCTGTTGAGAGACGGTGCCACGTGCACGACTCCCGAGACGACCGTCGTCTGCGTCGGCATCCGCCAGTGCAAATGTCAAGTGTGTGGTTCTCATTTCTCGAGGAAACGGGGCTATCTTTTGGTAGTTTTGCGAGGTCATATCCACCACTAAGATATGCCTTCACTGAAAGTTTGAGCTCACCCACGATGAAGAACGGGGGAAAATGTCGGTCATTTGAGACGAGACGGCACGAAACGCGGTAACCAGTAGACGACGCTGACAAGGGTCTTTCGGACATGCAGGCCTACTGCAGCCGCTACGTGAACGGCCACATGGTGCAGCACCACGAAGAGAGCAACCACAACATGGTGCTGAGCTACAGCGACCTCTCGGTCTGGTGCTACCCTTGCAACGCATACATCTCCAATGCGGTGAGTTCCCGCACCTGTGTGACCCGGTACGCACGCGTAGGGACTCTGGTCTAAGGTGCCGCGGTCACACCGCCAACGCGTCTGACGAAAAGCGCTCTGCAGACACCCTCCGGGGCGTGTTTCTTCCTCGTACACACGTTTACGTTAATCATACCCAAACTTTCTGCGGGCACGTTCGATGCATACATGCTAGGTTCAGAGCACATATGCTTGAGGCATATGCGCAGATAATTTTGTGATTGTGTCTGCTGCGAACATTGCGTCTTCTGCACAAATAATGGGCAGCATTATTGCGGCTCTAAACACGACGTGCAGAGGTGCAAACGGGAATGTGCGCTCAATGTCCCGGCACAGCATCTGGAAGGTGTCTCCAGCCGGTGTGCTTGGCACGTCGTCGTTTGGGGTTCCTCAATTTCCACCCGACGACATCGCACCTGCGTCGTCGCGGCGGAGGAGGTGGGCGGGGCAAACGCCCGTCTGGCTGCGAGTCGCTCTTCTGCTTTACAGTTCGAGGAAGCTTCAGTGGCAGGGAGTCGGGATGCTTCGACAACGACAGCGACACCTGCGCTCGCTTGCCTTTTTCACCAAACCTCGCGCAGAGCACAAGTTTGTCGGCTTCTTGCACAGGGGTTGCGACGATGTCAGAACGCCACACTCTTTTTGGCTGATTGAAAAAAAAAATAGTCGGTAGACCTTGAGGCATCTAGCGTTGAAGTCTACCCACTATTCCTTCAATCGGAGCCAATCGGAGCTCGGCGTCGTTCTGACGTCGTCGCAACCAGAGCCGTATATAGAGAGAGTTTGGCCACTCATTGGGAAGTATAGGAGGCTGATGAGGAGGCGCCATTGGCCGAGGGCGGGCTCGGCATGTTCCAGGGCGTCTTCACAGATTCGAATGTGGCCGGTCGGAAGCCGCGAATAATACCCTGGCGGTGGTCGCGAGAAGCAAAATTAATAAATGCGTCGGAGTAACTCTCGGTGACTGAAAACGTGGTGCGCGTGATTTTTCGAACATGGTCATGCAAAATCAAAATCTAAGAGAAGGGATCGACGTAATCCATGCGCCAGGCACCGAGGGCCACGAAAATGCCGTAGAGCGGTCAGACTCTGACTGAGCAAAACAGAGTTTGGGTGGCACGTTCGATTATCACATCTCTTTGCATGATCATAATCGAATCATCACAACCACTATAGTTTCAACCACAAAGAGTTACTCCATTTAACTCTTACGCACTTGTTAAAAGTGTTTCTCGCAACCACCCCTAGGTGATTATTTTTGGAGAGCACGTCAAGCCTTCCATCTGTGTTTCATGCATGCCCTTGCCCTGCTCGCTTTCCCATTGACCAAACTCTCTCTATGTACGGCTCTGACCGCAACTCCTGCGCAAGAAGCAGACGACTTGCTCTCCGCATACAAGCGATCGCCGGGATTGCGACGTCCGACGGCATCACAGGCCGGCTGCCGCGAGAAAATTCGCTGCCAATTCGGGCAACTCAGATCATGTCGGCCAAAAGACGCGTTTCAGGCCCTGTTAAAATGCTACCGTACGATAATATTGCGTGATATAGCTCGTCGTCACCACACTGCTTTGGCGATTTACTGGGGTTCCGTAAATGACTTAATCGTTGGCAGTTTTAAGAATATTGGAAAAAATTGGTTGTGTGATTACATCGTCCTGTGGTAGCACATATGGGGTGTCCCATAAAAAAAATATTTACTAGGTTTCTTGCATTGCAAAATAAGCTATGCATCGCCGAACGCGCATTCTCCACCCAAAATGTAGCGCTGGCGGCTTGAGCCAAATGCCAAAGTTTCAGAACTAACCATTATCTTATTTAAAGGCTACGTGATTTTCTGAAATTTTCGATTGGAAAATGGCGGCCGACGGAGCTCTCGAATAGATGGAGCTCTATGGCGCCAGTTACTGAAAAAAATTTCAGAAAATCACTTATAAATTTTGAATAAGATGACTGTTAGTGCTGAAACTCTGGCATCTAGTTCCCAACCGCCAGCACTACATTTGGGCAGAGAGGAAGCATCCAGCAATTCATTGTCCATTTTTGCAGTGAAAAGAAACACCAAATTTGTGCTGTAAAAAAAAACTTGGAAAGGATCAAGTCTAGGGATGGGCGAATATTTGGTTATTACGAATAGCCAATCGAATTCTGTTCTATTCGGCATTCGCTTCGAATCGAATTTAAGTATTTGATTCGACAATATAGAATTATTCGACAACATAGAATTATTCGACCCTTCTAAATACAGTCAAACCCGACTATATCGAACCCGTTTACATCAAATTATTCCTTATATCGAACAATTTTTGTGCACAGTAATGTTACAGTGATAATATATAGCAAAAACTATGGTTGCATTGAACAAAAATAGCAGCCGCTACCGGTATATCAAACTGCCAAGAGAGCCGTTTTGCTCTGCAAGCTGGCTTTCCCCCAACGCGAGCGGCCGCATTGGGGGAAAGCCAGCTTGCAGAGCTAGCTGGCTTTTTTTTGGGGGGCGGCCGTGTCGACCGCTCGGAAGAAAAGAAAATATATCTTTTGCGGAGAGAGCGGAGAGAGGGTGCTCCGTGCTCCCTCTCCCTGCTCCGTCCGCCAAAGAGAATATTATTGTTTTTTTCCAAATTGACGCGGCCGCCCAGAGAGAGGGAAAAAAAAAAAAAAAAACCAGCTTGCTTTGCTAGTTGGCTTCCCCCAACGCAGCCTTTCGTTTTAGGGGAAAGCCAACTTGCAGAGCAAAACGGCGCTCTGTAGGAGAAGGTGCTCCCGTTCGACGTGCTCCGTGCTCTCGGCATAGTTCGGCAGCGGCCTCAGCATTTTGGAGTCCGTCGATAGCGTAGAAAAATATTGTTATCGCGGATGCAATGAAGAAAAAGCAGCAGAAGATGCAAGACTACTTCAATGTGTAATACTTCAGCAGAAAGTGGATTTTTGAGAGTCAAATTCATTAAAACTTTTATATCGAATTACCCGCTATACCGAACTGGTAGACGTTTTTTTGCGAGTTCGATATAAACGGGTTTCACTTACTCTTGCTTGGATTTACGGCCAGGTGGCGCGAGCTTCCGACCATTTCGACCATTTCATGCTACCGAGCTCAATACACTTGAAATTAACAATTACAGTATATCTAATACCAAATAAGGGCAGATATAAAACTATAGTTGAAACATATCTTGTGGTATTTTTTGCTTGTATTATTCGAACTATTCGATTTGAAATTATTCGACCAAAATCACTATTCGCTTCGAGTTCGATTCTAACCCAAAATCTTCTATTCGCCCATGCCTAATCAAGTCGTTTTCGTTGCCGTTAGAGATGTCAAAAATAAAGCTTTTTATTTTTATTTATTTTTTTGACAGGTGCTGCAACCCGCAAAAGAAGACGCTTACCTGAAGAAGTTTGGAACGCTCGACTACGTTTGAGGTTGACCTGCAGAACCGGGGTCAACGGAGGAGGCTGTTTTGTGCCAATGCAAGCGACGGAAACCTGTGAAAATTCCCACCGTTCCATTAAAACAATTTACTATGTTGTTTATTTCACCCTAGAGGTAGTTTTCCAACTGTTGAATCATTAGGTGTTTCTTGAGAAACTTGCCTGGTACGTAGACCCTTTCCAGAAGCCAGAAACATCTAGTGGCAGTTAAAAAAATTCAATTTACCTATGAAAGAATAAACAAATAGGACGGAGCACAGAACACAACATCCTTGAACTAGCAAGAAACATTAATGAAACAAAACAGACCCGCCCCCCCCCCCCCCTCTCTTTCAAAGGCATCAACAAATCTTGGAAGTAAAGGTATAAAAAATTGTTGGAGGAAAGAGAAATGAAAGATGGAAAAAGAGATACTAAAAATAAAATACACAAATTCCGTGTTTTAAAAATAAAAATACTACTAAAAGCTTATACAAAACAAAAAACAAAGGTTGGACACCTTTTTAATGTTTTTTCTAGCATTGGTGATAGAAGAATTGATGCACCCTTGCAAATCGGAGGTGAGACACATGTGCGAATTTGTGCAAATTGATTTTTCATTGCCTGCTCTGTGGTCTCGTAACATTCAGTTTAGCTTGTGTGAAAAGGTTGTGCTTTGCCACGTTGGACACTCCCAAGTTTGCCTCTAATTAACCCGAATAAACCAACTTTAAAAGAAATCTTGCCAAAAAAAAAAAAAAAAACTTTTTCTTTTATGTACAGTATTGTTTATGTTTATGTCACACAAGGAACTCCTTGTACATTTTTTCAACAAAGGTTGAAAACATTAGTTGAAAACTCATTGATACATTTTCTCGGCTGTGACATTCACAGGTGCGGTCGTGTTGAATCTCAAGAGTGGGTTTCCATAACAGGAAAAGAAAAGATACTTTCATACAGATTTTGAGGGACAAGGTGGAGGGTCCATGCTTGAATTTGGCCTTCTGGTGATGGCCAGGATGAAGACCTTTCGACCTGTGTTGACTTTTATAGTAGACGGTACCCTAACATAATGTTGTGCGTAGCTGTTTGTTAATATCTGCATCAGAGGATTTACAGATTGGGCTTCTACTGATGTCGGGCAAGATCCGACAGCCCTGCTGGAAACTAGCCAGTTTTACTAACTAGGTCAGACCCAGTAAACTCATGAATGAAAAGTAAAAGGGTGGATTGCTGGGCTAGTTGGTTGTCCTCTTACTTTTTTCTCGTCCTTTTGCATTGTTTTTAATAATGTCCTGAATGAAATAATTATTTATTTGTTTAAAGGCCCGTTCACACTCTTGCAACCGAGTATGACCGAGAGAGACGAGACTTGTTGAAACCTCTTAAACTTTCTTAGGACGAGGGAACCCACTGGCACTGGCGCCATCTATGCGGCGACCTTGAAACTGCATTTCACAAGAGTGAAGGTTTTGCACGTTTTGCGGGATTTCCGAGGTCAAATGTGCGTAACACCTATAAGAAAGGCTCGTTTATAATCTCGACAAAACGTTTTTCGAGCCAAGAAAGAAAGGATAATGCACGAGAGAAATAGAAAATATGCCGGACAGCCAAGTTTACACTGTACCCAATAGATGGCGCCAGTGTGTCCTCTCGTAAGAGGTTTCAAGGCACCGAGTTTTTAGAGGTCGCAAGAGTATGGACGGGCCTTAAGAATGGCTCCTAAAAACATGCTTCACCTTGCAGATGAAGCCAACTTCAGAGAGTTCTCGGGGTTCGAAGAAGGGAATGAGGCCTCCATTTCGGTGTGTGTATGTTTCTGCAGAGCGCAAGTTCGTCTGCTTTTGCAGGGGTTGTGGCGAGGTCAAAACGTGGAGCTCTGATTGGCACTGATTGAAGGATAGTGGGTAGACCTCAAGGCAGCTTGTTTTGAGGTCTACCACTATCCTTCAATCAGCCAATCAAAGCTTGGCACTCTGACATCACCACGACCCCTGCAAAAAAAGCAGATGAACTCTCACTCCGCATACAGCATGAACTTAGTCTGCCTCAACAGGTGACTTGTCTCAGCTGTAGATGAACAATTTAGCCAATGCGGTACAACCGCTAGCTTGGGGTCTTTAACGTGCACCATGCAGTAGTGATACACGACCGCTCGCCGGTATGATGCTCATCCAGATCGAAACGGGCAGGGGCAGGGACTGAACTCGGATCCCTGGGTTCTGCAGCCCAAGCTTTCACTCTATGAGGCTGCCATCTTGCTCACTTGGGGTGCACTCTGGCGCGGCCATAATCCGGATAGGTTGAATCATGTGACATGTAAAACATGTGACCAATCGTAAAAAATAAGGAAGGTAGGGGGCAATTTCGCCGGTTTTAGCGGTCTGAGCATAACAAAATCTGGCAACGTACCAATGACGGCGACCCTGGCGCCCCTCGCGGCCAACGCCGCAACTTGCTCTTCGAGGTCGCGCATGCGCCGTGGTGGGCTGGTTTCTTTTCGGCTTTCCTGATGGCCACGCTGGTGTAAAATAATGGTTGAGAAAGGAGACATGGCTCGAAGTGAACAGGATTTCGCGGACGAGCCTTCTCAGAAGGACCCGCTCCAGAACGGTGACGACGAAAATGAACTGCCCAGTTTCAGTGATCCCGAGGACTTCGTCGACGACATCACAGAGGAAGGTGCGCAGATACCCTTTGCACGTGTTGTGTCCCGCTCTGCCGCTTTACCCAGCGATGCTTTGCGCTAAATCGGCGCGATTTTCTCGCCTTCATCTTCGAATTAACTCTTTAAAAAGATATAGACGAACCAAATTCAGGTGTCCAACGTATTTTCAGTGGCCGCTTGGCTGCCGCATGACGCGAAGTCCCATTTCAAGTATCCGTCACCGGCCGTACACAACTGGCGGGCTCTCGCTTGCGTTATGCACAAATAACTTCATTATGTCTACTGCTTCACTCGGAAGCACTCGTTCCGCGAGCGGGGTGTGTGATCTGTTTTCTTTTAAAAGAGATCGGGGCCACTTAAGCGGCGAGAATAACAGGTTTTGCAACTTGTCGACGGGAACAACCCATGTATGCCGAGTATTTCCGAGCTAGGCTTAGGGTTGTTGTGTTATTTACCGTGTTAATCGGCTGCAGTTACTACGGTTTCAAATACTGATCGTCGGAACGAATTTTAAAGGCTTCGAGCATTGTTAGCAGACCAACGCGAGTCGGCTGGGGTCACTTGTCGGTGACGAATTCCCGCTGAGAAGCCGAACATATTGTAAGCGGATGCGCTGTGGGGAAAACAACGATAAATGTCGCACGACGTGCCCTGCTAATATTCCTAACAGCGGCTTATGAATGAAACTCGAAAGTGCGCCGAACGTGACGTGGAGTGGCGGAGGTTTAATTAGTGTGGTCGAATTAAACGCCTCTTGTTTACGCGTTTTTTGACAGCTGTCGTAGAAGGAAAGTAACTGCCGGTGTGGTATGTGTCCGGCGTTTATAAGTCTGTCTACCCATGCTACTTCTAGCTTATTTATAGGCAGGTTTCCCCGCTGAGAAATAATATTTCGAAAAAAAAAAAGAAAGAAATTGCTCACTTTGTATCTTGTTTTTTTTTTGTTTTTTTTTTTTGTAGAATTTTTTGTTTTTGTGACTTTGTAGCTTGAATTGGTAAGGGCTCAAACCACTGCTTCGTCTTAAGAATAGCTCCTACAATTAAAGCGGAAGTTTCCTTTTTTGGTATCGTAATGCAATTTTCTTGCCTCCGAAATTGAAATGGTTGTGACAGATGGTATAATGGTTATGATGTAAGCAGGCTGGTGTAAGTTAACCATTCGAATAAATTCGAAACCAGACTGGCTAAATTACGACAGAAGAGACAAGGAGACACTGGATGTATCTTTTCTTCCATTGATTGTTTCCTTCTTTTCTCTCGTAATTTAACCACTCCTTTCCTGAAGTCATTTAAGCATATCAGTTGTCAAAGACTTAACAAACTAGCAATCTCTACAAGCTTTCATTTTTCCCTATCCCTGCGGTAGAAATGAGAGTTTAAGTTTGCATCAAAAATAATTCTGCAATTTCTCGTATTCTTTGTTTCAAATTCTGGTTTCTTATGGAGGCACAAGACATTGTGTGGCTAAGGGCTGCATACTATCTGTGCTCCATTAAAACAATCTTCATCACTGTCTGGAAATTCCAAGACAAGTAAAATTGAAAAGGCCTTGCTTTAGGTGATGCTAGGACTGTTCTTACAATTGCGTCCTTGGTGAAATGGCCCGTCTTACGACTCGCACACTCTTGAGCTCATGAACTTAGAGAGGTGCACGTGGAAATGCACACTAATGTGCACTTAATGTTGCAGTTTAGTTTTTTACAAGGCTGAAACCATAGCTAGTGGCCAAAGTGCACAGCTGCCGAGGTGGCACAGCCATTTGTTTACCTCGTAACTGGAAAAATGTGTGGGTGGCTGAAGCCTTCGAATCGGGCGGCGGTTTGCGCCACCTAGTTAATAGCCACTGCATCAAAAGTTGCAGCGCCTGGTGATCAAAGCAAGAAGCTGGCGAAAAAATAAAAAAAGATTTAGAAACTTCTGGTATGATCACTGATTCCTCCCTGCTAGAGATTAGGGGTTTTGCATTTTCCCACAAGTAAAGTTTGCTTTTCTTCCTTTCTCTCCGCCGCCATTTCCAGAGCTCTTGGGAGACATCCTCGAGCACAGGCCTGCCGAGGCGGACGGGGTTGAGAGCGTCATTGTGGTCGACAACATCCCCCAGGTCGGGAGCGAACGGCTAGAAAAGCTCAAGAATGTTATGATGAAGATCTACTCCCAGTTTGGGGAGATCAACACAGAGTTTATTCCCGTGGATGAGACGGGGAAGACGAAAGGGTGAGTCGTCGTCGTCTGCTAACCACCCCGCTTGTTGTCTGCTAGCCGCTTCGTCCGTCGTCTGCTCACTCCACCCCTGGCAGACGGCAGTTTGTATCGCGGTTTAGTGATGTGTCCTGGCTGCTTCTGGCCAGTTTTTGAAATTGTTATAGGGGTCTGTCACACAGCTAAACTTCAATAGCCTTTGTTGTAAGCCATCTCCTAGAGCAACTGCAATTTTTTCCAAAGTCCTTGACGGCAAAAAGCGCCTTGAGGCGGCTGGAATCGGCTGCAGAGATGTCTCCTCCTTTCGAAAAGAAATATCCACACCAGAAAAAGTGGACGTATGGTGTCTGCAAGGACAACTAGCTGCTCAAGTAGTGGACCTGATGAAACCCAGGTGGCTTTTCCACTTGGGGCTGCTAGGAATGTACCCATAACATGTACGGGGCAGAATTTACTCCAGCTTTGCATTTCTTGTAAATTTAAAAGAAGTCTTGCAAGTGCTTCCACTTGCAGTCACGTCTCTCGGTTACCCCCCTTGTGCCTGGTAGGAATCTTCGACTAGTGCGTTTAACCCATCTCATATTGGGTCCCTCGATATCTGACCAGTAATGTCGCAACAGTGTTGTACCACGATTCGCAGCAACGCCGACGGGGACAGAGGTGCCCGTGGCAGACTTCCGTTTTGCCGTAACCGGCTCTGCCACCAGTTGCTTCGGGGAAACGGCGGCATCTTGGATTGGGACACAGCAATGACGGGAGTCCTTACGTCTCTTGTCTGCTTTGTCCGTGCTTTTGTAATTAACTGCCAGAATCACGACGACTGGTAGCATGACATGCCATCTTCCGCAATATGTTTTCTTGCCACTTTGGGGCATCTTGACGCGAGGGCAGTGTGAGGCACTAAGGGGGTCCCAGTTAGACTCTTACAAATAGTGGTTTAAATGCAACAGCGTGGTGTCATTTATGGCCCTCGTAGTGCGAGGGAAGGTCGCGATGTGCTGACAGTCTTTGATTCAATTTTAATTCAATCTACTATTTGCTTTCTTGACGATGCCCATTTCTTGGCGACAGGTACATGTTCCTGGAGTACAAGAACCCCCAGAGTGCACTGGACGCGGTAAAAGTGACCAATGGCCACAAGCTCGACAAGCAGCACTCGTTCGCCGTGAACCTCTTCACCGACTTCCAGAAGTGAGTGCGGTGAGGTCGTCGTCCGCCAGAATCGGGGCTGGACGTCGTCGGCTGGAGTTACACGATGGGCTACGCTCGATAGGAGTAACGCCGTCGAGGCCATTTTTTGCAATTGCATTAGGGATGCCAACTGTAGCCAGATTTTTCTGGCGCTTTGTGCCCCGTTGCACTCTGCAATCGAGTGAAGTCTCCATTTTCTCCTCTTCACTTTTCTTTCTAGGTATGAAAATATTCCAGAGGAATGGAAGGAACCTCAGCCTCAGCCCTATGTCGACCATGTACGTACAATAACTGGTCTCGTTCGTTGCAGCAGTGGGTTTTGTTACTGGTTGCATTAGTCATCTATGGTGCCGCCTTTTTATGGAGTAGCCGGTGCCAATCTCTGAAACTACAGTTTACCTTCTCTTTCTTCCTTTCTGCGTCTTCTTTGAGTAGGTCCTTTTTCCACGTTTGTTTCTAACGTCGTAGCACTGTACCGCACTCGCGCTCACATACGACAGTGAAAAGTGTGCGTCGACATGGCTTATTCAGTGCCACACACATAGTTTCTTGTGGCACAGAGCTGCATACGGCACATAGAAATGAGTCGTGCATAGAGAGCCCACAGGTCGTCGAAACAACCGACGGGTGCCCACAACTTCCCGCCGGTTGTCTAGGAAGACGTTTCGTCTGAGGTACCGTGGTGCAAATTCACTCGAGGGCCCTTGCGGGGAAATTTGTGAGTGCGTTTCCTCGCATGGGAAATCTAGACTTCTACGCAGACGCATTCGGTGATCGTGCCCGTAGGGGAGTGTGACGCGCTCCGTTGCTTTGCTCGTTCCGTCTCAGGGCAACCTGCGTCAGTGGCTGCAAGACCCAGACTGCTTTGACCAGTTCTGCGTCATGTACTGTGGTGGTGAGAAGGTGGCCGTGTACCTCAACAGCAATCCAGAGCCCGCTGTCGTCAAAGACCGAGAGGTAGGTGTTTTTTCCTTGGGCAGCGGGCGAGCAAATTGTCTTGCTAGTTTGTGCATAAGTTATAAAATATATACTAAAATGAAGAGGATCGATGCATAGTGTTTTTAATTAAGTAAAAAAAATTTATTTCAGGCACGCATCAGCTGACTACTTTTGATGAGATCTGCATAAAGTGGAAGTCGGAGTGGCAAAAAAAGACTGATTTCACAAGAGGCTCATGTTCAAGCTTCGACGTGAAGCATTAATTTGAGGGGTTGTAAGGTCTGCATTGATGAGCACAATCGCGTAACACGACGGCGTCGCAGAAAGCAATCGGATGCGTCGCAATCATCACTGACGTGATTACAGCACTCTTTGCAGGTTAAGCAAGGTGTTGTAGTGTCGAGAGCTCGTTGAACTCTCATGATCCATTGACCTGACGGCATCGTTGACTGCTCCCGTTGCAGTGGCAGTGCCGACGGAGAATTAATATTTTTACAGTGAGGCTGTTTATGGCTAGGGTTCCGTGGATATTTCGTGTGCAGTTACTAAAAACTTTACGCTTGCACCGCTGCACGTGCACATGTTCCCCATATAAAAGGTTCAAAGTAAACCAAAATAAAGCGTTGGCGAACACACATGGAAGATGCACTTTGTTTTAGGCTTTCACTTTAAAACAGTTACTGCTGCAGACCGACGCCGCACTGCACGCCTTCTCCGTATAAAAGATTTAAAGTAAATAACCAAAATAAAGCATTGACGAACGCATGTGCAAGATGCCATTTGTTTTAGGCTTTTGCTTTAGAACAGTTACTGCGGCAGACGCCGGCACGTGGAACACAATTCCCTGCATTCTCCTTGATGCTTGGGTAATTTAGCAATAGGTCTATTCAGTAAATTAATTATCAATAGGCACCATTTTCAAGATCAGTAAACTCTCAAGTAGATAATAAAGGTTTCTCAAAGATTTGCTGCCCTATGACCCGTGTTGACCATGTATACGGTCGCACCACCCTCTCTTTGTCGTCGTTCCAATGTCTAGTTTCCTTCCGCTCTCCCGCGGTGGCGGTCCCCTCGCGCGTGTCTAGTTTCCTCCGGCTCCCCGGTGCAAGTCCGTGTCGCGTGCTAAATAACTTTGCTGGTCATCCACCTTCACAGAGTGGAATGGCTCATGATTTTTCATTCTTTCACTTTCCTCGCTCTAATTCGTGTCCCTGTTTCAGCGGTGGACGGACAACCTGGTGATGTGGTCCCCCCTGGGCACCTACCTGGCCACCTTCCACCAGCAGGGCATTGCCCTCTGGGGTGGCCCACAGTACAACCAGATCATGCGCTTCACCCACTTCGGGGTCAAGTTCATAGACTTCTCGCCCTGCGAAAAGTGCGTGCTGCTTCTCTCTCTTCCTTCCTCTTTGCGTCATTCCATTGCGGTCGTAAGCCGGGGTAGCTGACGATGGACGCCTCTCACACCTATTTTCTGTACAGGGGGGAGAGGCGTGCGGTAAACGTGTCCTTCTTTCGCGCTTCTAACAATATGAGGCAGACTAGAGTCGCTAAGTAATTCCAGAGTGTCGCGTTTGATAGCGTCCGCTGAAAGAAAAAAAAAAAAAAGATTCAGCCGCTGTCTCGGTGCCATCGAGCCTTGGTGTTTCGGTATTCTGGGAACATTCAGTGATTCGGAGGCAGACAAGACGACTGCAGTTTCGAAATCACAGTGTCGTTGACCTTGATATTTTCGGTCCAGCAATAGTGCAGGGAGTCGACGCCGACCTGAACGTTGGGCTCAAAATGCGTCTCTGGTGTAAATATTGCACCAATTACTTTTACTCTATATTTCCTTTTTTTGTGTGTGTGTGTGTGTGTGTGTGTGTGTGTGTGTGATGAGGGAAAACTCCACTTCAGAGAGAGGAGAGAGGAAAATGGAGCCCCATCGTTCAAGCAGTTCAGCCGGTACAACCTTAACGTTAAGACGGCCGGTTTGTTGTCTGCCATTGGAATCGGGTGTGCACCCTTTCCCCCTTTCACCCCACCAAATTCGCCGAAATGCCCGGTTGCGTGTAGACAGCGCTGCAGTCAAGACAAAATGGTGCCGCCCAGCAAGATCTTGGCTGAATAGTCTTTGGCTTCTCCGGAACACGATGCTGCGTCGTCGTCGTGCCGAGAGAATCGCACGCGGGAGGGAAGGGCCATTCAGTTCCCCGTCCGCAGCTTTGGTTTCTCTGTCCCTGAAAGAGATCGGGTTGAGAGTGTAACCTTGCGACGTTGCCTTTTCGTGCCGCCTGACAACGGCAACAGCTACCTGGTGACGTTGAGTCCACCGTCGCCGGACGCGTTCCACCAGCCGCCCCGAGGTGGGGGCGGAGCACCCGGCGGTCCGGAGGAGGCCCAGGTGGTGATCATCTGGGACATCCGCACGGGCATGAAGAGGCGCAGCTTCACGGCGGACCCGGAGATGCACACGTGGCCCATGTTCAAGTGGAGCAGCGACGACCGCTTTTTCGCCCGCCTCACCCAGGACATGCTGAGCATCTACGAAACGCCCTCCTTCGGCCTGCTGGACAAGAAGTCCCTCAAGATACCCGGCATCAGGTGCGGACGTCCTTCCTAACGAAGTGTTAAAATAATTTGAACATCTGTAGTTTAGTTCTTCTTGAATCGGTTGGAATGTTGGTTTTTTTACGAGCCGTCGAGGGTGTGTAGTGAGCCTTCGCGCGAGGTTAGGCTTGTTTCAAGTAGGGCTTGCATATGTTCATAGGAAAAAATATGTTTTAACTGTCATTTTTTTTACTCGGGGAAGCTTGTCCTTTTATACTTTTACTAACAATGCACCCTCTAACTACACCTCCATGCTAAATTACATTGCAGTGTCTTAGGAAACTGATTTATGCAGTCCCTTTGGTTGGCCAACGTGCCATGAGGCTCAAAGTGAATAACATAGGAACGAGCAGGGCTTTCGTACTGACGTCGCCCTTTATGGCATGGGTGTCTGGGTTCTGTGGCGATCGTATGTAGATCTTAGGAATTCCCCTATTGACGACGCCCTTTATGATATGGGTGTCTGGCAACCATGGCAGTCGTATACAAATCTCGGGAATGCCTTTGGTTCTGGCAACGTACGGCGGTTGTATATAGACCATAGGTATGCTTTTGGGACGTCGGCAACTCTGGTGACCGCACATGGACTACCGTAATATCCCGAGTCGTCGCCCACCCCCCTGCCGCCTGAAATTCATAAAAAAAGTGGGTAGCCCGTGTCTTAATTTGTAAGCACAAAAAGTTAACAAAACAAAAAAATGCACATTTTTCTGTACGTATCTAGCGTGGCTGCACAAGATATACATAGACTCAAAACTCGACTTAGTTTCATTGTTTTGTGCAATAAATGCTCATGAAAGAACATCTTAGTATCGCAAAGTCCGTTGCTTGCATACGTGCGATGAACACCGCCGATCGGCATAGAGCGCGCAAACGTTTGTTCCGTAAAAGCACGTTTCTAACACAGCGTAATTCTCACTAATAAAAAAAAATTTCTATAAAGTGACCAGAAAACAAAAAAAAAAAAAAAAACCAACCGGGCACAACGAGCGAGCGAATGAAAGAAGCAGCGAGGAGTGATGCTGGGGAAGCCGGAAAGCCTGCGATCGCGTTGGGAAATACTTTGGCATCGGACCAAGGCACCTAGGCTCTTGCACAATTTTCTTGTTTGGTACATAAATGTGTGGGTCTGTGCACAGTGTGCTATCAACGCAGGTTGAGGCGGTATTGCTGGGTGGCGTGTTCGGCACCATGAGCACTGATCTCGAAATGGGACGCTCTACAAACCTCTGTGTGCGGCATTCCTGCAAATCTTTCTTCACCCTTTGGCTTGGTCTTAAATATTGCACGACCTTACTAACTGCAGTCGCATTGTTCCGGGAGAAGGAGAGCGTTCGCAATGACCTTACTTTGGCGGAGACTGACTTTGACCTTACACTCCGCGGTTACGTTCCAGGATATGGGGCGTTCGCTGACCTCGCGATTCGTGAATAGGTTATATTTTGTTATCTGTGGACTTTGTTTTGTCCGGACAAACTTTTTTGCTAGCAAATCAAAATTTCATTCTGTTATCTCCGTCTTTTTCCTTTTGCATGCCTGTACTTCGACTTTGGGGTCGTGGGAATCTGGGAGGAAGTGCTCAAACAAAGTTAAAGGGGCCCTGCAATCATATTTAAGCGTCTGCCTTTTTTTGCGGTTTCCACGTCTCTTGGGGTTCGGGAAAGCCAGTGGGCATGGAAAGAGTAACTAAATATCAGTGCTTCATATTTTAACCGGACAACGCGGAAACCTCTTCCGCCTACAAGGGCGACCTACGTTGCCGAAAGCGCACGAAATGTGACGTCTTTGGTCCTGGGCTTACTACTAGTCAGAGCCGCTAAAAGCTTTTTTTTTAGTCTAGATACAAAATATAAGTGTCGCGAACCGTTTCAATTATGTATGAAAGTAGTTTTTGTTCAGTATTTTAGATCAGAAAAGAAACAAATGCAGTTTGTAAAGTACCGAAACAAGAAATGACCCGCCCCGTCGACATACCAGCCACCAAGCGGCGGAAAAAACGGCGCATACTAGAAAAGGCTAGTGGGATGAGGCCCCGACGAACGGCCAGCGTAGAAAAATCCCGGATGTACGCGGCGGCGCTGCGATCGTATACCGGCTCGATCATCCGACCGCTTCCGAGCGTTCCGAAGGCCTTCGGCGCGGGCTTGGTTGGCGATTTGGCCATTTGGCGGTATGGCAGCGCGAAGTGGCTCCCGTTCTGAACTGACCTTTACCTTGTGTTTGCTGTCGTTTGTGGCCAATGAAGTGTTAGGCCGAATTAGTCTTTAATCACGCAGCAAATGCAATGTGAGCCGTCCTGGCCGCCCGCTTCATACAGCCTATCCAACACATGCTTTAGTGGCGCCCTCTCGAGCCGTCGACACGGAGTGCGGCAGCCGTAAATGCTCGATGAGCCCACTACCCTTCCTCTAGTTCACGGCCACTCAAGCCAGGACCTACGACGTCATGAAGGAGGTTATTTTTTGCTTGTTTTTGTAATTCTAATTTGCCTATAACTTTTAAAATAAAGTGGAATTTGAGAAAAGAAAAGTTTCATTAAGTTACTACGTTCAGTGCGCTCAGGTTCGATGCAAATTAAAAACCAGTAAAAAAGTCATTGCAGGGCCCCTTTAAGTGTCTTTCCCTCCTTCATTTTACTTTGTCATGATCGTCCTGCAACCGGAAGGTCCGCGGTCACATCATTCGGGTAGGATGAATGTTCACGGATCGCGGAGTCTGTTTGGGGTATTAGTATGGGTAAGCAATCACTCTGTGCTTTATTTTTTTTTTTTTTATGAATATTTGTTTCAAAAGCCGGGTGGGCGATGATTCGGGATATTACAGTACTAATGCTTTCAGGACACTGGCAACACGGGTGACCCAACGCAGACCATATCGGTGCTTCAGGGTCATTGCAACTATGGTGGCCGTACGTAAGCTGTAGTAATGCTTTTGGGGTACTGGCAGCTCTCATGACCGTACTAGACCAAAGGAATGTTTTTGGGACATTGGTAACTGGTGACCGATGACCATATATAGGCCATAAGAATGCCTTTTATGACACTGGTGTCTGCCAACTCTGGTGACCATATTGTCACGGATGGGAGGGATCCCGATAAATAAGCCGACAAGTAACCGGAGAAACTGAAAGCTTCATGTGGCTAACTTGTGCCGAGAAAGCAAAAGGGAAATAGTTGTAGCGTCGCAATCATCGAAGTCGCCATAACTGCAGGGGGTCGAGCGCTGAAGCGGGACTCGCATCGGACCACCACACGGAGCACCTTTTGTACCCGGGTGGGCTCCTGGAACATTCGGCGCATAGAACATTCGTGGCTCGATCAGATGATGAGGTGTTTGAACTCGCGAGAGCGGCAAACTGAAAGAACAAAAACAGGCATCCGTTCCCAGGAATCGAGCCTGGGGCCTCCGCACGAAAGCCAAACACGGTAACCGTTCGGCCACGCGCTCGCTCGCTCGTCGACACGCGCAGCAATATAAAGACAGGACCGCTTCTGGGACACCAGCAACTCCGGCGACTGCACATAGACTGGAGAAGCGCTTTTGGGACAGACCGTACACGTACCACGGTAACATCTCCGGGGCGCCGGTGACGGGGGCAGTTTACCGTCCCAGGAACTTCTCGTGGTCCCCGGTGTCGAACATCCTGGCCTACTGGGTGGCGGAGGACAAGAATGTGCCGGCCCGGGTGACCCTGATCGAGGTGCCCTCCCGGGTGGAGCTGCGGGCAAAGAACCTGTTCAACGTGGCCGAGTGCAAGATGCACTGGCAGAAGTCGGGCGACTACCTGTGCGTCAAGGTGGACCGCTACACCAAGGCCAAGAAGGAGAAGAATGAGTGGAAGTACAGCGGCATGTACTTCAACTTCGAGATCTTCCTTATGAAGAGAAGCAGATCCCCGTGGACAGCCTGGAGATCAAGGGTGCGTACCAGTCGTCCCGTTTCTCCCTTCCCGAGTGTGTTTCGATCCGAGGCCATGAGGCCTTTTTTTTTTCGTATTTTTTGGACTATTGTCTGCACTTGGTATATAGTGTGCAGGGGAAAATTTGGTGTCAGACAAATTTTTGCTTAGATAGCCTGCACTGAGTGCCTCCTGATCAGAACGTGGAAGTTATCGTACACAGCACACCTTGGCAAATGCCTGCTGTATTAGGTCACAAAGAAGCTTGTATCATACATAAATCACAACTAATGTACTGTGTTATTCATAAAATCCTTTCATGTCTGGTCAAAGTGAACAATCTAGAAAAATAGAGAGCCTTGTATAGTCTGCGCCGGGTAAAATTTCATTGGGCACGACAGAGGGGAGTGGGCGACTAAGGCACGTAAAATGACGCATGGAATCGAACACAGTTGCGGGACGCAAAAATAATTGTTAACGGCAGTTTTAAACGAATCTAACGATGGTGTCGATATTCTAGATGCAGGCAGGTGGTTCCAGTCTGACAATGTTCTGTGCATGAAGGAATCGTTTTCGGCCGAGGTCCGACAATGGGGAGCGCTAACCCTGAACTGGTCGAGACATAAAGAAATGTAAGACAATTCGAGAAGGAGTGTTTTTTTCTTTTAGCTTAGGATTAGGATGATATAGCATGCCACAATCTCGGGTTCATTTGACAGTGTAGTTTTTTTCGTCCACCTAGCTCCATGTCGGCCTATCCAAAATTGCAATTTCAGGTTGCTTGTGTACTTTGTTTTTTTCTTTATCCAATGCTCAATGCCAATATTTCTTTTCTTTTTGGAATAAAATTAGAAAAGATTGGGTACCAACCTTGCGAGCGATATTTTGCTGCCGCGTCACGTAATCTGTGCCCACTGGGACTGCTCGTGTCTGCCTCCTTGCTCTGCTGTTCCGAGGAGGTCGAAATGTACGGGAATGTGGCAGGGCATCTTCCTTTGTAGTCGAATGCAAGTTCGCGATGTGCCAGAAGCTTTTTCCACACCCTCCTTACTGCTAGCCGCTGTTCCCCTGCGAAGGGCAAATGGTCTACTACCGAGTCTTTCGCCTACTTGTTGAGGGCAGATGTCTCCAAACGACTTGGCTAAGGGGCCGGATGGGGGATCTTTCGCAGTCTCGAGGGCCAGAAAATAAATAAGTGAATAGTATAGGGAAAAACTTAATACATTAACATAAATAGACATTTAAAAACACAAATTGAAGTTAGAGTAAAAATTTAAGAAAAAAGAATTAAGGTGCATTAGTACATGTAGTTCAGTTTCAAATTCTAGACTTAGCTAATTATGACATCATACAATAGTGTCCAGACCGCAAATAACGAAGTTGGTTATAACGAATTAGCAGCTACAGCAAAGCAATCATGATTTCCCATTCCCTTTTGCACTTCGTTATAACGAAATAGCGGATATAGCGAAGTGACTTCCGGTTTCCGTTGACTTCATTATAACCGGTCTCGACAGTAATTGCAAGCCGGAAATTCACTGGGCATATATAAAAATGCTTAGGAGCTTTCACATATTGTTTCAGGGTAGACGACTAATCACTTTGGTAGAAGCGATGCTGACAGTGTGCAATAGTTATAACACGGGAGACTACTAAGCACACGTGCATGAGAGCGTAAAAAGTCTTTCCTATAGTTACGCAGACATGAAACAGGAGGCTAAGAATAAAGATGTCGGTGATGACAGGAAAGATACTGCGGGACAGGGGTTTGGAGACCCCCGTTGAAGGGTGCGGTCATTTCAAAAACGTCGCACCGATGTCGCATCTTTCCCCCTTGTCACGCAGCTCGCATCCGACCTGTAGATTTATTATACTACCCGCGTGCCCCGCCGTGACCTTGTTCTCTCTCCCCCGCAGACACGATAGTGGCCTTTGCCTGGGAACCCTGTGGGCAACAAGTTTGCCATCATCCACGGCGAGAGTCCCCACATTTCGGTCAGCTTCTACGGCGTCAAGCCGGGTGCCTCGGCCGTCCTGCTCAAGAAGTTTGAGCGCAAGCAGTGCAACCACATCTTCTGGTCCCCCGCCGGGCAGTTCATCGTGCTCGCGGGACTCAGGACGTGAGTGCCGCCGGTCAAAACGGCCATTTGTTTGCGCTTGGCTGCCTGCCGAAAAATGCATAGCGAATTGCCGGGCAATCGTGTTGCTTGCCAAGCGTGCGGCAGTCCACGCTCTAAGCACTTTACGTCAGTTAGTTCAGCGACTGACTCTACGCGTGGCGTGTATGCTCGATAGCGATTCCTTGAAGGGAGATGCCGGCACCAACTTCGGTTTCAAAAACGTGCGACAGGGTGTTAAGGCCTGTTCAAACGGGGACACTTCAGAAATCGTGAGGCGATACAACTTCGTCATGTCGTGCGGCATTCCGTCAGTTTCTTTTTGCCGCGGGGGAAGGGGGGGAGGGGAGGTGAATGTTTTTTTTTTTTTTTTTTGTGTTGAAGTTTGCTTGTGTCTTTCACAGGCGCCTTTTGAGCTTGCTCATCACGTGGGTCCAAACAGCCACTTGCATGCTCTGTTGGCTGTTGGTCAATCGCTCAAGGCCTCCGCTGCTGGTTCTAAGTCCCGAAAACTGGAAAGGGAGGGGCTGTGTTCCAAATTTTACCCAAATAGATATAAGTTACTCCGGCGGGTCTCGCCGCGTGCTAACACAGATGGGGCGACTTACCGGGGAGTAAGATTGGGTATATTTTGGTATGTGGCCAAGGATACAAGGGCCCAGGAAGAACAGGTAGACAGGCAACAGGCACACCATTGCCTGGTGGCGTGCGACTGAGGTCACCGAAAAGCGGAGGAAGTGAGGAGGAAAGTTCTGATGCTTGCTTGGTAGTGTTCAAACGCAAGTCGGACTGCCGGATGTCAAGTGTTTCAACTTCCACGACTTTTGACGCAGTTGGGTTGCCTCACGATTTCTGAAGCGTCCTGTTTGGACAGCCCTTTAAGCTGCCGTCTGTCAGACACAGAGCGGATGCCCCGCGGGGCTTTCCCGCCAAATGGCACCTCAACTCGCAGCGGTACGTCGTGTCATGCTGTGAACACGCTTGCTTAAGAATCTCAATGGTCAGGGTTCGATTCCCATCTGGTGCAAACGCTTTTTTACTGCAATTTCCTGCCCCCCCCCCTTACTCAAAACAAATCATTGTAGAGCCTTGCGGCCACGCTTTTATCCAGGCTTCACTTTTGGGGCTTCATAAAATGGTGACCACCTAGCCAAAGAATGTTTTTCATTAAAGGGACACTGACGGGGTATTTATGCTCGCCGAGGTTTTTATTTGTATCTGACATATGAGAGCCCTACTACCCAGAACACAGTTTGCGGCTCAAAATTCGTTTCCGCCCGAAAACAGCCAGTCGAGAAGTCGTCTGTTTGAGTCACACTCACTCTCCGTTTTCTATGGTTTAGACACAACCACCAAAGGAAACCAAAGTCGTGGGTCATCAAAGGCATACACTCAATATTCAAAATAGAAAAAAGAAGAAGATATATTTACTTTTTTGTGGCTTCTGAAAAGCTGCAAATACATTGACTGAAAAAAATCATGAGCCATTTCACTCTGTGAAGGTGGATGGATGACCAGCGAAGCTGTTTAGCACAAGACACAGACGCACCCCGAGGAGCCGGAGGAAACTAGACACGCGCGACGGGACCGCCACCCAGAGAGAGTGGAAGGAAAGGAAACTAGGCAAGCAAGCGGGCTTGGAATGATGACAAGGAGAGGGCAGTGGGAGCGTAGGCATGGCCGACGCGGGTCGCACAGCGGCAAATCTTTGAGAGACCTTTATTATCTGCCTGAGAGTCTTTTGATCTTGAAAAGGGTGCCTATTGATAACTAATCTACTGAATAGACCTATTGCTAAATTGTCCAAGCATCGAGGAGAATGCAGAGAATGGTGTTTCACCATTCCCTGTGCGGGTGTCTGCAGCAGTGACTGTTCTAAAGCAAAATCCTAAAACAAATGGCATCTTGCACGCGCGTTCATCACCGCTTTATTTTGGTTATTTACACATTTTTTGTAGGGCGAAGGCGTGCACTTGCGGCGCATGCAGCGATGCGAGCGTAAAGTTTTTGGTCACTGCACACGGAAAATCCACGGAACCCTAGCCACAAACAGCTTCGCTCTAAAAGAAAAAGTTGCACAGCCACGTGACTTTCGGCAACACTCCCCTCCTCTATATTTCTTCTTCCTCCCCAGTCCAGTTTCGGCTTCAAGCAGTTTTTTTTTTATTTTTATTTAAAATATATATGATGATGTAGCAAAATATTAATTGGGTAGTCTCCTGACATCATTATGAATCGCTCAACTAAAAAAAAAAAAAAAAAAAAAATTTGGGGGTTATCAGTGTTCCTTTAACTTAACCGTCTGCTAAAGCACTGTGCAGCGGTTCTGAGACGGAAGCTTGCGGGTTTTTGGTACTTGGAGATTCCAGCCGAGGTGCCTGCGGTCGGAGGGAGGCTTGCGCAGAGAAGACCGAAATTTCGGTTGCACGTCGAAAAATTCTTGATAGGTCAAAGTTAATCCTCGATCCTCCACCGAGGTGTGCTGTGTGCCCTTCATTAGCTCAGCCACAGGAATGCAGTATTAGCACCGCCTCCAGAATGCACTCGTAGCCTTCTGTTGTACTTCAGCCACGCGCGCTTGCAAGACTCTCGAAAGCAGAAAGCTTGTACTGGAGGCGGAGCTTATGCTGTATTCTTGGCATGTCGCCAACTTCATTGTTCACTCAGAATTAATTGGGGGGCTAGTTGGTTGAACATCTAGACGGTGGTTTTCATTGTTGACCGCACGCACCTGCTGCGGGAGAGGTTTTGCGTCTTCACGAACGTAACGTGAGTCTATTTCCCAAACTATGCGCTCTGAAACGTTTATTATATTCGGAACTGAGCTCGGCCATGAGACGCTTGGGTCGGGAGACGGCCATCCCTTTGAGTGAATGTGGGATATTAAGTGCGGAAAGAAACGGGGGTGTGGGGAGGAACGCTGTTAGTCTTTGCGCCACGCAAAGGGAGGGATAGAGGACTGGTAAAGTACCCTCTATCGTCTTCGTGTTTGTACCACACACGCGGCCGCAGAAACGGCAAAAGCACGACGCGCCACACTGGAGCGCGGGATGCCGGCCAGTTCAGGCCGAGTCAAGACACAAGCCAAGGCGGCTGGCTGTGTTTACGCAGTCACGAAACTCGAGGCGTTCATTTTTTTCAAAGGGACCCTTGCAGGGGCGAGAAGATTGTGTATCGCCTCAGCACTCTTTGTTCTGTCTGTGCATTGTTTAGTTCCTGCTCGAGTGTTCTGGCGTATGTGCTTCTGCTTCGTGCCTTTCGTAACCTAATCGACTTGACACGGTGTGCCGCGGTTCGAGAGGAATAGGTTGCGGACAAGGAGCTCACCCCAAAGAAAAAGAAACGAGACGAGCGTATCTCCGAGGTGGTGACAGCGACAAGGAGCCGAGCAGTGACAATGAGTGCAGTTAAAACGTCCACAACATTTTCCCAATTCTCATCCCCTTTCACTTCTGCTATGCCCTCGAGTGCAGTTACTTTATGTCTGCGTTGTAATAATAATAATTTTTTTTTTAGGGACTTTGAAACTCGTGTGGCCTTAATTAGTGCAAATATGGTGTCGTTCCCCAAACTCTCGACCCCTCCGCGCAGGATGAGCGGCTCCCTGGAGTTTGTGGACACGTCGGACTTCACGGTGATGAACCAGAACGACCACTTTATGGCCTCGGACGTGGAGTGGGACCCGACAGGGCGCTACGTGGTCACGGGCGTCTCCTGGTGGCTGCACAAGACGGACAACGCCTATTGGCTGTGGTCCTTCCAGGGCCGTGTGCTGCGCAAGTGCAACATGGACCGCTTCTGCCAGCTGCTCTGGCGGCCACGGCCGCCCTCCCTCATCACGGAGGAGAAGCTGCGCGAGATACGCAAGAACTTCAAGAAGTACTCGGAGCAGTTCGACCTCAGGGACCGTGCCTCCATGACCAAGGCTTCTAAGGTGACGCGGGGGAAGGGGATCTCCGTTTGATCCGGTGGGCCGTTGATAGGCTTCTGGCGATTCATGCGTGCCTCGTCCCGAATGTCTCGTCGGAGGCCTTTTAAAGCGTGCTTTTATGCCTCGTCGATCGGTACAGAAGGACCACTTCCGTACAGGAACCATACATTCCTGCCTCGTCAATCTCGTACCCCATCAGTCGGTATAGGGGGAACGGTTCCATACTGAAACAGTACATTCGTGCCCTGTCAACCTTTGACGAGGCATTCATGCTTTACACGAATCCCTCAAACACGGCCTTTAAAAATGTGCATTCGTGCGTTATTGGTCTGCCTTGTACAAGGCCTCGTTGGAGACAACAGAAAAAGATTGCCGAAGAAACTTAAGACTGCTTACGTGTAGGAATGCGAAAGCATTATAGTCAGCCGCAACATCACGCTCCCCCATCGTGCTGGTGCGCCGCCCCCGCTGGCTTCATGGCTTCCGTGACAAAGCATTGCATTGCTGTGCTTTTCTTGTTTTGTTTCTGAGGCGCGTTCGCTTTGACCTTAAGTGGCGCATGCTCGATGACGTATGGTGCGACCATCTTTTGGGCCCAACGCAACGCCTTTTCTCGTAATGGAACATATGAGGCTTTCACCTTAAAAGCTGAAGCTACTTATTCTAGATTTTTGTTTAATTGCATTCATGCCTCTAAGAGACATCAACTGTGACTGAAATAATTTTTTCGAGTACTTTGGTTATTATTTATATTTTTTTCCTTGCAAAGATTTTGTTTGAAAACCTGCCATCTGGGTCTCCCGCTCGCTGCTCGTCGATTGTATGCGACGGCAGTACATGACTCGTAATATTCTACAAGTAACGTGTTGTCTTGGTCATTATAGATACTATAATCCACAAAGCTTGATTTTGATGACAACCAAAGCACTAAAAATGCCTTGACTTGAAGAAAATGGGAACATAAGGTAGTTACGGGGTTCGAGACATCTCGCGCAACTCCCAGAGTCGCGCGATTCGTTTCTCTCTGCTGCGTCAAATATTCTGGGCATTGTCTCGACACCCTTATGTGGTGCTTTGAACAAATGAACTAATTATTTCTTGGCACGTCGGAGGTCCTTTAAGTACGAAAGTGGCGTTCTCCTCGCCTCGGAAATTCCCGAATTGACAGTCTGACGGCGGTTCAGTTTCACGACGAGGCAACGTGGGAAGTTGCGTGATGGTGCCTAGAACGCATCGACTGGTGTGTTTACTGCCGGTGTCGACGAGGCATGAATGCCTCGTTAATTGTCGACGGTGCGAACGGCTGCGGTCGACTCTGGCGGCGTGCCCGCTGACGCGCGTCGGCGTCCGGTCTTGCAGGAGGTCATGGAGAAGCGAAAAAAGATGCTGGAAGACTTCCGAGCCCTACAGGAGAGGAAGGCCAAGGAGTACATGAACATGCGAGAGCTGCGCATGGAGCTTAGGGACGGTGAGCGGTTTCTTCCAATTTGTTTTTAACGCGGGACGCATTCGCGGGGCAGGCTAAAGCCGCCAAATGAGGTTCGCTTAGAGCGTGGGCACTCCATTCCCCGACTGTCTTGGGGCTCAGCCATTTTGTGTCCTGGTGTAGAGTGGGCGCAAAAGGTGGGGGTCATGACTCGAAAATGCGGTTTTGCGAGCTTTGGACACGGAGTCGGGAAGTTTGGTCAATGTTGTTTTGCTCTGTCGTGGAGTGCTTTAACGTTTGTGGAGGATGGAAAAACGTTTCATGTTGTTTCAGAGAATGCTTAAAGGGTCCCTAAAAAGAAAAAAGTGTTTTTTCTTTCTGGCCGATTCACGCAAAGTCTGGTCAACACTCGTCTCAAAAAACTAATTAAAAAAATAAAAAGAAGAACTTTTTATGAGCAGTATTGCTGATGCGATTCAGTCAATAGTCACCTCCTTTACACTTGTTTTCTCTCGGCATTTCGGGCGCGTGAGGAGAGGTGGCCATCACGTTGAAGTGGATAGAGTGTATGACCATCTCGTTGAGATGGAAAGAGTGTATGACCATTCCAGACTGTTCGAAAAAGACATTTTGTTTTCTTTTCAGGAGCCCTTTAATATAATTGGCAACTAGGGTTGTGCGAATATTCAATATTTCGAGTAGTTTTAAATAATACACTTTTTGATGTTCACTTCGAGATGAGCTGCAATGTTTGTATTTTCCCAAGTGTTGATTGCAGCGGGTTAGCCCCGTTCAGTGCGCTGCTTGTAGCCAATTCACACGATGGACCGAATCGCAATTTTAGTCAGTGGACCGTGTACAATTTGACCGTCACGTCACCGATACCTGCAATCCGCGCCTCGTCCGCGGACTCGCAGACTGATAAAGTCTAGCGCCTTTTCACTTTCGGATTTTTGGCGGGAGATTGTCTTGAAAAGCGTTTATTTAGTCTAACAACGGTACAATGTTTTCTTTTTCTTAGAGGGGGGTTTTTTGGGGGCAATGAAAACTAAAATGGCGCATCATTGTGTTTTGTGCGTTTGCTGGTTCATTTTGTCATGCGATTCTTGGTTCCACGCATGAAAGAAGCTGCAGAAATTTTGTCCGGCTAACGCAACGCAGGTTCAGGTACTCCTCCGGGTTTGTGTCAAGAAGCTCCCTTCAAAACTCGTCTAGCACACCGTGATAATTCTTGCACATCCAATCGGGCTCTCACCGAGCAAGAACTTTCTTGTGGCTGAGGTGTGCTTGAGTGTTGTGCATGAGCACGGAGTGCGTAAAGGCATCTCCAAACGCCCCTTCGCGAGCCCAGAACTTCGTTGCTTCTATGCCAAGGCCTTCTCGAGCAGGACCATGCCTGTGTCACTGTCATGCCTTGGCTAGTGGCACTTCGTGCGAAGCGTATCACGGTGTTTTGTCTCTATCTTTATGTAACAATGGCGTATCATTCTTTATCATGGTAGCAAACGTCGATTTCTTTCTTGGACAGTGGTGCTATGGTGCGATGTTGAAGTCTTGCGGCACTGTGGGATGGCGAACAGGTTCGGTCCGTCCCCGCTGGCGTCAGCTCATCATCTCCCTCGTGTGGATGCGCTTGGGAGACGGACGAACCGTGGACATGGTAGTCACGTGATCAATCCGTCGCAGATCAGTCCGTCGTGTGAATTGGCCATTACCGAACACGGGTGCACCGCGGAGAAGCAACACCCGCGGAAGGGAGCTTCACATATGCTAACCCACTGCGATGAATACTTGGAAAAGTATGAATATCGCAAGTGCGTGCTTGGGAGAAAGGCACACTTTCAAAACAGGATGGTGCACGCGCAAGCCTGGCGTATTTCAAAACTAACTGAAACTTGGAGAATGTTAATATCTATGTTGCAGTAAAATTTTCAAAATTAAACTGGCTGTTATGCAAGAGTGTATGTCAGGCAGATATGCCCTTACAACCTGCATTCAGTATTTGTTAAACTTTTTTTTTTTAATTTGAGATTGATAATTATTTGCTAATAGCGAGGTTTATGAATCCACTCTATTTCAATTTGGTATAGCTGGGCATCTCTATAGGTATCATTTTATGCCAGATCCGTCATTTACTTGCCATCCTGTGACATTGGACTTTCATAGGTCACAGTCCATATAGTTAGATTAAAATTAGCTTATAAATGGACAAATAGAAGCTTAGGAACAACCTTCATGAGTTTAGCTGCGTTTTCGTTTAAGCATTGTGCAACAGTAGTGAAAGGCTTGGAGAAAGTAGGCAATATTCGATTTGAAAAGTTTTGGCCAGAACCATCATCATTCACTTTATGGCGCACCGTGCATTCACGAGGGCGCCCATCAAACCGAGTTCAGCCTGGTTCTTTCACGGGAGCGGGATTCCGCTTCCCGTTTATTGGTACAGAAAAACACAACGCTTCAAAACACTCAATCTACACTACAAATACACGCGACATTACACAAATATTTACAAACGCACGTTAAGCCCAAAGCTAAGCACAAAGAGGGCCCCCAGGCCTCGTGTCCCACGATTACCCTAGATCCGGTCGCACGCACTTGCCTGCTGGTTTCGGTGCCGTCTCGAATCCTAAGAGGCCCTTCGCCCCCTGGTACACTGAGTATATCCGATTGATGGGCGAGGAGGTTTCTCCTCTCCCGCCATGGGGCGCCTGCAGCGCCATCCCGTGGCTAGGAGAGAAAGCGGCACGTCGGGAGCCGAATTCGAGATCCCGATCGACCCCGCGGCGACACGACCATGTGATCGTGTCTGAGGCGAGGCAGCTGCATAGCTGCCTCGCGGCCGAGGTGGCAGAGTGGTTTGATGGGCGCCCTCGTGAATGCACGGTGTGCCATAACTTCAAACTCAAAATCCACTATTTACACATGGCTATTGGCGACCATGTTTATATGCAGCAAGATTGTTGAAGCATCATCACTCAAGCGTAGTTTATTTAGTCACTCTGGCTTGGACTTAATGTTGCGGTGTTAGGCTATGTTACGTCACCTTTGACCTATGCCGCTAAATTTACCGTGAAATGTCAAGGGTCAGAGGACCATCGGAATGCATTAATTCATTTGGTGTTTACTATGCACCAACGCAATTGGTGCTTAGTAGAATTCTGATGGCTCGTCCCTCTACGACACACTGCCTTTACCGGGTGTGAGAACTCGATCCCTCAGTGCTTCTCTTCGAAACATTCTAGTGTTTGGCTACAGTTGGGTACAACAGAAAAGGGGGAGACTGGGTGTGCACAATCGGTCCCTTCTCAATTCGTCGTGCCACAGTCGAATCCGCGTGCAAGCGCAGCTAGTTTGTCGTCGGGTTGGACGTTTGTCCTCCTGGGAGTGGTGCACAGTCTGCTTTCCGTGCGGTGTCCAGGCGTCGACACCGACGAGCTGGACAGCAACCTGGAGGACCTGGAGGAAGAGGTGGTGGAGTTCCTCATCAAGGAGGAAGAGATCGTGGCCGAGGGAGATGCAGATGAGGAGTGAGCCCGCAGGTCGACTGCAGCCCTTTCCGCGGGGGCCTGCGTCGAGAGCCATGTCTCCTGGTGCTGTTGCAGCCGAGGGAATAAAGACTTGTTTGACATAGGGCTTGCCTCATCTGCCGTTTTCGTCTATCACGGGGGCCTCCTTTTATACGCAGCCGTAACACATGCAGTGTCATGTCTGTCAACCAGACAGTCTACAGTCTGGCATACCAAAGGTAACTGACGCAACACGCAACCGGTGTGTTATTGCAGATTCACACTGCAACCCGAATCGCCATTTTGGTCCGTGGACGTGGGGACAAGTAGCTGAGCGCCTTTTTGCTCTCAGATTTTAGGCAGGGTATTTATTGACTTCGAAAGCGTCGTCTGTCAGCAGTGCGACATTTTCATGCTTTTTCCTTTTTGTTTACGGAGGAGCAAAACAAAAATGGCACACCCACCCGGCCTTTACATCAGCAAGGCTTTTTTCCGGCTGCGGTGTATTGAAGTGTGTGTGAAGACATCTCCTGAACACCCTTCTGCGAACCCAAGACTTTATTGCTTCTATGCCAAAGTCTCCTCGAACAGGATCATGCTCGTGTGATGTCTTGAGTTGGTAAAGCTAGTTGCGCTTTGCGCTGAGCCCATCACGGTGTTCTGTGTCTCCTCGTATGTAACAGCGGCACGCGATCCTTTTTTGTAAAGTACCGCAACGGCGAACGTTGCTTTCGCTTTTTTGCCCACTAGGTGCGCTTTGATCACACTAGGAGATGGAACGTGTTGTATCTCCGCACCGGCACTCCTCTGTCGTTTTCGTTTATCCTAAAGGCTCCTTCATACTTTATTGTAAAGCATGCTGCTTATATAAATATGTCACATTGGCAAAAACCAATCTACGTGTCTATCGAGAGAATGAAACCCGATTTTTCGACCCGCATAAATAAACTGCATCGAAGAAGGCTCAATTTGAGAACGCGACGTTATTTGGATCGGTAGTTAAGAGGGAAGGATTAAATTTGTTCACGAGCCGGCGTCCATTTACAACAAATGACACTGTGGGTCCTTGTGGCATTTATTTCGGTGGAACAAACTTGTCGGCGAGGAAACAACATTGTCTTGCTGGCAGATCTGGTTTACTAAAATGAATGCCACAGACTCCCACAATATTTCTTGGTTAGACGAAATTGGGCTTTGGTGGACGTTGGCTGGCAGACGAATTTTGTCTTTCCCTTCTATTTTGGCCCAGGTAACGTCATGTTCTCAATCTCTCACTTGCTCTCCTTGCCGCTAGTGTCGTAATCGGATGGAGTTTAAGCTTTTTGCAGTGCATAGTTTGTTTATGTTGGCTGAAAAATCGGGTTTTAATTAGAGGTGCCGCAAACTTTTTGCAAACCTGAGGTCCGAAACTCGAACCAAGGGGTTCGAAAGGTTTGCTAAGTTTCGCAACGTCGAACTTATTACATAAAAAATTAAACGATTTTCATACTTCAGAATTTTTGGCGCTGAAAAGTTTGATTGCTTTCGAACTCCCGATTTCTTGCGCTATGAAATTCAACATTTTCGAACTTATTACGCTAAGAAATTCGACGATTTTCGAACCTGCTGACTTCAAATGTTTCACTAACTTCTGAACAAAAGTTCGACTAAGTTCACCCCCATAGGTTCCAGGCAACAGATATAAATAATGCAAGATGTCAATGTGTGAAGTGGAGTTCAGATTGCACTGAGTCTTACCATTAGCTGATCGTGCTACAAACGACGCGCTTGTGAAGTGCTGAATGATCGCTTTGGGATGGCCTCGTCCTTGCACCTCGCACCTTTTCCTTTCGACTTCCGCACAGAGCCTCTCCCGCGCACAACTCCTTGGGTTGCACCGAGGTAACCTGTGGACCAACAGATCCCTGATCTGCTGGCTTGAAATGCAACCGAGGCTCTTCGCTGAGGGTGCCTCTCATAGCATTAGTTGTTTTTGAACGCAAGTCCCTTGATTTCCTCACGTTGAGGAAAGGCATGCACGGAGCGCGACGCCGATACGCTACAGCGAACACTGAATCTGTGCTTCATTATCATTAGTAACCGGCTGCATTTTAGGGCGGCCAGTAGCTTCATTTGTCGAAGAAGAAAAGTACCAAGCAGAAGCAGTATGGTTAACCCGATAACAACCGGTCGTCACCTGATCAGCTGTATTAGGTCGGGTAATCCCCTGATTTAGTCTGGCTGCATTCTCGTCAACCCTGTCTTGTGTCACGTGCTGTGCCTGTGTTCAGTGTTTTCTCCATCCCACGAGTCATCCCGCTGAAAATGAACGCCCAGAGCAACTAAAAAGTTTCGGGAAGTCTGGATGCCTTTATGTAAATGCGTCGTCCTGCATATTTACTAGTTGTCTTATGCCAGCATTGCATTTAGGCGACGTTTGATCGGATTGCTACCAGTTTGCAAATAAGTAGGAAGTAAGTTCACCTGACCTGCCTCGGGGCTTTTCGATGAATGGTTCAACCAGTTCAATGCTTGTTCCACAAGTTATGGCAAATAATGAGTAATGGATGTAGTACTGTCAGTACCACAGCACTGAGCAGGAAGGAGTATTAACAAACAAAACGTGAGGGCGCAAGAGAGCTGGTGTGCGTTCATAATAGTCTGGGCAGCGTTTTTATTAAAATTTGTATAGTCGGTTACAAGTTAAGAAGGTAGGAGAAGCTCCTCCCACAAGCGTGGTGCGCCGGTTTCAAATCCCTCCGCAATCGAAAGAAGAGTTCACTGGAAACGCTCCTTGTTCCGCTTCAATGGATAGATAATGGCCACGGAGTGGTGGCGACTTGTCTCCGACCCCCACGTTTTAAGAAAGCGACCTTTGTATTCACCGGAGAGGGAACCGAGCCCCTGAAAGCAGCCTTTGTATCAATCGGAGGGGGACGCTAATCCCCGAAAGTCGTCTTTGTTTGCATCGGAGGGGGAAGACTCTAAATCTCCCTCTCGTGGCTTCCACAATGTTAAGTCAAAGTCGAAAGATAAAGCAAATATGTACAGAAAGGCAAGACCCTCCTCGCGCGTTGGCCGCGACGTCACGGAAACGATGGGACGCTATTGGATGCGGAGGTGGCTGAGGGATATATGATTCCCTTTGAGGGGCATTTGCCGCTACCTTCTTGACTTGTAACCTACTATAGCACATTTCGCGATTTTTTTAGATGAATTCATGAAAACTTAGTTTGAAACTTGAATTTGATTTCCATTCATGAAATGGAATTTGATTTCCATCCATGAAATTCAGACTTGGAACACTTGTACTTCGAAAAAATGTTAAATAATTGAATTTTGCAAACTTTAATCTTAAATATAAATTTGAAATGTTTGAATATTTTGAACTATCTGTGAAAAATTGATAACGCCGAACTCGAACTTTCAGAAACAACATTTTCGAATTCGAACTTCAGCGGGGTTCTAAAGTTGCGAGTTTTTCAAAATCGAACCTTAGCGAGGGTTGAACCTGTCAAACCCCAAACTTCGGGAGGTTTGCGGCATCCCTAGTTTTAAGGCATGAAATGCTTTTGAACGCCACCCCCAATCCCAAATTTTTGTTCGTCCATGCATTTCCTGCTAAGTTTAGTGGGGAAATTGATTCATGTGACCTTACACAAATTCAGTTTCTTCACTACATTTTGTGGGAAACTTCATGTCACGGAACCTACAGACCAATTCAGTTTCGGCGATAAATTTAGTGGAAAAATTGACGTCGCATGACCTATACACCGAGGCAGAGGTTTCCCCAGGAATTGAAATTGGGGGGGGGGGGGGGAGGGTTAGGGGCAGCCATTGAGAATTGGAGTCGTTGCGAATGAAGGGGGTGCCCACTGATCTCTATTGTAGCAGGCTGGATTGCGGATCGGGAGCCCGTCGGTGTCGCCACCGGCATTGCTTGACACCAGGCAATACACACAAGTTTATGGGAGAAACGCACAAAAGGAGAAATATTGAAGCATGTACACTGTGCTCGGAGGCGAGTATTTTATGGTGTGCTGCGATCCTTTTGTCGGGTGTTTGGAGATCGAATCGGTATGAAACGTTTGAATACCAATTAAAAATGAAAGCTGTTTACAACTCCCTGTAATGCCGAATAAGAGCGCAGCTCTTGAGGAGGAGGAGGGGAAAGTACGGAGAGGAGGCTATGCCCCTCCTCCTCTCCTGCTCGGCTCCCATTTAGGGGGGAAATTTTTCCGGTAAATTTAGCGGGGAAAATTTTCTGCTAGATTTAGCGGGGAAATTTTTCCACTAAATTTAGCGGGGAAATTTTCCCGCTAAATTTAGTGGTGAAATTTTCCGCTAGATTTAGCGGGGAAATTTTTCCGCTAAATTTAGCGGGGAAAATTTTACGCTGGATTACGCGGGGAAATTTTTCTGCTACATTTAGCGGGGAAAATTTTCCGCTAAATTTAGCGGGGAAATTTTTCAGCTAAATTTAGCGAGGAAAATTTTCCGCTAGATTTAGCGGGGAAATTTTCCTGCTAAATTTAGCGGGGAAAATTTTTCGCTAAATTTAATGTGGAAATTTTCAAGCTAAATTTAACGGGGAAAATTTTCCGCTAGATTTAGCGGGGAAATTTTCTCGCTAAATTTAGCGGGGAACATTTTCCGCTAAATTTAACGGGGAAATTTTTCAGCTAAATTTAGCGGGGAAAATTTTCCGCTAAATTTAGCGGGGATATTTTTCAGCTAAATTTAGCGGGGAAAATTTTCCGCTATATTTAACGGAGAAATTTTTGAGCTAAATATAGCAGGGAAAATTTTCCGCTAGATTTAGCGGGAAAATTTACCCATCATGCACCGGAACATACTGGAACACCTACGGCTGAGCTGGCGAGCTTGCTCTCGTAGTGGAGTAAACAAAGGAACTTGCCGTCAATGAGACCGTCCTCGGGGAAGCCCAGCAGTTGATGAATGACAAAAGTTCCATCTCGACAGCGGCTTTCCGGGAGTGAGCGAATTCCGCGTAGCAAAGCCTTCGAGCTTGTCGTCTACTAAACTCAACAAAACCGCCACCGACTCCGCGGTAACTCTATGTAACTCTCGCCTCATTGAGCTGCACTAGATTTTTCGCCAAGTGGAGTCACTCTCGATCACAAAATATCTATTTATAAGAACTGTGAGGGCTGTCAGTTTTAATATTTGCATACAAGCTATTTGGTGGGCTTATCGAGAAGCAGCCGAAAAGTTTCAGTGCCGACAGCAGTTTAGAAACTGGGGCAACGGCACTTTTCCTTAATTTTCCCACAGAGTCCCATGCATTTGGTCCAGTTATTACAATAAACGTTAGAGGCTCAGCTGGCGCTAGTGTGCTGTTGCATTTTGAAGCAGACAACGAGCAGTCAGAAATTGACTTCCGGTAATGTATATCTATGGGAAAAAGCGAGTGCATTTTCTCTCTGCGCTCGATTATAAGAGCAAATATAACGAATAATTTGCACGTACTAGGCACATTGGAACATTTCTCAGTCACGCAGACGAAATAATTGGTCAGTTACAGCATTTTTATTTGAAATTCGTGGCATAAAAAGCGGTGTTAAAACCACTTCATACGTGTATTTATGTGCACTGTCGGACACTGTTAGCGCGAACACTGCGTCGGCGCTTTCCAGCATGGGGGTATATACGTGCCAAACGAACGAAGGACATGTGGAAAACCAAGAGAGACGGCAAGAACTACGCTGTAACACTGGATAAGTAACTCCTTGTGCTTGCAGACGATCAAAATAAATTGAAATTCCCGTAATATAGTTCGATTTGCAATAAATAAGTACTGCTTTATTCTTTCTGCTCATGAATATGTGCGAAGATGCTTCTTCTGGGTTCAAATCATCACCCGCACGATCTTTGCAAATAAGGAGAAGCCAGAGAACAGGTGCCCGATAAAAACTGCCCGACATAGGATATAATAAGAAAACACACCTTTAGTAGCCCATGTACTTTATTCTTTACGTTTCGAACGTTTTTTTAACCACTCGTAAAGATGCACGACGGGGTCATTTTCATATAGTGACAGGACGGGCATATTAACAATATATAAGCACCAACGGAATGCTGGCGAACTTTGAACACACTTTGCATTCCTTTCGATCGTTACTTTGCTTAGAATCGTCGCTCGTTTCTACATACCTGCCATGGAACAGAGGTTTGGGCCTGAAATATAGCGAAGTTTAACATCGTTCAGTGGTAAAGAAAAAATGCTCTAACGAAAGCAAATACACTTTCACCATATTAATAAAGGTACATACTATCCGGTACAACCGAAATAACAAAAGTTATTCATGTTATTTTCCGGCGAAGAGACAACATTCACGCGCGTTTTTCACAGGAAGACTGGAAAGACTGCATGCTGTCTGCTTCAATTTGCAACTGGAAGTCCCGTAGACACTAGCGCCAGCTGAGCCTCTAGCGTTTATTGTAATAACTCTATGCATAGAGTCCCATGCACTACAATAGAGATCAGTGCGGGTTCCTTCAGAAAAACAAGGGGAACGGGGGGGGGGAGGGGGGGGGGGGTACACCTCCCTCCCCTAGAGGGTGTGTAGAAAAATCACTGAATTCAAATTCCCGCTAAAATGGCGGAAAAATCGATGTCATGTGACTTATAGACCAGTTCAGTTCCTTGCTAAATTTGGCCGGAAAATTGATGTCACGTGACCTATGTACACCAATTCAGTTTCCCCGCTAGTTTTGGCGGGAAAACTAATATCATTCGACCTGTTTCAGTTTTCACACTAAATCTGGCGGAAAACTTTATGTTGTTTTGTCCGTTTTTTTATTTTACCGCGTCTCCGGTTTACGATGGTAGTCTATTCAGTTTTCCCGCTAAATTTCGCGGGAAAATTGGTGACGTGACCTATACACCAATTCAGTTTTCTCGCTTAATTTGGCGGGGAAATTGATGTCACTTGAACTATATAGTTTCCCCGCTAAATTTAGCGGAAAATTTTAAAAAATTAGTCGCTGCCATTTTTTTTTTTTTTTTTTTTTTGTCCAGCGTGTTAACGCAACCGATGTGTTTAGCGAACTCTTATTACCGGGCGAACCCGGAGAATGTTAGCTGGGGGTTTCCACAAATTGCTCCGCATGGCGCGCTGCCTGCGTGAGACCACCGGGCGACTTTGAGCACTTCGGACGTGTTGTTCGCAGGAGCACAAAATAGGATGAAAAGTTAGAATTGCCAGCTTTTGTGCTAGCTGGTCGCTTGCTGTTTTGTGGGTGCCGCTGACTTCCTCAGAATCGGCTTTCTGCGCCATCAGCCTCACTTGCGTGTGTCAAAGCATTGCGCATTGCACGCATCGCACTCTCACGGACGTCTTTCTTCCGTAAAATTGGCTGCGCTTAAATGGAAGAACAAAAAAGTTTATCGTGACCCTTTTGACAAACTGCAAGCGGCTGTGATAAATAACGTGATTCCCTGGAATATTGTGAAGTCGATAAAATTTTTGATCGTTTAACGGACGCTGTGAGCTATCCCAGCCAATCCCGCTCTGTGCACGTAGCTTTCCGCGCGTCGCTGCGCCCCCTCTCCAAGGTCACGTGACATTCACACGGCCTTGGATAGGCCCCGATGGCTCGTAGCATCCGCTGAAAGCAGCCGAAGCACACCAGCAATCGGGCCACCACAACTTGACCCCAAAGCTGTTTTTGTACGAATTTTGAGTGATACATTAGGAGACTTCTTGGACACACAAAAGAGAGCCTCGGGGAGAGGGGAGTTCCTCCTTCAGCTCTTCTCTCGTCGTGGCCGGAGGCGAGACAGTTGCAGTCACTACCTGTCAAGGTTCCTAGACGGGCATGAAAAACGAGGCGTTAGCGACACCCACCAGGTGCTCTTTGCTAATCGTTTAATTCGTTTTAAAATTCCTTTTCGTGTTTTCGTGTCTTTTTCAACAAGAGATTGGTGTGTTTGTTGTGATAATGCTTCATTCAACACGAATAGACCAAGAAATAAGCGGACATGCGCAGAACCGGGAGATGCGTCGGACGTAGCCGCGATGGTGAAGGGTCGTATCACAGCGGGTCATCCGTGCCTTACTAAGACCCCAGTGGCATTTTTCATTCCATCTTTATTTCTCATTGCTACTCTAATTAGTCCATTCTAAGCACTTCTTTCTTTTCACACACGCGATGTTCAGGGGGGGGGGGGGGGGGGGGGAGGGAGCTGCATTTGGGAAAGAGTAAAACTATACGCACTCCGGAGTGCACTTCGAACGGAAATGGCTATACGAACTCCGCTAAACTCATATAAAAAGAATGGTCACAGCGACTTTTCTAAGCGCTTTTTATCCTTTTTAAAGCGCTGAGGAGTTCGCTAGCCATTTGCACGTGCCTGTGTTTTCTGTGTCATTTTCTTTCTTCTCAATCGAAGATACATTGAGTTGTGAGTTCAGCGTCTTTCCTGTCTTCTGTTTTCTTCAACAGTTTCCCAACGTTGTTCGATGATTTAATCATGTGTAACCAGTACCAACTAGCCCAGCTTACCACCCTTCTACAGTTAATTCCATGGGCTGGTGTTTGGTCTGCTGCTGCGGATGACTGCCTCAACGAGGCGGGTTGACAGGATCATAGCGGCGCCGATGTTCAATGAAGGAGATGAGTATGGCTCCGCACCTCCACCATACTGTTAGGGTGATGCTGTCAGCAGCAGAAAGAACAGGACAGTACACGATGATAGAACAAACATACGATTTATGGAGGCCGAGCCAGCCCGTGGGGCCTGGCGCGAGATGGCCGTGCGCGCCACTGCCCCGTCGTCGTCTTCGCCTTCCTAACAATATATATATGGTGACCCAAGTCACCAGGCTCGATCTAAAATGGACCGTAAAAATCGACGCCTGCACGAAGCAATCTAAACTTTTCGTCAAAGGTGTATATCACAGGTCGGTTTTTTCTAGTAAAATTACAAAGCGTAGCTCTCTTTTTGTAAAAACTAGGGCCAAGAAACTTGCCAAATCACTTACCCACGGGACTAATGAAAATCCGGGCATACTTACTTGGCTAAAACAAGCAGCATAAACCCGCTAACCATTTATATTATTTTTATCTTTTTATTATTTTTATTGATGATAATTTTGTTCTTAGTGTTTTGGTGATGGAAGTGAAAACGCGCCAAGGACGCTTTTTCTGCAATGGCAGCAAGACTATGGAAGACGACGGGATCAATTTTAGAGAAACAAAGAAGTAATAACCCTGACGAAGAGCGGTCCCCGCTTGATACGTTGGACTCATTATATTATTTTATTATGCCCTTCCGTGGATCATTTTCTTTTCCACTATCTACGTCTATCCGGCCCGTCCGAACCCCATTTTACGCATATACAGGGTGTTTCACGAAAGGTGAACGAATTTCATATTGCGAGAAACTACGCGTCGCAACAAAAAACAATGCTTGTGTCGTTTTGCTCCTGGGTCAGGGGCCTAATTAGGAAAATTATTAAAGGCCGGGATAATTAGATCGTTAATTATTTTTGCGTAATTAACTTTTTAAATATTGTGTTTAAGGACATGGTTTCAATTAGAAAATTGCTCAGCATCATCGAAAAACACTAAATCAACAAAGTGCAGAACGAAAGAAGGCACGCGCAGCGTTTTACGGCTTTCTGAAAGACCGCACAAATTCGACGGGTTTTCAAGTTTCGGTTTGCAATCGGAGCACATCTCGGCCCCGACGGCACCGCACCCCGTGGAGAAATAGTGCAACCAGCCTCTGCTGCGTTGCTGCGTTGCGCGAGGACAGCGCAGCAGAGGTTGGTTGCACTATTTCTCCACGGGGCGCGGCGCCTGAATGCCGCGAAACTTAGTTCTGCACCCCATTCCTGCTGCTCAGGCAGGTTGTGGAACTCCATCTACATAGCATTACACAAAATGGTTTCGGAAATCAGTTGGAATATTCTCCAGATCAATTTTCGAGGTATTGAAAACTACTTGTTTTCTTCGGGCTGTTTTTATATCTCTTCAGAACGCTTCATTATCTCTGGGTGAGCCACATTTTGGACGACTTACCACTAATTTACTGGAGTTCCATCAAATTGGCGTGATCAGACTAGAAAACATTGTTGCACTGTGTAAATATTTTCTTGAAACAAACTGAGAGGAGCTCCCATCGTACATAAGCGTATTAAGTGCGTAATAGAATTATATAAAATGTAAATGGGAGCAGCTTAAAAAGTCGGGACGGTGGCCGCAATCGCTTTCAGAATAGGATACATGGGCATATTGCACGCCCCGCTGAAGTTGTCCATATCCCCGTCTAGGTAGAGGACGCACCTATTGATGGTCAACTTCTGCGTCAAGCTAGCCGGCCTGTCGTAACAGTACACCATACCCTTACGTTCCATCGAGCAGCAGACACCACACGAAGCATTTTCCGTAACTATGCAATCGTCGTTATATGGTTCTCTGTAGCGATACACTAGTCTGCCGGTACTGCCATCGAAGACCTGCAGCGTTGCAGATACGGTGGCGCACAGTTTACCGGTTCCGTTGTGCCACTGTTTGGTCTTCTGCAGTGTCTCTCTAAATGCGAACGGATCCGTTCCTTGGCAGCTGCTGTCCGCATTGAAGTAGAAATCCACGCCAGGTAGAACGGGTACTTGATGCCTCCAGGTCGTCAAGAGAAGTTTGAAGTTGTTGATCTTCGACACTTTGCGCAGCTCTTCCACAAGCTTGTCCAAGCTAGCGCCATCGCCCGGTCGGCCACAGGGCTGATTGCCTACGTCCTTCCAGTCTATATCGACCCCTTGAAAGCCGTTCTTGAGAACCCAGACTACGATGTTGCCAGCGAGCCTTGCCATACGTCCAACTAAGTTTGCCATCATCGCAAATTCTCCGTTTCCACCGACGGACAAAAGGAGCGTAGCATTATTCGTTGCTCGTCTCGACACCAACTCTGTAGTTAGTATGATGTCGCGAGGCGTCATCTTGATGTCCCCCTGTCCGACATCCACGACCATTGGTCCGTAGATGATGTACGTGCAAACGGTAGATGGTATGGAACCTATTCCGTACCAGTGTGTCTTGTTCATGTTGATGACCCGGGACCGGTTGTAGTAGCAGAAGATCTCCATGCGCGGATCCTTGCTGAGTCCACCGGGGTCCCTGTACTCGGTAAAAAGGTGATGCGTCAGGTTGCTTGACGAGTCCGTCTGGTGTATACATGACTGTGGCGGGAAGAAGGGAGCGGACACGGGCTGTTCGTAATCGTCGACGACGACGCGCTGTGGCGTATGAGATTCGATGGAGTGCAGCCATCGCATATAATGAATGGCGACCATGCCTCCTGGTACGATGAGGACCATCATGGACAGAGAGCACGAGAACCAGGCGATGTAGAGTGGGATGTGGGGTGGCGGCGGCTGCACGGTGATGGCGAAGTCGTCGTTGGAGAGCCCTAATGGCACTGTGCCTACATCGGCCATCACTGTCGCGTGCGAATGCACATGGCTTTCGTGAACAATCTAACCGCTGTGGCTTGTGAGGCACGTGGCATGTGCAAGTGACGTTCTCCTTCCTTTCAGTCAGCGTTGCTTTCAGTCCAACAGTGATCTAAGCCAATGCCTCCTGTTACACTCCTGTATAGACCTTTCCTTTAACGGCGCCGCCATCTTGAGAATTGCGGCGCCGACGACGCCGTCTATACTTCGTCTCATCCTACGATGGACTAAAGGCAAAGGCTACGGACCGGCAGATCCAATCACGAGTCACTTAGAAACTGCATGGCATTGGCTTCAATGCGCCTATCGGTGCCCGCGTCTCGGATGACTGATGGGGATGGGCGGACAGTGGTTTGAATCGAATGGCACGAAGTGACTCATCAATTTTACATTGTAAAGAAAGCCACGACATACAAGCTCTTTGCACTGTCGAAGCTATAAACATGATACAGCACTTTTTAATTCTGAGCACTATTCGTCCACCCCTAATCAGTGTTAAAGGGGCGGTGCAACGATATTCAATTGGAATGTTTTTTACTTTACACGAGATTACTGGCACTAGTGGGACTCAAAGATACTCGCACGCAACGCCACTGACCAAGAAACTCCTTTGTTGCGCTGTAATTTCGAGGACAAAACCGAGCGTTTCCATTCAATCTCTCCTTCGCAAAACCTGATGACGTAGCTGGGCGGTAGCAGTACCGCCCAGTGACGATATTTGAATGCGGCTCAAAGATTGGACCCGAGCATGGCGTGGACACTCGATTTGGGTTCGTGATAATCGATAGCTCGAGAAGCATTCGGGTTCTGGCCCGTGTCCAATCGCTGCAATGACGACAACAGCCGAACCTTAACAATGTCTGGAACTCAGCGCGTGTCCTGTGCCTTGCCAACCCCAGCGCGTGGCTATGATCAACTTTGGCGGCACATAATCGGCTCCAGATCACGTGGCCGCTTGTTCTGGCTGCGAGTTGAGGGGGTGAACTCTGCTCGTTTTTCTTTATTTTTTTCTGCGACTTCGATTGCGTGTGGTGGAAAACGAACGGGTATTTCACAGGTCATTAACGTCAGGGATCCGTTCTAAGCGGTATTTGCGCAAAGTACAAAAATCGTTGCATCGCCCCTTTAAGCATGTCATAGTTCAGCGTGGAACGTAAGTGGGCCTGGCGGACCGTAGCTTTGGCCTTTAGTCCATCGTAGGATGAGACGAAGTATAGCAGCTTAGAAAAAGAAATACCGGCTAGTTTTGGCAGCACAGCTATCTGGGTAGGCAACGGTGTGGGTAAGGGGGAAACCTGGCTAGACTTGGCTATAGTGGGCTGCAATAACTTGGTTGGAGCCTGTCCGGTTGAATCCAGCTGGCTCCTCACAGGCCATCACCTTCTCCTCGAGAGAACGACGACGAAGACGGTGGGGTGTTTTGATTGAGTTTCCACAACGAAAGAATATATTAGCCGTTTAATGTAGTCTATGCAGGTAAGCTCTCGGCATTTGATAGCTCCATCTTGAGTGGTGGCATGTAGACTTTTTCATAAATTTCTCATACCATGGGGCTTGCAGTGATAACCTAATTGGACCACCTGCACCGGGAATTAAAATCGGTCCTCTTGTCGTAAACGAAGTGGTCGTGAGCTTAAACGTGACGTTGAGTCTGATACGAATCTCTCGCGATTCAAGCTCGCAATCGACTGACTTCATAAATAAGGATTCTTGGGGAAACTGCGAAGCTCGATAACATTGCAGCCACACTCGCGCTGCAGCTTCTTGTGCTCATGGCACACTTTCTCCTATTGTTCTTATGCTTTTTAAAATAATTTATCCATCCGACGACCACGCAGCAGACAACCGTAGATTTTCGGAAATTGCAGCACGGTAAAAAGGAGCATTCGGAACTACCTCATGCACGACGTCCGTTTTCAAGCCTTTTCACCCATACTCTTGGCGGTTGCATACCCTGTGTCAGCGGGCAATCCAAAAATGCACCAGGTCGAGGGTACGTCAGTTACTGGCTGGTTTGAGGTTATGCGAAAAAGGTCTATTAGCCCCGTGCGCGACCGAAAGCGTCGCTCTAGTCGGCCTTCCACGATTGGCCGAACGCTGACTATGACGTCGGAAAGGGGATTTATCATCGACGGAAATAAGAGGAATGAAAGAACTTTAATTTTGACGGTGTTGGCAGTGTTCCTTTAAGAGCGCAATGATTTCAAGCTTCCACCATGCTAATAACAAACACCATCGAACTTGTTGTTTGCAAGGTAATGACGTCACAAGGGGGAACCACAGGAGGGCGCCACCAAAACTTCTCGCCGCTAATAGGAAGTATTCACTTAATTCACTGGCGGCCATAGCTGTGTGCACGACTGCTGAGCGCGCGCTGATGGCAAGCTTCCACAGTTCTTTTGTAACGTGCATTCCGCACCCTCAAGATTGCCGGTCTTAGCAGCCTATTGATGTGAGCTCGTTTAGAGCATGCGCTCTAGACATCACCCACAAATATGGCGCCCAGTGAATACTCCTTATAGGGGGTATCCATTGAACGCCATATTTGAGAGCAATGTTTAGGGCGCGTGCTCGAGACGAGCTCACCGTGGAGGTCACAGGGGCGATGCAACGATTTTTGTATTTTGCGCAAATACCGGTTAGAACGGATCCCTGACGTTAATGACCTGTGAAATACACGTTCGTTTTTCACCCCACGCAATAGGAGTCCTAGTAAAAAATTAAAGAAAAACGAGCAGCGTTCACCCCCTCAACTCGCAGCCAGAACAAGCGGCCACGTGATCTGGAGCCGAATATATGCCGCCAATGTTGATCATAGCCATGCGCTGGGGTTGGCAAGGCACAGGACACGCGCTGAGTTTCAGACATTGTTATGGTTCGGCTGTTGTCGTCATTGCAGCGATTGGACACGGGCCACTACCCGAATGCTTCTCGAGCGATCGATTATCACGAGCCCAAATCGAGTGTCCACGCCATGCTCGGGTCCAATCTATGAGCCGCATTCAAATATCGTCACTGGGCGGTACTGCTACCGCCCAGCTACGTCATCAGGTTTTGCGAAGGAGAGATTGAATGAAAACACTCGGTTTTGTCCTTGAAATTACAGCGCAACAAAGGAGTTTCTTGGTCAGTGGCGTTGCGTGCGAGTATCCATGAGTCCCACTAGTGCCAGTAAGCTCGTGTAAAGTGAAAAACATCCCAATTGAATATCGTTGCACCGCCCCTTTAATAGCCTGCTAAGACCGGCAATCTTGATAGGGAGGGGAGTCACCAAGGGAAGGGAAGGGGCAATATGTTGGAAACAAACCTTGGTCTGCTTGATAACAAAGCCTCGAGGTCTCATTTATCGTACCTTCTACCCCTCTGAGGAACGAAAAAAGCAACAGTCTCTTGGTTTCTCGAACATTGTAACTAGATACATTGACCCGGTATTGTATCGCGACACAAGGAGCACGCCGAAAATGTACCCCGATACTGAAATACAGATACTGATTTAAAAATTGCATCGCGATACACAAATATAAATACTAAATGTATTTCTGAAATTCTATCGCGATACTGCCCAACCCTATTTTAGATGGACCTTCTCATCAATCCACAATTTGCAAAAAAAGCTGCTGCGTATGCGCGAGCAGAGCGTGTTGCTAGCGCCCCCTGTATGGTTGGAAGACAAATAGGCATGCCCGCTATTCCTAGGCTGCGACAGAGGCGCGGAAGCGAAGACACCATGAAAAAAAAAAAGGGTTGTGTGTGTGTGTTTATACAGCCTAGAACTTGGTCTGCCTCAACGGGCGACGAGTCTCCCAGCTGTAGATGAGCAATTTAGCCAGTGCAGTACAGCCGCTAGCCTGGGATCTTTAACGTGCATCACGCAGTAGTGATACACGGTACGATACTCATCCAGATCGAAACAGGCAGGGGTGGGGATTGGTCCCAGGATCCTGGGTTCTGCAGCGCGAGCTTTCGCTCCACGTGCTCCGAGGTGCGCTAGACCACCGATCCCCCCCCCCCAGCGCGTGTAACTACACTCGCAGCATGCTCCTTAAGGGGTATTCACACGAGGGAGAAATCCCGGGGATTTCTCCCCGGCACGCGCATCCCACGACGAAAACGTCAGGCTTTGCGATGTGCAAAAGCCTCGCGTTTTCATCTCATGAGGCGCGCGTGCCGGGGAGAAATCCCCGGGATTTCTCCCTCGTGTGAATACCCCTTTAGGGCTTGGGTAATTTAGCAAAAGGTCTATTGTATATAGGGTGTATTCACTGTCGGTCATATCTGTGTGCGCGGCTGCCGAGCGTGTGGTGACGGCGAGCTTCCGCATTCCGCACTATCAAGATTGCCGGTCTTAACAGTAATGTGAGTTCGTTCTGAGCGTCCGCTCTTAACAGCGCCCTCAAATATGGCGTCCAGTGAGTACTGTAGACGACTTATTTTTCGCGGGCTCAATATTTTGCGATTTAGATCAAAGCTGAAGTGTTGGAATAATTCGAGGGTTCTAATATTTGGGGTCTATGTCTACAGTATGTCTACATTTTACTGGAATTGTTCACGGAACTTATTTTTCGCAAATTGTAGGTGATTCGCGAAATTCGCGAAAATTAGGTCCTCGCGAAAATTAAGTCGTTTACAGTATCCCCTATTGGCGACAAGATGTTTTGGTGGCGCCACCTCGCGGGTGCCCTCCTGTGACGCAGCTGGTATGATGCGAGTAGACGACGCGCTGTGCCAAAGCACGGAGTGGCTATGTTAGTTGGCATCTATGCGGATTAAAGACTGTTTATTTATTGAAGAAACGCGTATAACGTTTTTGTGAGGGATCTTTCTAATGAGTAACAGCGCCTCGAAGTTGCTTTTTCTATTAGAAAAACTTTAATATGTTCAGAAACAAGCCTGGAGCTTCACATTACAGCTTGCGCGGCATGCGTCAGGGCTATTCACAGCCTCTCTGATTCTTTTTTTTTTTTTTCAGATCTGTGGAGGTTGTTGTAGAAAAGGGTTTTGCATTCACCAGAGTAAATGACGTGTTGTCTTAGCTGTGCACGCGCGCAGAGTTGTTTTGCAAAGCGCCGCACACTTGTTTTAGCTACATTGAGCTTGCCGATACCGACGCTTCTGTCCAAGTGTGACTCGACAGTTGCTGCTGACGCTTAGCTCCTCCCGAATCGAATACGTGGCAGAGAAGATTGTCACATCGCGACTTCTGCTCGAAAAAAAAAAAAAAAAAAAAACTGACATTTTCATGAATTATTAAAGTGTCGACCATGGCCCGGCTAATTCAGGCGATTGATTAATTTGTTTTATAATATTTTTAATAAGAATTGTTTACAAATTTAAAATTGCTCGCTGAGAAGCGCATCACGGATCATCAATCAGTGTTTATTTCAACCTGATAACACAGACTGAAGGTGGCGAGAAAAAAACAGTGTCGTCCACTGCTTGACGGGCTCCGCCACGTCAGCAGTGTAAACGCGGTATAAATAAAATATGAAGAAGGTACACACAGTTTTGCGCGTATTTTGCACAAGTTACACATGGATGAAGTCTAGACAAATTATAGAAAAGCGTTCCGGAGGATAGAAGAAGACATATCACTCGGGTGATCACATAGAGGCGCATTCAAAAACTAAAATGCGTATACCGTATCATTGTAAAGCCATAGTTCGTTCTACATCTAGGTGAAACAGAGGTGTCTTTTTCCCTGGTTGCATAAGGCGTGTTGTGGGGCACAGTAGAAACAATACGTGAAAAAAAAAGATTATAATTTTTTTGCTATTATATTTTTGTAAAAACACGCAAATCTATATTCAAATAAATTATATACAGGCAAACTTTTTAACTGCAAGTAAGCCTGCTCGATTGGTGAGTTATATGATCGTACCATTTTCTTTTGCAAGATCAGAAGCTTCTGAATATTGGATGCTGCGGTATTGCCCCAGACAAGAAAACAGTAGCTTAAATACGAATAAAAGAAAGCGTAATACAAAGCAAGTTTAGTTTTTTCAGGTAGAACATGCTTATTAGGTGAGGTAATTCCAACAACCTTAGAAAGGCCGGGCAAGACAGACCTCGTTTATATGGGCGTCCCATGTCATTAGGGTAAAGTTCCTAAAAAAATTAAGCCTACAAACGGTAGTAATTCATAACAGGTGTATTTCTCACTTTTGGGACGCTGAAGTGTCACCGGATTTAGGACTTCGATTGCGAGGGGGTCTCGCACGTTTCGCGTAGACCGGGTGAATAAGCAGGGATATAGTTGTGAACAACTCTGAAAGCCAGCCACCGCTTCTTCCTGCCAGTTATTTCGAGAAAATGTTCGATTGCTGGTTTACAAAATTGAAAAAAGGAATCAACTCGGAACTAATAAGAGACCAACACTCACAGAACACGTTGAAACCAACAGGATACACGGAGTCGTTTTCACTGAAGTGTTTACTACACACGCGAGAGGTCCTCAAATTTTGGTTTCCTATCTTGAATTTGATGAGATATTCCTTTCTTTGTTTTATGTCGTCCGAATCATATATAATAAAAAATACACCTCATTCGCCGCGGTAGATGTTGTAGTGGCATAAAGCGCTGGATATTCTATTTTCATGATCTAGCCTTTTGTATACTGCGGTAGAGAACAGCCCACCGCCATCCGAGCGCTTCTAGAGTGCCTTCATACACATGCGCGGTTTTGCTTGAATGGTGATATCTCAGCCATTTTCCCGCCCAATCGTTTTTTTATGCATCTTGAAGTGCGGGCACTCCGGTGTCACTCAGCTCGAGCGCCTAGCTTTGGCTAAGGCATAGACGCAATTTTACCACCCAAGTCACGCACCGAGTGCGCCAGAGCGTCACGCGCTGGCACATTCAGGGCAACAATGGATGTCTTCACCCTGAGACAGACAGATATGTAGGCACCCAAAGCGCTTCGACACCTCAGCGCCAAAAGTGTGTGTTGGCACGACTATGCGTGCCACGTGCAATTTCAAATTTTGATCAAATATCCAAATATCACTTCACCAAATGAACGCAACGCGTGAAACGCTTTGCCGCGCGTTACCCAAACAGCGCATGAAGCGAGCTGACGAGCCGAGGGATCCAAAATCTTCACGGTCTGTCCCAGTCTGTCCTACCCATGACGTCACAAACAATGATAATGATAGCTAGAGAAGCGCCCCCTGTAGCTCGCACACACTGACAGTAGACGATCGCAAACAGGGCATCTGGCCGCCGCCATGTTCCCGCTCGTGTAAGGAAGCACTTGCAATCGCAAGTTCAACACAGAAATCGATTGAAAAGGATGTGACATTTACTGGCATGCTGTTCAAAAGGTAATTAGAAGACTTGCCATCTTTGGGAGATACGAATGTTTTTTTTGATTTCGTGCTGAGCTAATCTAAAAGTTTCAGGTTGCCTACATCTCTGTCACCCTTTTAGTGCGTCATGTTTTTTTTTCTTCACAATATCAAGACACGTTGTCGGTGATATGTATGGCAACTTTCAGCGATGGTTGTACCTCGGTGTGAGAATCACGCTTCCTAGCTCTTGGATGATTGGCTTCAGAATGATGGTGCCTGCTTACACCTTCCAGACGTGGAAGTATGAGGTAAGACTCTTATATAGATCGTATTTCATAAAATTAGAATTACTGACTGCTGTCGCTCTGGGGGGACGCGCTGCCGCTGCCTCACCTGACACTTAGCTTAAGAACATTGAGCTGTGGCCGACCCGTGCTACATTTCCGTCTTAATCAACATTATACTTTTGTTTCCTGAGGGATCCACTGATGTTTTTTTTCTTTTTGCTGGCTATATATCCAAAAAGCTCCATCTAGCTTCTTATTCACCGACGTCTCAACCAAAGCACATGTGTCCAGAGCTAATGTAAAATTGATATAAAAACATGATCTATAATTAAATTATTATGTGTAATTACCGTGTCTTGCTATTTTCCTGTGCCACCATTTGGCGATATTTGCCGGCTAAAATATGTTTAATAATCTATTCGCATGTATTGATTTTATTCGAGGTTTAATTATCTGTGTTACAATTTTTATGGCTTTGCGATTCTAACAGCGTCAAACTCCGTCTATAACAATGAAGCTTTGCGCTTTCACCAGGGCAGAGAGCCGTTCCACTTTTCTCGAGGAGCACGGATTGTAGTGCGTCAGGCTAGAGTACCTCAATGTCAAAGCGCACATGAAGGCACCCTACGTCAGGCATTCGCGAGTGCCTCAATTGAAAGGCTGTTATGCGCGGCGGACAAACGAGGCAAGACGTCCGACGAGACTTTCGAAAGCCTGCTGTTGCTCAAGGCCATAAAAGTGTGACTGCATGGTAGCCACAATCGACGCTTCCATAACACCCCGGTGTTTTTTGTCTTACCCTTTAACAGTAAGGTAGAAAGTGACGCCGCGAAAGTAACGAATTACTTATTGTGGTAACGGTCAGTTTTGTGGTGGGGCAATTGTAACTGTAATTAGTTACAATTTAGCCTCGTGTAATGTAAATGTAATTCAGTATTTTCTTATATTTTTTTTAGTAACGTGTCTGGTGGCGAAAGTTGTGTGGCAACCATCGCTGCATAGATGGCTCTGCCGACGGCAAAACTGACTGGGCCTGGTGAGCGCGATACTTTGTGCGAATACTGAAAATAACCACACAACTAGCACTTTCCTTGTGTCACGTGGTGTTTGTGCTCGTGTAATTATTATTATTTTTAATGATCGGGCTTAAAACTAAAATTAATGCGAATGCGTGTTCTCTCGTAACCCTTTTAACCTCCTTGAGCTAGCCATGCAGAAATCGTGCTTGGAGCAATATGGACTGTTAACACGAAAGCGTGCCAATTGCCCACATAGGCCGAGGAACACTGTTACCTGGCCAAAATGGGTTATTTGCGTGCAAGCATGCTATAGCCCTGTTTGGCCGAGTATTAGTGCTCTTTGAACCTTTAACCTTTCAGTTAACTTTTACTCGAAGCACTTCTTCTACGGGCACTACTACTACTACCGCTGTTGCATGCAGCTGCTGCACTCACAACTATATTCCTAACGAGAGTGCTGGTAAGGTATGCTAGATAACAGAAAGAATAAAACATGGAGAGGACGAAACACGGACGAGTACATTCTTTTAACTCACAACAAAGTTTATTCCAAGGAGTGCAATCGTCCGTTCCCCCGCGCATTCTTAGGGAAAGGGGGAAAAAGGCAGAGGCAGAGGGCGGAAGTCAGAAGGAGGAAGGACGAGGTGGGAAGGGCGTAGGGGTGCGTCGACCCGTTCGGGACGGGCATCTCTCTTTCAGGGAGGGCTAGCGAGGGGAAAGAGACATTGACGCCGGAGTTTTTTTCTATTGCAAATTGTTCAGTTACTTCCCTCCCAAATCTCCGGGGATGGCGCCCGAGAACGTGCGTTTTCCTGAACATAGGCGCACATCTTCCGCATGTGCGGCAATGTGCTGCTCCCGGGTGCACCGAATCCTCACAGCGATCGGCGACCTCTCGGAAGTGCTCTCTCAGGCGGTCATCTAGGCACCGGCCCGTTTGCCCGATATATTCTCCTTCGCAAGAGAAAGGGGTGGACTATAGATTTCCTCTCTCCGGCAAGGAACGAGCTGCTTTTCATGTTTCTTGGGGCAGGGTTTCGGAGGGGAAGGAGTATTAACCTGCCGGCACATCTGCTCGAGTTTGAATTTACACTTGAAGACGACTGCAACGTCGAAACGTGAGGCGAGCGCCTTGAGATGATGTGCAGTGCTGTGTGTGTGCGGAATGACAGCGAATTGTTTCCGGCGGGATCGAGGTGTAGAGGGAGGTGTGTTGGGGGAGGTGATAAGCCTATTTAGAGTATTCACCAGAAGGTCCTCTGGGTAGCCCGCTTTCCTCAGTCTATCTATCTAGAAGCTACCGCTGTGTGTGGCAAGATGAGGGCTGGCCCGCGCAGTCTTCGGGAGGGACTTAACCAGGCCTGGCCTGACTGTTTTTGAGTGGACGCTGGTGAAGGGGAGAACTGGTTTCTCTGATCTCTGTTTGAACTCCCAGCACATCCCCCCAGTTCAGCTTTGAGGAAGGTCTTGGTTCGGTCTGTTTCTGGTGCACCACAAGATGGTCATATACGTACCTGAACACCCGGTACCCGGGTGCTGTCGACTCCAGTTTTGCCTTTATAGCCCGATCCACACACATTAAAAAAATTGACCGCATCTCCACGTGGTGAATGATGTTGATTGGGGCGAAGCTCTGGTGGTGCTTGCATGCGTAGACGCTGAGCCGCAGCAAGCCGAGCCTTTCGTTCGTTTTCATCCATGTCAGAAAGAGAATGTGTGGTATGGAGCGTGGTTATATACGCATTTGAGCATTTGACCGCAGCGCCCTCTCGTCTAAAACGTTGAGCCAATGCATGCAAAGTTTAACGCGATTATATACGCATTTGACCGCAGCGCCCTCTCCTGTATAGACGTTGAGTGGCTACATGCAACGTTTCATTCATGACATCCCCAGCTCTTGAGTTACTACCACATCTCAGGGCCCCCTACTCGTCCCGCAGTCGTGGCCGAGTGGGCGATGACTAGAAATCGATTAAGGTCTCCCCGCACAGGTTCGAATCCTGTCGACTGCGCAAACATATTTTTACATCATTTTTTCCCTACACGAGCACGTGAGCACGTGCTCACGTGCTCGTGAGCACGTGAGCTCACGAGCAGGAGCACGAGCACCGGACGCCGGACGGATGGACAGGGCTAGCCCCTAAGGAGCTTGGTCCCTAAAAGATTTCACTAAGTATGGGCGCCATGCATGACCCGATGCAGACGCCTGCCTTCTGTACTAATATAAATAATATGAATAATATTAATGAGTTTATTTCGCACCTACGGTCGATGATAGTGACAATAGTGTGAATACAGTTGTCCTTAGCTGTTCTGGAATAGTACGACCCCACACATAATGACGACTATGACGAGGCGCTTTTGAAGGAGGCCATCTGGGCGGTCCCACGAGCCGCTGGTCGCGTCGCTGGTGCAGTATTCAGAACCCAGTCTGAGTCTCGAGATGGGGATTCGAACGTGGGGAGATCCGGGCACGATGCAGTAAGGTTCGAGCCAGGGTGGTTCCGCGGCGTCCTCTGATTCCGCGCTTTCTCGCACGTTCCATAGATGGCGCCTCTGTCGGAGCAGACGTCGCTGGAACCAGAGCAGCTTGCAGTCGCACACCCAGGGGGCGCCACTAAGCTGCAGAGATCCTGCAGGCCCGGGAGAGGAGGGTTGAAAACCAAAGATAAGTTTCAAGAATCAATGACAAAAATGAAAAGTAACGAATAGAGGACAAGCCGTTTTGGTCTGTCTTCGGTTCTTTCGTTGTTTTCCGACTTTTCATGCGAAGTGTGTGGCATCAATTAAGCGTAACACCATTATGGGTCACGTGATCTCGTGATCACGTGGCGTGCGTCAAGCGACGTCAGGTCAAGTGAGGTCACAATAGGGAGTTTTCGTAGACCGCGTTTCCCCCTCCGCTAAGCCCTCCGCAACGAAGAAGCCGCTACTGCGCCTGCGCGCCCATGGCCTTGACTGTAGAGTTCCGGTTATCGTAGCGGGTTGCGGAGAGCATTGCGGGATGGTAAAAACGTTCTACGAAAACTCCCTAATATCGTCATGTGACACGTAACGTCACGTGATGTCACGGAACGAAGCTTTACGGACTTAAAAACAAGAAGCACCGTGAAAGCTACACTAGGGAGTTTTCGTAGACCGTTTACGCCGTCCCGCAACGCCCTCCGCAGCCCGCTACGATACCCGGAACTCTACAGTCAAGGCCATGGGCGCGCAGGCGCAGTAGCGGCTTCTTCGTTGCGGAGGGTTTAGTGGAGAAGGAAACGCGGTCTACGAAAACTCCCTACTAATGCGGTTTGTGCAGGTAAGTTACACCGACGGGGGGACATAATATAGGGAGATAATCGTCACGATAAGTCGGCTAATTAACTAAAATACGTTAAATAACTTCTTAACTCGGGAAGATAAATGAATGGCTTCAATTAGAAACCTGCTGAGCGTCATCGACACCCACTAAATAAGTAGAAATTAGAAACGTTTGGGAAGTGGAGGAATCGCGGTGGTAACGCTATCCACGTCCCCTCCATCCACGGTGCCCCAATCTCCCGAACACTTCAGACGCCCGTGGGTATCTGTCTGTGTTTTATTAAAATGTAATCGCCAGCCGTCGTCTGCTTTCAAGAGGAATCGTTCGTGTTCCCCGCTGTGCACCGTCTGCAAGTCCCACAACGGCGCCTTTTTTTTTAGGCATGGTACATTTCCACACGGACACAAACAAAGGTTTTGGGCGTCGAAGGAAAGCGACGCTTGTTGAGGCTCCTGACACCCGCGTGTTGACGCAGAGCACACGACGGCGCACGTGCGTCTGCCATTCTATCAGCTTAGTGGAACGAAAAACCTCGTGGCGGGGAGCAAGTCGGCCGCTAGCTTCATCATCCGTCTAACTAGATGCAGGATCACGTCTGCTCCGGAGTGCGCGACGTAGCGTTGCTCTCAATTTGGGCTCTCCAGGTTTGGTTCTGGTGTCCGGTACGTGTTAGTTAGAACACGCTGTGTCTTTCTGGACTGATTGGCCTTGTAGTCCCTTCGGTTTTGTTTGGTTCTTCCGCTATCCAGCAGGCTCTGATTGATTGAGTTGTGGGCGTGAGTTATTTTGACTAATTCCTCTCGAGAAACTGGCTTCAGTGCATGCTGTTAAAAAAAAGCAGACGATGGGAGCCGCTGGAATAGGACATGCGTAACTTCATGGCTTTAGTCGGGCTAGTCGGTTCATTTGTTGGGACAGCTTGAACAATTTAGGCGGACACACGAAGGTCAGAACAGCGCTGTCTTCGTCCATTTGTCACCGTTCTGTACTTATCTAAATTGTTCAATTGCCCAGCTTAACAAATTTACAGGACAGTTTATAAGTGGGGAATATCCGTCCTTCAAGTCGTTTTTTTTTTTTTTACTTTCATATCGCAGCTTGTTTTTATCGAGTATACTTTTCATAACGATCTAAATTGTTACTCATGCATTTTGTTTTATTTGAGAGGTTTGCTTTTTTAAATGATTAAAAAATGTCGGAACGTAAAGTTTCAAAATAAATCTACCCGCATTAAAAAAGAAAAAAAAAACAAGAAACACCTGCAAGGCATGTGACGTTTAAACAAAAATTAAATTGAAAACTCAGGCAGCATCAGACCATTCCCATAATCGTCTTCTGTGCGCTGCTATTTATTTCTTATGAGCTGTGGAATGCCTTTTGTGAAACTTCTACAGAAAAGTGGACACGGCAAATGCGTTCACAGCCCAGTGACTGGGCATTTATCGCCTGGGTGTTGACAGCTGGAAAAGCGTGTAGAAAGAAGCGTTTTGATTGTTCTGAGCTCAGGGAAATTCCCAGTTCCCAGTTCTTACAGTTATTATTAATGTGAAACGTTTTTTGTCTAGGCAGGCGGGTGTTCAGATTTCGATGAAGCCAAAACGTGAAGACGAGAAAATGGTGAAGCCGGGAAGCTGGATGCTGATTGGCTGATGGGGAAGGTCACCTGACAAAAAAAAAAAAAGTAAACCAGAAGATTCGAAAAAAAAAAAAAAAACGAATAGCTCAAGTATCTTTATTTCTGGAACTGCTATCAAGTTTTTACGCCACGTGTTAATTTATCTGAAGAGCGTCTGTAGGCGGGGGGGGGGGGGGGGGGGGGGGGGGGGCGAGGCGAGATCGGCAACGTTCCGGAGCAATACCGGAATGTTTCATGTGGAACACAATAGACCCCTTTCGAAATTCACGTGGCGATTATTAGAAGGTCAGAATCACTGCACAATGGCGGAACAACTGACGTCGTGAAACGTGCAAGTCATTCCATATGATAGCGAACGTCGGAGTGCGGCCAACGCTAATATCCGACCACCCAATCAAACAACGTCGAAAGTGCAACGTCACTGCGCTAATCACCTTGTTCTGTGGGTTTCTTTTTTCTTCTGCTCCAACGAAACCCATAAAGTGTGCCGTGACGTTGCGGCTTTAGTCCGCCATTGTGCAGGGATTCCACAGCTGCCAAAAGAGGGCAGTATTTCGAAAGGGGTCTATTGCCCATCATTTTGCTACAAATATTTTTATGGTTCTTTTCTTTTTTTTTAACTTCATTAACATGGTGGACCGCAGTCGACGATAGTTTTAGATCTGTTTCATCCCCAGATGTCACGATATTTTGTTAAAACGTTTTTCAGGGAGAACCCGAAAACAACCAGGGAATCTTTCCACACGCGCCAGATTGCAGCCGCCATTGACGAGCCTCCACAAAGGCCTATGCTGGGGAGAAGGACACGGTAGACTTTAAAATGGCAATTTAACTTGTCCTGTTGTGGTAATGATGAAGTGAAGTGAACGCCACAATAGGAAACCAAAACTGATGGTCGGTTATGTTGGCGCCCCTGCACATCTGCGTGGTTCTGACGTCACGCCGCTGTGGTGGCGCTGCTGTTGGCATGGCGCATGCGCAAATGCTTCACCTCGTAATAATCTTGTTTTTGCGTACGCGCTGTGCCAACACCTGGTGGGGCACCTGGTGGGGCAAACGAGGGCCTTTCTTTGAAACAGCGCGTTGCCGTACAGAAACCCAATTAAAGGCTCCGCCATTGTTGGCCTACTCACCCGTGACGTAGTGAGAGAGCGTCTCCTCATCGCGACCGTTGTCCTTCTCGTCCGAGTCTTCCTGCTCCTCCTCGCTCCTGGAAGTGAACCCCGAGAGCCGGGGATTGTGGGACAGATCGAGAGTGAGCCTCGGCAGCGCCCCCCAGCGTTCCAGGAGGGAAACTGGCAGCTTCTCCAGGAAGGGGCAGTTTGATATCCGAAACGTCATTGGCCCGTGCGGGTGGAGACCTTCGAAGGCGTCCGGCGTCACTTGACGGAGCTGTCGTCCGCTTATGCTCAGTTCGGATATCTGGAAATGACGGGAGAATGACTCTGAACGAACAGGAAAACATAGTGAGCTAGGTATAGTTAAGAAAAGAAGAAAGAAGGGTTGACAACGCAATCAGACTCAAGCAGTACTGCCTAAAAAACAAAGCCTGCCCCCCCCCCCCCCACCACACACACACACCAAACGTCATTTCTAGTGGATCCTAACGCAGTCCTTATCTTCTAAGAGGTATTGTCTAACTCTAAAGTCAGCATTTTCGACACATCCACTAAATCTTTATAATCTGTTCTTGATGGTTCACGCGTTATCGTTACTTTGCTTGTCTTAAAGGTGAAAACACTGTTGCTGGTATGTACGCTAGTAAATATAAACTTAATAATGAACCAGTAAAAAAAAAACTTTATTGAAGCTGCCATTTATTCCACAGCCCTACTTGTTGATGTGCGATTCGTTTTCTTTTTTACTCAAACATAGCTAGTTTTTTTTTTTTATGGACATGGATATTAGGACAGGACTGAAAAGAAGTCACATATATTAGGCTAGCCGTAGCTTCGTTTTTTATGATAAATGCTAAAAGATGTTTAGTCCATGTTGGAAAAAAAAAAAAAATCGATCAATACGATCACTGCTAGGCCGTAGTAACTTCTCGTTTTTGGGAGAACTTGACTCGTCGCTTACCTTGCCACCGAAAGCCCACTGAACTTGGTAGGATAATGTCACCTCATCCACGTGGATTGTAATGCTCTGGAGAGACTTGGAGCGCGACAGAAGCTCCTGGAGCCTGAAGGCTCGTACGCTGGAGTACGTACTGGTTTTCACGCTGCGCAGAGTTCTGCGAGAAACAAGTTTAGGCGTGTGAATGGTGAGTTGTAGATCAGTGTTGACTGCATGTTATTCGCACATCCCCTACTCGGTGCTCATGTGACTCTTCACGAGTGCATCGGACTTTCATTTACGAGAACGGTACAAAACGTATTAAGCACATATTTCATGATTCAGATGGTCAATGAAAGGAAAAGACAGTAAGAAAGGAAAAAAAGAAGACGTTTACGCTTCTCTGTAATATTAAATTAGAGCGCAGCTTGAGTTATTTTCATTTTGCAATATACCCTGGAAAATATATATATATATATTTTGATATTTTGGTTATTGATATTTCGATTTTGTTTGTGGTTAATTCAGAGAGGACGAGGAGCTCGCTTTCCGTGGTAGCCCCATAATGCAACGCGCGCAAAGTTACATTATGAGACTTCACAGGCCTACACACCAATTCACTTTCTCCGCTAAATTTAGCGAGGAAGTTAAATTGGTGTATAGGTATGTGACGTCACATAATGCAACGCGTGCAGTGTTGCATTGTGGGATGTCACATACGTATACACTCCAATTCAGTTTCTCGGCTAAATTTTGCGGGGACGTTGAATTGGCGTGTTGGTCTGTGACGTCCCATAGTGCAACGCGCGTAGTGTTGCATTATGGGACTTTAAGGCGACCGTTCCCGCATATAACGGTTACGCTGACACCGCTATATGCTAGAGCGGGCGCCTAAAAGCTGCGCTCCAGAAACACAAAGCTACCAAGAACTTCCTGTCGCGAGTGACTACTTTGCATAGCTGCTGAGAACGGAAAATACGACTTCTAAAACGACAGGGAGGACACTGACTCCTGCCACCATGGTCACATTGTTTGAACGTAACTTAGCCTCTAAAATTTAGGAACGTCTTTATAAAACCGGCCGTATCTCGACAGAAAAGGAATTTGCGATTATGAACATGGTAACATGAATGTTGTTAAGTGCCGTCCCGTATACCTGGCAAACTTATTTTGTTCCGTCCGTAACTTGCCTGATGGCATCTATGGTCCGAGCATCGAGGAACTGGAGCTTGAGGTCTCGGATGTCCAACTCGACCAGGGCTGAGAGTTCCTTGAAGCTGCGGCCACCAAGTTCCTTGATTGGGTTGGCAGACACGTCCAGTGTCCGCAGTTCGGACACTGGATTCCAGGTGCTAGAATGTATGTCCGTAATGGCGTTGCTGGACAAATCCAGTGATCTTAGGTTTCTGAGACCCGCGAAGACTTGCGCCGAGAGATTAGAAATGGCGTTAAATTTGAGTGACAGGGCGGCCAAATTAGGTGCTGTCGTGGGAGGTATAGTTGTCAGGTTGCAGCCATCAAGAATAAGTGTCTGAAGTTTGAGATCGAATGTACCATGATCGATCCTCAACAGTGGATTTCTGGAAAGATCCATGGTGAGGAGTCGGTCCAGGTTGGCAAAGACGTTTGCAGGAAGAATCAGTATCTGATTCGAGGAGAGGTTCAGATACTCGAGATTGATGAGTTGGTCGAATTCCGATGTGGCGATGAGAGTGATCTTGTTAAATGAAAGGTCCAAGTGCGTCAGGGTCTCTCTAACGGGTATGAACGTCTTCGCGAACGGTCTCGTAAGCTCGTTGTGTGACAGGACGACTTGTATAAGGGATGTCTCTTCGAAGATGTCGTCTGGCAGAACTTGAATTCGGTTATAATCGAGGTGCAGTGTGGTTAGGTGAGTCATCCTTGTAAAGGCTTCTGCTGGGACGGCCGTGAGCTGGTTATGGCCTAATGAGAGGACGCGTATATGGGACGACGCCTGAAATGATCTCGGGATCAATTCTGTTATTAGGTTATGGCTCAGGTCAAGTATTTGAACACGGGGCAGTTCGGAAGTTATTTCTACGTGTATGGTTTTTAGATGATTGTGGGACAGATCGAGGAGATACAGTCTGTGGCGCATGGTCCAAAAGAAGTGACGTGGAATGGAGGCGATGCTATTCCAACTGAGATCCACGCGAGTGACGTTTAGGGTGTGATAGTCGCCGATGTTGGAGCTTAGGTGGCTGATGCTGTTATGAGAAAGGCATAGCTGCAATACCGGGAGTGTAGATCGAGTGCTAACCAGGCTGACGTCAAGACTGATGAGTCGATTGAAGTCCACGGAAAGACTTCGTAGTTTGGGAAGGTCTTGGAAACAATTGGGCTCTATGGAGGAAATCAGGTTGTGACTGAGGTTGAGTACAATCAAATTCGGTAGATTCCGGAATACCTTACTCGCCAAGCTGTCGAGTTGATTAAAAGAGAGATCAATTGTCTCAAGGCTCGTTAAGTTACTGAATGCCGAACTGTCTATTACGTTCACGCGGTTATGAGCTAAAACCAAGGTCTTAAGTTTACCTTGAGCAGGTCTCTTGAAGCACTGTCTTGGCACGATTCGTAAATTGTTATGACTCAAGTTTAAAACTTGCAGATTTTTCGAACGGCACAGAACTGAAGTATCGATGCTTGTTATTTTGCTGTGAAGTGCGTAAATTCCACTGATGTTGTAACAGCTATGCAACGGTCCTTTGGCTTTGTACAGATCGACGGCTGTATGGGAAAGATGCAAGATATTAAGCTTGGGGCACGGCTTTGGAAAAATGTCGTTCCCCAGCACTTTAATTGGATTAAATGCAAGACGCAGTTCCGCTAGGTTCTTGAGCATGAAAAAGGCCTCATCTTCAATGGCAACGATTTGATTTCCCGTCAAATCCAGCAGCAGAAGCTCTTCGAGACCGTGTTTAAAATCGTCGCCCGTTATGGTGTGAATGGCGTTGTCCGCTAGTCTTAATGTCTGTAGTTTAGACAGAAACTTGATGGCTGCCTTGGGAACCGTTTCGAGACGATTGGCTGACAAGTCCAGATACTGCAAATGCTGCCTGCTGGCGAAAAAATCGTATTCATCGAATTGAGACAGGAGATTGTCTTCGAGGTTTAGCAACTGAAGACGCCTGAGAGGTCTTATGGTCTTTGGAAACTCGACAATAAAGTTATGGCTAATATCGAGATGAGCTAGGAGGCCATCCAAGCCGTCAAACAATGTAGCCGGCAACGTTTTGAGGTGATTAACAGAAAGCGACAGACGCTTTATGGTCACTAGCTTGAAGATGCTTGAAGGCACGTGGCGAATGTAGTTGTCGGCTAGCAGCAGCAGGTGAACTGTAACCCTGTTATCTAGAAATAGCTTATTCGGAAGCGTAGAAAGTAGGTTGCGATTTAAGGCCAGGGTATCTAGGTGTTGTGTTGGAAGATGCCATTGAACTGGGAGCTGTTTAATCTGGTTGTCATTAAGAAGAAGGTAGGTAAGAGTCTTGAGGTTTGAGACGCATTCAGACGGAAGTTCATCGAGAAGGTTTCCACTGAGATCGAGTTTGATGATAGATTCTGGAAAGGGTAGCCCAACTATCGTATGGATGTGGTTTGAACTCAGATCGAGTATTGTCAGGTCAGTTAGGGACGAAAAAGTGGAGTTACGAATGGTGGTCAAAAGGTTCCGAGAAAGTTGAATGCTCTTGAGCCTCACGCTGTACGTCGACAAGAGAGACAGGTCATTGGGTTCGAGGTCACCTATTTGGTTTGAACTGAGACCCAGTCGCTGAAGATGGTTCAAAGTGAGAAGTGAAAGCGTAGGGAATTTTCTGATGTTGTTGCGACCAATGTCAAGGACAATTAAGTTCGGTGTGCTCAAAAAGGCGCCCGGTTCGACTAGGCCTAGTGGATTGCTGTTGATTTTTAGCGACGTCACGGGACTAGAGTGGGTTGTTGCCTCGGAGGTGTTGCGTAACACTTGAAGCGTCGGGGAGTCTCGGATGATCACGCGTTGCAGTTTATCCAAACTTGGTAATGTAGTGAAGGGAACGCCTTGGCACAAGGCCACCGTCTGGTTCACATCGCAACGGCAGAGGGCGTTGAAGTCACAAGGCATGACGACAACGTCAGAGCTGGAACTTGCTCGGGTCTGGGCAATGACGAGGGACAGCAGCGTCAGCGGGATAATCATTCTGCAACGGAATTCCGAATGGAGAGTTACTTTTTACTTGTAATTCTTTTTACAAAGGTAAATATATTCGCATATAATCTAAAAGAAACTTGAGTCTATATACATAAGTGATATTGCAACACACTCTGTTGTGCTCATGCGCCAGGGCAAAACAGGTGTCCCAATTTGTGTATACCATGTCTCGAATTTGCTTTTTAGGTAAAGTTAGTCGCACTCTTGTTTCTGGCTATCATTTCAGTTACCTTGGCGTTTCTAGTTTTAAATAAGGAAATCAGGATTATAGCAGAATGAATACAGAGCTTAATATAATTTTAAGGTTGTATGTACTCCGTGATTATAATTTTTGACCCGCTCAGGATTTGATTGACGTGTTTAATTTTATAAACTCACACTCGCATATTTTATTGAGGAATACATTCCGTGCTCTATACGTATGGAAATGTTTATTTTCTGCTGGTACCATAGGTGATTTCTGTACTTCTAATTCAACAAACCGTTGTCAAATGAGAATGCAAATACTTCTGTTATTTCCCATTCCCCGTTTGTATGAAGGATCCTAGTTTCACCTTTTTCATCTGTAAATTGTTTTTTTTTTTACAATTTGCACTTAAATTACATGTTATGCTGCTTGTGTTCATCTATACTTTGTTTCATACTTATCGTGCAACGCTGTCAAAGCTACTGGCGCGAGCGTAGGGCTTGATCTCGTTGATCATCTGCACGCGTTCTCGCGCAAACAAAACCATAGTTGAAGCCACGCGCTCGCGCCAGTAGCTTTGACAGCGTTGCACGCTAAGTATGAAACAGAGTATAATTGCCACGTCATTTTTCGGCTTCGCACGAATGATTCCGTCGAGAACGGATTGAAATCAAGGATGTTGAATTAGAAAAATAAAGCGCAGATTCATATTTTTTTATTTTCCAAGTCAAATATCCATTCTCTCTCCACACGACATTTAACCGAAGGAGAAATTCCGTACAACGAGTGATTTCCGCCTTTTTAAAAGAAAACATTACAGTTACTATACTCTGTTTCACCTTATGATGTACCGCAGGAAAGGCTACAAGCGCGAGCTGCTTGCTCTAGGGCACATCTCGGCTGCACAGGCTCTCGTGCGTCAAGAGCAGCTCCCAACGCTATGAGCTCGCGCTTCTAGCCTTCTCTGCGGTGCAACATCAGGTGAAACGGAGTATAAAATAGTCTAAAGGGCATACCCGAGAGAATTATACTTCGTTTCACTTTATCTGCGAGCGAAGCCAAAGCTACAAGCGCGTGACCAGCGCTTTTTGCATTTCTGCCCAGCTCGCGCGCTCGAGCAAAGCCTGAACGCACGGAGCTTCCGTGCTCGCGCTTCCAGTTTTGCCTTCGCTCGCACATAAGGTGAAATGAAGTATAGCAAATCCTTGAGTGACAACCAAAATTTCGCTAAATCCCGTAGCAAAACAGGAAGCTGACAGTCCCATATTTGCGCGAGAGACTCTATCGGCGACGTGAGCGATCGAAAGTGTCGCTGTGAACGGCCCACCACAATTGGCCGAATGCTGACTGTGACGTCGGTAAAGGATGTCTCATCGACGGAAATAAGAGGAATGTAGGAACTTCAATTTTGACGGTGTTGGCAGTGTTGCTTTAAGAGCGCTATGATTTCAGGCTTCCACCATGCCCATTACAAACACCATCGAGCTTGTTGTTCACAACGTAATGACGTCACGAAAGGTAACCGAACGAGGGCGCCACCGAAACATCTCGCCGCTAATAGACCCTTTCCAGAGCCGTTTATACTGAGAGAGTTCGGCCAATGGACGGAGCTTGTTGGCCGCTAGAACAAGCGGATTTCGCGATAACACAATATGGCGTTACTTCTTTGTCTTGTTCATTCCTGAGAAATCGCGTAGAGTTCCTATGAGTCAGAGCCACAATATGGCGGACGGAAGTATAGTCATCCCCCGGTTGTCAGACTACGCTGCTGTGGTTGCCAGGCTGTCAAAATCTCCTTAAGAAGGCCAAACTCTCTCAGTATAAACGGCTCTGACCCTTTCACAAATGCAGCACCATCTAGTGGCTGAAATATTACTCCGAATGGTTGTTTGCTCATGGCGGATAAAATCTGGTGCCTATTGCTCAGCGGTAGACGTACGAAAGTTGCGGTGTTTTTCGATGAACAGTTGTTTTTCTACTTGCTTCAGTTTCGATGGTGTCAACAAACTACCACTCTGCACCCGGCGCTTTTAGTTGGGTAAACTAGGGTGCCTCAATGTCCTTCTGTTTAGGGTGATGCCATCGTTTGTAGTACCCGATGCCGACAGCTCGCGCTCACAGGGAAAATACACAGAAATCGTAAGAAACAAAATGTCGCCGTAGCACAGTCAGCGCCACGAGCGCGTGCAGGGACACGCTCTTTCACGCGCTTCAGAACAAAAAATAAAAATAAGCCTTCGAAACAAAATGTCCAGATGTCATCACTCCAAGCAAGCGCACATGAAGGCACCCTAGGGTAAACATCTTGATACAATTAACATTTCATTGCCATGAGCTGTCTGGCACGTGCCGAAGCCGAGCATTCCAAGGACTTACATGACAGCCTCAAACGCGTTGCGCATAACAGCTTGAAAGTCTTGTCACGGTGCCATCGAACAACAATACGCCCAACTAATGTCTGGATGCACATCGGTTTCTGTCTTCATATTCTTCCTTGAAAAGCCGTCAAAGGACCGACATTCGCATGTACAGATGATACCAACGTTACTACACTCCATTTTTCCTTACGATGTACCGCAGGAAAGGCTACATGCGCAAGTTCATTGCTCTAGGGCAGATCTCGGTGGCACACGCTGCCAACGCTATGAGCTCGCGCTTCTAGCCTTCGTTGCAGTACAACATAAGGTGAAACGGAGTATAAAACAATCAGTTGGGAAACACCCTAGAAACCTGAACCGCTAGAGTCCACCGAGACCGAGCTAAACACGATAACAGCGCCACCCTTTAGCGGCGAGTTGAAACGTAAAAGTTGCTTTATATGGCTACTGCTAGATTCACTGAATGTTCCCAAAGTACCGACATTACCAGGCCCGAGGTTCCAAGATGACGGCTCAATCTTTTTTCTTTACTGTGGTCACCATGAGCTTTTAGAACGCATGTTTTTGCGTAAAAACAGACGGAAAAAGCTCTTTTTGTAGAAAATATTTTTGGAGGATTAGTACAAAATGACAGGAGCGTGGTGTCTGCATAAAAGATTAGTTTACCGTTATTTGGGGCACAATTAATATTTTTTTTTTTTATACAGCCATGTCACCGGTGGCGTCAGGTAGCGCGTCCCGATCTGGGTTCGTTCTAATTTGCCAAGCCCCGTCCGTTTGGGAGACGGAACCTTTTCCAGTGTACACGTTTCGGAGCCAAAATGGCCGATTAGAGCCAAAATTGAAGAGTAGCAGAGGTCACTATCCTATGCGATACTCAGACTACTGGGAGATGGCGCCACCGCCCCTTGCGCGACTCGACTTGAACGAATACGTGCAGCCGTGCAGTTCCATGAGTTGCCGCTGCGGGAGAAATGGCGGCGTTGCGATCGCCATTAGTTCGGTTCTCGAGTGCGGATCGGTGCCACTGTTTCAAAATAGCCTGTATAGCAATTTCTTGACTGAGTTTTTCTAATAACGTTGGCTGATACACACTTAAGAGATGCTAGCTATCGAGGTGGCCAGACGGAATTTAAAAAAAAGGGTCTATTGTAGTTCTTGCTAGATGTTTCTACTATTGTCTAGAGTTGTTAAGTAACTGCGGCAAGATCAATGCTGTAACTAAGTTTTCGTGATGTCCGCAATCAGGTGCAATCGCTCGGGCTTACTCGTCAAACGTCCGACCAAAAGAAGTATGAAAAGGTTACAAATGTATTTGTTCCATTAAAAGTAAAATGAAATACCCTTTGTGCTATAGAAACTCGCACGAATTGATTCCGAGTCACCGAGACTGCTTTGAAAAAGCAAAATGTTTCTCAGTTCGTTTTCCTCGGCAACGTAAACAGCACAGCCTTGCTGAGTCGACTCGTTCCGGCTCGGTCAGACTGAAAAGGTTGTATTCTCTTCAAGTTGTGGCAGTTTTCTCATGCCGAAAACTTTTAGGCTTCAGCAAAAGCTCGTGAAGCCAAACCTGCGAGCAAACGCCGAGGGAAGAACTTGTTTTGTCAATATAAGTTTGTTTTATCGTACTAGGGGAGACGTCGCGTGTTGAAGTCTATAACAAGGAAGCCCCAAAACCGAACCCGCGCGTCCTCGAAAACTTTTCATTTGGGCACGTCGAACAACCGCCGCGAAACCTTTCGTGCAAACTGTTGAAATGTTCACTGACCTTCCATTGCGGAAAGGTTGCAACTGCGGCTTTACTGTTGGCGTTTTGAGAACCTCACTTCGTTCGGTTGTGTCTGCCCACTTTGGCTTGGCGATTGGCAAACCAACAGTGAGGTATCCAACAATGGTCACATAAAGTCAGGACACGGACGATCTGGTGAAGGTTAGATATAATACACCCCCGGGATTGCAGGTAAACAAGAAACGACACATGCACGAAAAGTCTCAAGAAAGCAAGACTTTTTGTGAATGTGTCGTGCTTTGCTCACCTGCAGTCTCGGGATGGTGTTGTGTCTGATGGTCACATATATACCACACATCTTGTGACCGCTCGTGTTCGGCGTGCGTTTAGGCTCCAACAGCATTTTTTTTTGTTAATTATTTTACCCAACCTTTCACATTATACCAAAAACTTTACACCCTTAAACCTTACATCTTATTTCTCACCTTATAGACCCTATATCCTTTATACGTTATACTTTATAGCAAAACCGTTGGCATAAGCTGATTTTTTTTTTTTTTTTGCAGTTTATGCCAGTGTCAAGAGAAATAGAACGCAGCGAAAAGAGGTAACGCCGTATGTTTTTTCCCGCCAAATTTAGCGGAGACGTTTTTCGGGTAAACTTACCGGAGAAGTTCTCTCGCTAAAGTTAGGGAAAAAGTTTTCCCGTTGGATACGTTTAGCTGAAAAAACCTTCCCCGCTAAATTTAGCGGGACAGCTCGCTCCCACGTCACGCGACGTAACCACATGACGTGGCGTCACGGTGTCAGATGAAATAGTGACACCTATGAACGTATTCAAAGTTCACGGGAATGTGGAAGGGAGCCAAAAAGCATTTGTTTCTCTTCCTTTCTTTTTACCCTGTCCGACCAGCGCTCCCGGAGCGAAAGCGTTCCTCGCCATTAAGTGAAGTACCTCCGAGACTGGAATCGCCTGGTTGGGGTAAAGTGCTCGGATTTAAGAGAGCGAGAAACTCAAATCATTGAAAGCGTCTGCAATATGTTTCGCCGCAGGTTAGTTGCAAGTGCGCATGCGTAGTGTTGTCGGGTGGCAAGCAGGAAAGCGAGCGTAAAGGCTGGGACGTTTGGAGACGACCAACGCTTTCGAGTCCCCCTCGCAGCTTGCATAGCGAAACGCGGCCCATAAATCACGTGACCACGAGCGAGCTGCAGGAAAGACTCTGACATCCAGGCACACTAATCTGGGGTTCCGTAATGAAAGGACCGCGGAAGGGACGCTTCAAAACCAGCCGCCTCCACTTCTGTCCGCGGCGAGTATCGCCCGGCCGTATATACTGCGGGGATTGAAGGGGACTCGGACAGGTCCCGTCTATTGGTCGAGGAGCCGCGTGTTCGGAGAAAAAGATAATATTAGGTTTCTGTTGCACTTTATCGGATAGGATTAACGGCGATGCTGGTTCGCACACTTTCGACTGCTTACCACCGGAGAGGCTAAAAACCGTTTTTTAAGCCTCATGTGACTGCTAATACGACCGTTTTTCACAGCGGTGACAAGCAGTAACAAGAGAATTAAAATAAGTTTTAGCCTCCCCGGTCGTAAGCAGCCCCAAATCTGTGAACCAGTCTTTAAACTCACGCTTCCAAATGCTTATGACCTGGTTTTTAAAACGTGTTTTTAAGCTTCTTGTGACTGCTTATATGACTGTTTACACAGCGGTCATAAGCAGTAACGAGAAGCTTAAAACCCGTTTTTAGCCTCTCCGGTTGTAAGCAGTCCCAAATGTATGAATCAGTTTTTAAATGCTGGCTCAAACACTTGCTACTGCTTACGACCGGAGAGCCTTAAAACCGATTTTTAGGCCTCTGGTGACTGTCTACGACCGACTGCGCTGTTAAAGCTGGTTCACACACTTGCGACGGCTTACGACCGTAGTGGCCAGAAACCGGTCAGACCCCTTGTGCCTGCTTACGGCCGTCTGCGCACCGGTCGCAAGCAGTCTTTAGAGGCATAAAAACCGGTTTTTAACTTCTCCGATCACAAGCAATCGGAAGTGTCTGAACCAGCATTTACGCAGCCGGTTGTAAGCACTGACAAGAAGCTCTAAACCTGGTTGTGGCGCGGTCAGTCGTAGTCAAACGCAAGTGTGAAAGCCCGTGCACGCACTTGCGCTTGACTCCGCCCTACTGAGACAAGACCGGTTTTTTTAGCTTTTTGTGATGGCTTACGACCGGCTGCATTGCTGCGCATCCGGTCGTAAGCCATCCTTAGTGGTTTAAAAAACCGGCCTTGTCTCGGTCGGTCGGAGTCAAACGCAAGGGTGTGAACGGGCCTTATGAGGTCCGTCAGGCAATGCTAGCCTCATCACATTGTTTTTGTAGAAACACACACAATTTGGTTGTATACCTCTCTGTTGGAAAGTGATAACAAGGTTTTGGGCGAATCTTGTAACGTATATCCTTGTCATAAAGATATAAGGGAGTTTTAGTAGATTGCTTTTGCATTCCGATAACGGTATACGTAATGCACCGCCGGTGCATTTACGCATGCATTCCGTTTACCGTGTTCCGTTTTCATAGTGCGAAAAATATCTATACTTCGTTGCACATTAAGTCCGACCACAACCCACACTACGATCCGTTTGAGCTAATCAGGCAGCGCGAGAAGTGCATCGTCGTAGCGCTCGTCGTCTTTTGTTCTTCTGCTATGACCGTCTAAACCAATCATGCACATAAAAAAGCGCAGGAACGCCCCGCACTCATTGCGCGCGATTGGTTAAGCCGTTGATAGCCAATGCACTAAGACGACAAGCGCCACGAGAATGTGGAGCGAAAGTCGTCTGCTTCTTGCGTAGGAGTTGCGGTGACGTCAGAACGACGCCGAGCTCTGATTGGCTTTGACTAAAAGGATAGTGTGGGTAGACCTCAATGCTAAATGCCTTGAGATCTACCCACTATTTTTTTCGATCAGCCAATAAGAGCTCGGCGTTCTGACATCATCGCAACTCCTGTGCAAGAAGCAGACGAACTCCGCATACGCTTTTACCGCTGCTCGATTGGCGAAGCATAGCGTTGGTGGCGGTCGAACTTGATATGAAACGAAGTATAGTAACATTTCCACATATTAAACCATAAATTTGTAAGATTAAGTTTGTAATACTGCAAAAGTGTCGTGACTGGTTTTTGGAACGGCAAAGCAATTGCGCATGCCCGGTGCTCACACACAAGTTGGGTGGCCGGTGGCTCCATCTGACGGCTAGTCCAAGTGACGTCACAACCGTCAATGAGAAGAGAATTATTTATTTCTCCAAACGACGCCGAATATCGGCAGCGGCTGATCTACACGTGTCCCATTTTATTTGTTTATTTTAATACTAGGTTTATATTTTATGTGCGCGAGCGAAATAGCTGAGTGTTTGCCCTGACGTCACAAAACAGGTTGTCCAATCAAGACGCCGCGGCCGTAGCGACGCTTGTGCTCGTTCTTTGTACAAACACCTGTGACAAACACAACCCGTCTCTGTTTCTTTACAGCCTCCTTGTCATTCTGTGCTGTATTCAAACATGAAAAATACAAATAAAAAAGCATAAACACCAAAATCCTTTTTTGCGTGTTTTTGTTTTGCTGACGTAACTTTTTGCTCGTGTGTCCTGCGTCTGACACGTCTGTCGCTCGGAGCCCCACCTGGCTACTGCAACCTCCCAAATGAGGGCGTCTATCGCTCATTGGCAGACGAAAACCGGCTTCTTTCACGAAGGCTTAACGAAGCGACACTCGGCTGTTACGTTTTCTTGTCTTCTGCTATTGACTGTTTTTGTTTCAGGTTGTGTAGCGTGCTCCATTCAACGACGTAAACTGATTAAATGTTGTTTTGTTTTGTCTCGAGGTTTCTTCATTCGTTCTTTGTCTGTTACGGCGACGGAAAGTTGGAGACGGCAATGAAGCTTCGACAACATTTTTTTGCTTAACTTTTTGTTGCCTTCTTCTAGGCTTTTCTACCGAAGACGTTACACAGAATCGCCGCTATTTTGGAGTTCTGTTTGCTCGCCGTTGCGTTAACTTTTTCTCTTTCTATATTCGTCGGTCTATTCATCGTCTGCCTCGAATATCGCGTCGTCTGCTTTTGTACGCCGGCTGATCTGCGTATTGTCTGCTTCGCTCCTTTTCAGTTCAGTTCCGTTTTCGGCAAGGCCGGAAGTAACAGCAGAACATTCTCGCCGTCTGACATTCATCCTGATTGTAAAGTACCCGAAACTAAAGGGATTCCAGCAAAAAGAAATCCCTTTTTCTAAGCTTCTTGGTAAGACGTGTCTTTTGGTTTACAGCGACTTTATGTTTCCCCGCTGAATGCGTTTATCGTCTGCTTTCACGTCTGCCCTGATTGAACAGCACACGCCACCTTCGTTTATAGCTCCATGTTCATTACTCTGCTTCATGCGATTTCGATACAGTCTGAGCACTACGCTTTGTCTAGCCTGTTAATGTTTTTATACTTTATATATATACATATTTTTTTCGTGTTGATAGTAGCTAGTCCTCTCGTGTGCTTCTATGTAATAGTGGCGACAACGCCGTGTATTTTGTCGTCTCGTTGATAGTAAGGGTGAATGTTTGTAATCGATTAGCGAGAAAAGGCTTTCAAGAGGTGATACTGAATTGGTTATCTCGAACAATAAGCTTGAAAAGCGAGGCATATAAGAATAAAAAAGAAAAAAAAGAAAAGGAGTTAATGGAAAACGATGAAAGGGATGATAGCTCGAGTAGGGTGGGCTGGGGACAAATGTGTGCACATTGTCGGCTCGGTGTAGACCGTTTTACTGAAAGAGGGCAAGAGAAAAAAAAAAGAGAAATGGGAATGGGCTACCGGTGCTCCCCTCCTTAGTGAGTGGTTAGGAACCAGCGAAAGACCCGGATGAACGCCTTATACGCTTGCATTTCTCCAAGTTCGGCTGTTTTCTTCGCGGCTTTATATATTTTTTAATTTTACTTCCAGGTGTAATTAGAGCTAGCGGTATCAATGACAACTATACCCTGGTCATCGGGACATCATTGTTTGGTAATAGGCTGCATGAATCTACAAGTCTGAACTTGCAGATGCGCGGAGCGTGTATGCCTCAGTTTGCGCTATAAAATGGAGTGTGAACCAAATACTAGCGCTGGTTCAAGTAGGCGGCAAAAGAAGACGGACTGAGAACGAAGGAGACGGCTGCCGAAATCTGTGAACAGCGAAAGCAGCAGGCACCGGATGCCGCTGCTATGCGTGCAAGGCGGGCGAACGAGAATCCCCAAGGCGGGAAAAAAATTTAAGGAAGATACATTGGTAGATTAAATCGTTAGCATGACCCTTGGGAAAGCCCTTGGGGAACGCTATAACACTAACCCCGTAACGAAGCAAGAAAGAGGCAGCAAGAAATGGAGAAAGCAAAAGAGCTAGCCAAAACAGAAAAGGTGAAGAGGTCAGCGTTAGCGTTTCCCAAAAAGGGACGTGTGCGGCGTTTCCCAGGGGTTATGCTAACGCCCTAAGGATCCACCAATGGATCCAAAGTTCACACAGAAAAAATAAAAACACTGAAATAGACGAGCGACAGGCACGCACTGTTCTTTCAAATAACGAGCAACGAAATTTATATGATGCCCATCACACTGTGAAAACCACTTTGGTCACGAAGAAATCGAGGGAAGACGAAAGTACTACAAAAAGATAAAAATAAAGATAGCCGAATTTAACCTCCTGAAAAGGAAGAAGACGAAAATTGGAGGAGACCTTTTCTGTGATAACTCTGGCGCTAGGAATTCCAGCTCTGTTGTCGATAACGAAAACGAGGGCTCTGAGTTGTGTGAGGGGAAAACTCCAGCACCGATTCAACTTCGGGGTAAGCTGTTTTTTTTTTGTTTTTTTTTTTCGGATGTAAAGTTTAAGCGAGCGGAGTCTCAGACGAAGCAGATACAACTTTGAAATAAAGCAGGCAGCTTGAAAAAAGGTGCACGAATTGAAATGCGACATGATAAGATGGGACTTGGACAGCACAAACAAGGCTCTAAATGAAGAAGTAGGCATACACGTAGCAGAGCGTGTTGGATAGACTACAGTTCACCCAGAAAGAATAAAAACACTGAAATAGACGAGGAACAGACACTCACAGATCTTTCAACGACCAACGACATTTATATGATGCCCATCACACTGCGAAAACCAATTTGGTCACAGAGAAATTGAGAGAAGACGAAAATAATAGAAAAAAGATACTACAAACCCCAAGTGGTTTTCGCATTGTGATGGGCATCATATAAATGTTGCTTATTGAAAGAACTATGAGTGTCTGTCCCTCGTCTATTTCAGTGTTTTTATTCTTTCTGTGTGAGCTGTAGTCTATCCAACGTGCTCTGCTACGCGTACTTAATCGATCTTTCTTTAATTTTTCTTGCGGTGTTTATTGACGCCCTTGTACACGCTCATAGCTAACATATACGCGTTAATGACGTTGCCTAAACGTCAACGGCGTCACAAGCCTATCGCCCAACCAATCGCACCCAACTACACGCAAGAATATTAAAGTGGCGCCCCCCCCCCCCGTACGCGGGCAGACTAAATTCACTATGACGGCACATTTCCACTTATGGTCACTGAAATCCTAAGAGAAGCAGGGTGTGGCGAGTTTCCGAGCATGTCTTCATTGCTCCGCATTCAATCAGATTGCGGTATTAGCCAATAAGAGACCCTTTTCAAAAGTTCATCAAGCAACATTGGCGGTTGCCATTAGACTGGGCTAGGTGGCGCAAGCTACCGCTCTTTACAAAGGGTATAGCCATTAACATCCATCCATCCATCCATTGGGAAGGAAGCACGCGATTGGATCCGAGTCCTCGCCGAACGCCTACGCAGCGCTCGGGCCCAACGCAGGCTCAGAGTGTGTGTCCAAACAATGGCGGACTCGGATGATTGACGCGGCAGCATCTAGGTGGCGCTGCTGTCCTCGCTGCACATGCGCAGACTACGGGAATCTGGTTTCTGCCCACGCGCGGAGCGCCCCCACCCGGTGTGGGCAAACGCCGGCATGTTTGAACAACGTGTTGGTGTATAGCTCACGCTAATTTATGTTCATAGAAAGAGACCATCCACGGCTTCAGGATGAGTGCAGTGGCACTGGGACAGGGGCGGATTTATGGCTAAGGTTTGGGGGGGGGGGGGGGGGGGGCGGTGGTGATTTTTTTTTTTTTAAATTGTGCGGGCTAGCGATTTTTGCGGCATCTACAAAAAGCAACTATTAATCGTGTTTTAACGTTTGTTACAGCCTAAATATTCCCACCAAATTTGTATTAGTTTCTTGTTCTTTTATATTAACCCGCACTTGTTGCTTCAGTGGTTCAAAGATTTGCACTATAAGAGGTAAAAAAAGAAATAGAGATAGAGAGAGACATACGTGTGCATGGTTCTATATTCTATGTCTAAACAGTGACTATCCCCATTTAAGCAACACAGGCAATTGAGGCACGCGGCGTGAAAGAGTTTGTGCAGGGACTCGATCACACAAAATACATCAATTTAGACAAAAAAAAACAAACAAAAAAAACAAAAAAAAAACACCACAAAGACCGGAGAAGAAAGGGTTTGTTATCAAGACAAATGTAAGACGGCCGAATAATATGGAGAATTTCTAATTCCTGGAAGAACGTGATCAAAATACCTTCTTATTTTCATTGTTATTTTATTGACTCACTCTCGAAAATGCACAGTTCTTGAGAAAAGTGAGCATTTAGTTGGAGTAAATAAACTCTAATAAAAAAAACAGTGGGTGGGATTTCTCAGCGACTTTACTCTCAATGACTTGGTATTTTACGGGAAACAGCCGAACAAAAATAACTGTTCGATTCTTTATGGTCTTGTGGATCCGTGAAACCAATAGAAAACAAAAATGCGAGCTCAAATGGTCTTCAGCGCAGTGCATAGGCGAATTGCGTGGAGCAACATTAAAATTATTTATTAAACAGATTCATGTTTATCTGATGAGATGAAGAAAAAAAAAAAAAAAAAACCCTACAATTGGGGAGGACAGTACACAGACATAATAATTTACACAAGTTATCAACTTAAAGGTTCTTCAGAGCACGAACATCGCCTTCCTTCGTCGTGCTCCCTGCGCGTAGCGGTCTACCACCTTCTCTTGGTCGACGTTCACATCTCGGTGGACGTGGAGGAGGGCAAGACCGTTGAGTCGCTTTTCGCCACACCGCGATCGAATCCAAGTTTTAATTCGACGAAGGGTGGAAAAGGACCGCTCAGCCGTCGCAACACTAACTGGCAGTGTGGCGAGAACGCGCAGCAGAGTCCTGATGTTGGGGTAGAGCTCTGGCTCCGACTCTTGAAGTGTCTCCACAGCTGTCGATGGAAGAGGCCCCTTCTCTTGTTCGCGTCTCCATTTCGCCGCCCACAGTGAAAATTCGGCTCTGATGATGGTCTGCAAAGCTACATCTCCCATTCCGAGGAGCACGCCGTATTTTGCTGCCAGGATACTGAGCTTTCCTGGAGCTCCCTTCTCATTCACATGGCGAGGCAAAAGTGTGTTGAGGCTGTACACTTCCAGCACCTCTTCCGGAAAACGCTGCTTAAGATCTTCTACGACAGATTCCACAAGAGGAATGTATACATGTGCGCGGAAGTATGACTCGGCTGTCTGTGGAGGCAATTTTGCGCAGTTCATGTTTTGGATATAGAAAGGTTCAAGCTGTGGTTGAAGCAGGGGCATCGAACTGCATGCACGGCTACTTTTTGAATTTCCTGAATGGCACCGCAGAGCTCGGAGGTCATTACTGAGCATCCGTCTGTTGCAATGCCTACACAGCCTTTGGGGTCGAGAGACAATGACCTCAGTAGACTTAGCACGATTTTTCCGAGCTTGGTACCAGTCAGTGTTGGCTCCAGTGCGTCGTCTTCGTCTTGCTCTTCCTCGTCGGACCCGCTGTCCGACATGGACGAATTCTGATTCTGATTTGAATCTTGAGGCTTGAGTTCTCGAGGATCTAAGAAACCCACAAAATCTTCTCTGATCTTTAAATCATGTTCATACCTCAAAACAAGAGATAGCTGAGACTTGTGAGCCACGTCGGTTGTCTCGTCGAACATAATGCCATAATATTTGCTCTGTCGAACTCGTGCCAAGATCACGGACAGAACTTCGTCTCCGCAACATTCAATAAGGGCATTTTGAGTTGTTTTGCTTGTGAACATCTTCCTTCCTGTGGCTGTGGAGAGATGTTTTTCGAGGGCATGGTCACCACATTTCACTCTGAAGCGCAGCAGCTCCTTGAAGTTTCCTCCATTCTCCGAACTGTCATTGCCGTTCTTCCCAGTGACCACTGGGCCGTCATCCCGATGTCCACGGAAGGCAATATTCTGCCGGGCCAGGAACACAACGTTGTCGACAATCGAGAGAAGCCGCGCGCGGTTTTCAGACACCTGCCGCATTCGCTGTGTATCGATCTGGTTTGCCACGACCCTTGCTGGGTCGCGACAAGTTTTCAGAAAAGCCTTGCCCGCTTCCACTGCTTCGATGTGATATCTAGCTTTGGAATGGGTTTCCAAAGCTCCATCTTTCCCCAGAAGCTTCGCGAATTTTTTCAAAGGCTCCGTTACAAGAGCCTGAAGGGCAACTGTCTTGTGTTTCCCCCCAATGTGCCCGGTGGCAAAAAGAGGACAAAATTTGCAGAACAAACCTGCCTTGGCATCCGAGACAACCAGCCAAAGATATTTCAGTAGGTGGTCACTTCTGACGTACCTCCGTTCGACTGTTTGTCCCTTGTTGTGTTCGGAGAAAGGGAAGGAGTAACCTTGCGGTGGCATCCAATGGCATTCGAGTAAGCCAACCACGGTGTGGTCGTCTGGCCTCGCCCCAACGAAGTTGCCAATGTCATATTGCAAACCAAAGTCAGCTGCTGGATTCCGAAGTGTGTGGACGGCCGGGGCTAGTGGGGTAGTTCCGTCAGAATTCTCGACCATGGGCGACGGGAGAGCCTCAATCGTGAGTTGTTCGTCCACGCCATCAGACTTCAAAGTGAGCTTCGAGTCGTTGCTTGCAATGTCTGCCTCAGTGGCAATCTTTTTGGGCACAGCTTGGAAGAAGTTATGCAGAGTGGTACTTTTCCGCTTGGATGACTTTGGTGGACCATCTTCACTCTATGTAAAAAACACTTGTTTTACTAAACAGATAGAACCCATTCATAAGTGACGTAATTTATAAATACCACGAGTGACTGATTCAGCACTAATTACCAATATCAGCTGTGCGATCTTATGCGTCTCAAGCCGAAGTGTAAATGGAAGGTGAAAGTAGTAAAGGCTGCGTACACAAATACAAAGGAAAAATTATTACAAAAATTAGCTCAATATAACATACCAAGTCCCAAACGCTGGTTGGCTGGGAGTTCTTAAGCCATCAGTGTCCTTCCACCCCACAAAAAGATTTAGTGAGCAAATTTCGCATAAATATTTTGATTATCCATCGACCGAAAGAAACGCCGCACACAGTCTATGTCTAATTTTTATGCATAGCAAGAGGAGGAAACAATTAATGTCTGCAGCGCGATGTTTTTTTTATGTCGCTGCGGATGGTGGCAAAGAAACGAACAATTCACACGTTCCATTTAGCTTTTCTTTTCCTTACTATCTATTTCAATTACTTTTTCGGCATGCGTCACGGCTACCAACCACCTCATACGCGAGCGAAGTGCAGAAAATGCCTCGTTATAATTTGTCAAAAGAGCAACGTCATTTTACGGACTAAAGTGCAACTCACCATTGTAGCGGCTGCAGAACTCGACTCCCGGTTACTTCATCCGCCTTAGGCTCACTTTGTCTCTGGAGGTCAACAGCACTTTCTCGTTACCCGAATCACCGTTTTGCCCAAGAGTGAACGTGTGAACGACAGGTCGAAAGCGCCGCCACTAAGCTCGAACGTGCGCGTCACCACGTGCTCCAAGTCAATCGTCACTGAAAAACAGCGATCCGCGACGGAGAAGGGATGAATGGTGCAACACAGTAAAGAAGTCCACGTTTGGTTTCCCTCGCGGATCTTGAAGCTGCACTGTTCTAGGCGCTCTAAGCTACCCGACTGACTCCCCTTCAAAGTAGCCTGACCGACCGTTCCTGACTTGTGAAACGTGAGCGCTGGCATTCCCGAGGTACCTTCGCTCAGGCCCGGCGGCGCATGACTCAGAGCCCACACACGCACGCGTGTACACTGTGGTGACCCACGTTGCTCACCGCTCGAGAGAACTCGCCCTGCCTCGTGACCTTGCTGCGCTCCCGATAGACCGGTTCTTCCCACCCTCCCGCTTCGGGAGAACGTAGCCAAGGAGAGGGGAACGCCCGTCGCCCAAGACGGGAAGCAAAAATAAACCAGTTGAGTTTTGGTATGCGCGCCTCGCTATCGCCATCTCAACACCACCTTGTTATGACCCGTCCCATCTCCATGTGTGTGTGAGTGCGTGGGAAGCTTACCGAAGTATTTTCCTAGTCGTTAGGACCACTTTGGGGGAAGGATTAGCCCAGGCTTAGCCGAACGCTCGGGGCGTTGCCAGTCTGGCTGGCGTCAGTCGCTTCCGGGGAAGCGCCGCTCAAGGACTCCCCTCCCTCACGTCACGTGTCAACCCTTCGGACTTCTACCTGCGGCTGGCGCCGAGGCGGCGGAACGCGACAGTGTGTGTTCCGAGCTTTCCCGATTCTTCTCTGCCACGGTGGTGGGAGGGGGGATTAAACGGCGCCGGCTGTCTGCGGGGGAACAATCCAGGGATCGTTCATCAGCCAATTCGAAGACCTTGAAACTGTTTCCCACTCCCTTCGTAGGATTCCAGAGTGGGGGATAATCGTCGTCTCGCCTTTCCCAAACGTTAAGCTCCCCTTGGGGGAGAGCTCCGCTGGTCCGACTGCCCTCGGTCGCTTCAGGAAAAGCACCGCCTACGGAATTCTCCTCTCCCTCGCGTGTCCACAAAAGTCCCGACCGTTCGAGAGACGGTCGTCTTCGGTCACATATTTCGCTATGAAATAAACCTGTTAAGTTTTCCCGACTGAGTGGTTCGGGCGTTGTTCGTGAGAAAGGTTGGACGCCAGCGAGATTACCATGCTCCCCGAGAGACAAGGCTGGGCGTCGACACCTAACAACCTCCCCTCCACCCCCTTAGCCGAGTCTTGCGGTCATAGTGGACTTTTCCCGCCTCTCTTCGCCTTTCAACCAGTGGTGCCAATTCAGCGGCACAGGAAGGCTCCACAGAGAGACGGAGGGAGCAGGGAGCCTCGATACCAAAGCCGCCGCCTCCGTACAGGGTGGAGAGACGCTTTGGACGAGCCCGCGCCGCAAAGCTGCTATCTTAGGTTCTGAACTTTAAACAAGCACCACTTTCTCTTCGCAGGTACATTTCGCGTCTGGTAAACTTGTCCACTCATCTCTCTCCATTTTTTTTATTAAATAACAAAGACGTTGCCAAGGAAAAACAGATGGCCGAATCTACTGTCCTGCTTCGACAGCACAAATTTAGTTTGCTGACCAAATAATCACTACACCAAAACCAAATATTAAAAAAAGAAAATTAGAATTATTTTTATTTTTGGCGTCTCGGGGGGGAGGGGGGGCGGCCGCCCCCCCCCCCCCCCTTTAAATCCGCCCCTGCACTGGGACTGAATCTCAGCTAAACGTCACACATGTTACCCAGCCAATAATCTGCCCGAGGGCAATCATCGGCGAGAGATTTGATTACATGTCCTCCTGGCAGACAATTGGCTGTGCGTATGTGTGACGTGTGCCCAATCAGCGACTTTATGCTGATACGAAGCTATGGCTGTAGCGCGTTGTTGCCCGGCTCCTACCTGCTTTCTCACCGGCAGGATTGCGCGGTCGTGTAAACAAAGCTGCGTGGAGCACGTTATGGACGTGAGGCTATCTGTGAGGTTTGCGGTCGCAGCGCGCGTTGGCCGAGTTGACCTTGTATAGAACCTCGAACTATTGTCGCCGAATCCCGAAGGCAGATCGACTCATCGCTACAGAAGCGTTTAAACTGCCCACTTGCTTTAATTTGCTTAATAGTGAAGTGAATGATGAAGTGCAACACGAAAAACTCTAAACTTGTTCGTTGCCTCCGCGCGAAAATCATTCTTCAGATCTAATCGTATTTTATGCATCGTCACTTACTGGAAAATTTTGTTGTTTGCCGTGATTGGCTCTCATTGTGTCCTGCAGGTAAATTAGCATAACACACTTTGTTAAGTATATATATATATATATATACAGGGTGTCCAAAAGAAAATTTACACGGTCTTTTTTACCGCAAAAATAAACTAGGCATCGCCGAACGCTCATTCTCCGCCCAAAGGCACCGCAAGAGGTCACATCCAGATGCCAAAGTTTCAGCCCGATCCGATAACTTAATCAAAAGTTATAGGTGATTTTCTGAAATTTTCATTGGGAAAATGGCGGCCGACGGAGTTTTCGAACACATGGGGCTCTATGGCAGCAGAAACCGAAAACGGGCGAAAATGGGCTCTATTTTCCCATTGAAATTTTCAGAAAATCCCTTATAACTTTTGATTAAGCTATCGGATCGGGCTTAAACTTTGGCATCTGGTTGTGACCTCTAGCGCTACATTTGGGCGGAGAATGAGCGTTCGGCGATGCCTAGTTTATTTTTGCGGTAAAAAAGACCGTGTAAAATTTTTTTTTGTGACACCCTGTATATATATATATATATATATATATATGTTCATAAGAATTACAACATTTTGCTGCTGTTGAAAAAGGTCTCACACGAGGAGGGTCGGCTCAGGAATTATATCCAACGTTCGTGGTTTAAGACAACCCTGAGACAGGGGAAACAGAAAGGACAAACACGACGAAGCCTCAAAAGTGTTTGAGACTTCGCCGTGTTTGTCCTTTTTGTTTCCCCTTTCTCAGGGTTGTCTTAAATCATGAACGTAAACCAGCTCGCCTGCGCCTTATCACTCATTTCAATATCCAACGTCACTGTTTTTGCCCCAGGGTACAAGTACGGCCATGTAACGTGAAGGCAGATGGGTGCAAGTGTATTTTTTTTCTACACAAAAAGGACGGCAGTCCATCGCGAAAGTTGGAAGACAGATATTCTTGGATAACAATTTGGAGAGCAGTTCAGTAGTATGCAAGCTAAATAAAAAAAAATAAAAAATGATTAGTGGAAACATTGTGAAGGTTCCACGGGGACATGTCCTTCTTTAAGGACATCACCGCGTAACGCATTGTTCCCGTGTCGAGCTTGTAAATGTTTGTATTCATTATATGTGTGCTGCAATTCTCATGAAGGCTTGAGTTCATCCTCTTAGCGGGAGACATTTTACAGGAAAGGGTATGAAGTATACCGGCTGGAAAAGCGGTCATAAGCATCCGATTGAGCACTGCTGACAATTCGCACGACCATATGTCCTTAGCACTGCGGCAAAGCGCATTAGATGGGCAGTGTTGCTGTCGAATTATTATAACATTATGTGATAATTGGATCGCAGCAGAGCAGACAATGAGTGGACCTCCCCATCCGGCCTACAATAGCTCGAGCTTAAGCCCAAGTATCTCCCACAATTTAGGACGGGCACTATTTTGGCTTGTGTGGATACGGCAAAAAAAAAAAAACAAAAAAAAAACAAAAAAAACAAAAAAAACAACAACAACAACAAAGAAACGTTATTGGATAAGCTGAAACAAATACAGAACAGGGCGGCTAGGTTCGATCTCGGAAGATGTAGGGGGAAAGGAAGCTGCGCAGAAATTAAGAGAAGTGTTAAAGCGGGAAACACTTTCCGCGCGTGGGGAAAGTTCTCCATTAAGATTTCAGTTCACAATAGCAAAAAATAAAACTTGAATAAATAGCGAGACTTACCTAAAACAACCCTTTTATGTATCTAGTCTGAATGATTATAGTCTTAAAATTAGAAAGTACCGCACTAGGATGAGCCAATTATTTTTTTGTTCGAACGATTGCTCAATGGAATCGACTCACGGAAGAACAAGTGTGCTGTGTGAATGAAGGAGTGTTTTTTTTTTTTTTTTCATCTCTGGAAACCCTTTTGCTGTAACGCCCATATACGGGGTAATTATTGAATAAAGAATAAAAAAAAAAAGATGGCAGAAGTCATTCTGTAAGTAATGGTTGCGACAGGTGAACTGAAATTGAAAGCTTCATTGTACCCTGGTTCGACAAACATTGAAAGGCTCTTCTGCGAGTGGAGATGCTGCAGTGGACCCTCAGCCTATTTGGCGTCTAAATTCGAGACTATTTCCTGCTCGTCCAGCGTTCTTGATTTCTCAAAACTCCGCCCTTCAAAAAGCAACAAACAAAAACCAAAAAAAAAAAAAAAAAAACGTTGTAGTATTTTGCCCTAAAGAAATGGACACGAGCGACGGCCCAGAACAGAACCCGAAACAGTCGTACAGCAGATTGACGAACCGGGGACGTAATTGAATTAGACCTAGTCTACGGGGAACGCAGAACATATATAATCTAAACAACAGACTACTGACTACTCTACGCCCCCCCCCCCCCCCCAACTCCCCCCTTTCCCCCATCTTTCCGCTCATCTTCCTTTCTACAAAAATATAGTACTTTTTTTCTATCTTTTTTGTTTTGTCCTCCAACGTGTATACCTACGTTCGTATTCCAAACCCCCTTTTGTTCTCCTGCTGCAGTTCTTCAGGGTTTCGGGAACGAGGGGAAGGGGGGGGGGGGGCGGATGTTCTCGCCTGGGGTATGTGTCTTCTTCGCCCCCCACCCGATGAGCCACACTGCGCAAACAGTTCCTTCCTGTGCGAGACTGTATGGGCCTCGTCTGCTTGTCGATAGCGGTGCTTCCTCATCTGCCTCAAGGTTCGACACTGGAAACCTCCCCCCCCCCCCCCCACCCCCTTTACTCTTTACTATACCCCCCCTCCCCTCCCACCTCTTTCCGCTTCCTCTTGATATTGAAACATCGCAATGGATCGATACTCCGTATCGGTTTCGGGTCTATTGTTGGGTCGACGACCGATGACAGGCAAGCTTCGTCCCACTCCCCCCCCCCCCCCCCCCCCCCCCCCCCCCCCCGTCATCGCTGTCTTTGTCCGTGCGCGTTTCTAGTTGTACTTCTGAAAAGCTACATTAGCAATTTTAGTATGGCCCTTGAGCTGCGTTTCAGGTCAGGGTTAAGAATTTCGGGGGAAATCCTCGGAATTCATGCAGACGCTTAAGACTGTGCCACATTTTTGATCTTTTGCTCCGATAGTTCTAATGAAAAAATAGATAATTCGAGCTTTATTGTTTCTACAGATATGAATATATATTCATAAACAATGAGACGTACCTTCTGATATGGGGGGGGGGGGGGGGGGGTGTTTGTGAACACAGTTACCTGTCTTTAATATTGTTACCTATAGGTTCCCCTCCAAATCATCCTTCGTATTGTGAGCCGTCTATGCTAACGAGACAAAAATGCAGGTATCTACGGAGTTTGTCCCAGAAATATTTGTCTCTCCAGTGAGGTGTCTGTATAAACAACAAATGGCTGTAAAAGGTTTTCTTAAGTTTTCCTTTTTCTCTGCACAAAACCAGTGTTGTAATGCTAAAAAAAGAAGAAAAAAAAAAAACAGACTCGGTTTTTATGGTTTGTTGTTTGATCTGAAAAGTCAAACGAAAATATCTTCTCAAAGGATAAAAAAAAATTGTTATATTTAAATCCTAATTTTGATTTGTTGGTATTGTGCAATTATTAACCTCGTGGAATGTGTTGTTCAAATATATCATCTGTATTGACCTTTATAATAGCTCCCAATGCACGTCAATTTCAATTACACGTCTTTCGAATAACGAATGTGAGCTATGTTACCAAGAAGCCGCCCCGTTAGTAAAAACAAACCAATTAATAAACAGGTAAAGAGCGATCACTTACTTGGTCAGTGTTGCTCACCGCTGACTTTCTTCAGCTGTATACTTCGTGTGAAACAGTAGAGTCACTTCTTCAAAGGGGGGCGGGGGGGGAGGGGGGTTCACTATGGAAGCACAATCAAACACATTCGCTTTTGGGCAAAAACAAACCGGCCTGCTTCTTAAGTTACTGCTAGATCATTAAGACTGTCGACATGACCTAATTCCACACACATTTCACACCTTGTAAAGTTAAAAAAAATGCCGTTACTGGGTTTAACGCTTTAGAATTTAGCAGACGGGGGGGTCTGTTGTGGGAAGTCGTCTCCTATAATGTCCTCTGCGTGGAAAACGCTGGAGCTCTGGGTTATTTTCGGCCATTCTCCGTCAAGTTATTTTCGCACGAGTTTCTTAAAATTGTTTAGGTTTATTTGATTTCTCAGCTCTCGCTTGATTTACAACTGAGTTTAATTTTAGACTCGCAGGTTTGTGTGAGGTTGTTTGTGACGGGTGGCAGTGCTGCGTTATGTATACTATGCTTTTGGCTTAATCGTTAGCAGAGCAGAACCAAATACAAAGAGTTCCCGAGAAAAGAGAAACGTGTTTTTCGACCCGGGAAAATGAACTGTGCATCGCAGAATGCTCAAAATCCGTGAGAATGTGACGCTAGCTGTTGGGATGAAGTGCGAATGTTGGAGGAAACGACCTAAAAAACGTTTACTAGTCTTGCTCATACGTATCACGTGTAAGATCAGTGGAGTTATATCACCTCTAGCCAAGATACAGCTGCTGAAGTCACTTGGCAGCGACCATCATCCATCCATGGCAGACGGCGTTTTGGCAGTTGTGGTGGCAGCTGCCATCAAAATAGCGTGGGTGATATTCCGTGATTGATTGGAATTGTTTGACGAAACATGTTTTTAAAACCCGGCGTGAACAGTAGCCCGGTCTTTGAGGACCCGGTGAAAGTTTCACGAAATCGCGCAGCACCGGGGAAACGCAGCACAGCACGCATCGAAAGTCGCATTGAAAGAAGCATCGAAAGCAGACGCCGGTACGCAGTCTGCTTTCGATGCGAGCTGCGCTGCTTTCCCCCGGTGCTGAGCTTTCGTAGAACTTTCGCCGGGTCCTCAAAGACGAGGCTACCGTTAACGCCGGGTTTCAAGAATCTGCTTCGTCGAAAAACTTCAATCATGCACAAAATATCACCCACGGTACAGTGTACTAGGCAACGTTACTAGAATACTCAGTTGGGAAACTCGCCGTCGAAACCTGGGCCGCTGGCGTCCACCGAGACCGAGCTAAATGCGATAACAGCGCCACTCTTTATCATTTGTCTGTACTGTGGTCACCTTGAGCTTTTATAAAGCATGTTTTTGCGTAAAAACAAACGAAAAATACTTTTTTTGTATGATATTTATTAGAGATTAGTACAAAATGAAGGGCGCGTGATGTTTTTAAAATCTTTAGTTTGCAAGGTTTTGCGGCATTTTTAATATTGGTTTTATACGATCATGCCTCAGCGGCGCTTTCAGGTCGCACGTCCCGACCTAGGTGCATTTTAACTTCGGTTATTAAGACGCGGCGGACGCGCCGCGTCTTAATAACCGAAGTTAAAATGCACTGGGGAGATGGGGGTGGCATCCCTGTAACCTCTTCCACTGTATCTGTTCTGGCCGATTATATTGAAAATGGAAGTAACGTGCGGTTCCTCGAGTGGCCGCTGCGGGAGAAATGGCGGCGTCGTGTTCGCCATTAGCTCGGTTCGCGAGGACAGATCGGGGACACTTTTTCAGGGCAGTCTCTATGGCAGTTTCCCAACTGAGTGTTTTAGTAACGTTGGTACTAGGTCTACGGCTATTTTATGGAAGCCTGCCGCCATTGCGCTGTCCGCCATATTAGTATGATGGCTAGAGATGATATAACTCTACCTAAAGATGGCCGACCGTGGCCACATTCCGGTCCATAGGCAGAGCTGGTCAAACGCGATCCAGCAATTGTCATTGAGATCAGTGTATAACTCTACCTAAAGATGGCCGCCAGTGACCGCATTCGCGGAGCGGGCAAACGCGATCCAGCAATTCTAATTGAGATCAGTGGTGTAACCGGTAAAATTAGTGACGATATCGATTCGTGACCCATACCGCTAAAATTATTTTAGGGAACTCAGCTGCGTCATTATATTCACACAATACTGGATTTTGTTGGAAGAAACACTAGAAACCAGACAATCTGACATTTCGGAATGAATATTCTTGTTTCTCATCATTACTCTATTCAGAGTGTTCTGTCGTGCTTAAGATCGCGCAAAGTTCTGACAATGTGACATTAGAATGTACGATATGTACAGATACGAGCTTATGAATAAAAGAACATTTCTTTGTACAACAAGCCATTTTTTTTTGTTTCAACATGGTTGTTGCAGTTCTGCTTTGTTACCAGTGTTAATGATTAACTCGACTAATGAGTGCCTTAGGAAACCTTGCGCCTGCAGGCTAATGAAGTGTGCACTTAACCTGATTACAATATTTCACTTCTTTTTCTTTTTATTTCTGGCTGCCTTTCTTTTATTATCTATTTGTGCGTTTTCAAAATTAGGGTATATGCTCTAAGGGCAAGTGTAATTGTTATAAAACGTGTTTAGTGTAATGGGGAGGTCATGAACATTGAATGCGTGAAACAAATAGCGTTTTTTATAGTACACTCTCCCGAGCAACATTGCTGTAATTGGTAATTTAAATTAGCCGCGCTTAACTTGCAATCATGGCTATGAGGCGCACCGAATTTCATTAGCTGCAACATTACGATTCGGGAGATTAAGAAGCCACTTGCTTCCTGCAGGGAACATTTTTTTTCTCTCTTTTGTGAACATACAATTATATAAAAAATAAAACTGTAATGAAGCATAAAATTAACCTCTTTGCAAATTGCCACGCTGAGATTGATTATGATGATGATAGCTTAATTATAGATGGTGGTGAATGATTAAATTGTGATACTTTGAGCTATGATAGCTCCTACTATCCATTCTAGGCCCATGACAAAATATATTACATTGACTTGGGCGTTAACGAGGGAGAATATTAGTTTCCAAATGGACCTCATAGTTATTTTGATGTTTTGTAAATTTCGCCTTTTCTTTCCAATTCATGTGCGCTTTAGAGGCTTCTTGAAATGCCCTAGTCTAACTAAGATGGCTGAATTTATCTGTAGGCGCAACAGATGGCATTTATTTATTTATTCGGGGTATTCTCTTACACCGAAATTACTTTCTAGGAGAAAAGAGTGGTCAAAACACGCGATAATTCTGTAATAAATACATTATGTACGAACACGCACACACAAAAAAGCACAAGCATGAATAATGTTATCCCAACTAATAAAATCAAAGAATAATCACGTTCGTTTAACAAATATTGAAAAATAATTCGCGAACACTGAAACAATACTACTGGGTAGTCGATTCCGTTTTTCAACTATACGTGAAAAGAAATATAAAGGGAATACTTGTAAACGCTAGTTCGACGGTTGAATGCCCTCACTGTGCCATCGCAATTGGATCTTTGCGAAAGGAAATATGGCGGATTCTATTCCTAGTTTTGTCGATACCTGTCATCATTTTGTTATTACTAAAGTGATGTAGATGCGAGTATCAGCGACACTTTGACCGCACGTCACTGGAAGGTTTTGTGTGCGGCTCGAAACTTAAAGAGAGAGAAAGAAAGAGAGAGTGAGAAAAAAGAGGAGGCGAGAGCGCGCGGGGGACATCGGAACACCGTGCCCTAGTTGGCATGATTAGCGGGTGGACACAAAGCTAGTTGCATTTGTCGCTATAGTCGGTTACAAGTTAAGAAGGTAGGAGAAGCTCCTCCCACAAGCGTGGTGCGCCGGTTTCAAATCCCTCCGCAATCGAAAGAAGAGTTCACTGGAAACGCTCCTTGTTCCGCTTCAATGGATAGATAATGGCCACAGAGTGGTGCCAACTTGTCTCCGACCCCCACTTTTTAAGAAAGCGACCTTTGTATTCATCGGAGAAGAAACCGAGCCCCTGAAAGCAGCTTGTGTATCAATCGGAGGGGGAAGCTAATCCCCGAAAGTCGTCTTTGTTTCCATCGGAAGGGGGAAGACTTAATCTCCCTCTCGTGGCTTCCACAATGCTAAGTCAAAGTCGAGAGATAAAGCAAATATGTACAGAAAGGCACGACCCTCCTCGCGCGTTGGCCGCAACGTCACGGAAACGATGGGACGCTATTGGATGCGGAGGTGGCGGAGGGATATATGATTCCCTTTGAGGGGCATTTGCCGCTACCTTCTTGACTTGTAACCTACTATAGTTACTTTTCGAAAGGGTTCAAACGCGGAACTCCGCCGTCCAGCGTTTGCGTTCGGCAGTGAGTGGAGACCACGGTGAGAAGTTATACAGGTCAGGACACAGAGCGGCGTACGCTGCCCCGCGATCGACCAAATAAGGTCACATTGGCACGCGCTTGAGTAGCCTCAGCGAACAGCGCCCCCGCCGTTCAAACGGCAAAAAAAAAAAAAAAAAAAGTGTCTCATTTCCGTGGTGGCCCCGCGCGCGCTCTTTCCGCTCGGATCGCCTGCTTTGACCTTGACTGACGCTGGCTTGAACACAGTGCCAAAGATCTTTCCGCTCCAACGCGTTCATAAAATTGTTTTTGCCGCCGTAGAAGCACAAAACTAGGGTCAACGACGAAGCAGTGCCTAAGCAACAAGCGAGGCGCGAGGCACGTCCCCCGTAGCAAAGCACGGGAAACCGCGGGCCCGCGCGACAGGCCGCCTGTCAAGGAGCCATCTTGTGGCACCGCTTGCAACTAAGGCTGGGAGAGGACTTTATCTGGTAGCTGCGACAGGAGCGTTGTCCACACCCATAGGTGTCTTACCTAGAGACAAAGGGAGCTAGCTCCTCCTCCTCCCTGCAGGCCTCTGGTATGGACCTTCGGTTTTTCTGCTGTCACCAGCATCTCTACTGGAGTGCAAACAGGTATTATCATTATCGTCCCACTAATCATTCCAGTAAGAGCTCGGCGCGTTCCCCGCGCGCTTTCATCTCCTCCCTGCCTCTCAATTTTTCCCCGTATGGTCACTTCCAGGATGTAAATGGCAGGGCGTCTCTTTCGGATGCCTTACCTCCTGCACGTGTTAGTTGCCTTCTGCCATAGACTGTGCTTCTGCGTCCTTTGACTGCGCGTGCATGCTCGATGCTGACGAGACGTCAAAGCGTTGCCGAAGAAAGCAAAGATGGCGCCGGAGGTGGGACCACTGAAGTTCTCTCCGCCCCGCTTTCATCCACTCAGGAACTATGCGCAAAGTAAGTCGTCTGCTTGTGTCGCATGGAGTTGCGGTGACGTCAGAACGACGTCGAGCTCTGATTGGCTTTGATTGAAAGGATGGTTGAAAGACCTCAATGCTAGATGCCTTGAGGTCTACCCACTATTTTCTTCAGTCAGCCAATTAGAGCTTGGGGTTCTGACATCGTCGCAACCTTTGTGCAAGAAGCAGACGATCTTGCGCTCCGCCTAGTTTACGTTATGAGTCGTGCGTTAAAGGGGTCGTGAAACGTTTTTCAAAAATTCTGCGCATGTGCGATATTTGATTGCCGATCCTCTATTAGGTAACCCACGCGCATTCGTTTTATCGCCCGGATTAATTTATTAGCGTAAAACGACAATTTCGGTTTCCCGGGCAGCTTCCCTCTCAATTCTACGGCTACGTCACATCAAGACAGCCAATAGGAAAGTTTTACTTTCTGACGTCAAGCGTAGAAGTCAAAGGTGAACCAGATACGTTCCTCAGATGCAAGATATCCGATCGGCTGGCCGTCCCCGAGCTTCAGCGTCGATTAATCGAGCGAAGCAGACTTCTCGGCTTTCTGCTTTATGCGGACACCCCCCTCCGAGGAGTACGAGACCGCTCACCATCCGACGGCGACACCGACAGCGAAGACGGGGCGAGCTCTGAGCAGCGAGGTTCGCAGTCAATGGCTCGAAGCCAGGCCGCTCTTCGCTGTGGATCGTCCGGTAACTTATGCAACCGAATGTCGTTTGTTTTACCGTACCTCGTGCTGCACTCTCTCACAAGACACACGGTCGGCATGGCGAGTGCTGAAGCGCGCACACAACAGACGCCAACGACGCCAAGCACACACAAAAACCTAAACTTGATAAAAACAAAACAGCGCAAAGACAAGGACGAAGTAGAAGAAACCACAGGACACAGCGCTGCGCTGTGTCCTGTGGTTTCTTCTACTTCGTCTTTGTCTTTGCGCTGTTTTGTTTTTATCAAGTCTACTTATCAACTAGCCAAACTTCTACGTTAATAAACCTAAACTTGCCGCGCACAGAAAATGCGCAGCGGCGAGCAGACGACGGGGCGACAGGAGCGGGGAGGAGCCGACGTTGCTATGGTTGCCGGACGACGGAAGTCTCGAATGTGTTAGAAAACGAAACTTGCCTGCAATCATGTCATATAGTACTTCCGAATTAGTTTTAGAACGCCAGTAACTTCCTCACTATTTTCATAACTTACTTTTTATTATTGGAACACATTATAGAGTGCAGTAGATCCTCAACCTTACACGGGTCTTATTGTGACGTTTTGTTGCTCATGTTGGGCAACGGTGTCGCATAGTCGTTCCAGGCACCCCAAGAAACACTATTTTCAAACACTGTTTATAAAATGTGGACGTAATTTTTCGCCGTGATATTTGGGATTTGGGATGTTTGAGATCTCATCAATTTTATAAAATTAAGACTGTTCATATCTATTTTCTTTGCACGACCCCTTTAATAATGTGACTTCAACCGTCGTGAACTGTAGTCGTTTGCAACTCAAGAAATGCAAACCGTGGCTTATAATGTTCATTATTCTTGCTTCGTGATTTCATTCTTCGGTTGTTCTTATCGGTTAATGCCACAATCTACGGGGTGTACGCAAAAGAAATGTGCGGGTTTTTTTTTCTCTCCGCAAAAATAAACTAGTCATCGCCCAACGTTCATTCTCCGCCCAAATGTAGCCCTGGTGGTCCCAACTAGACGCCCAAAATTTCCGGAACAAAGCTTCATCTCATACAAAAGTTATAAGTAATTTTTTTTTTTTTTTAAATTGTCGATGGAAAAATGGCGGCCGAAGGACCTCTCGAATCTGTTGAACTGAATGGCACGCCTATCGAAAACGGCCAAAAACGGGCCCAATTTTTCCACTGAAATGTAAAAAAAAAAGAAAGAAGATTACTGATAACTTTTGAATGAGATATCGGTTATTCCTCAAAGTTTGTCATATGGTTCATACGACTAGCCCTACATTTGGGCAGAAAATGAGCGTTCCGCGATGCGTAGATTGTTTTTGCGGTAAAAATACAAAACACTGTACGTTTTGTGAAAAGGGAGGGGGGACTTTGCAGTTGACAGCAGAGCAAGAGTGGGATTCTTAGGGCTCGTAAGGCCCTGCTTTTTTTTAAAGCTGTCATTGATTATAGCATCGCAGGCTCGCTTTGATTATATGTTTACGTCGACTAAACTAATCTTCAAAAGTTGTGACCTTTTTTGAACTCAAGCATCCGACAGTTAGGACGAGAGACGCGGTCGCGACGACAACGGAGAAAGCGATGCGAATATACAAACAAGTAGGACAGAGCGAAACGAAGTTTCGCATTCAGAGAGGGTTCCGCGAAAAGATCCTCATCCTTGAAAAAAAAAAAGAAAGAGAAAAAACTTTGTGAAATTTATTTTTTATATATTTGTGGCGTGTCGAAGGATTTATCTCCCAGTATACGGTCTGTTGCAATTTGCAATTCTGAAAGTCTGTGGAAAAACTCATCGACGAATAGGTTTTTTTTTTTTTTTTTTTTTCCCTTGCGGTGCCGGAGGCGCAGGAATTGCGACGAATGTATATCTCAAGTTTTATTTTTGTTGTTGTTTTTGGTTACAATTTTGGCATTCCTTTCGCCCGTTGGAGAAAGAATCATTTGTTACGGCCTTCTATGGTTCCGTTTCTTTGACAGATGGGGTTTCCCTCCCTTCTTCGCAACAAAACGCATCACTATGGAAGCCGCGGATGTATAGCCTCGACGTCTTACGAGCGCGCACACACAAACATTGCAAACAAACATTTCCTTTCTTTCGTTATACACACACCCAAGAACGCAAACTTTTCTTCTTTTTTTTTTCTCTCGCAGAGTCGCAACTTTTAAATGGATGCAGTGAGAGAAAGTACTCGAGTGAAACACGGAAACACGTACCTTTTTATCGAATAAAAACAACATCCACAACTTGCAAATACTCGATCGGACGCTATAGAAAACCCGTGCAACAGTTCCACATTCGCGTGGTATGCATGCGCGTGCACATTAAGGGTGGCACGCACGCGACAAGTATATTCCTCGCGTATCCACAATCGAAACTCGAGCTGAGAAAAACCCATGTCTTAACGCGAAGAAACAATCCAAATAGTGAGCATGTTGCAGACAAACATATAAGTACTCGTATTATGACTCGCGTGCGCACATGTTTGAGCGCGCGCAGCACATCTTTGACGCACCATCGCGCATAGATAGTCGGTTCCCCGAACAATTTAACGTATACACTGTACTGGTGCCTTTAACGCGTCTCCGACAAAGATGTTTACCATAACAAAAAAAAAAAAAGGCTCCTCGATTTTTGCTTTGTGACGTCATAGGAGTGTCACGCTGCCGCCGGTCGCGATCCTGGCGGCATTACAGCAGGGGTGGTGGATGTTGCAGAAGCCTGTTCCGCTGCAGGTTGCTCTCCGGTTTGACAGTGCATGGAAGCTTCGGCAGTCGGGAGTTGGGACGCTGCGACGACAGCGACGCTCGCGTTCGCTCGTGCTTTTCGTCGAGCATTTCTACGACCAACCGCCAGGATCGCGACGTCCGACAGCATATGACACTCCGGCTTCTGTGACGTCATTTGTTGCCACTTCGGGGACCACTTTGGATGTATTGAACCATGGTTCAATACAGTCAACACCAACTAGCCCAACAACAAGTTCTTTTAGCACTTTGGATGCATGCAGTTGGTGACGCGCTCTAGGTACCATATGTATCCTCTCGCAAATAATGTTTTCTGTTTTGTTTTGTTTTTTTTTGCCGCTGGAGGACTTGGAAGCCGAGACGTTCGTATGGGGCACGTAGTTGGGTGATTGATCGAATGGTACGATCGGTTTCGCCTTACGATAAATGGACAGTAGAGGCAACACCACCTTAGATAAGTAGGAGGCATCCATACCGTCATCACAGTCAGGTCGATCGAGGCGTGAGATTGGGCACGAGTGCTGCGTCAGTGTTCGGCCGGGGCTCGGGTCCAATCAGCGCGTCGAAGGTCAGACTCAGGCCCAATAGCCGAGTTAGCGCGGTCCGACTGTGGTGACGTTTCATGATGGGAGAGGAGGCGATGCGGAGGCTTTGATTATTCTAGGAGGTGTTGGTAGGGGGTGCTACGAGACATCGATACCGATGCCACGTGAATGTCACCTGACCTTGGGAAGGGAGGCAGCGACGCTGGGGCCGTACGATCACGCGATGCGTTCGATGCTCTGTGGATTGGCTGGGATGGCCCGTGACGTCGGCTGCCAACCACCGCAGGCTAAAGCGGGGTGCAGTAGCAGTTGGTCACTGACGTGGGAGTGCTGTGTGCGCTACTGTGCCCGTTACCTCGCAAAAAAAATTGAGGGCAAAAATAAGAAAAATAAGAACAGGTCTGTCAGCGCGTGCGTGACCGAGTTGGCAGCGCACGCGAAAAGGGAGAGTTGCGAAGAGGAAACTTCGGCGTATGCGTTTGAACATGGAGGAGAAACGAAGGCAGCTATCCTTGCGTCTACCCTTTAAGCATTTCAACTGAGGCTCGGTGCCCTGACGGTACCGCACGCTCTAATCTCCCCCTCCCCTTCAATTTCTTGATGTATAAAAAAAGGAGAAATAACGACTACGAAGTCCGTTATTAGTTGGAAAGAATGGCGCGGAAACATATTTTGTATATACCGACTTTGTGCGTAGAATCAAGATAAATTTATTTTAATTTTATTTTCTCTCCTACAACTTTTCACTGGGAACACGATTTTTTTTCATTTTCTTTAATCGCGCGTTTTTGTTTTGAGTGTTCTTCACATCATAAGGTGTATCTTCCAACCCGCTGTTTACAAACAAGCCCGTATCTGCTCGCGTCAGGTGTGCACATGGGCGTAACAACCGGGGGGGCAAGGAAGGCGCTTGCCCCCCCAGTTCACAGAGTGGGGGGGCGAGGCATGTGTTTTGAGCCCCCTGAAAGAGCCGCCACTGGGCAGGGCAAACACTGGCCGGCGGCGCCCAAGGAATACCAAGGACACCGCCCCCCAACCCGCGGGTGCATATTTTTAACGCGCAGGCGATACAAACCCTAGCAACGGCGCTCACGCCGGACTGGCTGGTCCGTGGAGATAGGCGCTGCAGCCGTCAACATAGGCAGTGGTTACAGTGCCTATTGTATTTTCCGAAGCGGTAGCGTAACTTAGTTGTAAGATGTCTGCCAAAAGGCTCAGACACTTGCATTTGAGCGCGTTTGACCGCGTTGCGTCGATTAAGGTGTATCCACACGACGGACCAAATTGCTGTTTTGGTCCGCGGGTCGCGCATCACGTGATCTTACGTCACCGGTCTTTGAGGTCCACCGGCGGTCCGCGGCCCGCGCTTCTGAGAAATGCCAAGCCACTTTTCTCGCCCGGACCTTGGCGGCGGACCGCGGCGTTTTTAGTATAATTGAAGCGCTAAGTCTGGCAACAAGCTGACTTTTGTTGTTTAGATTAGAATCCAAATCCAAAGTCGTTTTCTTTTGGCTCCAACTGTTCAAGACGAAGAAGACGAACCTTTTGTTGTGCGACGATGGCGGCATGGTGCGACGATGCAACTTTTTAATTCATCGAGCTCGTGGAGCAATTCCCCGCTCTGTGAGATTGCCCTTTTCGGTTCACTTAAGTCCTCCTTGTCCTCAATAGTCAACGGCAGGGCCACCGCGGACAAACGTCTCTTTCGTTCAACCTCCATCTTGGCTCCATGCAAATAGCCTCAAAGCAGCTCGCTGCATGCGTTTGGCAGAGCTGTGAATCGAGGGTGAGATCGGCCCGTTCGCTCTGTCGTCTGCTCTTTTGGTCCGCCGTGTGGATGCTCATTGCAGCCGGGCGGCCCGCGGGCCGCGCATCACGTGATCAATTGGTCCGCCGCCCGGTCCGTCGTGTGGATACACCTTTACCGAAAGCGAGTCACCGGCACATCTGTGCTTCGTATGAAGCGTGGAATCCAATTCAAGGAATCTTCTTGGCACGCGATATAAGCAGCAGGGATGTCCTGGTGTCTCGCTGCCGCAACGCAGTCAAACGCAGTCAAACGCAACTGTGTGAACCGGGCTTAACGCAACTGTCTGAACCAGGCTTCATAAGTAGCAGACCCAAGTTCTATCCAGGGTGTGGGCTTCTTTTTTTTTTTTCCTCAAACATTTTGTTTTGTTGAGGCATTTGGCGATATTTGCGACATTTCTTTTTTACGATTAACACTAAAAAAACGAATGTTGTCGACGAAACATCACTGAACTAAATCGTATGGGACTCTATTTACGGATGTGCATAGGGGACAGCGGGGCTTGGGTTGCCGGCTGCAAAGCGGCGTGTACGGGGGTCGAAGAGGGGGGGGGGGGAAGGGGGCTAAGTGGGTTAATAGTTTTGTAATTAGCAACCGCACACTGTCGCCGCGAAGCGGCGTGAACGCAGGCAGGGGGAGAGGGGGGGGGGGGCGGGTTATACACGCGCTGTCCGAATCCGAAATTTAAGTTCCCGCGCGTTGCCGAGCAGCCAATCCCGCGTGAGTGTCGTTGGGAGGGGGTGTCTATCACCTACGCCGTAAAAGTTAGGGATGGACCGAATCTGCCGAACTTCAGATCCATCAAAGTTCCGCACGTGCCGAAATTTAGAAGGAAAGTTCGGCGAAAATTCGGCAAATGTTTTCGCGCGCGCACGAACGCGATGGGGCCATGGATCGCAAATGGACGTCGCGCAGTCGCGCGGTTACCATCGTACAGTTTAGTACAACCAGCGGTAACGGCCAGGTGTGAAGTAGGCGACACGGTTACTGTGCGTTTGTGAGATTTCGCGAGTGTGGTTTTCTTCAATATTTTCTGCCTCAAGGACAGAAGATCGACCAGTAATTTACGCAGTCCACTGCGCAAGTGACAAATGATGCGGTGCATTCTGGATAACGTGGTTTTCATTTGACCTTTCCATTGATGAAACGAGGTGGTTGAAACATTGACTGGCAACTGACAATTACGCTCAGTGTTCGCAGCCCACTGCCGTCAAACGGGCCAGAGTCACGAGAGCTTGCCAGAATGTATGGGATGCAGGTGGCATCCTCGTCATAATGTGATACATGTTTTCCCGCTTCTTTTCTTTCCTTTTTACGCACTTTCTGTAGTGTGTATATTTTGTACATTTCTATATCGGTTTTGTTGTTTCACATGTGATGGCGGGCTGGCAGGCGCTCTGCGTAAGTGTTTTCACCTATCTGCCTAGCCCGGGCCGCACACCACCACATGGGCCCCTTCCAGTTTGTGCAAATAAAATTATTTTTATTATTATTATTATAATTATTATTATAACAATGCTAATTTCGGCTCACAGGTAGTTTGTGCCAAAACAGAATAATATTACTTTTTAGTTCGCGTTATTTCGCGATTTCATGTATCTGTATAAAACTAAACACAGGACTATCTATCATCAGTGCTCCACGTTGCACATCCGACATTCTTAACTCTCTCATCTTCCTAAACGTCCGTGTATGTCCTAACACCAGAAACCGGAATTTGAAAGGTTAAAAACGGCACGTTGCGAATATGGAACGCACACTTTCATGCAAAGCTGACGTCAAGTGACTCAAATCGAAAAGCATGCATATTAAAAACATTGTTACCTCTCCTGGTGAAGCCTCAGCAATCGTTGCATTCGTTTTCGCGCACGAAACGGCAACTCCCAGAAAAAGTAAGCACGCAGTGATTGCCTTTATTTTAACAATGTAAACACACTTGCGGGCGTGCGCTGATGAGGTTCAAAATAAAAAATCTGGTAGCGTGATTCGTGACTGCGCCGGCTACTACCCAACCTCGTTGTCACGCCACTTTCTGGAAGCCGACACTAAAATTGCAAGTAAACACACAAAAGCGACACCGATACAATTATCTTGCAGAATATCACCTTATTTAGCAATAACTGTGTCAATAGGCACTACATGTTGTATTTAAGTTAAGGAAAAAGAAAACATAAAACATTTTCGTGAGAAAAAAATAAATATGAACGTTAAGTCTGGAAAATAGCTAACGTAATACCTGTTCACAAAACTGGTGATCGCCAACTAATAAGTAATTACCGTCCCATCTCTCTCACCAGTGTTCCATCTAAGCTCGTGGAGCATATACTTTACTCAAATATAATAAACTTTCTTGACTCTCATAATCTTCTTTTTGAACATCTGCACGGATTTCGTAAATCTTACTCTTGTGAAACCCAGCTAACCGCCTTCCTTACTGATATTCATTCAAGCTTCGATTCGAATATTCAGACCGACGCCATTTTCATATAATTCTCCAAAGCATTCGACAAAGTACCACACCAACGTCTTTTAACAAGGCTTAACGATATTAATATTCATTCTCTGTTGTCAAGTGGATTTTTGAATTCCTAATTAGCCGTAAGCAATATTCCTCCGTTAACAACGTAAAATCTCCCACCTCTGCCATAACGTCAGGTGTTCCCCAGGGAATCGTACTTGGCCCCCTTCTGTTCCTAATCTACAGTAATCATGTCCACCTTAATATAGGTTCTTGTCTGCGCCTGTTCGCCGACGATTGTGTCATTTACGGACCCATTCTTTCATACCATGATCATCATGCTCTCCAGGAAGACCTTGAGTCTGCAATCCATTGGTGTGAAAAATGGCTGATGACGTCAACTTCAATAAATGTAGATCCCTATCCTTTTCCCGGAGTTCGCGTGCCACACCACTTCCGTATTACCTCACTAACACTCAAGTAATAGCATGCTCATCATATAAATACCTGGGTGTTCATCTCACTTCTGACCTATCATGGACTACTCACATAACTTCTGTTATTTCTGATCCTAACCGTTCTCTCGGATATTTGCGCCGTAACCTCAAACTTGCTACACCCTCCGTAAAACGACTAGCGTATACTACCTACTCTTATGAGATCGAAGTTAGAACACGCCTCATCTATATGGTCCCCCCATGGCAGTTTTACCTTGCAAATAATCTAGAATCCGTCCAAATCAGAGCCCTTCGTTTTATTCATAACAACTACTCACCATATACCAGCAAATCAGGATTATGCCAATCAGCTAACCTTCATTCACTTTCCCTTCGCCGCCGATTAGCATGCCTTTCTCTCCTCCATCGAATTTTTTACCACAATAGCCACCTCAAAGAATCACCGCTATCACCCCCCCCCCCCCAAATCGTATTTTCCCGCGTCTAGATAACCTATGTAAATTACGTCCAATTCGATCATCAAGTGTTTCTCACCAGACTTTTACACTACCATTGGCCATCGAGGATTGGAATTCACTACCTCATAAAATCGTTTCTATTAGTGATACTACTAAATTTGTTGAAGCCATTATCCTCTCTTTATCTAACCTACCTAGCTAGCTTACAATGTTAAAATTGTGTTTACTGTTATATTTGTTTTTGTTCTATTGCCACCCCCTTGCATAATGCCCCATGGGCCCTCAAGGAAAATAATTGATGATGATGATGAACAGTGTATTCTTTTTGCCGAATCTCTAGAAAAGTTCGGCAAACGTTCGGCTCCGCCGAATCCCCAGATTCGGCAAAAGTTCGGCCCATCACTAGTAAAAATATGCGGCCCGAGGGGGGGGGGGGGGGTTGGTTTGCCGCCCCCCCCACTCAAAAACAAGTTGGTACGCCACTGGGTGTGCACCACTGCGCGTGCGACGATCCGACGGCAGCGCATTATTTCAACAAGTTCGCATTATTAAACGGTTTATGTTCAGTTTTACATTCGTCTGCTGTTTTTATTCGTGACAGTATAAACGACGGCCCTGAACAGTTCATGTAGCGATAGCGAGAGACTGACGTTTGGTTTGCTCCGTAGATACTTAAACGTCGACGTGGTACGGCTGAGAGTCAATAAAAAAAAAAAAAAAGAAAGGGAACAATTGCGGATGGTAGGAAAAAAAAAGTATGGAATATTGCTAGGCAAACGTTTTTGTATACGTGAAACGTTCTAGCCCCATAAACGTTTATATTATCGTTTACCATCACGTCTAGATACAGGCCATAGACGGGCTGGCTGAACAGCCAGACTTGCATCATACTTTAAAAAAACAAAAAGGAACCTTTCTGCGGGAGCGAAACTAACTGTGTTTTGTTATCAGGCGTCTTAGGAGAGTACACGATTTTTTTTTTTTTTTTTTTAGTGCGTTCCAATATTTGGGTTTTAATTAGCTGGCTTCCTAATTATTCGCTTGAGGACCGAGATGTGAATTGGGACGTCGTAGAGCGCAATTAGAAACACACAATGAAGATGACTGCTACATGATAAGCTTCGCGCGCTTCTTTTAAATGGACATAAAAACAATCCGCGAAATATAAAAAAAAAAAAAAAGAAACTACGCGATAACACGTTCGCGCCTGGCGCTTTCAGCGCTTTCAGCGCTCTCAGACGTGATCTGAAGGAACGAAGGTCACGTACTTATCAATGGCGCACTGTCCGAGACCAGGCTTCGCGTTGGTGTAGGACCCAAAAATAGGCGCGAGCACCCTCTGATATCACGGACAGCGCGCCATTGATAAGGTTACCTTCGTTCCTTCAGAGCACGCCTGAGAGCGCAGCAAATGCGAAGCGCGGTCGCCTTGTCACGTGAGTTTTTTTTTTCTTTTTTTAAATATATTTTGGGGGCTTTTTTGTTAGGTTGATTAAAAGAAGCGCGCAAAGATTTTCATGTAGAAATCATCTTAATTGGGTGTTGCTCAATGCGCACTACAACTTTCCAATTCACACCTCGGCTCTTAAACGAATGTTTAAACAAGTCAGCTAGTTAATCTAAATTAATTAAATAGATAGGCACACTAAAATGTGCGTACTTATGTGAAAGACGCTTGATGACAACATACAGTTTCTTTCACTCCCGTAAAGCGCTCCGTTAATTTTTTTTTTTTTTAAAGTTTGGTGTAAGTTATTTGGGACACTATTTATAGACAAAAACTAGGGAAAGGATAGCGACTGGAAAAGGGAACGAAACACATATATAGAACCAAAGCATGTTTAGGTAAATGAAGACGCTTCTGAAAGTAGAAAAGGGAAGGGTTCAGAAACCTGGAAACGGGACTTAGGGAAAGCGTGAAAGATAAGGGAAAGGTAGTGGAATTGAAAAGTATAGAATGAGGAACGAGAAAAGAAAAACCGAGAAAGGGAAACGGTGTGATAATATGGAGACAAGTCCATAGGGAAGTTAGTTGATAGTATGGATAGGGAGATGGGGCAGGTAAATTGGACGTTAGGAAGAGCATGACAGTGGAAAAAAGGCGTTTCAGTGTTAGGGAATTGGGGAAGAGGAAAATGAAAAAATAGGGGAAATTTAATGTAAAAAAACAGAAAGAACATAAATGAAGCGAGAAAAAATTGAAAAAGCACAAAGATAGATTTCACATCGAAGACAGTAAAAATAAATAAATAAAGTAAAATGATTAACTTTTAGTTGAGAAGAGGAACGTCTGGGGAAAAGGTGCAACTTGTGCTGTGATGAGAGACGCAGATGCGGCGAACGTGGGGAACTAGAACGAATGTATAGAAAAGCTAGGGAAGGTATTAAGACGGAAACTAGGGAACTAGACGCGGGGAGGTTTAACGTTAGGGAATTGATATTATGAATCGGGGGATCGAATGGATCAAATAGATGGGATGGAAGTGGAACGTTAAAGAAGAGATAAGATGGGAGATGGAGAGGAAAAAGAGGGAAAATTGAAAAGAGAATTTAACAGTAAAACAATTCGAGAATTTAGTTTGGAAACTAAAAATAGAGGAACGATAAGATGATAGTTGGAAACCACAAATGTTGAGAAGAAAACAGGCGTGGACTGGTGCCGCAACGAAGAAACGTAGATTAACCGAATCTAGAGAAAAGAGACAACATATTTAGAAAAGCTAGAGAAAGGGTTGGGACGAAAACTAGGGAAGTAGGTGCAGGGAAATGAAACGTTAGGGTAAGGATAATATGTGAGCGGGGACACGGTAGATGAGGATATAGAAGGGGTAGAAAGTTAATGAGGTTATACGTCCGAAAATGGGATGAGCAAATACAGCAAAATATTTTAAAGGAAATTTAGCAGTAAAAAAAATTAGGGAAGGGTGGGCGCTGTGACGTATGGGAAAAAATAAAGGCTGACTCACACAGTCGCGATTGCTTACGACCGGAGAGGCTTAAAAAATAGAAAGTTAGACGAGTTGATACTTGATTTAAAACCGGCTTAAATTAGACTTAAACCCGGTTTTAGTCCTCTTGTAGTGGCAAAGGACAGACTGCGATGCTGCGCAAACTGCCGTAAGCAGTTACAAGAAGCTTATAAACGGGTTTTAAGCCACTCCAGTCATAAGCAGTCGCAAGTGCGTGAACCAACCTTATGATAGTTGGAAGTGAGGAAGAGTGAGAAAAGACAATGAACTGGTGCCGCGACGAAGAAGCGTAGATGAAGCGAATCTAGGGAAGAAGAAACGAACGCGTAAGAAAACTAGGAAAAGGGAATAGGGATGAAAACTAGGGAAAAAAAGGAGGACCGGGAAAGGGGGAGTCTAGGATAGACGACGGAAATGCTTCCTTTGGAAGGAGAGGAAATCCCCGGATCAAGGGTCGGGGAAGGGGGGTTTAATAATGTCTCCTCTCGTCCCCTTCCGCTTGCTTGGGTACGAACCCCGCCCCGCAGCGGCGAACTCGACCCCCTATAGCTTGTTTATATTGCTGTTTTTGTATCACTCCGTTTTGTGTGTCATGATACCTCGTTTTCTTTCCTTTGTAGAACCCCGCCTGTTTTCACGGCCTGAGCGTTGTCTTTTTTCCTTTATATTTGTGTTTAGAAAGGGGGGGGGGGGGGTGCATTGTTTCCGCGGTGATGCTGTTGTTTCTATCACTGTTGTTGTCGAAACCGTTCTTGTCGTTTCATCATTTTTTTTTTCATGACACAAGAAAAATGCACGTCGATTTCAAGCGCAACCACCAAAAAATATTTATCCGCAATGAAGTTTTTTTTTTTTTTTATTCGTGATATTTCTACGTGCGGTGCGCTGAATGTGCTGAACGCTTTGCTGCGAGGCATTCGGCTCCTTAAATTGGTCTCTAAATATTTTAGTTTTTATACCGGTTAACAATTGCTTAAAATAACTTCATGTCAATCAGACGTGGCGCACTCACCAAGTTCTTCGTGCGTAAATCATGTTTGGCACCAAAAAAAAAAAAAAGAAAAAAAAGGGTTGACAAATGTTGAATTAATTGTTTCACCGGCAAACGGATGTTCACGTGGTTGTGGAACACTGAGGGTGGCTAGTAGAGTTTTCTTTCTAAAAAGCGGGATAATCTCTTGGGATTATCTTCCCCGAAAAGCGAGGTAATCTCTCGAGGACGGTTAATCCGTTGAGTTGGATTTGTTTCAGACGGAGAGCAAGAATACTATTTTATGTTAATCGTGTTTTGTTTCAGCATACTTTTTCTTGTTGGTCCGTGATTCGATATATCTGGCTAAAGATTCACACTGGTCGCTTCTTTTAGACACAAACTCCTACTATATGCTCTTAGTTCGTCTGTGCGAAAATTCAATAGTTTGAGAATCGAGCGTTTTCAGACTGAGGGCAGTTTATGCGTTATTAAGATGGTGAGGGCTTCGAGTGTTTTCGAATTGAGGTCTGACTGTATACTATACTACAGTATACAATATTGTACTACACCACACTATAATATGCCATAAGGTATTAATTTGGTAATACTTTACAACACTATAATGTACTGCACTGTACGATGTTATACTATTTTATGCTAAACTATACAGAACTGCACAGTACAATATCGTACAATATGTGCTATATTATGCTGTACTCTACAATAATATATTATCATATACTTGGTAATGCTATACAATATTATACTCTAGAGCCGTCCTTTTTTTAATACAGTTAAAAGCACTGGAGGTGAAAACTTGTAAAATAATGACGTGAAAAAAAACAACAAAAAAACATTGCGTGAAGAAATTAAAAAAAAAAAATATAACATTCGGTTTTTTTTTTGCGTCTTGTCAATTTGGGAAGCAAAACCCTTGTTTTATACATATAAATTTACACCGCTGTAAAATATTCCTAGGAGAACTAGAGAAAACGGAAGCAAATTGAGCGGATAACGTCGTCTCAAATGGCTCGGAACAAATTTAATTATCGGGAAAACGCAGGAGCAGAAGGCTGCCGCCATTTTGGAAGTCCCTCTTCTCGGCTTTAGGCACCGAGTTGGGCTTGAACCCGTTATGGTACATGCACACGCCGGAAGAAAAAAAAAAAACACTCAAAAGGTTCTGTTGAAGTCCAATGGCCCGCGTCTGCTTGAAAAGTACAGTCTCGTTTGTCGGAAGCTATAGGCGGCTCACGAGCCTTCCTACAGCAGTTCGATGAGCTTATTATCATTAGCAGACGGACATATAATACGCAGTTTGCCGAACAGATTATAGACCGTTTTTGTGTGGCGGTTACCGTGGATGTACCGGTTAACGTGGGATAATGCAAGGATATATTTATTTAACTGTGTAGGTAACAATCGGTTGATGTTACGAGAAGCGTTTTTTCTGGTCTGCGACCGCACCCAGTCTGTTGCTTCCAGGCGTCCCGTGCTTCTCCGTAGCCCGCCGCCCGAACTCTCCCTCCCGGTATCTCGGGTAGCATCCGCCGTTGTTTGCGATACGTGGCAGTTACCATGTTGAGATACGACGTAGTTGGGTTGGGTGACAAAAAATAAATTGTTAAATCACAAGCACAAATAAAAATAAATATCGCCGAAAAACAAATAAGTGGCACGAACCCCTTTTGTTGTGGCGCATTGCAACCTGCAAATGAAATGGTTTTGTATTTTGCCCCAATTCAGCCGTGTCAGAATTCAACGTGGCGGTCTATATAATTCTAGAAGTTTGCTCCATGACTCGCACGCGGTTTGGCAGACGAACAGATCCCCCTATTTTAGCAGACGTACAACTATCTGAAATCCAGCGAAAAAAAGAAACAAGAACAACAACGGATACCCGCTGGTGTGTTTCTTCGAACAAGTATTCCGCTGCTGTCGCGATCGAAGCAGTTGTTCATCATCTACGGTTCAGTGGTGGCTTCACAAACTAATATCTGCCTAATCATTATATCAGCCTATTATGAAAATTGAAACATTTATGCGCAATTGCTTTAGCGAGTTGACACTCCCTTGATTATCGTCGTTTGCACTGGCCGCTCTTTTGGGCTCTGCCCGAGGGAAAACAAAGAAAGAAAGAAAGAAAAAAATTGTTCAGCGTACAGCGAGGGAATATTCATACACGAATATAACATATATAAAAATAGAAATATGTATAAAACGAGTAGGAGTGAATATTAAGCTGTCTTATCTCGGTACGTATCGGATCATTATTATCATCATCTGTTTATTGTGCGTGCTCATAAATAGCTAATTGCCTGGATGATGATGCGCAGAAAAAGCATTATACTTTTTGAGATGTCGATGCCCGCTTAATGATCTCGCTATGCAATATTCGATGCGAGTCAAGAAACTAGCTAAGGCTGTGTAATTAGCTAAGGAAGTAGCGAAAAAACTCAATAGCACGTAAGGAATTTAAGAAACTCGAATAAAACTCGCAGCAAACATCTTGTTTAAGATACACCAAAAAGATTAAATATTATAGTCCGCTGCAACTGAAGAAGGTGGGGCGAGGGAAAGGAAGGCTGGGGAGGAGGAAGCAGACGGAACGCTGAAAAGAGGAGGAGGTTTTCCCCTCTCCTCTCCAGCGTTCCGTCTTCTTCCTCCTCCCTAGCCTTCTTTTTCATCGCTTTACCTTCTTGAGCTGTAACTTACTATAGTTAAAAAAAAAAGAACACCTTTAGCCATCATAATGTCTTAGATGAAGATATCTATATTGGATGTCAATGTAGTGCCGTGATTGGACTGAGTCAATTTGGAGCACCTTAATTCCGGAGCAGATAGAAGTCTGGTTTGGAACAGTAAAGGGAACTTTTGGAGAATAAGCACACACTGCATTTTCATTCCTAGCACTCGAATATCATATATGTTAAGATTCACCTGTTGGCCTGCCCATCAAAAGACATTGTCCACTTTGCCTTCCCACTTCCGTGCAACCTTTTGTTAACATCTCATGCACGGCAGGTTTGATTCCCTCAAATGTCTCAAACACAGAACCAACTAGGTGATCGGTGTCGTGTAGACGCATCAGGCATGATAACAATATGCCGAGTGATAAGGGACAGTATGAACTGCTGTGAATTTTATTTTACGTACGCTGTCAAAGGTAAACTAAATTATATTCCGAGAAAATAATGATAGGAACAGAATACCGTAGGGCCTTTCACGTTCGCGAGCCGATAATTTTCGCGAATTTCGAGACTCGTAAAATTCGCGAACTTTAGTGGGCGCGAATATTTATATCGTCTATAGAGGTGAATTTCAGACTTTAAAGTTCGTGAAGTTTAGTGGTCGCGAATTTGACCCCGCTGCCCAGTTCGCGAAAAATCGAGACCGCGGATATAAAGAGTATTACAGCAATACTGAGCACTCAAATTGATGTTTCATTGAAGTTCTAAAGGTTGTAATTAAACTGCGATCATTTATCCAAAAAAAGCAAAGCCAAATTTGTCATTCGATTATTAACATCAATCCGAATATAAATGTGGAGCTTCATGATAACAAAAATCCGCATCCGTAATAACATTGGGAATAACATTAATCAGTCGAACTGATTAATGTTATTCCCAAATTTTCATCCTCCGCTTCGGATTATTTAGTTTTAATGTACTCCGTTCATTGTGTCATCGTAGAGATGGAACCTAGGTAAAGGTGGTGAGTAAACGAAACGGTTGTCATAAAAATGTAAGCAGCCGTCCCTCTAAATTTCGCAAAAGCACAATTTAAAAAAAAGAAAAAAAAAGTCGTGAATATTGCGGTCTGTCATATATACTAGCCGCAGCCTTATTCAGTGCTTAATACTGCTAGGTAGAGTTCTTACCTCAGCACTTTAAAAGTTCTTTTTTTTTTGTTTAGTATATTTAACATCTGTGTGTGCAGCGTCCTACTCTTGAGGAGTGCTTCCCCTTAAAGATACACTGAAATGAAAAAAAAAAATGAAAAAAAACAACAACTTTTATCTAAAGGGACATCTATATTAAAAAAAAAAATACTACACAGAATAATATTTTTCCAGTATTGTTTACGTCGCTAGACGCAATTTAGGTGCAAAATGTGCTGGTCGCAGCCCGCAAAGCCCCGCCCCGTGCTTACAAGGGGCATACATCTCTCATTGGCAGGAGAGATGATTGACGTGTGAAATGTTTGTTGTAAAATTATATCATCGTGCCATAATAGTTTTTTCATCGACAATCTTTTTATGTTCGAGAGGCAAATAATCTAGATTGAGTCATTATTGTTTTCAAAGTTATCCTGAGATTGCCTTTGCGCTTCGGTTTCAAACAATAACCAACATGGCTGCCGACGTCTGCGGAGTACTGAACGAGTGTTCGTAAATTTTTATGAGTGCGAATCGTTTGGAGTGTACAGGGTTGTTTAGAGGAAGATCTCCTCAAGCGATGTAGTTTGCAGCAAACAACTGCCGCAAGTACACGCCTTCGGAAGCGATGTGCGAATGCTTCTTTTGGCAGCAGGACTGACCTAAGCCTAGCGTCCCACATTCACTATTTTTAGCGATCTGGCTTAATTACTTTTTTTGGGCGTATTGATGGTGAATAAAGATGTTGGTTCACGTAAAAGCGGCCCCGCTGCTCTGTGAACTGTGCAACCGTCGTGCTTGCAACCATGGTTTCCATTCGAGAAGATACCTACACAGGTAAGAATTTGCGAGCCGATTGGCTGGAGGCAATCGGGCGTTCGGCTCTCGTCAAGTTACTCCAGGTATGTTCCCGGAATTTCGCTTTCAAGGGCAAGCAGCTCTCAAGTTTTGCTCTGCACCTTGCCTGCCAAAGCGAATAGTTTTAGGTCACGTTTTAATTGTGCGTCATGACTCTCTCTCAGATTGCTCGCGGATGCCACGCGAAAAAAATAACAAGTACATAAAAACTGAAAATGTAGCATATTTATTTTGTTGCATTTTTTAGTGCTCTCAATAGCTTTTTAGCGCGCATCGACAGGCGCTGAAAGACGCTTGTATTGAACCGTCGCTGGCGCACGGTGGGACGCTAGAACGCCGCTTTCATGGTCGAGCGTCGCGAGCGTTGTTCAAGATATTAGACGGGGGCGGAATAGGATACGGACGAAGGCGAAAACGGCCGCCGCCGGGCAGCGTTTATGTCCGCGTTCTTCGGGCGTGGCAGACGACGATAAACGGTGGTGAGATAGGCAGACGATGCCAGGAGCTGCCGCGCGTCTGCTCGCACGACTAGCAGGCGGTGTCAGACACCAGATGAGACGCACTGGATGTCATGAAAGGGAGACAACAGGCTTCTTAGCGTGTTCGGCCGAGCAGCCAAGCCAATCCAGTATTAATGGGTGGGGCGACTGATTGGTGGGCGAGGCTTAGAGTGGGCCGTGACCTCCACCTAAATTGCGTCTAAGGGCGTAAATATCACTCGAAATGTTTTCTCTTGTGGAAAAGTCACGAAAAACATACGTGTCCCATCTATGCTTCATTTTTTGTTTATTTTATTGCAGTGTCTTTCTGACGTTGTTTGCAGCGAACGCAGGGTAGCGCAGAACGCGCGCGTTTCATTGGCCCGCGAGCAGAAGCTCGATATCTGCGAACAATCAGTGCACGCTGCGAAACGCCGCGTTTGCTACGCTCGACAGCGAAGTACAACAAGCATGCGGCTGCGCTATGGCGCGCGAAGCAACATACGCAAAATCTCAATGCCTGCTCCGCGGTTCTTGCTTTACTGCAGTGCACCAGGCCGCGGTGAGAAGCGCACTCAACGGAGGTACCTAACCCCAGAGCCGTGTATAGAGAGAGTCTGGTCAATGGGAGGCGCGGGCAGAGCCAGGGCGTGCACCAGACGCTGAAAGAGGGCTTGACAGGCTCTCTTGGTCAACCAGAAGCTGAAAATAATCCCCTAGCGGTGGTAGCGAGAAAGGGTTTTAATCATAGGTATATGTTGGTTTATAGTTTGAATAAGCGCGTAAGAGTGAAATGTAGTTACCCTTCATGGTTGAAAATAGGGTACACGTGATGTTTCGATCATGATCATGCAGAAAGATGTAAGAAACAAATGTGGCCGCTCGAACTCTGTTTTGCTCGGACAGAGTGTGACCGCTAGGACGGGAGATTCCCGGCCATCGGCGCTTGGCGTACGGACTGTGTCGATTGTTCCGCTAGTCGCATTCTTCCACCATGATTTTGGATGACCGTGATAAAACATCACGTGCACCATATTTTCAGTCACCAAGAGTTACTCCGATGCACTTATTAAGTTTGTTTCTCGCGACCACCGCCAGGATATCATTTCCGGCTTCCGGTTGGCCACATTCGAATTTGTGAAGACGCCCTGGGACACGCCCAGCCCGCTTTCGGCCAATGGCGCCTCCTGATTCGTCTCCTATACTTCCCAACGAATGGCCAAACTCTCTACATATACGGCTCTGCCTAACCCACCAGAACAGTCCACGAACATGAGAAATATCGCGCGGCTTCCGACAGTGTTTGATACCGATATCAAATCGAGTAGCACGTCATATAAGGCGACAATACAAAAGCTCTGAAAATTCGGACAAGCATACCGTAACGATCGGGCCGTGTAGTGGGTGCTCAACTATCATATCTTCATTATTTGTAAAGTGAAAATATGTTTAGGCGCAATGTTAACACGAATTCATCTTTTTTTTTTTGTCGAAACGTAGCAGGATGTAGCAGCGTAAGCACTTTGGCGCAGTTTTGCGCAAATGGCGCAGAAAACGCATCACTGCGCTGCGTTGTAAATAAGGAGTTTTCGTAAACCGCTTCCCCCCTTCCGCTAAACTATCCGCAACGAAGAAACCGCTACTGCGCCTGCGCGCCGTTAGCCTTGACTGAAGAAGCCCGGATCTCTTAGCGGGTTGCGGAGAGCGTTGCGGAACGGCTGAAACGATCTACGAAAACTTCGTAATAACTCTGACTTACGTAAACATTTTTTTTTTATTGAAAATAGTACACAATAAAGCCTTACAGCACCAGGATGTGCGCAATACTAAAACCGCAGCCTGGTTTTCTGTTTACTCAAGAACCGCAGAAAGCAAACTCGGATGGACGAAGGCTTTCGACGCAAAAAAGAAAACAAACTTGACACGAGCGCCATCTATCATTGTTAAGGGAACCTCCGGGGGTGAAAATAAAAATTGATCGTATATAAGCCTCCGTGCCCTCAACGCTGGTGGCAAGAGGTTTTTGCCTAGTAAATTTTGTGTGTTTAGGTCGTTTGCGGTTTATCAGTGGTTTTGTATTTTTCGCTTTTTCTTTTCCTCGCATCGTTCGACAGCCCTAGAATGATTTAAAGGGGCAGAAGTGAACCATGACGACGTTCCCGTGGAAGGTTTTATTGACGAGCGACTGATCGTAAAAGTTAATCTCGGCGTTCTTTTCCCCAAAAACTGGTGGGCCTTAGTTTTAATCCGTAGTGTGTTTCGTAGATTGCTGAATGGCTATTTTTGTTTATGCAAACAAAAAAAGTTTCGCTCGAATTCAATTTGGAAGGTTTTGCAAAGATTTAATGCTTCTTAAGCCAGCCTCGTGTCAGCGGTGGTCCTGTTTAGTTCCTTGTTCACCGTGTTCCTTCTCAGTGCGCCTAGCCTTTTTAGTGGCTGTTTAAATTTGGGATTACCCTGGCCGTTTTTTTTTTTCTCTTCTGATTCTGTTTGCGTTGTAAACAAGTATAGAAAGTTGTTTTTTAGAGCAAAGCCACTGTTCAACAAGTAAAGCTGTTTCGATAAGTTAAGACATCAGTTTTTGGAACATGACGCACGTCAAAAGTTTAAAGCCTTCTGTATTTTACCTCGCTCCTATTTGTTATAATGATGGATGACCCTACAGTGCCTACACGATGTGTTATTTATTTTGGGGTTACTCTTAAGGCGTCGGTCCTTATCCGTGTATTTTAAGATACCGTTAGCTAAAATAGGACACAGAAGGGTATACCAATTCACCCTATCTAGTGATTCTCACCTTAAAATGTTGGTTTATTTCTCCTGGCGGCAGTACCTAGATGAACACATGCTACACCAGTCACCTAAAAGGTGCAAGATACGCTTCATTTATTGAGTGGAAGTATTCATTTTATTTTCGTAAATGTATTCGCCTTAGAAACTTTCCTCTGGATCGCATTAGTGTCCATCCACTAGTCATGTTTGTGGGCACGCGTGGCCAACTTTCTGAGACGTACATTCCGTGGAATAAAACGTATTGATAATTTGGTAAATGTGGCCCATAAGAGTCAATGCCAAATAATTTGTAGGACCGTAAAATAAAAAAAAAAAAAAACTTTACGCGTCCAAAAGTTTAATTAGCGCTTATTTATATTTTATCACTGTCATCTAAACTATTCCCGGAGAACATTGTGATGTTTGTTGTTGTTAAGTTGAAATTTTAATTTTAGCGCATGCGTCGAGAGGTTGATGTTCAAGGAAGTTAGGGACAATTGTAATAACGCAGTAATTAAAAAAAAAAAAAAACTGAAATAGAAATGGTTACACGGGTGCATTGAGAGTCCCGCTGTCCTATCAAGTCCTGCTGTTATACCTGCTAATAAAGTCGTTGGAAGTTTTTTTTTTTTTTTTTCTGTTTAGCCAGCATGCTTAAAATGTTATAATCGGGAACGTGCGTTTCCTGCTGTTCCACACTCGTGAACCACAACATATTGGGCCTCGCCACAGAGAACGAGCAGGAGACTACCGCAGCTCACCGATATAACAAAATCAGTTTCTTGGTGATCCCTGCATTATTCTATACACCAGCCAACCAACGCTGGGGCCCATTCACCAAGCAAAATGACACCTCCTAGGCGGTCGCCATGTTGTACAATTTTGACCATTAGGCACGTGACCGTACTAAATCCTGAGGCTTTTACGCAAAACTTAGCCAAAATTTTATTGCGATCGATGTAAAAAGAACACGATTAGCGATATTTCAATACTGTTAGCCCCAGAGATGAGTGTCTTGGTCCGATAAAAACACAAAATACAGCACCGCGGCTGAGGACATCTAGTGGAGCCATTGCGAAGCTGCATCAGTTTTTTGTCGTCAAGGCACATTTTGGACTTAAAACAAACGAAACATAACTTATCTCGTCGGTGCTGTTATTAAAGATCAATAAGCAACTATCTGTGCGTGGTAATTCGTTAAAATCTAGACGTAAAACTATAAGGTCACGTGTCTAGTGGTCAAAAAGGTGCAATATGGCGGCGGCCGGGTGGGCTTCACTCTCAGTTGCCAGTCTATCGCAAGCACCTCTACCTCGGTGACACGAACACACCGTTTGCGCGTGCGCAGAAACAAGATTCGCGTCATGTGAAGCGTTTGCGCATGCGCAGTCGACGACTGGAGCACCACCGCAGTGGTGTGTCGTTCGAGAATTAAGCTGTCTCGTGACTAGTTGCTGACACATTATGTTCGTGATAATAAGGTATTTTTTTGGCACGTCTGCTAGCACTGTCTGTCCGCTGTTCGTCCAGTGTGACGGTTGTCTAATAGACTTCGTCCGTCCGTTCCACGCCCGTTTCGGTAGTTGTTAACGTGACGCAGAAGTCGGTAATCCGACTCCCAGTCACGTGACAGTTCTGCACACACTGTGACGTCACAGGGAGAGAACGTGAAACGGCGACACCGCGGGAGAGAGATCTTTAAACAAAAACGCAACTAAGCACTAATGGGCTTTTGAATACGACTTCAATTAATTTAGCTTCGAGAAAATCTCGCGGGAAAGGTGACACGCGGGAAATGTGAGAGAATCGAACGGTGTTAAAAAAAGAGTAATAGGAAAGGGAAGAAATGAGAGGTAAACGAAAATGGCGGCACAAAAAAAAAAAGAAATGGGAGCAAAAGTGATTGCGGAAACATGTTTAACGACTTCCAATTAAAACTCTTAGCGAGTCGTTCTTCTTTACCCTCTCCCTCCCTTTCTTTCTCTCCTTCCTCCACTTTCCTTAAATTTGTCGTCTGCTAAGCGTTCTTGGAAAGAAACAAAAAAACGAAGCCCCAAGCGCGTCGTTACGACCACTTTTTGCCCTCCCCCCTCCCTCCCTTTTTGTTTTTATTGTTTGGCTTTGTTTGTTCAATTAACGGTCACGTTTTCCTTTATCGATTTAATTTTAATGCAGGGCTGCAAAGAGGCCGGGACGGCGAAACGACATCGACACCGTCTCAACGGTGCCCCTCCCCACCTCCTAACCCCCTTTCCCAAAACGAACGCCGTTTGCGAAGATTTTCTGCCGTGCTTCTCCGCGTGTAGCCAATAACGTCTGCTGCCTCGAAATTTTTAAGTGGTAGAACGTGAGGCTGCAAAGCCTGGTGATATGCAGTAGAGGTATACGGACAACCCAACTAACGAAAAAAGAAACTCAATACATTTTACACCAGTTATTTATATATTTAATTTAACCTGCAGCTTTCATAGGGCATTATTGCCCTATGAATTATTGCCCTATGAACTTTAATTTGGAAAACAAAAATGCATAACACACAAAAAAAGAAGAAAACCTTCATCACATTTTAACAATGAACGGGGAAAAAAATATCACGAAATTTGAAAACATTGAAACAATATTACAGGGAAGCCGATTTCAGTTTTCAGCTGTACGCTGAAAAAAAAAAAAGTATGTGAAGCGCATACCTTGATTGGTTGAGAAAGGGTGTACCATAGCTTGTGCAACCCACATATTTATCTTTCTGAATAAGGTAATCGTTTGGAGATCCTTACTTTTATACTGACAAAAAAAAAGTCGCCCCTTTTCTGTTTTATAATAGCAAAAGCAGAATGGATTGTGTCTGTGTTGCTCCGCAGTGATGTTGCACGGCGGAACTCGGTACGCATTTTGTGCCTGGACTACGGTCCATAAAAGTAGTCCCTCTATTTCCGCCCGATGACGTCACAGAAACGCTACGCTGTCGCCGGCCGCGATCCTGGCGGTGTTCCAGCAAAGGTGATGGATGTGGCAGGCACCTGTTCTGCTGCAGATGGCTTTAAAGCTTTGAAAGTCGACGGAAGCTTATCGGCAGCAGGGAGTTACTTATGAGCCTCATAACAGGTCGGTTTATGTCACGTGCAAGAATCGTAACGTCGCAATTCTCCCTCGTTCACAATACAGTACTGTTTCTTTGTTGTAGTTTTTTTTTTTTTTTTTTGCCGTGAGTCATAAGAACTAAGTTCTTAGCAGGCAAAACACAGAAGACATTATAAAACGTTTAGGGACCGTCGATCGTTACGCAGGTTTCTCGTTTGTTGTCGTGTCGTAATGTATAGGTTTCCTCGTGTTTTTTTTTAATCTACCCTTTTTTCTTAGATTTGTTTGTTTTCAACAGCTATAGCAGTTCTCGTTCAAAATGTGATCTGATTTATTTAGCGAGTGCTGGAGCCTCCCTTCCTTGAGGGTGGCACTTAAGCGGCCGCAGCGCTGTCCGAATCATTATAGAGGGACTATACGAAGCGCAAGCGATGCCACCCTCATGAGGTTTTAACGGGATAACGTCTTCGACGACACACTGTGTATACCAAGCTACTATTGGCTGCATTTTTTGTTTCGCAGCGACACCTATTAAGGGCTCTTTCCATCATTGGAAATGACGTCCGTTGAAAAAAGAAAGGTGCAGGCGCCTAGGGCATCCGTCGTCGATATCGCCAAATACTTGTAGAAGATCGCCCGGCGCCTCGATGTTTTCCGCTGTGTGCGAAGTGGGCACGTTACCACAGAGCCACAGATTTTTTTTCCTTCTGTATTGAAAAACTTACAAAAACACCATGCCAAATTATATTCAAAATGAACTGCAACCTTTTGGTAGCAGAAATTCAAATGTCCTCACTTCGATCAGAACTTATCCTAGGCCTAGACACTCGGGCTTAGGCTCGCGAATAGAAAATACACTTTTAAACTTGCTTCACCAGAGAGAAAAAATATAAACGAACTTGTTCGGCGTTTCGGTCGGCGTGCCTAAGAGCCATACGCGACCGCCATATACTACGCAGCCCCAGAAAAAACGAATGCCGTTAGGCACACCGTGTTCTTTGCTTACGCTTAGGTAGCATATGCCTGAAGGGGCTACTACAAAGCTCTTTCGTACGCTGCAGCAGAGACGACTTGTAGACATTTTCTTAGATTTTGTAGTAAAGAAAACAAAACATGATACCCGCTTCAAGGCTTAGAAACTCAATGCACTCTAACTTTACCAGCTAAAGGGGTGACTAAACGGGCACGGAAAACAGGTATAATTCGCGGATCCGATAATCATCGTGCTAGAATATAGCGTTTTCTTTTTTTTTGTCGCTTTTACTGTCTTCTGAATTATTTTTATCGTTCAAAATGTCGAGAAGTTTTGCACTTGTTCTATAAAGCAGGGGTCTCAAAGACGCGGCCCACGGGCCGCATGCGGCCCGCGACTCTCTGGGATGCGGCCCGCAAGCCTCCCTCGGATTCGAGACCCCGTTCCTATGCCTTGTGCGTTATTAATAATATTTCTATATTGTCGATTCATTTTCGCTCGAAAAAGAGCTCTGCTCATATAACATGCCCACACATTTTGTACTGTTCTGTTGTTTTTTTTGGACGGAGTACTACTTCGCCTATATATTTGCTTCTCGGCCTTTTCTCATGTAAATCAACCGGAACGGTACTACCACTACTAGGCCACAAGTGCGAGCTTTTTGCTCAGGGAGGCATCCCGGGCGCACAAACTCTTGCTCAGCTGGAGCAACTGCCGAAGATAAAGCTATGAGCCCGGGCTCTAGCTGACAGAAATACATTTAAAACGGAAGTATTCTCTGATAATGCACCTACAATAATCCTCAGGAAAGAAAAAACTGCCATATGAAGATATTTCTCTTATGCCTGTTAAGCCTTGTGATTTGTGCGACGGGTCAAGAACGGCGTGCTTGTTCTCGATTTGTTGAAAACAGCCAGCAAATTCGTGTTTTAAATATTTTTATAACATCAGGCGTGGGCCCCAAGTAATCGTATTTGCATACGAAAGCTAAAGATGGCAAAACGTTGAGCTTACAAAAAAGTAGAAAGCACAAGGTTCCTTCTCTAGAAAATATCTGGTGTGTTACTGGGACAGTCGACGTTTGCAGCGTGAAACAACACTGCTGTTTTTTTGTTTATATTTTTTATCCCAAAATAGTAAAACATTGCCCCGAAAGGACGAGCGCCAACGGAGAGCCGGGGGGGGGGGGGGGGGGGGGGGTCTTTTGGCCCTCGTCCTTTTGGGGGTGAGCAATCTGGCCCCCACACTTGAATGAGTTTGAGACCCCTGCTATAAAGTAATCAGCTTAAAGCGAATGTCAAAAAGAGGACCGACTTATGTCGAAGACGATCATATGCTTATAACGAACAAGATCATTCACCTATAACAAAGAAGATCACCCATTTAGAAGGAAACCCACCAAGACGGCCAGCTTATAACGAAGAAGATCATCCGCTTATGACAAACAAAATTATACGCTTATAGAGAACAAGATCATCCGCTTACAACGAACAATATCACCCGCTTATAACGAACGCCGCCAAGATGACCCGCCTATAACGAACGAAATCGTCCTCTTATAACGAGCAAGGTCACTCGCTTATAAAGAATGCCACCAAGACGACCCTTTTATGTAGAAACAAGGTAGATGGTTACGAGAAACAAGATCACCCCATTATAACATGCCACGAAGACGCGTCCCGCGTATAACGAACAACATAATCCGCTTATTGGCGCTCTTTGCAGTTTGTTTTCCCCATAGCTCGGTGTTTACCAACACAAAACCTGTGCACTTGATTCTTTACATAATGTAAAAAGTGTTGACGATAGGCGGTGTGACGTTGGCGGGACGCGACAAGCCGGATCTCTCCCGAAAGCAATCGTCGGAGGATACAAGCTTGACCCACATCGGTCCTTGTGTTGAGCAGGTGCTGGTCACATGCACGGTTCATGCTGCATCGCTCACGCAGGCCGGAGTGCCAACAAAAGAGTCCCTCGTCCTCGGGTCACGGGAGAACACACTAGCTCGAGCCGAATGCTGACGCGGTGTTCAGCTACGGTAGCCGAGCGCTGCGTCATTAGAGAGTTTTAGTATAACGCTTTAGTTGTGCGTTTAAAGCCTTGTTCAGACAGTTGCGTTTGACTGCGTTGCGGCTGCGAGAAACCAGGACATCCCTGATGCTTATATCGCGTGCCAAGATGATTTCTTGAATTGGAGTCCACGCTTCGTACGATGCACAGATGTGCCGGTGACTCGCTTTCGTCTCTCGACGCAACGCAGTCAAACGCACTCAAACGCAACTGTCTGAACCAGGCTTAACGTTTTCGAGGGAACATCGCGCATGATCTTGGTTAAAGAAATATTGAAAATGAAAACGTGTCCAATCATTTTATTTCAAATTAAACCAAGCCGCAGCTGCCTCGTCAAGCGCGCTTTTCTGCGGGGTACATAGGTTACGAGTACGAGTGCGTAGCCAAATTCTATCACGGAGCCTCCGTCAGTCGTCCCGTGGAAACGGCAGCTTTTATAAATGCCATCGCGGAATGAAATTCATGACCTACTGATGTCCAGTGCATAGCGAGAACTTCGGCGATTTCTTTTAGAGTCGTTTGTCCGTCGGCGATGAACTGTGCGAATAGGCTTAGCGTTGAGCAGATCGCAGCGTTCACGCACATTCCGAGCGGCGAACATTTTCATTGTGCACTCCTTCAGCTGCACGGCGATCTGATTCGACCGCGGTAGGTCCCAGAAAAAATTGCCGAGCTGAACACCACGCAATTTCACGTAACACAGAACTTCGAAAACACCACGTCGCCCTTGCTGCGCCAGTCGAGGTAACCGCCATCTTGAAACTGGCGCTCTCGTTGGGTCCGAGACTCCGAGATCTCTCGAGAGCGTCCCGCAAAGCCCGCTAGCCCGCCACGCAAAATCCCCAGCGTTGCGTGCGTACGCAATACGCTAGCTCTTCTATTGCGTTCTGCGCACGCGCACTCCCGACCCGCAATTTTATTGCGTACGCAAGGCTTTAGCGTACGATCCACTAAAACTGTCTATTGTTGTTGTTGTCCCCCATGGGTGTAGTTCTAAAGTTCGCCACTTGGGGCACAGCGGTTGAATCCCCTCCCCAATAACGAACAAGATCACCCGCTTATAGCGAATTTCAACTAGACGATCCGCATATATATAACGAATGTCACCAAGACGACCCGCTTAAAGCGAACACGATCACTCGCTTATAACGAAAACCACCGTTGAAAGCGGCCCGCGGTGGCTGCGAAAACGTAATAGTCGTCCGCCAGTAAACGCTTTAGATGCTCGGCGAATCCGCCGCTCGTGTTCATTTGGACAGCCCTTTTATCGGCACATGTTCCACAGGCTACAAATTTCGATACTGCAGATTATATGGTCATTGGCAGGATAAGAACGGCAGGGCGTCTCTTTTCGCACGCTCGGCCTCCAGCACGCGCTCGTCGCCTTCCACCGTGCTTCAAGTGCGAACGCACGCTCAAGGCTGACGAGACGCCGAAGCGTTATCGAAGGTGTAGGAAGCTCGCGCTGGAGGCAGGCGACTGAAACTCCTCCCTGCCGTTCTCATCTTGTCATTGAAAACATAAACAAAACAAATGCTGCTGTTGAGACCGATTTTAACGAAGTCCACAAGAATCGGAAGTCACTTCGTTATATCCGCTATTTCGTTATAACCGACTTCGGTTATAGCGAAGTGAAAAAAGGGAATGGGAAGTTGTGATCGCTTTCTCTGTAGCCGGTATTTCGTTATAACCGACTTCGGTTATTGCGAAGTGAAAAAAGGGAATGGCAAATCGTGATCGCTTTCTCTGTAGTCGGTATTTCGTTATAACCGACTTCGGTTATAGCGAAGTGAAAAAAGGAAATGGCAAATCGTGATCGCTTTCTCTGTAACCGCTGTTTCGTTATAACCGACTTCGGTTATAGCGAAGTGCAAAAGGGAATGGGAAATTGTGATCGCTTAGCTGTAGACGCGCTATTTCGTTATAACCGACTTCGTTATAACCGGTCTCGACAGTAATAACCTTGTGTTCGGACGAAACCCTGGTTCATCAGACGCCGTTTTCGTATACGTATATATACTCTCACGTCGAGATACGACCGCAAATCGCCGGCACATCCGTGCTCTGTCAGGACTCAGAAGCACGGACGTGCCACCGGAATTCGAAGAACAGATATGCCGGCGACTTTCCGTCGTATCTTGACGTAAGCGTATACGTAAGCTTCGTGTCGTAAAGCCATGATTCAGGCAGTTGCGTTGGTTACGTTCACAGCGACCGAAACGACAACGACGACAAAGTCATCGGGGGCAATAGTTCCCCGTATACGGAACGTGGCAAACGATGCAAGAGGTTATAGTTTTGTGAAAGACGAGTTATACCGCTGTCCCGGTGTTAGGTTCGTTGCTGTCGTTTTCGTCACCGTGAACGCAAACGACATAAATGTGGGATTCGTATACTGTGAACCCTTCTTAACTCTGTTTGTCTCTTAAAATGGAGGGACGTGTTTTTGCGCATGTGTGTGTCTGTGTGTGTGTGTGTATGTGTGTTTACGGCTGTTTATGGTTTTCAAATTTTGAGCTGCGTTTTGCGTAGCGCGACCGCGCCCAATCCTTCTGGCTCTAATTGGGTCCTGTGTCGTTCATTAAAGCTTACCACCCGGGCGCTTAATTAGAGCTGACTATACCGTATCTCGGAATCTGTCGCCGAGTGGCCGGATTACAGTTTGTGGACGGTCGGGTCTAGCCCAATTTCGGCGCACTCGACGAAATACACGAGCACGCTGGTCGCCATTCGCCCACGTTGACATATCCGCGTGCTCTTTCGGTACCTGTGCCAATTTAAGATATACTTGTATTAAAAAATAATTAAACTTATCTTCGTTGTTTCTATTGGAAGATTGAACTGGGTCGGGCGTGGTTTTTCTCCGACTGGCGTGCCCCATCGCGGCTGTTATTAGTTCGTTCAGGTGGTCACGTGACCTATTTTTTAACAGACTATTTTTAAGGCCCTTTTTAACACAAAACGCTTGATCGGAAACCCAGCGGCAAGCGCCGAAGTAAAAAAAGACACGCGGAGAGAAAGAGAGAGAGAGAGAACGAAGAATACAATACAGTAAAATAAAAAAAGAGAGAAATAAAGAAGAGAAAAAGAAGTGGCGTCAAAATCGTACTTGCGGCACGTCATGCGCGTGTGTCAGTTCGGAGCGCAAGTTCGTCTGCTTTTTGTTCAGGGGTTGTGATGATGTCAGAACGCCCAACTCTTAATGGCTGACTAAAAAAAAAACAAAAAAAAACAAGAAAAAACAACAACACTGGGTAGATTTTAAGGCATATACCATTGAGGTTTATCCACTATCCTTTTCATCAGAGCCAATCAGAAGTCGGCGTCGTTCTGACGTCACCGCAACTCCTGCGCAAGAAGCAGACGACTTGCTCTCCGCATAGGGAGTATTCACTGGCGTCCATAGCTGTATGCGTGACTGCTGAGCGCGTGCTAAAACCAAACTTCTACCGTTTTTTTTTTTTTTTTTGCAACGTGTATTTTACAGCATCAAGATTGCCGAACTAAGCAGTCTATGCATGTGAGCTCGTTCTGAGTATGCGCTCTAAAACAGCGCCTTCAAATAATGGCGTTCAGTGAATACCCCCTATCGATAGGAACGCTGTAGTGCTGAATTTTCAACGTCCCCTAAATGAGGCATGGGACTCCTCTGTTCTCGCTGACTGAACGTGAGACTCGGCCACGTTCAGTCAGCGAGAGGACAGACCGGAACCGTTCTCTCCTCCCGTTAGCTTTTTTCTAGGTGTCGCGGAAAATTCAGCACTATAGCGCTTTCTTTATCTAGAAGCATGCTGTACAGGTGACACAATAATGTTCAGACGGGGCGAGTCCCGTCAACAAGCAGCTTACGCGCGTAAGTGACATCGAAGCAAACGCAGAGGGTTCGTTGCTTCTCGGGGTTCCGACGTGCCCTTACAACCCGTCATCACTACTAAAAAAAAAGCAAAATCAAAACTTAAAAGAAAAACCATCGCCTCTATATATCAAAGCCGTTGTCTGACATTTCCTAAGCTCCCATCATCGCTATTAATGGTAGCTAAACAAACAATTAAATAAAAACCGGCTTACGTCTTTTTTTTTTTTTCTTTCCCCCGGTTATCTCCGTATAGTCGAAACTAAACAACAGAGCAAAGGGCAATCTAAAAGCACGGTGTAGCCCGCACGTGACAGGCTTCGGCGGCTTCTTGACGGTAATTTTCTCGCGTCCGGTCTCTTATCTCTCGCCTGATCTCTCGTTAATCTTCCGATAATCCCTCGTCAATCCCCGGCGGTGTAATCTTCTAATTAACGACGACGACTTTTTGGGGGCTCTAATATGGCGGCTGGGCGTACACGTCCTCTTTGTTCCACGGTGACCCAGGTTGACATTTTTGTGCTTACGTTTCCGCGTTGTTTGTTTGTTTTTGTTTATTAATTTTTTTTTTTTTTAATTTTTCGAGCCTCGAAGGAAAATATCGGCATAATCGACCCATTTCAAAAATGCGCGCCACCTAGTAGCGGCTGCGCCAATTATTCGAGGCCGCTATTCTTTGGGTGCAGTTACTCTGCGCCTGTATTGGGCGCGAGGGTGACGTCAGCATTCGGCGAGGCCTCGGATCCAATCACAGGCTTCGTGCCCGATAAATGGCGACAGCCAATGTTTCCCGACGGAGTTTCGAAAAAGGATCTATTGAAGGCGAATTTCGCTCCACTTTGTTCTTAGAGAATGCGTCTTAAAGATGTATTTCAAACGGTTAGTTCACGAACGATCGGGTGAAGTTTTAGACCCCTATCAGTATCACGTAGGGGACATCAATGTTAGAGACGAACATTTTGTTGAAAAACTTTTCTAAAAACGCTAACAAAAAAATAAACAAAAGCAACATATTACTAAAGGCAACCTGTGCGAGTCATAAGTCCTCGAATTCGTTGCCAGAAAATAAAAATAATTGGAAGTGTAAAACCTCTTAATGCGATATGGTCGCCGACAAGGACAGGGTAAGTGCCGAGTATCTCATTATCGTTGTTCAGCCAATAAAATTGCCGCGTCAAATGACGAGAACGCCCAAGAACGAATCACAAAGTAAGAAGCGTGAATTAACATAATAGGCCACACCCTGCGCTTTCGGAACCGCGAGTAAATGCACGGGACACTCCATGGGGAAAACGGAACCGTGTTTTTCAGCCCATGTAAATGAACTATAAATCGCAGAGCTCAAACTCCGTGACAATATGTGACGCTCGCGGTTAAGATGAGAACGAGAAAGTTTGAGAACATGGCGTTACCTGGATCAAACGATATAATTGAGAAAGACGAAATTTCTCTATGAGCCTACTTCAACACAAGCCTAATGAAGTCACAACCCCAGAAATGACATTGTGGGCGCCTGTAGTATCTATTTACTCTCTTTCTTGCTGAAAAGTGTTTTTCGCCGATATAAATCCCACATGCGTCCGGAACGTCAGCTCTTGTTTTTACGATAATAGGCTTAGGGGGACGTCGGCTCATAGAGAAATTTCGTCATACGCAATTATCTTTTGACCCAGGTAACGTCATGTTCTACAACTTTCGCATTCTATCCTAACCGCCAGCGTCACGTTCTCACGGAGGTTTGAGCTTTCTGCGATGCGTAGTTTATTTTCGGGCCAGAAAACACGGTTCTCTTTTCTTAGGGAACGCCCTGTACAATACAGCTTTGTTACACTTCGGGGTCGCTATTCACGTCAATCCAATTGTCATTGCGTCAGGGTCAGCGTCTCGTCGTCAGCAATTTGTGCGTTTTTGACATCTGCAATATCTCACCCTCGCTTCAAGTTGCGACAATTTTAGCGTCATTGCAAATGCTTTTATTAAGCTTAAGATTTTTTCTTTTCTTTTTGGCCAACTTAGTAGATTTGGTTGCATCTTGCGAAGCATATTTACAAACCTTGCAAAAAAGTATCGGCACACCCACAGCGTTTCTTTTTTTTTTTCTTTTTGTTCCGAACATTGACGCCTGTTATTATTGGCTTTTGTATGCGCGGAGCAAACATATAACGCAGAAACAAAAATGGCGTCTCCCGGGAAATTAGAGACATCGCCACTTGGCACGAATTCGTCTACACAATGTGGATGGATGCCACGCAGTCTGCAGTCGCCTGTCAAGCTACTCAGAAAGGTGGCAGACACGCTTTCATCGTCCGCCATTACTGTACGCCGATGTTTTCCCTCTATTCGTTACGTTTTGTATTGTTTAATTTAGTTTTTGTTTTGCTTCTTTGTTGCGACGCTGAACTGCGGCGAAGGGCTGATTGATTTCTATGCTCTTGAAATGCAGTGTTTTTCTAGGCCTGACTGGGTTCGTCTTTTGTTGCTTTTGTCTGCTGACAGCCCGTTGTATTACCCTCAGTTTCAGAAAGTTGGAGGCTGTTTTGTATTCTGAGGAGGCCAAACTTGAATTTCGTTTGCGCTCTGAAAAAAGTAAAAGAAAGAAAGTGAGAGAACGAAGAAAACAAGGAAAGAGGAAAGAAGAAAGGTGCCGCCGCATTTTCGAATTTAAAGTTAAGCCGTACCAAAAGTGCAAAACAAAAATTATGTAGGCTCAGTTCTCAGTCAGAAAATAAGGTGCTACTATAATAAAAGTTACTATATATGGAAGCGCATTTAAGAGAAAGTCAATGGTTTTTAGTATGTCGTTTAGAAACGTGTGAGTGACCATGTATCTACAGGCTTTCCAACTTAAAATCGACTTCTTGACATTTTGGATATAATCAGGACTGGTTAGAAAAAAAAAAGAAGTACCTGAACAAATGTCTTTTCAGTGTTTTGGTGGATTAATTGTGTTTTCTAGATACTGTAATGACCATTTATTCAATGATGTATAGTAAACAGAAGTTTTCTTTTCTTGCTGTTTCTGTGATTGATTTGATTGAGGTGGTTGATTGTTTCATTCATCAATCTCTTCATTTCAGCGTAGCCTAAAGGTCACTGGATTCTAGGAAAGTAGCGCCATTACGTTCCCTGCCTGCTAGCCGGGCACAAACAGAGTATTTTTTTTTTATTTATTGAACATACCCTCAGGACCCGAAGGCATTATAGAGGGCGACAGGTATACAGAAAGCAGGTACAAAAAGGTGGGAGGAAAACTGTAACAAGTTAGCGATAGTAATAATATAACAAACAATCAAACAGGTCATGCATTATTGAAAAAAAAAAATGGTGTGTGATAGCATGGGAGGTGGTTCCATTCTTGTGCTGTGCGAGGAAGAAATGATAAGTGAAATGTAGTTAGTGCTCTTCGGACTTCAAATTTATGCTGATGATCAACACGGTAAGAAATGTAGAAAAGGGGTGAGTTATCATCTGATTGTGTAAGATGGGGGGATTATGAAAATAAATTTTGGGAAATAAACAGAAATGTGAAATCTTATGGCGCAGAGGAAGAGATGGTAAGTATAAACTAATTTTCGTCAGTGTGACACTAGCAGTGCATGACAGTTCGATAGAATGAAACGAGCTGAGCGATTTTAGATTTTATTCCATACTATCATGACGAGGGTATACTGTGACCCGGATCCCAGAAAGAGGCTGTATATTCCAGCTTTGGTCTTATTAATGTTTTATAGAAAATCAATTTAAGTGAAGCGGGTGCCAATGAGAAATTACGTTTTATGTAGTCCAACATGCAGTTAGCTCGAGAAGTGAGATGCTGAACGTGGGGTTTTCATGAAAGGTTAGAAGTTAAGTGAACACCGAGATATTTGTAAGATGACACTTGTTCCAATTGCCATCAAGGTAATAACAAGGACTGTCGTTAGTTTCACGGGACACTATCATGTGTTTACATTTATTAGTGTTTAGTTTTATTAGCCACGACTCACACCAACGAGAGACAGAGTTAATGTCGGATTGAAGCGCAAACGGATCAGAAATATATTGAATTTCATGGTAAATTACACAATCATCGGCAAAGAGACAAATAGACGAAGATACGTTGATAGGCAAGTCGTTAATATATAAATTAAAAATTGTAAGGGGCCTAAAACAGACCCCTGAGGAACGCCAGGACTAGCGAACACAAGTGGAGACATGCTATTATTGACTGTAACAAATTGCGAACAGTTACTAGTCGGAAAAGATAGGATTCATGCAAGAACGTTAGGGTTGATGCTGAGTTTACCCAGATTTAGTAGCAAAAGCTCGTGACACACCTTTGCGAATGCTTTGGCGAAGTCTAACAAAATAAAGTCTACGTGGGAGCCACGCTCAATGACAGAAAGTCATTGGTGAAAGTTAGAAGCTGAGTTTCACATTACAATGATATACGAAATCCGTGTTGTGTTGTGGTGAAGATATTATTCGCCTCCAAGAAGCTCACGAGGTGGGAATAGATAACGTGCTCGAGAAGTTTACATGGGATGCAGGTCAATGAGATGGGACGCTAGTTGTGGGAAGAATGTTTATCGCTAACTTTTGGAATAGGAACCACGTACCTTCCTACTCTCCAATCGGAGGGCAAAACACCTCGGAGTGACTGTTCAAAACATTTGATAAGTATTAAGGAGGAGTATATTTTAGCATTTTTAAGCACGTTGGAGTTATTTCTACCCACATCTGATGAAGAAGACAACTTCAATCCATCAATAATCTTACTTATAACAAATGGATCGACGGAAATAGAATTCATAGGTATTCGGCACATTCCATTAAAGGGGCTATCAATATTGCTAACATTTGAAAACGCTTCAATGGACATAATATTTAGCATATCGGTACCTTCGTCGCTGGGCACGTCATCACCATTTGATGACTTAAGTGACACTGAAAAACGGCATTTTTTGTTTAGGATGTTAAAAAAATTTGAGAATTATTTATCAACATCTTTAGGAGGCTGTATGTAAGATAGTTTGATTTTGCTTCTTCGATCGCTTTCTTGAATGCGTCTGCTGAACCCCGATACGCGGTCCAGCGACGCTCACAAGTTAAAAACTTTCCAAAACAGCACAGGCGCGTTTTTTTTTTTTTTAATTTTACAGTCGTTTTAGACCTTTCGTGAACCAGGGTGACTGGGTGTTTTTAAGTAAATTTATTAACGGCATGTATTTGTTAGTTCGAAAGATAAACGTATACTTCATCAAGTTCCAGTTCTCGTCTACAAAACGCCCCGACAATTCTGTCAAATATTGATCAAAGGAAATTGCAACCTCATTGTTAATCAAATCAAAATTTGCCTTACCATAATCTCGCATTTGTTTTGGTTGAAAAGAGGGCCTCTATACGTGCGTCTTTGAAAAAAATTGAGAGCCCTTCCACCCCGTGAAGAGGGAAGTCCAGCGAAGCTGGCGCTCTGGTAGAGACAATGACGTTTTATTATAGCGCAGCTACGCCAATTACGGCGCTGGCTCTAGTGCGCAGTAAAGGTGGCCGCCGAAGAGCGCGCGGCATTGCGCAATGTCAGGGGGGAGAGAGACGCCGCGCGTGGCAAGGAGTATACACGATTCAGGAAAGAGGCGGCATCGGTGGAGAGAAGTATAAAGTGGGGCATACATCGTTGCGTTTGAAAATTGTTGGTCTACGCTCGGTCTGTTGCCGGACACCATCCGCCAGGACCTAACCATAGACAGCTTGGCTGTAAAAAAGAAAAAAAAAGAAACGCAGTACAGCATGATAATTGATCGCTGGCAGATGTGTTATAGAACTTGCATGTTCAGGGCGATTTGACAAAATGATGTCTAAGACACTCGCTGTCAATGGTGTGTGTGTCACTCTGGTGGGACGAAGAACTAATTCCGAAATGTTGAAATCTAAACATAAGTTAACAAATACCTTACTTTCTACGGAGTTCACATTTATGCGATGAGTGTCGCTTGACCATGATATTCTCGGGAGAGCTACAATGGCCGAGAAGGAAGATTGGCTCGCTGGGAAAGCGCAGCACCATGTTGTTTACATCATTATGGAAAGTCACAACAAATGATAATGAATATAAATATGACGGTGGCCTGTAACATACACATATGATCCATTTCTTGTGGTTAACATGAAGGCAAACCCACAGGGTTTCTAATTTAGATGCAGCGTTCAAATAAAAAAAAGATTCAATAGGGTTAGCAACCGCAATCAAGACCCCTCCGCCGCCAGTATATGTACTAAAATACAGCCGACCAAACCTCGCAAAGTGCTTGGTTGATCGGTTTCAGTTGCCATTGCAATCACCATTCCGGTCCATTCAATTTTTTCAAGCTTCGAAAGGGCCGTTCCAAGGAAGTCGCGCCAAGATCGCCATGGAGCATCATAGAACTGAAAGCGTTCCTCGCCAATGTAAGCATCTTTGGCACTGTGCACGCAATACACTTATCAATCATGATGCTTATATCCACAGATCTCTTACAATGGTATTTTTCTTGCTTATTGCAGGACAGGAAAATTGTTTTTTAATGCTGCCAAGCACCTACGCCGCATGTGTTGACGATGCGAAGATGTGCGCTTGTTTCGCCGTTGTGTGGATAACAAAATATCGGTATTCAAGAATTTTTTTTTATAAAACAATTAGTCAGCAAAAATTTGGATCGGCTCACCGATAAGAAAGAGGTAAAGGAGAAACTGCTAATTTTATGAACCAAAATGTCGACCACACGGGGAGCTTGGCGCAACTTTCCAGGGTACAGTGACATATTGACAATAATAATCCCTGGAGAAGGGGAACAAAGGGGACAAAGGACAAACACAAATCTCCAAGCACGGCTAGGTTTTGCATTAATTGCATTATAGTAATAACAACTCCACTAGCATGACACACAGATAGAGAGAGAAAGAGATAAGGATGTCTCTATGAGATGAAGGGGCTCAGTTTCTTTGGATTTGTTCTCCTGAGGCGGGAAGGGTTGGGTTCTGTCAACACCACCTCGAATAATCAAAGCCTTTGCACCAGAAGTTTAACGTCATCGCAGGGAGATCGAGCGATGACACTGATTTGACTCGAGTGCTGGGTCAGCGTTCGACTGGGTCACGTGTCCAATCACCGCGCCGAAAGACACTCGACATCGGGCTCGAGTCCAGTCGCTGAGTTGGCGCCGTCCGTCTTTGATGAATTTGTGTGAAGGAAGAGGAGTACGTTCGCAGGCCTCGATTATTCTAGGTGGTGTTGGTTGTGTAGGGTCAGACAGTCTGGGAGGTCTTTGGCTATGGGCAAACTCTAGACGAGGTGATGGGTTCCCCTTCTCCCCAATGCACGCATAGTGCGTCAGAGAGTCGAGAATAACCTTTCCGTGCCGTGTGTGGTGTTCCCTGGACGTGCTCACTCGTCCAGAGTCGGTGGTTTTTCTTCTCCTGAAATGGTATCCAGGGTTTCTCGTCTGTGAATCTCCAGGCCTTTGCATTCCCAGAGCAAACATTGGAGTGTTGCTGGGGTGTCTAAGGTGCCGGTCTGGCTCGTTGGATCCCCGTTTTCAGGGAGCCCGGAACCGGGAGGGGAAGGGGGGCAACGGGGGCTTGAGCACCCGCTGACGTTTTTCAGGGGGTGCTGAGCCCTCGTACGTATGGTTCAAGGTCCACTGAAGAAGGCCTACACCCCCCCCCCCCCTCTTCCCTTCTCCCCTCCGTGTTGCCCTTGTTGCTCAGCTTCGCCAAGCCCCACGTACTTGGCTCAGGGCAATCACGTGGCTCTGTTATGCTACAAGTGACTACTCATCAAATCACGGCACAACCTTCGTCCACGAAATTTCAAAAAAGAATTACGAAGTAATTCTTTTCTGAAATTTCTGGAAGTCAGTAAACCACGGACGACGCAACAACCCCCAAAAAATCGGGAGTCAAAAAAAAAAAAAAGAAAAGCCGGTGCCTGCGGCTTTTATAGCACAGTCCGGCAGATCTTCTCTCTTCCCCTGCTTGGTCGTTTTCCTGGAGCACTCCCATACTGCACTCGTGCGTTGTCCATGAGGGGGAACGCGCAGCGCACTGTTTTTGTCCACCAAGCCAGCCGGCTTCTTCGTTTTGCTTCTTTTCTGAGTGGAGTGTTTCCCAAGGTACAGAAAAATTTCTTCTAGCTTTTTTTTTTTTTGCAGCTGCGCTCTTTTTTGTTGTTTTTGTTGTTGTTTTGGCGGTCTGAGCAACCACAAGGGCCGGGTAATTGCTTCCGTGGGGAGAGCCAAAGCGCGAGGCAAGAAGATGGTCTGCGTGCGAAGAAAGCCCTTAAAAAGAAAGGAAAACGAGGGTATGCCTACAGATATAGCAAGCTGAGGGAAAAAGGTATCCTAACTCCCTAGGCAAAACGAGGCCTTATCAGACGACACAGGTTGTCGAGGAAAAGATCGCACTGCAGTCTGTGTTGAAGCGCCGCTATCACGCTGGTCTTCAGAGATATCAACGAATCGCGGCATTCTCGCCTGTATTTCTGTGTCTGGTTTTCGAAACACCATTTGGTGCTTGGCGAGCCAGCCTGCTATGTTCAGGCGGGCATTCTATTATACACCCAGACTGTTTTACCCTCATTTCAAAGACGACCATAAAAACAGGAAACATGCTGTAATAAAAAAAAGGCAATCGCCAGTGAATGTCTACCACCGAAGGACGACCGCGTCCACCGGTGGTAAACTTTTTTTAAATTTTCAAGAATGCATTGTTATAACCTTTCACAGGAACGGAGCTGCGAAATTTCGCAGGAATGCGTCCAGGATTAAAATACACCTTCGTTGAAAGCGTAAGCTTTCTATACGTACAGGCACCCGATTTGCCAGTGCATTTTACATCGACACCGTAGATCGATGCCACCGTATAGCTACCACACTTGGATAATATTGTGTCAAGATCCCATTGCTTCGTGACAGGAATTTTGGATGAATGTACGAACACACGGTATAGGTAGTGATATTAAGCCTTATATAAAAAGTAAAATCTTGGTACTAATTAGTTTTTCAATATAATTTTTTTTCACTCCCCCCCCCCCTTATTTAGACGACCCCCCCCCCCCCCCCCATGTAAAATGCGCTTCCGGGGTCACTGCCCTTTTTTTTTTTTTTGTAGTCCAAACGAGAAAGAACTTGGTTCTTGTATGATTGTGTTATTTCTTGAAAAAAACGTGGATGGCGTGCATGGAGCAAAACCTCTTTAATCTTGAGACGTGCAGTCTTTTTTGACTAGGGTCTGAGGGAGTCCTAACGCGGGCAAGTTTGAAAATATTAATTCCTGATTAAGTCGGTCTTTCTGCTTCCAGCGTATTGAATCAAACCCCCCATGTTGTGAATCTTTCTAAATAAAAATAACGGTAGCAAAGCCCTGAATGCCTTAACGTCAGCCAACGCGCAGTGTTCTCAATGTTGACTAACGTTTCCAAATCTTAGGACCTTCGGTTTCATGCATTGCCATCATGGAAGGTGGCTGTTGTGTTAAATAGTATCTAGTATCTATTTATTTTACATCTCCTGCTTTTTTTCTTACAATGTCTTCTTTTATTTCGCAACGTCTGCTTGATACCTTTTTTCTATTTGAACTTCTTTGAACTTGGTTCCCAGTGGACACAATTCGCGTGTTCCCCGTCTTTTCTCTGTCGTCGTACAAATGGAGCCCCTAGACCCAGATAAATTTAGTGTCGCGAAAGGAAAACATACGTTCCGCCTAGAAGAACAACACCGACACCCGAAGACACAAACCAACAATCTCAGGGCAGCTTTGAAACGAACAAACAACCATGCCCGACAGCAGCAACGTGCTGTCTTAAAGCAGCGTGTATACACCATCGTTGAAGTTTGTCGTGTGTTCTTGTTTACCTTCGTAGTGTTTTTTGCGTGTGTTTTTTTTTTTATCGGAATTCACGTTGTTTACGGATTTTCTCTGGGGCAGGCGGTATATCTCTGGCGTCCCCAGAGAGAGCGCCTCTTTGTCTTCCTGTTTGTTCATGTGCCGACACCGGTACTTTAAAAAAAGATGTCGGCCCACAAAACGAAAAAAAAGGAGACGAATTAAACATAGGATAAGCGGAAAATTAGCCGGCAGAACCATGTTTACAGGGAGCACTCACTGACGGCCATAGCTGAGTGCACTGCTGCTGGAAACGTGCTGGCGAAATACCATACACTCTGAACAAAAAGGGTGTAGTCTTACGCCCTTTGTCCCATATAATAACACCCCAAAACCTCAGTTCGACGTACAGCACACTGAACGTCGAGCTGACGGCCCCAACTCTTACGAGGGGCTTGATGACGGTGCGATGAAATTTAATAAACAGCTAAGGTACGTATCAGGGACTACAGAACAAAACACCGATGTTTTACATTAGGGCCAAGAAAACAACCCGATTATTATTTTTTTGTGTAGTTAGTAACAGGTACGTTGGCTATTTTAATATTTGTACCATTCGGCTATCAAGCCGCTCATGAAAGTTGGTACGGTCGGTTCGATGTCACGTTGAACTGGTTTTTTTGGCTGTACTATATGGGGCAAAGAGTGTAAGACTGCACTCCTCCCCCCCCCCCCTTTTTTTTTTCTTTTTTTTTTTTTGTGAGTGCACCAAGAAAAACCAGACTCGTGAATTTGCCCCCCAACCGTCATCACTATAGTGGATTCATACAGCGCCGCGTGCTGCGGAGAGCAAGTCGTCTGCTTCTTGCGCAGGAGTAGCAGTGACGTCAGAACGACGCCGAGCTCTGACTGGCTCTGATTGAAAGGATAGCGGACAGACCTCAATGCTAGATGCCTTGAGGTCTACCCACTATTTTTTTTTTCGATCAGCCAGTAAGAACTCGGCGTTCTGACATCATCCAAACACCTGTGCAAGTAGCAGACGACTTGGTATCCGCATAGCTAGCGTCGGCATAGCACGCCAGCGGGTCTCGCGGCGTCTCACAAGACGGACGCGACGCTGGCACGCGCGGCGGCTCCAAGATGGACGCATCTGCCACCTTGCGGCGTCTATCGTGGAGCATTAGCGTGTTTGCCGCTAAAGACGGGTTTTGGAACCACTTAAAAAAAAAAAAAATATTGGCGTATGTACGTTTATACAGCCTGAAGTTAGTCTGCCTCAACGAGCAACTCGTCTCCCAGCTGTAGATAAACAATTTATCCAGTGCGCAGTTTTGTTTTTGTAACCAATTAACGGCTTTTCGTTTGAATTCAGTCGCAACTCCGGACCGGTAGGACATGCTGTTTCGGTAATGCTTCAGTGGCACTCCAAAGTAGTTCGCACGGAGTGCAGCTCCAATTCATGCCATCGTATTGCCTGGGCGTCGTCGCAGAGGCTCCGTGCCAGAATCCTCAACACTTTTCTATATTCACCGAGGCTTCAGTGGCCTCATAAAAGCTGCGAGTGAGGTCCATGGCATTAATCCAGCTTTTCTTGTCTTTAACAAAGTATGCAAATCAGATGCATATGACAGAACTTTAATTTCAGTGTTGCTCAAAGAAAAGCCTCGTATTTTCCTGCTCCTTACTTGCTTTGGCACAAGGGTCCATGATATAGCTTCTTATCTAGTGTGCGTCGACATCGCGAAAATTCGTCCCAGAAGGTTCGAGCATCGAGCGTTCGGGGTGAGAGTGAACAGGCACTTTCGAGAAAAAGAAACTAGGGCGAAATTATAGAAGTTGCGCCCCGAGTAAGAATGAACGCGAATTTTCTAGAATACCGTAACCAGGCGCTGCTTGCTTAGCCCTGCGCGCGGCAATACTGTGATTTTCGTTACCAGTATAAGAACAAGAGGGGGTATTCACCGATGTTTGTTTGCAAACAAGCTCGCTGCCGCCCACTATCGGCGGACCCCTGCGCGCTTCCGGTTTTCCTCTTCTTTTCCTCTATGACTCAGTAAGTGTGACGTCATGGGTCCAAACAAACCGTTGCTAGGGTCGTTGTTATGGACAAATACATGTGACTAGGTTTCGCTACGAAAACCCGACCGTTCAAAAATAAGGAGTAGGATTTAAACTTCTAAAGCTTACAGATATAGAAAGCTTGAATGTCATATATGTTTCGACAGAAGTGTGCCGGTAATTGCTTGTTTCTGAAATATTTACGACTGCAACTTCCGGTCCTCAAGATGCCTGCAGCCGTTGCCTGCAGCAGACGACGAATGCAAGTAGTATGCCGTCTGCCCACGCGACCGCCGGCCAAGCTGGCGCCGGCGTCTGAATCGTGTGAATAAAGACGATATTCTGATATTGCATTTGTTTGAAATATAATAAGTTTCAGACAATTATAAGAATTCATAGTGGAGTGCGATGCAAAATATGGTTTATCGAAAGTCCAGGCGTCGATCGAGATGATCGTCTGCTAAAAGATCGCATTGCACCCGTGCGAAAAACACTTCAGGCGATCGGTTGAGATCCCAAATTTTGTTTGCGTACTCGCGCTATGGGAGGGTGCTTCGTACGTGGTTGTAGCCTTCGCGTGGAGAAAGATTCTTGCAATTTCTTCAGATTTCCGCAAGACCCCAAAGCGCGAAAGAACTGGATAAAAAACATAAGGTGAGTTTACTACAGATTGTACACGCATTGTGGGTTCGATGGAGATCTTCACCAAAAGAGCACATCCACGGAATTTGAAAAGAGTACATCCACGGAAACAAAAAGCAAAATACTGCGAAATCGCTATAGACATGCAATTCTTTAATAACCTGACAACCTCCATAATAATTATAATAAACGACTTACCTCGACGGCGTACGATTTCTTTCTCATGCTGGCCTGCACTACGCCGGTAATGCACTTAGGTCGTCGTCGTAACTGATCTGCATGACGTGGTTCGATTTTACGGCATTTTCACCCCTCTGAACTAAGCTGGGTTCTTCACAGAAAAAAGCGCACATTGCGGAGGCCTCTACGGCCATGGCGATGCACTTGTTTTTGTCGCTCGTTAACAGACGCAATTCAATGAAGACGTCCGCTGCAACAGAGGCCAGCAAATCTATCGTGTCGTCTGCTACCAAAGCAAAGTGGTGTGTAATACTTCAAAAATGGCTTTTATCGTTGCAATACGACACTGAGACGACAAGAATATGTTCGTAATTAGATATCAAGAAGTTAGGTTGCTTACAAAAAATTATTTACTTACTTGTAAGCAAATATCTAGCCTCATGTGGAGCCTCCATGCATTAGTCCATAGCAACGTTCGTAGCAACGGTTTGTTTGGACCCAGACGCCATGCTGTGACGTAGTCACTTACGGGGTCAATTTGTACTACGTTCTACAAAGCGCGCAGGTTCTTACAAACCTATTACAGGTACCTCTCCGAAGGAAAATCTTCTTTTCCGATCGCTGTGTGTTACTGAAGAAAAAATAAATACACTACCGGAAGTCTACTGGGGCACCAAATACTGTGCGCCCTCGTGGTACCAACTCCCACCGAATGCGGTGAATAAAAGTTTCCTCGGCCTAAGGCCGATTGTTCATTTCCGACGGAGAACATGAAAGTACGACCGTTCGAAACGGCCTCTTCTTCTTTCACCTCTCGACCACCAATCCCCCATTCGGGGATCCGCTGATAATGGCAGGCCTTATTGTCTTCTATAGACCTTTCCAAAAACGAGCTTGTGGCCGGTGCCATTTTGAGCGTTCGTGCGTATGGCGCGTGCTTTGCTCGCTTTCCGAAGCGACGAACACGCACGTGCTGGGCTGTGAAGATCGCACGCTGGACTGTGATTTTGTAAACATTGGAAAGGTCTATACTCCGTTTCACCTTATATTGTACCGCAGCGAAGACTAGAAGCGCGAGCTCATAGCGTTGGCAGCTGCCCTTGGTGCACGAGAGCTTGTGCCGCCGAGATGTGCCCTAGAGCAAGGAGCTCGCGCTTGTATTGTAGCCTATCCTGCGGTACAACACAAGGTGAAACAGAGTATAGCTGGTGTTAGTTGGCGGCGAGATTCCTTGGTTCTTTTGCAACGTGCATTCCACACCATCAAGATTGCCGGTCTTGATGATGTGGAACGCCGGCGCCAGGCGTTTGGTTTTCGCATTCGAATGCGTTCGACGAGCGCGGCGGAGACAAATGCCGCTAGCTTTGGCTCTACCCAGTAATCCATCCAATTAGAGCTCGGCGTTCTGATGTCTCCCGCGCGCCCTCTCGTCTCCTCCTTTCCCTCACTTTCTCGGCGAATTAATGTGAGCTCGTTTTGAGCTTGCGCCCTGAACAACGCACTCAAATACGGCGTCCATAGAATACCTGAAATGTCGAGGTGCAGCACGCACCGGCTACACCTGAAAGGGAGCAGTTCCGATTAGAAGCATACGAGAACAAAAAATATATATATTATTTTTTTTACAATTACTTTTTATTAATACGCCGTTCTTTATCGCAGTAGAAACCAAGCCGCGTTTATATTTGCTTGTTTTGTTTGAGCCTGACCTCATGACGTAGATTAGATTTAAATATGACGGGAACACAAGAAAACAGCGCAGGTTACGTTGGTCAGAACCGGATTTTCAAAACCGCGCAACGACAAAAAGAGCACGCAGCAAAAGAGAACGCGTCCAATAGCCCACCGTTCAATTTGCACAGGAACAAAACAACATAATACATAGCGGCGTGCAAAGCACGGCCAAAACTTCACAGTGACGAAAACGGCACGCGTGAATGGAGAGCCCGGCTCTCAAAGAGAGCAACAAACCAGCACAGTAACGAAAACAGAACTGTCAAAACAGCACCCGACCAAACACAACACCGTCCAAATGGTACAGCTATAAAACAAAGCACGTGACCAAATAGCACAACCTCAAAATGCGACGAAACGCGCGCACGCACGCAGGCGGTCTCCGTACCTCAAATGTTCATAACCGGAGATTTGAGTCTCCGATGATGAAAACGACAATCGTGCCATCATAGTTACCGGGAGGATGAAAACGACAGGCAGCTCCTTCAGTCGTTCTGTCTCCAGCGCGAGCTGCGTAGCTTTGAAAACGTTTCGGCGTCTCTTGTGACCACGGTGCTTGTGACATAGCCTCCTACATACCGACGAAGCCTGGCAGATTGCCACGAGAAGTGGCCGCTGAAATAGAAAAGGTGGAGCGGCAGACAACGGATGGGAGGAGAGCCACGTGACTGGCGCCCCGCTGCGGCGAGACGCTGAAACACACTTCTCCCGAGCGAACAAGTGTGTTTCGGGTCCTCGCCGCTGCAAAACCTGTGCGATGACATCCAGGTTCCTTGAGAAATGGCTCTTTGATGTTCTGTGCTTCCAGATCCCCGCGCTCCAAATCTGCGATCGGGCGCTCTATGGCTCGGTCGTCGAACTGCAAGGCTCGGCGAGATTAGAGTTCCTGTATTAGCCCCGTGCGCGACCGAAAGCGTCGCTGTGGTCGGCCTTCCACGATTGGCCGAACGCTGACTATGACGTTGGAAAGGGGATTTATCATCGACGGAAATAAGAGGAATGAAAGAACTTTAATTTTGACGGTGTTGGCAGTGTTCCTTTGAGAGCGCAATGATTTCAAGCTTCCACCATGCTAATAACAAACACCATCGAACTTGTTGTTTGCAAGGTAATGACGTCACAAGGGGGAACCATAGGAGGGCGCCACCGAAACATCTCGCCGCTAATAGGCTCCCTACGGGAGCTAGAGTTGCGCGTTTGATTCCACATGCCGCGTGCCGCCCTCGCCGCTATTCGCCGAGATCCGATCACGCGAGGAGCCGTATCAAGTGTCGTGCAGCAAAGTAGACGTTGCACGAGCCCCGGCGTACGTTCCCAGGCTTTTGAGCCCGCCGCGCGCCTCGAACGCGCGGCGCTGCTATTCGCCGAATTCAGTCACGTGAGGAGCTGGATCCACATGCCATGCGTGAACGCGCAACTCTGGCTCCCGTAGGGAGCCTATACAGGAACTCTATGCGAGATGTTTCGGTGGCGCCCTCGTTCGGTTACCTTTCGTGACGTCATTACCTTGTGAACAACAAGTTCGATGGTGTTTGTAATGGGCATGATGGAAGCCTGAAATCATAGCGCTCTCAAAGCAACACTTCCAACATCGTCAAAATTGAAGTTCTTTCATTCCTCTTATTTCCGTCGATGAGGCATCCTTTGCTGACGTCATAGTCAGCATTCGTCCAGTTGTGGTGGGCCGACCACAGCGACGCTTTCGATCGCTCACGTCGCGAATAGCGCGGCTCAAAGAAAACGAGCGTCTGCTGAAAGCCCGTGCACCTGACAGAGACGCCCTGCCGTTCCAATTTGCAAAAACATGGTTACCGACTGGTGCCCCATCTATACTCCGTTTCACCTTATGTTGTACCGCAGACAAGGCTAGAAGCGCGAGCTCATAGCGTGGGAGCTACTCTTAACGCATAATGGGTGGTGTTTTTTTAAAACACCACCCATTATTTTTCCACGTCGCGATCATTCATTCAAGGTAGCGCGCATCACATGCCACTCATCTAGTTACGCACGATCATTCATACCACGGACCATAATCGACTGGAATAACCTACCGGCTCACATTGCAACTGAACTAGATATGTCTAACTTCCAAGAGCTAGTGCGTAGTTATACTAATACTTAAAGGGATTATCCGGTCAAATTTCGTATTCATGAAAACATTTAGACCTCATTGTCAATGGCTGTGGGACCATCTTCCACGACAAATCTGAATTTTGTGTGCTTCCCTGGAGGAGTAATTGTATTTTAACCCAAGCGTGCATAAACGGCGTTTTCCTCTTCCACCTTCAGGGAAGCGGAGTTTCTGAGGTAACATCAAGCAAAGAACGCGCCGAACTGAAGTGCACTTCGAATTTTGTCCTCCGCGTGAGCGGTACGACGTGGTTCACCCTCGCTGCTGCGCTAGATTTCTTTTTTTTAGAATGAAAGGGTATTTGTGTTGTGCGGTTGTCACGCTCCACACTTCTCCGCGACATTTACAGTGGCGAGTAATATGGAATGCTGCGGTGCGTCGGGAGCACTGTGTTCCCACGGAGGAATGAGGCATAGGATATGACAATTGCAAGACTGGTGTGACGTCACGTCAGGCATGGGAGTGTAGCCGTTGATACTTGCAAAATTCGGCATGGAGTTTCGTTCAATTATCCGTCGTTGATTACACTAAATTGGGGTGTCGTCTAATGGAATAAAAATGGCCTATGTTAATCATTAGGCTTCCACCAGGTAACCATCACGAAATCTTAAGAACTTCCGGTTTTCACCGGACAATCCCTTTAAGGTTCTTTTTTTATTCCTTGTACTCATATTGTCTTTTGTATAATTTGTGTTTTATCTGTGTACTTATATTTACTTGCCCCCCCCCCCCCCCCTATGTAATACCCTCATACAGAGGGCCTTTAGGGGTATTTTGAATAAATAAATAAATAGAGAGCTTGTTCCGCCGAGATGTGCCCTAGAGCAAGGAGCTCGCGCTTGTAACCTTTCTTGCGGTACATCATAAGGTGAAACAGAGTATTAGCCCCGTGCGCGACCGAAAGCGTCGCTGTGGTCGGCCTTCCACGATTGGCCGAACGCTGACTATGACGTCGGAAAGGGGATTTTCATCGACGGAAATAAGAGGAATGAAAGAACTTTAATTTTGACGGTGTTGGCAGTGTTTCTTTAAGAGCGCAATGATTTCAAGCTTCCACCATGCTAATAACAAACACCATCTAACTTGTTGTTTGAAAGGTAATGACGTCACAAAGGGGAACCACAGGAGGGCGCCACCAAAACTTCTCGCCGCTAATAGAACACTGTACCCCATCCATGCAAGCGCGTGCAGCACGCACGTGAAGGTAGCTTTGGCAGGCTTGCACATGTACGTGCTTGCTCACACGAGCGAAAACATGGCGGCAGCGACGATATGTTTCGGCGGCTCCCGCTTATGGTTCTTTATTGTGGCGTCAGAACCAGGATTATCAATTACCAGAAACAATTTCGAGGGTGTATGTAAAAACCACGCTGGAAGCTCGGAGTGGTCACGTCCTTAAAGCAGCACCTTCGAAGTCGACCGTCTGGCATTCTTCTTATTTACTTCAGTGAAAGTAGACTCGATCATACTCAAGACGTCATAGCGAGCGCTTGGCTAATCCTGGAAGGCTTGCCATAGCGATGCTTTTGGTCGCGCACGACGGCAGTGGTATAAAACCACGTTCTCATTTACTTATTGAGTCACTGATAGTACCCTAAAATCCTGTTACACCCCTAAAAGGAAAAGGCAAAAAAGTTAGTATTTTGCGCAAAATACCACCTAGAACGAACCTCTGAATTTAATGACCCATGAAACACGCGGTTCGTTTTTCACTATACGCACCAGAAGTCAAAGGAAAAAAAAGTAAAGCAAGCAGCGTTCACCCCCTCAACTCGCAGCAAGAACAAGCGGCCACGTGACCTGGGAAAAGTAATTGTGCGTATGTTTATACTGCCTGAAGTTTGTCTGCCTTGACTGACGACGACTTGTCTCTCTGATGTAGATGAGCAATTTAGCCGGTGCAGTACAGCCGCTAGCCTGGGGTCTTTAACGTGAACCATGCAGTAGTGATACACGACCGCATGCCGGTACGATGCTCATCCAGATCGAAACAGGCAGGGTTGGGGATTGAACACGTTTGGACACGGGCCACTCACGACCAGTGTGCTTGTCGAGCTATTGATTACGAAGAGCCCAAAATCGAGTGCTCACGCAATGCTCCGAGCCAATCTATAAGCCGCATTCAAATATAGTCACTAAAGCAAACTGGCCCCCCCCCCCCCCCCCAGCCCCGTCATCAAGCATTGCGAAGGAGAGTTTGAAAGAAAACGCACTCTTTTGTCCTTGAAATTACACCGAGGTAGATCGGTGACCGAGTGGGCTATACCAATACCACCTAGAACACAAGGCCTGCGCGTTTCCTCCTCTAAACGTCATCACTAGTAGATCCCCTCAGCGCCCCCTAGGTAGCCCGGATGAGCACCGTCGTCTGCTACATCATCTGCGACATCGTCTGCTCCATCGCCTGCTTCAGTGGTTTGTGTAGCAGATAATGAAAGTTTAATGAAGTTAGACGTTCACGTGGAGCGTCAAATGCATGAGTGAAAATGCCTTACTGCTGTGCGAAGGGCTGCAAAGCCCTTCGCTGGACGCTGGACGCTGGCACTGGACGCCATTTTCGAGGGCGCTGTTTATTGGGCAGGAGATCGAACTATAGGGGGCGCTTTATCGAGCTTGTTGTCCCCACAGCCCGGTGTTTACCAACACAGCATAACAAAGAAATTGAACCTGGCCGAGCACGGTCTGGGCACGAGCGCTTCGCTGTGACCAGTGCTTTGGTCGCACGAGAAGCGGCCTTCGAATCGTCATCTTCGATTTCTCGGATCAAAAACAAACAATAAAATACGGTTTGTTGTCCCCACAGCTAAAGCGCACCGCTAGAGGCGTGACTGTTCGATCTCCTCCCCACTGCTTTGAAGCGTTCTTCCGCAGAACGAGCGCGCGCGCTAGAAATGCTCGTCTCAAAGCAAGGAGCGCGTGCTAGCTCGCGCTTGTGGCCGAGGGAGTGTTCGCGTGCGCGTTGCAAATGAACTGGAAGCTCGCAATCAGCTCGCGCTCAGCAGTCACGCACACAGCTGTGGCCGCAGGTGAATGGACGTAGTTGCGACGCGGCCCATACTCTCATCAAGCTTCAGCCTGTTTGCCGCTTGGGGCGGGTCGGGGATCTACTAACGAAACGTCATGCGCAGGCCTTGTATTCTAGGTGGTATTGGCTATACTCCGTTTCACCTTATGTTGTACCGCAGACAAGGCTAGAAGCGCGAGCTCATAGCGTTGGGAGCTACTCTTAACGCACGAGAGCTTGTGCCGCCGAGACGTGCCCTAGAGCAAAGAGCTCGCGCTTGTAGCCTTTCCTGCGGTACATCATAAGGTGAAACAGAGTATAGCGTACACCAGCTCGGAGCACGCAAGAGAGAAAGCTCGCGCTGCAGAACCCAGGAATTCTGGGTTCGATCCACACCCCTGCCCGTTTCGATCTGGATACAGTGTTCTGGTGGCAAGAGCGGCGCCCGCTTACAATGGGCCGCGTGAAGACGGTCGACGTAGATTGCCGCGAGTGGCGCTGGAGCTCCGGGCCCTAGGAGAATTGGTGGCAGATGGCAGATGTGCGATGAGCGAAGAAGGCGAGGCTGAGGGCGGTACGCCTCTCCCGAACGTAGCACCGTTGTACTCATTGCGGTGTAGTGGCGGGGAGTCTTCACCAAGTTCGTTGCCGTCTCGGTCATGAATGCAAGGAAAAAAACGGACACACATTGCTTCGCGCCGGGATGCAAGTCGGACTACTCGGACAACAAGGGCAGCCGGAGCACCAGCGATTGTAAGCCGTCGCTGTTTCGTGCGCCAAAGGAGGAGTCGCGCAGACTACAGTGGGAAAAAAATCTTAATCGAGAAGATAAACGCCTCGCCGAGACAGCTGTGTGCGAGAGACATTTTGAACCGTGCCTTATACTTCGGGACCATGTGCACATCCTTATGTCACATTCGTCTGGGGCGCACCGCACCGCACCGCGCTGCACCGACGGACGCGTCACGTTTACCTGGTCGTGTCGGTGCGGCTGCACTACGTTCGCCTGGGACTTCATGCGGCGCGTGGCACCGGTGCGTTGCTGCACCAGCTGCACCGTCGGAAGGAGACCATGCAGGTCCTCGCACTGCGACCTTGAGTTAACCCTCTCCGCTTCCTTCGGCACGTCCTCTCTTTCTCGCCTCGTCGTCGGTCTTCCTTGCCTTCCTGCCTCGTCTCGCGAAACATGGCGGCCCGCAGCTCGAGAGAACGTGATGTCGGCGCTGCTATCTTCTTTCCCTCAAGACCTCTGTTCTGGCTACGATTCCAGCAGTGACGACGGGCGTCGGTTTTTCCATTTTCGGGAAGTGTGTGTGTGTGCGTGCGGTGTTGCGTTGCGTCGGCCGCCGGGCACGTGAAACTTTCGTCGTTCGTCGGATTCAAGACGTCGGTGAGTCTTCGGACTTCGTTTGAACGTTTCCCTGGACTTTGGTTTCCCTGGACTTTGGGTCCGCAGTGGGGACTTTCCTTTTCGGAACTTTCGTGTTCTTTGCACCGGCGAACTTGTTTCCAGGCTGCAGTTTGTGTCGCGAGCGGTGAGTTGTTTCGCGAGCGGTGAGTTGTTTCGCGTTGTGTCGGGAATTGAGTGCTGTCTTGTTTTTTTCGCGGCCCCGCTGCCCGAAGGTTCGTGAGTGGGCTGTAACGCGTGTTCGCATGTCATTCTGATGGTTTTGTCGTGTTATCGCCGTGCGCGGCTTTTTATCGCCTAATTAAATTTCTTGTTTTTCTTTTAACCCCTGCTGCCCTCGCCTCGGTTGATTTTCACACCGGACGTGTACCAATAGCTTGTCACCAGTCTGACAATAAAATCGTATATGTGTTGCGTGTAAACGCTCTGTTTCAAGGTCCATGTGTTTTTGTTTTTACGTTGGCGGGCGAATTTTCGGTGTCACAAGTACATACTTGAACCATCCACTTGACAATTTGTTACTTTCATTCCTCGCTAGATGGCGCGAGCCGCCGCCCCACTCTTGCGGATATTTTTTGCCGTCCACCCGTTCATGTTTAGCCCTTGCAGTGACCGCACCGAGCGCGTCGCACGGCGGGATGCTTCGCGTTCGCCTGGTAGTGCGACATGTGGCGCACCTACACAGTGGCGTGGCCTTGGGGGCGGCATTTTCTCGGTGCCGTGCGCGCCCCAGACGAATGTGACATTAATGGTGAAGAGGCTAGGATTCTATGCCGCAATATATTATGACTTATTTGTAGTTTTTTTGCGTGGTATGTTGCTGGGTATCTGCCATGTGCTTGCTGTGTGTGTCGATGAAGTGTATTATTACTTTTGAAAGGTCATGAACCAGTGTGTTTAGAATAATTTTTTTCCTTCATATTATGGATTGTTGAAGTTTGTGTTCATATTGTAGTTCAATGCTTCATGTACTCCCAATTGAGGTATTTGTTCTTCAAAGACTTCTTTCCACAAAATACAATTTGCTATATGTTCGCTAGTTGCAGTGGCACCTTGGCCGTTCCCAAACGCGCTCGGTCTTGCACCTTACACAACGCTGGTCCCCGCATCAGCAACACGATGACAAAAAACAATGCACCAGTTTATTGTTCCGCTCACCAATAAAAAATTGCGAGATTTATTGAGATTTATTAGTCTATTTTTTCTTGTTATATCATTATCGCGTGGTTTCTTTCGCAGCTATTAAGCGTGCAGCCCAAGTGACAGCGTTGCTGAACGACCTGTCAGAACTGGGAGAGGGGAGCCGATATTAATCAAATAATCTCCCTCAAAACACGCGAATATTGAAAGTAGAGGATAGCACACACTTTAGAGGCATTCGTCCAAAGGCAGAACAGCAATTGTTCACATTAGCAATCCTTTCACTTCGCAAAAAGCTCCAGTCGAACCACAGTAGTACACGCCGAGCAGCGCCGACGACGAGGCTGACGGGGGCGCGTTCCTAGGGCTCAGAACAGCAGCGCCACGGTGTTGTTTAGGCGCAAAACCTTCACGGGGTGGCCGCCGCTCTGGCCACTACAACTCTCTATAACACTGTAATCTGGATGAGCATCGCGCCGCTGTGCGCGGTCGTGTATCACTACTGCGTGATGCACGTTAAAAACCCCAGGCTAGCGGTTGTACTGCGCATTGGATAAATTGTTCATCTACAACTGGGAGACAAGTCGCCCGTTGAGGCAGAATTTTTTTTAAATTATACCGCAACAAGAGGGTGTCTTGTTCAGTGGCGTTGCGTGCAAGTATACTTGGGCCCCATAGTACCAGTAAGCTCGTGTAAAGTGAAAACAACAACAAAAAACATTCCAAGCGAATATTGTTTTCACGCCCCCTTAAACTACGGCTATGCCATTCTTAAAGGAGCTGTGCAACGATATTCAATTGGAATGTTTTTCACTTTACACGAGCTTACTGGCTCTAGTGGGACTCAAGGATCGTCGCACGCAACGCAACTGGCCAAGAAACCTTTTTGTTGCGGTGGAATTTCAAGGACAAAAGCGATCATTTTCATTCAATCTCTCCTTTGCAAAATTTGATGACGTAACGTGGGGATCGCAGTACACCCATATGACGATATTTGAATGCTGTTCATAGATTGGACCCGAGCATTGCGTGGGCACTCGATTTGGGCTCGTGATAATTACCAGCTCGAGAAGCATTCGGGTAGTTGCCCGTGTCCAATCGCTGCAACGACGACAATAGCCGAGCCATAACAATGTCTGGAACTCAGCGCGTGTCCTGTGCTTTGCCAACCCCAGCGCGTGGCTATGATCAACATTGGCGGCATACAATCGGCTCCAGATCACGTGGCCGCTTGTTCTGGCTGCGAGTTGAGGGGGTGAACGCTGCTCTATTTTCTTTAATTTTTTACTGGGACTTCTATTGCCTGGGGTGAAACACGAACGCGTGTTTCATAGGTCATTAACGTCAGGGATCCGTTCTAAGCGGTATTTGCGCAAAGTACAATAATTGTTGCATAGCCCCTTTAACTGCAGTTACGCCTCACCACAGTTGTCACACTATACTCCCGGACAGCTATTTCAGGAGTAAAGAGTGCGCGTACACAGCTTTGAAGAGCGCGTGCGCCCATAGCTTTGACCGCACAGCCACATATAGTTATCCAAGAGTGTAGTGTGGTAACTCTGGTGAAGCGCACTCCGGGAGACAAGGGTATTAGTGCGCATAATTTAAGACCCCTTGGAGGGGCGAAAAATGATGCCAAACAGCTAGTTTCTGTGCACAAGAATGAGGAAAAATATCAGAAAAAATAGAGCGAGAAAAAAAAAAAAAAACTTAGATCATGCGCTAACCTGACATTAGAGTGGCATCGATGGCTCCTGGTGTTCGTTGCGGTTTATGGTAAGATGAAACAAAGTATAGTCTCTCAGCTAAGGGTCGGACTGCCAGTCACGAGTTTATTTTTTTTTTCTTTTGAGGGGGGAAGGGGGGCGATCTATTTTTGCTTACATGTTCTTGTTTGGCGCAGAATCTGTGTCGGGCTAGGGTTTCATAAAAGAAAATATCACAAAGTGAAACGCAAAAAGTGTGATTGCCCTGTAAATCTAGCGTGAAAATCTGAATTGGTGCGTAATCGCGCGCACCAATTTAATTTCGTCGTTAAATTTTTAGGCGCTAAAATGTGTGGTCATATAGTCGAATAAAACGAACAAAACATCAAAAAGGCGGCACATTTCAAGACATGCTGGACATCTTATGCCTTCCGACTTTTTCTGTAAAACTAATATACATTAAATTTTTTATCAAATATATACCGTAAAATCCTCGAAAGGAAACTCGCCGCTTTTTTTTTAGGTTGATTTTCTGTTTTATTTTCAGCACCGAAGGATAGTCCACTCCTATAAATCGCTGTGTTTTCATCAATAACGACGTCGGCGTGAATCCTGCTAGTTAGCTATGGCGGGATATAAGGGAAAATTGATGGCAGGGAAGTGCAGGCATCTTTGCTTCATTTTCCCTCGCCGATAGAGAAAGTTTGGCAGGGACACATGATCTAAATTTTTTTTTCGACTTTTATTGAATGCACACGAAAACTTAGACCACTTTTTATTTTCATCCAATTGCTATCGATTTTAGGCGGCTCTGTTTCGGTATATTACGGTACATGCAGTTACTCCTTCGTCAACATTTTTTCAAATATTTTAAAACGTTTTGTGTGCATGTTGTAGGTTTAATATTTGTTGTACTCTCAACCTTGCACAAATGCCATGATATGGCAAGGTTCACTCATAATGTAATCAAATAAGATAAAGTTCAATTGATTTGAAATTAAAGTTTATACACTTTTCCGCTAGAGATGGATCGGGCAAGAAGAAAGTTACTACCATAGCGCGACTTGACTAATTTCCCGCCCCAAACAAAATTAGCAGTAGTGCCAAAACTTAACAGAGAACGGATAATGAGATCTTTAAAACAAGGTAAGTGCAACACAAACAAAACAAATGACTGGCGTACAATCTACTTCACAAATATAGATACAAACAAAAAGGCGTCTGTAATATGGCCAAACAACCTGCAGTACAACCTAGGTGAAAAGTCATACAATGGTTCAATTACTCGAGTTTTTGCACAGTGTTACACCATGAGCAGTACAAATGGTGGACACCAAAAATTAAACAAGTATGCGAGAATTAGACAAAAAAAACAATTTGTGATGGGTATTAAGTTGACAGTGAGTGTATGCTTGCTAAACGTTAAATTAATCAAACTCCAGAAACGCCGAATTTAAAACATATTTCGGTGCGTATATTTTGCTCAACCTGCTGAAAGCAATATTGGCTTACATAACTATAGACCCCTTTGGAAATACTGCCCTCCGTTGGCAGCTGTGGAATCCCAGGAGAATAGCGGACTAAAACTGCAACGTCACTGAACACTTTATGCGTTTGGTTGGAGTATAGAAGAAAAAACAGGCCCACGGAAAAAGGTGATTAGCGCAGTGACGATACACTTTCGAGGCTGTTTGATTGGATCGTCGGCTCCTAGCGTTAGCCGCGCTTCGACTTTGGCTATCTTATGGAATGACTTGCACGTTGTACCACGTCAGTTATTCCGCCATTGTGCAGGGGTTCCGACCTTCGAATAATCGGCGGGCAAAATTTGAAAGGAGCCTATTGGTGTTTATCGACATATATTAAAAAAAATTCAGAAACACTAGTTAGTACTCACCTTTGTTCAATACGTAGTTAATTTTCTTGGAAAACAACTTCCACTAGCTTTCGTCTTTTTTTTTTTTAACGTAGCGAAAACGATTGCTTTTTTTTTATTTACAACTAGTTGCTATCCATTGAAAGTCTAGGAATTCATTTCATTTTTTGTATTTTGTCTTTCCCAATTTAAAAATTGTATTTCATGTATAATCGCTCGAGTCGTGCATCTATCCCCGTACCAATTTTGCAGTGTCAATTCTGTCAGTCCTAAAATATTCTGTGAAAGGTGTGTGCGATAGCGTTTCTAATACCCTGTCACAACACACTCACTTCGAGCTTGCGCGTCTTGAAGCCTTTAATAAGAACGCGATTACTTCAAGCTTCCAGCGTTCTTTTTACGCAGACCATCGAACTTGTCGTTCGTAACATATACTTCTTGTCATGGCACCACGGGGAGATACAACATTTTTTCAGTCTTGAATGCATACCGTTCCCGTACTCTACTGTTCGCAGCGGTTCAGTTCATTCGTGATGTACTCAAAATAGGATTGCAAACACGTGCTTTGCTTAAACCTAAGTGCGCGCGGCTGCTGCACTTAGAGACATAGCTGCACGGTGTCTGGAATGCGTTTTCGACTTGTTTGATTATCATAATATCCTTGCCATTAATCAAGATTGGTCCAGAAGTGGCAATAAATGACGTCACAAAAGCCGGAGTGTCACGCCGCTGCATGTCGCGATCCTGGCGGTTGGCTGTAGAAGTCCCGGCAAAAAAAGCAGGAGCGAACTGAGTGTCGCTGTTGTCGCGGCGTTCCAACTCCCGACAGCCGAAGCTTCCGTGAACTGTCAAGCAGAAGAGAAACCTGCAGCACAACAGGCGTCTGCCACATCCAACATCGCTGCTCTCACACTGCCAGGGTCGCGGCCGGCGGCAGCATGACACTTCCGTGACGTCATCAAGCGGAAATCGAGGGACCACTTTTAAAAACGCGGTATAAAAAAAAAAAAAAACTTTTTTGGAGAGGTTTTTAAGGCATCTACCGGTACAGACCGTTACTATAATAATAGGGACTTTCGAAGTGTCCGAGTACCGCACTACAGGACACTTTGAACCATGCTTTTAAGCTCTCGCACGGGTGATACCGTGACCACGAAAAGTCAAATTTGAGGGTTTTACGTGCCAAACCAACGATGGGCATCTGGCACGCCGCAGCGGATTAATTTCGACCACCTGAGGATTAATTTCGACCACCTGTGGATCTTTTGACGTGCAAACGAAAGCTCGATTACACGGCGCCTTCTCCGCAATAAGCCTCTGACAGATTGCGGACACCTCGGTCGGGATTCGAACCCGCCACCTAGAACCGTGACCGCGGGGCGCGTGCTTAAAAGCACGCTTCAAAATGCTTCGGTACAGTGCACTGCCGGAAACGGTAGTGCGCTACCGCTCCAGTAGTGTTCCGCGCACCGCATGCGGTACGCGGCAACGGTTTTCTAAAAGCCCCCAATACCGATAGAGTAGAGTGAGCCGCTGTGAAGAACACACCGACACACATACTAAAATGTCGTCAGGAGAATATTGACCGTTTGACACAACATGCTAAAACGGCTAGTAAAAAAAAAAAAAAAAACACACACACACTTCAACAATTCGACGCCTACACGTCACCGATAATTACTCAAGCCCCTTTATACGGAAAAGTCGCGACATCCTTTGAAGAATGCCGCCTGCTATCTTGGGCCAAATCAGGTGGCGCTGCAGTTGACGCGCGGGTGTAAAAAAAGCAAAACATAAAGATAAAAGATGTGCGCGTCAGAGGAGGAGGGGAGAAGGAATGCCTCAGCTCTTGGAGTGCAGTGCATGCTATGAGCTCATGTCGTCAATCAAATAACACCGACTGTGCAATGTCACGACTTTTATCGTCTTTCTTTGAGCACATCCTTCGAGGCTGGTAGACGGTGACAGTGCGCTTTTAGCCTGTGTGTATGTATTTGCGTGTCTTTCAGCCTTTGACTGCGCTCTGACTCAAGTATAGGAAGGCCGTCTGCTATCTTAGGCCAAACCAGATGGCAACAGTCGACGCGCGGGTGTAAGAAAACCAAAACATAAAGATCAAATGTGTGCGCGTCAGAGGAGGAGGGAAAATATGTCGCTACCTTTTTTATTCAGGAGCACTAATAATTACGAGTTTAGAGAATGCACCCTCAAACAGACAAAAAAAAAAAAAAGCTTTAAAAACAGCAGGGTAGCGTCAGTGACTGGAGTACATTGGGTTGTTTTTCTCGTAGTTTCGCTGTTTCTGTGTATACGTCAGCCTAAAGCCGCAGTCCCACTGCCCACACATTTTGCGGAGTGCTAGTTCGTCTGCTTCTTTTGCAGAGTTTGTTTTGACGTCAGAACGCCGCTCTCTGATTGGCTCCGATTGAAGAATAGTGGGCAGACCTCAAGGCAGCTTGCTTCGTGGTCTACCCACTATCTTTCAATCAGAGCCGATCAGAGCTCGTCGTTCTGACGTCAACACAACCCCTGCAAAAGAAGCAAACGAACTTGCGTTCCGCATATCCAAAAGACACGACATTTGCTGCGGACATGATGACAGAACTACCCGCGGACGCGCGTCTATCATGGTCGAAGCTTTTTTGCTTCGTACATATACACCAAAACACAGTGTTTCCAAAGAAGCCCGCTTTGCCCACACCAGGTGTGAGCACCGCGCGTGCGCATAAACCAAGTTTGAGAAAAGTGAAGCGTCTGCGCATGCGTAGTAGCGGCAGCAGCGCCACCGCAGTCGCGTGACGTCGGTGAGTTGAGTTGGTCTATCTATTGTATATGTGTGCTTTGAACACGTCTGCAGACAGTTTTAAAACATTGAAATGCTTTTTTTAAAACGCAACTCCCAGATCCCACAAAACATTTTGTCCGTCCGTCCATTCGTACGTGCATTTTCCGCTAAATGTAGCGGGGAAGGTGGCGTTCCGCGACGTCATTTAACGTATCGTGACCTATACACCTCGGGCCAATTGACGGCACATGACATATAGACCTTTTCCACAAGGGTGCCTTCATCTTGAATTGTCGTCACTTCCAGTATGGGCGAAAACATTGTTTTGCCGTAGCCACGCCAATAGAAGGCGTTTACGATATAAGCGTAACCGTCATACATTCTTGTTTTGCCTCCCCTCTGTTTTCTGCGATTTTCAGGTTAAAACGTTTTATTATTTTTTCGTCGCCCATACCGAATACGCCTATAAGGTAGCTGAGGACGAGAGTACACGAAAAAGGTATATATATATATATATATATATATATATATATATATATATATATATATATATATATATATATATATATATATATATATATGGTACTGGGACTTCGAAAGGAGGACCGTTCGAAGTCCCAGTACCATCGTACGGTCCTCCGTTCATCTTCGAAAAGCTCAAGACTCGCAAAACCGCCATGGGAGCCACCTTGGTCGACATCACAGTCCGGCGTGGAGAACCTCGAGAGCGACGTCGGCCTGTACGCCCCGGACGCCGAGTCGTACACGCTATTCGCCGGCCTGTTCAACCCGGTGATCGAGGACTACCACGGCGGCTTCAAGGCGACCGACAAGCACCCGCTCACGGACTTCGGAGACCTCAGCACCTTGGTCAACGTGGACCCCCGACGACCAGTTCGTCATTTCCACCGGCGTGCGCTGCGGACGCTCGTTGCAGGGCTACCCTTTCAACCCGTGCCTGACGGAGGCCCAATACCGCGAGATGGAGGAGAAAGTGAGCTCGACTCTGCGCATGCTGGAGGGCGAGCTGAAGGCCACCTACTACCCACTGACCGGCATGGGCAAGAAGACGGAGCAGCAGCTCATCGACGACCAGTTCCTCTTCAAGGAGGGCGACCGCTTCCAGCAGGCGGCCATCGCTTCCATCAAAATCAAACTAGAGTGTGGTAACCAAACGCTCCCTTCCCCCGAAGGGGGGGAATGTGTGGGGAACGGAAAAAGACGAGAATAAAGAGGACCGACAACCGGGGGGCGAGCGGGCACGCGAGGCAGTCGGAGCTTGAACACCGCGAGAACTGGTGTTCGTTTTCTGGTCTCCACAATATATATATATATATATATATTCAGAAAATATTTGCCCTTAAGAAGATGGTCGCCCAAGGTCGCCAAAAAAGTGATCTGCAGATACGTTTCGAGCCTGGTCGGCTCTTCGTCAGTTTCCCCGCTACATTTAGCGGGGAAATTCGCGTCTTGTGGCCCAAAAACGTCGATTCGGTTTCCCCGCTAAATTTAGCTTGGAAATCGACCTGACGTGGCCTCACACCAATTCAGTTGCCCGCTAAATTTATGGGAAAAATTCGCGTCTCGTGAGCTAGACACCGATCCAGTTTCCCCGCTAAATTTAGCGGGAAAATCGACGTCACGTGACCTTGCGTCACGTCACCTCTAGAACCATTCAGTTTCCCCGCCAAATCTAGCTTTAAAATATACGCCACGTGACACACCAATTCCCTCGCCAATTACCTGTAACGCATCTCATGCGTTACAGAACTTTGAAGGCAAAGGTCGCTGATAATTTTACACCTCTCTGCTATGGAAGTTGCATTATAACTGGGATTGCTAAATGTGAAAAAAGTGGGAAAAAAAAAAAAACGCAGGCACGCTGGTGAATGACATTTATGGTGAACCAGAGGGCCGAGACAGAGGAACGACAAAAATAAAGAAGGGAACAACGAAGTCTCAAACAGCTTTGAAATCGATTCGACGAAAATTGTCTTATCTACATGTCCATACGTCCTTCGGTGATTAAAAACACCTCCTCGCCCAAACTACGTGGTGTACCCTGACCTCTAGCCAATGCGTATAGACCGCACATTTATATTAAAAATAGCGCAAAAAAGACGGGGCAAAAAGCCGAAGAAGCACACAGGACAAGCGCTAACTCAGACTTGAGGATCTTACAAATTCTCTTCCAATGCCCGATGGACGGACCCAAGGCACCAAACAAGCAAGCAATGTCCGGTGGGCACTGTCCTTTCCGAAGACAGTAGGCAAGGTACCTATCCTTGCACGTCGAGAGGGCGATGAGACTCGTGCACTGCGCGCACTTCTTACATAGTGGAAGCTTACACAGAAAAGAGCCCAATGAAGGCCAGGTACCTTGCCTACTGTCTTCGGAAAGGACAATGCCCACCGGACATTGCTTCCTTGTTTGGTGCCTTGGGTCCGTCCATCGGGCATTGGAAGAGAATTTGTAAGATCCTCAAGTTTGAGATTAGCGAATTAGAACGGCAAGTTGGGCTAGTTGGTTGTACATGCTTGGGGTGAGGCGCCAAAACAACGAGGACACAAGGAGAGAAGCAGACAGGACGAGGCGCACTTTCAACTGAACTTTATTTTTAGAAAAACACAGAAACGCAAGCTATGTCCAATGTGCACGTGCGCATGGGTAAGAAAAAAGAAAAAAAGAAAAGAAAAGAAAAAAAAGAAAAAGAAAAAGAAAAAGAAAAAAAGACAGAACGAAGCCACTGCGACGGAAAGGGATTGCAAAAAGAGACACGTGACGCGGTACCGCGATTGCGTCACTGAAGTCGTCTATGAGATACCACTGTCTTGCGGGAGAGTGTATGTCGGCCAGACGGGGAGGTGCATTAATGATAGAATCAGGGAGCACTCTGCGTCAACTAGGCAATCCCCGTCTGGCCACTTGGCAGTACACTGTGACCGATGCGAGTGTGACCCTAAGTTTGACGAAACAAGAATTGTTGGAAGCGGCGCAACAAAAATCGCTCGCGAAATCTTGGAGGCCTTGACCATAAGATCTCGTGGCACCGATGTATGTGTCAGCGCCCCATCTTTATCTCTATCTGATAGGGAGTATATGTTCCTCCTAAATGAACGAGTCACGTAGGAAAACGCGCTAGGCTTCGTTCTGTCTTTTTTTCTTTTTCTTTTTCTTTTTTTCTTTTCTTTTCTTTTTTTCTTTTTTTCTTTTTTCTTACCCATGCGCACGTGCACATTGGACATAGCTTGCGTTTCTGTGTTTTTCTAAAAATAAAGTTCAGTTGAAAGTGCGCCTCGTCCTTTCTGCTTCTCTCCTTGTGTCCTCGTTGTTTTGGCGCCTCACCCCAAGTTTGAGTTAGCGCTTGTCCTGTGTGCTTCTTCGTCTTTTTGTCCCGCCTTTTTGCGCTATTTTTAATATGAATGTCCATTACCAACTTGCCCAGCAGACCAAGCTTTTACCGCACATTTGTATGCGGTCTATCCGTATTGGTTGGAGGTTAAGGGTCAACTGTGTAGTTTGGGGGAAAAGGTGTTTTGAATCAGTGCGAAGAAAGCATGGACATGTATAAAGACAATTTGTGTTGATGAAACTTCAAAGCTGCGTTAAAGACTTCGTTGTTATATCCCTTTTTTATATTACTCCTTTGTGTCCGGTTTACTATAGATGATTGTTGAAGGTAGTGGTTATAGTACAATATCTGTAATGACGGGGGTTTGTTATGAATGCAGGCAACGCTAAACAAGCTAAACAAATAGATTTTAATACTGATTAAAATTGGAATTCCAAACGCCTTTTTTCGCGGCGCTTGGGCGTATTATACGTTGGTCCATCACTTGCAAAGTGAGGTAAAGTTGGACAGATTTCGGAGACTGACGGAACGGTCGATCTATATGCGGATTTGATGCAAATCTTTCATTGACGAGGCCGTTATTGCTTGGAGAATTTTCCGCTGTCGCCGCTTGATGGCGTTAAAAACGTCATAACGGTTCTTTTTTGGTGTTTGCGATGCAATTTATTCCGACCGAGTTAGCTTCAGGCAGAATGAAGAATGCGATTTGTTGGGACGCACTTTTTGTGTGAGTGTGTGTTTTTTTTTTATGTGGAAGAAGTATTATTTCTTACAAGAATGTGTTAGAACCTGCTGGAAGTTTCATTTTTGGCTTCTTATATTACGCCTAATTCACAGTTTGTTTGTTTTTTGTTGGAATGTAGATGGATGCCTCGAGGCTTTTGAAAAAAAAAAAAGGGTTCGGATTATAGCAAAATGTGCCAATTTGTGCTGCCGTTTTGGTAAGGACTCAACAATATTCGTAACACGATCAACGTCAAATGACGCTGGATTAAAGAGATATATCTGTACGTTTATTTTTTATGCAATTATATATTTTGTTTTTGGAACTATGTCCACTTAATTGACAAGAAAATGAAAGCGCCAATCATCAAAGTGCATGAAACGCTAGAATTACATTTCTCATTCGTTCTCATCGGGTTTTGGGTGAACTTTAGCATTTTTTATGAGAACTGGGAAATTCTTTCCGTTTGAATAAAGTGGTGGGAATGTCGGACAGCAAGTCAGTTCGAGAGTCGCACTGAGAAGGCTATGTATGACTTTCTAGGTTCTTCGTTATATCTGACATCAGAATCATCGTTATTTGTGACATCAGGTTCTTCGTAATATGTGACACAAGGTTCGTCGTTATATGTGACATCAGGTTTTTCGCTACATGTAACAACCAGTTGTTTGTTATGTGTGGTATTTCAGGTTCTTCGTAATACGTGACATCAGGTTCTTTGTTATATGTGTCATCAGATTCTTTTTTATATGTAACATCAGGTTTTTCGTTATATGTGACATCAGGTTCTTCGTAACATGTGACATCAGGTTTTTTCGTTATATGTGAAATCTGTTTTTTGTTTTGTTTTAAGTCACATCATATTCTTCGTTTTTTGTGAGACACCGGATTCTTCGCCATTGTGACATCAAAGGTTTTCGTTGACATCATGTTCTTAATATGTGATTGTTAAATGTGACATTTGTGACATCTCGTTTTCGACAGTGTACGGTGTACTTATACAATTATGAGGCGATGAGCAGAAGTATTATTTCATATGACAATGACAATGTCGAATAGCTGGTTAGTTTCAGATTTACACATAAAATGCAAGGTATAACTTTCTTGGTTCTCAGAACTATGTGTCATCACGCTATTCCTAAATGATCGTCACCGTGTTTTTGGTAATTAAAATACTCACGGTTTTATGAAGTAGAACCTTAATAAATAACGTTTTGTCTGTCAAAAAAAACAAACAAAAAAAAAACCTGGCCTGAACACAAATTTGGTCTAGATTTTAACAAATCTTTCATTTTCTAAAGGAATCTGCAGCGACATTGCCTATTTAAAGCTTGCACGAATTGCGTGCGGATTTTATTGTCCTTGACGCAGGCTACTTATTTCGAGTTGTTACGGGCATAAAACACTGCCTAATTGTATGCATCTACTTGAATTACTTCAATCTACTGGGAAAAGATGTGCATTAGATTCACCAGCCGACATTCCCTTGTTGATATATAATAATAATAATAATAATAATATAAATAATAATAATAATAATAATAATAATAATAATGATAATAATAATATTAATAATAATAATAATAGTTTATTTCCAGTACACCTAATGGTGGTGCCAAAAAAAAAAAAAACACGCTAGCCTGAACGTTCAAGATTTTGACGAAGTTTGCGAGTCAGTTTGTTTTCAGCGGGAAAGTGTTGCGCTTTCTTAGCACAGCTACTCTTTTCAAACCGGGCGAGCCTGCATTTGCATAACCTCACCAGCTCACCAACGTTTTTGCGAGGGCTGAAATTCGAACAGGGAAAGCACGAGGAACGACAATCGAAAGCGAAAATGTACGCCGAGAATTCACATTCAAACTTTGAAGCCCCCGGTTAAGTATAGCCGACTCCGTCGCCTTCCAACTTCCGCTTGCTCTAACGAAGCCAATTGCGTCGTCGGCCTCGTCTCGTGCCGTCTGCAAAGAGGATTGGCTCGTTTGTGTTTGGCTTCTTTTCGCTCATTCCTCCTGTCTTCGGCGGCGTAGCTTTTTTTTTTTTTTACTTCACTTTTTTATATAAAAATATTCAACCTTTTTCTCTAAGGCTACGCCGAACGGACTTTTTTATTTATTATGTAGTCGCTTCCGGAGATCCTCTATTTTGTTCATAATATACCGTGCCGCATTTTCTCTGGTCATTTTGTTTTTTCTTCAAACTTGTTTCGTTGTCTGCAAGCGGCACAAAGTCGTATGCTACCGCTTTCTTTTTTTTTTTTTTGTGTGTGTGTGTGAGTATCGTCTGCTACTCCGCTTTTTCCGTAGTCTGCTTTATTGTTTTTATGACGCCGGGGCGGGGAGCCCCTCAGGTTATTATTAGCTTCATTCAGCGCACGTGTTCCAATGGAATGAGGGGGTGGAAGCTGTCAAAGCGGAGAAGGTAATTCTTTGCTACTTTACTGACACTAGAGAAGCGGTTGATTTATATCCGAAGTACGAAGAAAGAAGGAGTCGTTGTATTGGAACATGGTAGGCAACCATGTTTCGTGCCCTTACTGCAAAATTGTTTTCTGGGGGAGCGTACTTTATATAAGAAAACTGCGCGACCTACGCATTCCATTTAGGGAGCGGAGCACAAAGGGCATCCAGATGTTTTTTCTAAACTATACATTTCTAGTATTATTCACTACGTTCACCTAAACCCAAGTAACAATAAAACAAAAACAGGGCCTGCAAAGTATGAATGTACGTTTTGTTTCTTTGTTTATGAAAAGAGACCGTGCAGCGCCATCTGGCTGTGGAAAACCGAATTATCAGTCTGTCCCCGCGTGATGATGTCAGTGTAACGTGTGAGTGTCATCAGGGTGGCACTCTTAGGACGTTTCGGTGACGTGTGAGATGCCACGAGTAGGTACCATAATACTTCAATAAAGACCTCTCAAACAGCATCAAAAATCGATATTTGCTCCTTCGTTAGTGAGCTCACCTGGTGATATTAATCAGCGCTTAGATATAACTAGGCTTTAGACATTCCGGTTTTAACTGAGAAAAACACTGAGAAACATTCTCCAGGGTCAGAAATACAGAATCGGTTAAAAAAAATGTGCCTACTTCTGATAAAGTTTGCTCTTAGTTTTACCGAACCCTTAGCTTTTTAGTGGTTCGTCGGCTTTTCGGTATCCTACCTAAAATGATTATCTGCCAGTCTCCAATCCGTGGAATTACTGACCTTGGAGGAGAGTGGCTGGAGAGTTCGGTCAGTCAGTAAGTCGCCACGGATTGTCACCATGTCTTTGTTCAGTTCAAGTCAGAGCTGGACGAGTGTGTTGGAAACTACACTGGTGGTTGTTATGGGTTGAATCTTGCAAAAGAAGCAGGAGCAACTTCCTTTCCTCGTGGTAAACCCATTTGGTTTGAAAACAATTTTTTTTCATCACTCGGCTTAGAAGGGTTGCAGGTAAAAAAAAAAAAACCAAAAAAAAACCGGAAAGTTCCTGATTATTACATTTAAAGGTAATTCGATTCTTAGCCGTGTTCAGATTCCTCGTCTGTCGTTTATAAGCGGCGTCGCTTTATGGTGTGAAGTGCTATATTTGGCCCCACAAACTGTACAGTAAACTTGTGTTCTTAGTTCTTTTTATGACCTTTTTATTTACTTTTATAGAAAATTATTTTCACCAATCATCATCGCTTTTATTGCCCGCACGATAACAGATATTTTAAAATTAAAATGATCACCGAAAACATCTCCGGATTTTCCTTATAAATGAACACCAGATAATCTTCAGCGTAGATGTAATTCAGCTTACCTCATCCACACAGAAAAATTCGACGTTGACTTTGTCAGCCCTTTTGCGGCCACTTGAATAAGGGATGCGTGGTCACAAAAACAACTTCACAAAGAGAACAAAACAAAAAAAAGTCAGACGAGTCGCAAGAATCAACATCACAAACAAAAGAAGAAAAAAAGAAAAAAACTGACAGCTTTAGGAATTTAGATCGAGGAGGCCAATTATTATTGTCACCAGAGTCGTCTATTAAACTGCCGTAAAAAGACAAGTGTACTTTTTTTGTTTGTTGATGCAACGTATTGTCGCGTTCCACACTTCCTTTACGAGCGGCCGGCCGCAAGTAAAGGTGTTACTTTCCTAAGAATGAAAATAAAATAAACGAATCTTTTGTCATTTTTTTTCTTTCTACTTGTGCGGTTTGTGCGCGACAATGTCGTTTATGTCTCCGGTGGCGTTCGCAGCGCCCGGTTCAAATTTTCGTTTCTTTGTCCAAGTTTCTTGAGGGCGACTTCGTTTTATTGCTGACGCCACATGCGTTAAGGGTGTTCGCTTTCGGCTACGCGTTCGGAATTTCGAACGAGACTCTGTGTTTCGCTATGGCCGCACTTTTTCCTACGCTTTCCACTTCACTTCGTGTGCCTCTCGGCTTTAGAGTGCAAATGCGTACTTGCGAAGAAACGACGTGACATACAGGTCAAAATTAAAACCGTCCGCGTTGCTTGTCTCTGTTGCGTTTTTTTCCCCACAAGCGGCATTCTAAGTAACACTGGGCCGAAACTCGTAGAACCGGCTCTATACATCATTTCAGCTGAAGTCCAGACGCAGCCGGCGCTACGAGCTATTGGGACAAATCAAGCAGCATCAAAAGCGCAAGTCACTGGGCCTCTTCTTCTTGTGATTGGTTCACCGTCGATAAAACACGTAAACAAAAAAACATGATCAACACCATGATGGTGCGCTTTTGGCGCTGTTTGATTGGTCCTTACCTACAGCTCGTAGCTTCGGCGGCGTCTGGACTTAAGGTGAAACGAAGTATAGTTTAATTTATTTTTGTTTTGTACGATAATCTTTAAAAGAAATAGATAACACACTTGATACGTATCTTACCACCGGACGAATAAAAAACAATCTAGACGCGTAATCGTCGTTCGTGATGCTACGGTGCATGTGCCAATCTGTAACGTAATCCAGCCTATCCTAACGTTCAACACCACGTCCAAACGTAAAAAAGAAGCGTCGCAAGATTTACAATTTAGGTTAAATTTGTTTTGTCAGCATGAACTCTCGATGACAATTGGCGACCAGTTGTTTCGGCGGCGACAACCTTACGGTTCCGACCCGTTACGTAGAGATGGCGAACGACAAGTTCGAATGTACTATGAAAAATTCACGATGGAAGCTTCAAGTCCTCGAGTGGTTTAACCAACGCCGTCAAAGCGGACAGTGTGACGTTACTCTTCCTTTCCGTCGATGGAAGCAGAATTGATCTTATTAAGGACGTTATAGTGAGGTTTGGCCAATCGTGGAAGGCCGCTTTTGGTAGTGAACGTCGCCCATAATAGGAAAGTACGTAAAGTATTAATCGTGTAAGCCTTTGAGTAGCACCTACTCAAAGAGTCCTTCGGTACCCAATTTTCGAACATAGAATACTCGTGTCTAGGATGCCTCGCTTACAGCCTACAGGATCGGCACCAACAAACTCTAGCGACAAACAAGCGAAGGTGTTAGCGGGGAACAGCCGATACAACAGCGTCGAATAACGAAGGGTTTGTTACCACGTTCCTTCTTCGCCCTTATCCCATTTCCCCTTCCTCCCGGATAACCTCGCCGAAAGAGAGGAGCTCAAGAGCCGATTTGGGGGATTGACAGCGCTCGATGATGAATGTCTACCCGTCGTTCCTTTCCCCAAACCCTTCCCCCATTGTTGTCTCTAACCCTCCTTCCTTTTTTCCCCCAACGATGATCCCTAGAAGAGGGAAAGAAGGGAAAACTTCGTCCAGGGTAAGGGAGCAAAAGCAACCCCGGTTCTGGAAGCGCGCTTCCCCGCCTAAACCTTCTCCCGAATGCATTTTCATCATGGGGGTTTGGAAGCCTGGAGGGTGTTCTATACTATTCGCCCCCGTGCCCGGCTTTGAGGGTGACTACGGCTTGGCCGGAGGCTCGGCCTACGGCTCGTGGGGTTCGGCCCGCGTTGGCTTGCTCTGCACCGCTCGAGCTGTCGGCGGGGACTTCCGGTTCGGCGAGCTGCCGTGATTGATCGTTTGCGCGGCGTTCGGGTTGGAATCGTTCGGTTCGTCACTGTCCATCTCTTCTTGGCTCGTATCGGTTTAATAATATTCGAATCTCGGGGAGATGTGGGTATATCGTTATCCGCGGATTCAAAGAGGAAATTGGATTTAAACTTGGATTCGAAGACAATATCATGGGCGGTAATATGAGCTCATTGTAATGCCCGCGATACTGTCTTCGACCCGTGGTTTAAATGGAATACTCTTTTTGATTTTATGAATAGTGATATGCACAGATCTCCGAGCCTGTGCACGGAGCCTTTAGAATTGTCTCGAAGGGTTACGTTAGACCCCACGGACCTCCAAAAAAACTATGATGTGCCTCTCAGACCTCCCAGAAATTATTGAAGGGTCAATCGAAAACATCTTGGAATCCCCATAAAGGTTTTTTGGTGTTTTTTTTTTGTTTTTGCAGTAAGGGAGATGTGCTTAATCGTCGTTCATTAAGGGAAGGAGCCGCGGTAACATCGCTGGAGGCACAGCGAATATTTATGGCTGTGCTCGCCACCAGAGTGCTCCTAATAGAAAAAGTAGTCACGAGGTCGTATAAATGCTGAATCACCCGTGCAGAAATGTCAGATATAGCCATATCGAGAATTGGGTACATGATAATACTGTACCATATATGGCACGATTCTCGATATGGTCATATATGGTATTTTTCTGCGGGAATACACGAGGATGAGGCGCATATGGTCCGTGTAGGCTTTGGTAATTTCTTCGACTCTTTCCAAAAGCTCGGGCACGGCAACCAAGATATGAAAAGAGATAATAAAGACACACATATATAAAACAAATCGAACTAGTTTGTTACTTTCTAAAGTGGCGACGCAATTTTACCGGAACTCTAATATAGTTAGGCTTCAAGAAACGCATAACTAAAAGAAAAGAGTGTTAAACAGTCTAAACAAGTACAGCTTGTCCCCCCAATAATTTTTTTTTTACGCACAAGTAAAGTACGCATTATTGAACTTTCATTATCCGCCCAAACGTAGCCCTAGCGGTCCGAACCAGATGTCAAAATTTCAAAACAAACCGTTATCTCATTAAAAAAGATGTTAGTTAATTTTCTAACATTTCAATGCGATAATGGCGCCCCTCTTTCGCCTGTTTTCGGTCACTTAAGCCATTCGGCTCCATGTCTTCGAGAGAGCTCCGTCGGTTGCCATTTTCCGATTAAAAAGTTAAAACAAAATCGTTCGTATTGAGGTCAGTTAAGACAGCGGTAGGTTCTAGTACTTCGGCGCCTGGTTCAAACCCCTCAGGCTACATTTTGGGCGAAAAATGAGCGTTCGACAATGCGTAATTCATTTAAAAACAAACCGTTTGTTCGTTCATTACGTTACAACATGAATACTCCTTGCAAAGAAAATTGGTGCACTATTTACGTCCGGAGACTCATTCTGAGTTTGAGGCTATTCCCGAACATACTTCTATTTAGAGACGTCGACACGAACTACAAGCATATGTTTGGAAATCGTGTAAATGAGTCTCGCAACTTAATTATTGCGCAATTGTTTTTATAATTTTTTTGGCTACAAATACCTTTTTGTTTTTGTGAGTACTCCTTTTAAGTTCCCGCTTGCTGTGTACGTTTTCATCGATTGTTCATACCCCATTCCTATCCATGTTTTTTCTACTGGGATTTTTCTACTGGGATTGGTATGCCCAGAGCTTTGGTATGAGCGTGTTTGTGCAATTTGTAATTAGGAGCATGAGCAATAAAACGTTGGATTAGGCAATGTTTTGATGCGTGGGAAAATCATGGCCATACGTACGTGCACAGTTCAAACCTCTTACCTCATTGTGAACCAATACCAAAATCTTATCAAATACAAGCTTCACAAACCTAACGCAACGACTATCTCAATCTTTTTAACGTTCTAACCAAAAGCAGAATTACATATCAAAAATATCAGTATCACTCAGGTAAAAAAAGCTAGAAAGAAATTGAATCTTGTTTGTCATAGTCTTCTATTAGAATTGACTTGATTGTTTAATTTATCCACTTGTTTATTCTCGGATTTTAGCCGTTGTGCGACATAACGAAGGCACATTCCGTTGTTCAGGCGCCGAAATAAACAATAACGATGATTACGTAAATTATAATGATGCTAATCATAGTAATCGTAAACGGAAAATGAGCGCACTTTCTTTTGATGATTTGTAGTTTTGTGACCAATATTCTTTGCGTGTGGTGATTGTTTCACGAAGAAGCTGTCTTATTTCAGTGGTACACAAGAACACTTTTTTTTTTGTGTCAGTGGCACGCCTAGCAAATTGCATTTTTTTCGCTGTCATTGTCCCACGCTGAAATTAGGAGTCTCCAACGGCCTGCGATATATTATAAATAATAAAAGTCATAAACAGCTCAAAACGCAAAAACAAAATCGACTTTTGTTTTTTTAAAGCGGCATTTGCTTTAAACGAAACGGCAGGCCGACATTAAAAGAAAAAAAAGGATATCTTTACATTTCTGAATTTCCTCTCATCTGAACAATATTATTGGTAAAAAAAAAAAGAAGAAGTAATCTAGAGTCGTCGTGGTTGTCTCGTTCAACTGATTCTCTGATTAACGGTCCTTGTCATCCAGCCGTCTACTAGTATCCTGTCACACGAGAGGTCGTCGCAACGTCCTTCTTTTGTTTTTTCTTTATTTTTATACTTCCGGATTTGTTCTTTGCTGTCTTCGCGTTGTCTGCCAGTTCTGTCCACCTAGCTTTGCTTGTCGTTAAACAATTTGCTTCTTCGCGCTTTATTTTCGCAATTCCTAGCGCTTTCGCTGTTTTCGTTCTTCTATTTTGGAAGAGATTGGCGCAGTTCCGTGCACACTATTTTTTTTTCTTTGTCTCCTTCAGTGATCTACTTGCATTCAGCATTCTTCCGGGACGCTGAATAAAGATGCACGTACTTTTCTGGATTGACTGTTGCATCGACTGACTGATTCTTTCATTGAGTCGTTCATTTATTACTATTTCTTGATGTTTGACTTAGTGACGAAGACCATGGGAGGCATAATCGCCGGCTTATCAAATATCTAAAAAAAAAAAAAAAAAAGTTATCAGCACATGTTATAGAAGCAGTTTCTGTTCTCGAGATCTGCGACACCGAAGACAACCCGCTTTGCTGTTTGTTGCATTCTTTTGACAAAAAAATAAGAAAAAAGAGAAAGCAATATGTATTTATTAGCAGATTTTTCATAACTCCGATTAATACATGGAGCAAACTGCAGTATGTTAAAATACATTCGTGTTAATATTTCTATATATTCTATATAGGGCACTTTCATCATTGTACGTGGTCTCTCCAAAAGGTAAAGAAACGAAAATATGCAGATGAGTAAACCGTACTTGATTCATTCGATCAAGTACGGTTCATTCATCTGCATATTTTCGAGTATTTGATCTATAGAGGGTATTTCCTTGACGTCATATTTGCGTGCGGTATTCACAACGCATTCTCAGAACGAGGCCTGCAATCTTCTTGGTGCGAGACGCGCGTTACAAGAGCGCTGGGGAAGCTCGACGAGACAGCGGCACCACGGTGCGGCTCCTAGCATGAATCATTTGGCATAGACATCCTGTGTAGCTGAGCCGACCATAGTTTCTAACAAATGTAAGCTTACGCAAACACAGCTATACACAAAACGTTCGGGAGCCATGAGGCTGGTTCAGGCATCTGCAACGAGCGCGTTAGCTAAGACTGCGTCCGAATTGTGACCGGAACGGCCGGAACGACCGCTCTGCGCCGCGCGTGCACACTCCTGCAACCGCTGCAACAAGCGCAGCAGGTCGTCAGCACGGCGGCCACTTCTCCGCTGCCGTCAGCTGTTTCCGCGGTGTCTCTAAAAAGAAGGGGACGCGCTGCCACTCCCTGCCGTAACAGAAAATGGACAGACAATTTTGTATAATATCAAGCTTCATTCATATTTTTAAAATTTTTTTTTCGGGATAGGCTTGCAGGGTAAAGCGGATTTTTTTAAAAAAAAGAAAAGAAATACCTGCAGTACACTGTCTTGGACGATCACGACTTTAAAACACGACTTTACTGATAGTACAAATCTTGCCACACGCCTTTTCTACGATGGCAAAAGACGATGTAAACTTAACAGCGATATACAAACGTAGCAATGCGATTTCGTGATCACATAGACGTCACGAGCCTTCAGAAATGCTAAAAGTAATCACTATTCTCGGGTGATGTAAATGCGTGAAAATGCGCATTCTTCATACAAGCCTTTAATTAAATACGGTACGCACCCTTATTAGCGAGTTTTCGTAGATCGTTTCCGCTGTCCCGCAACGCTCTCCGCAACCCGCTACGAGTTCCGGGTTTCTACAGCCAAGGCCATCGGCGCGCAGGCGCAGTAGCGGCTTCTTCGTTGCGGAGGGCTTAGCGGAGGGGAGAACGCGGTCTACGAAAACTCCCTATTACCTTGAACTTGAGCACACGCGTGGAGTGCGCAAAATAAGAAATTCGGGTGACGTTCGAGGACACAGGTGCCAAGAAAGCAACACTGTAGTCGAGGTAAACAAACACGACGGCACGAGCGTTTCTGCTGTCTCGAGTGTGCCACAACGACATCGCCGCACGAGTACATGGAACAAAGTGCTTCCACCACGCCAACAACGTCGATGATCACCACCGACGCCATGTTTCTGAGCAGATAGAAGGAACCGCGACCGGCATGCCACGTGCGCGGCCGAGCTCTCCTCGACCTGTGATTGGTCTGTCAGTGCGGTTGCTCCGTTCGTTCCCGAAAGTAGTGGAAAAGCTCGGCCCGGCTCAACTCCTTGTGTTGCGTACGAACACGAACAAAATGGCCGATTGGCGCTTCGTTGCCATGGCAACTCGTCGTTCCAACAGGTTGAATTCGTTCGAAAACCTAGTGGGCGCTTCGAGCGCAAGTGTGTGAACAGGCCTAAAGTCGGTGCTAATGTTTTTTTTTTTTTTTTGACACAAAACCTGGAAATTCGGAACACAGGTCCCCTCCATGTGCTGGCGAAAACAGCCGCGATCATCTTAATCCCTGCGCGTGTAGTCGATCCGCCAGCGATCGAAGAGCAATCTGATAATACAAGAAGGAAAAAATACTCCTCGTTTGGATTTTATCAAAAACGGAATAATGTCATCTCCTCCGGATTTCCGGACCGTCCTGCACACGAGCGCTTCGTAGAGGCATATTTCAGCGCCTATGAACCATAAAACTTGGCGGTGTGTTGCCGTCGTTGCCGCTTACAACTATGGGAGACAAAATTGAACCCGAGCAGCGAGCAACTCTTGCCGGCCGAATGATTTGAAAATACATACAGAGCAGCGCTGGAGATGGACGAGTCTTCGAAGGTCAAGGTGCGCAATCTTCTCCCGGGAGCGAGATAGAGTGACACGGCCTCGGGGAGGTGCAGACGCGGACAAGACGCTGCTGGAGTGTTCGTGGCGCATTGTGGAGCGCACGTTCGTCTGCTTCTTGCACAGGGGTTACGATGATGTTAGGACGCCACGCTCCTAACGGCCGATTGAAAAAAAAAAAAAAAATGTAGGTAGACCTCAAGTTATCTAGCATTGGGTGCGTTAAGTAGAGACTCGGAGTCGTGACTCGAGTCACTCCTTCCACTAAACGCGCCAGGCGCACTTCCGGTGCTCGTGACTCGAGTCAAACTCCGGAGCTCCGTCCTCGGACTTGGGGTTCGTGGAGTCAGAAAGTTATATTTCCGGAAGGATGACGCAGTTCCGCCTGGTCCCGCCGAGAGCAGACGCCGATCGCGCGCGCTCGCGCTTGTTTGATAGCCATTTCGCTACCTTTGGTTTGTGCGGAAAAGTTATCTGAGAAACCGGCGGACTTCACGGTGGATGGATCATTGCCAAAACATTGGGGTGTGTGTATGTTTTTATAGAGCCTGGAACTTAGTCTGCCTCAACGGGTGACTTGTCTCCTAGCTGTAGGTTAAAAATTTAGCAAGAAGCAACGAAATGTGATTCATATTGTGCGGCCTTGTGATATAATGAAGTTGGAATGTGTTGGTAGTCTAGTGTGATTCGTTAAATTAATCGTCCGCGTAATGCCGATCTTTTCGCTAGAGTGGCTACTCGTAAGCACGCATAGCTTGTGGGAGCCGAGGGTGAAAGACGAGGCAGAGGGCACGTGACAGGCGGTCGGCGGAGAAGTCACGAGCTGGCGTGGGACAGTCCGTGCTGAGCGAGGCTGGATGTCGGCAGGAACGACGGAGCCGGGCTGCCTGGCCTGGCCCATGGCGAACCCCGGAGCGGTCCACCAGCGAGGTTTGGAGACGGACCGGTGGAAACGGCGAGCCCTGGCCATACCGACCTGGGCAATGACGATCCCGGGGTTGTTCTGCAGCGAGACTCGGGCTAGGATAGCCCTGAACAGCCAGCCTACGCAGCGCTGGCGTGGGAAGGACGATCCGTCTAGAGCCGGCAGTCCAGGCACGCCGACCCTTGTTGACGCCCGTCGATCAGAGCTCGCAGTCGGAGTCCGTGTCCAGGCCTGCGGATCGTCCTTCCCACGCCAGCGCTGCGTAGGCTGGCTGTCCAGGGCTATCATAGCCCGAGTCTCGCTGCGGAACAACACCAGGATCGTCATAGCCCAGGTCGGTATGGCCAGGGCTCGCCGTTTCCACCGGTCTTGTTCCAACTCTCGCTGTTGGACCGCTCCGGGGTTCGCCATGGGCCAGGCCAGGCATCCCAGCTCCGTCGTTCCTGCCCAGCTCTAGCCTCGCTCAGCACCACGGAGTGCTCAGCACGCACTGTCTCGCGCCAGCTCGTGTCTTCTCCGCCGACCGCCTGTCACTTGCCCTCTGCCTCGTCTTTCACCCTCGGCTCCCACAAGTTTCACTAAATAATTCCGTAGCCGCCTAGCTAAAGAAAGCAGCGCAGCTTCTGGATTCCGATACGGTGCCCACTAAATGTACAAAACTTCGCGATCCGACTCTGCTTACGTTTTTTCGGAGGGACGACTAAGCAAAATAAAGCTCAAAGCGTTACCGACGTTGCCTTTATTGGCAATATGCATATTCAGTTTTATTTAGATATGCTTATGAAAAGTTGCATTCACTTCAGTCCCAAGTTCAGGCGTTATAAAGAGCCAACAATGAGCTTCTTCTGTGTTCTGTTTTGTCGGCGCGCCGGCCATCTTGCAGTGTTTTCCAAGAAAAGCAAAAGGAAAGAAAACAACAGGAAATTCACATAGAGGGCGCGAACTGCATCCGGAGGTGCTCTAAACGCCCGTTTAGTGGAGACTTGGACGGAGTGACTCGAGTCGGAGTCGCGGAGTCTCCATTTAACGCACCCATTGAAGGTCTACCCACTATTCTTTCAATCAAAGTCAATCAGAGCTCGGCGTCGTTTTGACGTCACCGCAACCCCTGTGCAAGAAGCAGACGAATTTGCGCTCCGCATGGAGAGAGTCTGTATTACAGAGGGCTTCCAACTTCACGATTGGCGTCACATGGTTTAGGAGCTACGTTTTCTAGGACGAGCTGCAATGATGTGACGAAAGCGTTGATTGTCTGCAAATGCCTCCGCCTTTCGTCGCCACGCGAAAACACAGCGCACGCGCACTTGCGACAGATCGCCGCAGAAGATGGCAAAATGGCAAAACATTAAATTTCAAACGCTCTCCCTGGTTTCAGATGAACCCACTCTTTCGATCTAGGCTCTCCAGCTGCCAAGGTTGAGCGGCGCGCCCCCTTGCACGTCACACGCTCCCCCCCCCCCCCTTCGTTTCATGCGTGATTACATGGAGTCTGGAACAGGGCACCTGGCGCGTGTCGTCAGCCGATAATATATCTCAAGCAGCTCATTATGCAAGCCGAAAACTAAAATCGAAAAGAAGTAGAAGAAACGAACGCGTTGCCCTAACGTGAGCCCGTACGTGAAATTGCGTAAGATTTGCATCGATTCCGCTTCTTCGATGAAAGCGATGGCTTTATTCTAATCCCCATACGCGAAGTAGCCTAGATTATTGCCTTGGCCGAACTGCGCGCGTTCCTGTCGTTCACATCACTAGTCACGATGCTTCCCCAAAATTGCGCTTAATTTCCATTTCATTTGCCGTATGGAGTGTTTTTTTTTTTTGCTTGAAGTATTTTTAGTGCGTGTGTTGATTTATGATTTTGTTTCCCGTTGTTTTGTTTTTTTGCGCTGGTGCCCCAAAGAGAAGACCATCGTAATGATTTTTGGGCACCACCGGAAGCTGCCGAGACTTTTCTTTAATGAAAATCTCACACCAACAAACAGGGAACTCTTCTGGAAGGCCCGTTCAAAAGGAAAAGAGAAGCAATATCGCTTTGTTTGGGTAAAAAATGCCAACATCTACGCTAAAAAGACGGAAGGTGCCCCTCTCGTGCGCGTTAACTGCATCAGTGACCTAGAGCTCATTGTCTAGTTCCTATGGCCTTCACATTTTCTGACTGCCAAGATCTCTCTTCCATTTCATGTCATTTTGAATCCACAGCTAGTGGATTTACTCTCTTTCATACTAATATTCGTAGTGTTAGGAAGTATTGGGACCAATTTTGCATCGTCGCCAACTCTCTGAAAAATCCTGCTGACGTTTGGGTTCTAACTGAGGTAAATGTGCCATCTTTATCTGTTGATCAATTTTCCCTTCCTGGATATCGAGAATTTTTCCGTACCCGTTCGGGTAGGACAGGTGGTGGTATCGCAGTATTCGTCAAAGAATCATGGGTTACAGAACTATTGAATGTTACATTTGCTCACGCAGAGTGTGTGGCCTTAAAAATTTCCAACTCATTATACTCGGTTACGTTACTTGCCGTCTATCGCCCTCCATCAGATAGTGTTACGTCTTTCTTAGATGAACTGAGATCTAGTCTAGCTGACTTCAATGTCGCAGAACAGCTTTGCGTACTCGGCGACATAAACATTGACACTCTAAAACCTGCGAAGACAACCGTGTGTGACTACCTTAATATTCTTTCGGAATTCGGTCTTGACTGTACTATACAAGCTCCTACCAGAGAAGAATTTTTTAATTGACATTTTGTTTCGGCTTGTCTTGATCACATCAATGTGCGGGCTTACGGACTTCAAGTTAAATCTGCTGTAATTTCGCAAAAACTTGCCGATCATTACTTCACTGCGGTTCAGTTGGTTTCAAATACCCCCCCCCCCCCCCCCTAAAAACGCCGGCCCTGAAACACGACAAATAGAAGTTGTAGATCGGATCTTATTCGACAAACTAATATCTGGTTATGAGTGGGACATCTTAATGCGATCTTCCTGTCAAGAGGAGATTTACTCTAAATTCATACACATATGGCAAAATATTACAGGGCTCAGTAAAAGAGTTGTTACCGTAAAAAAGCGTCACGCGGAACACTTGTGGTTGAGCAATGACATAATCGCCGCAATTAAGTACAAAGAACTCTTGTGGATGCGTTGCCGCCGCTCTCCCGATAACGTGGATCTTCAAATCAAATTCAAAGGTGAACGAAACCGGGTCACCGTACTCATTCGCTCAGCCAAACGAAACTATGTTAAACAGAAGCTGGTTGACGCGCGTTCCGATTCCCGCGTTACCTGGTCTGTCGTTAACGAACTGCGCGGTGAACACAAAGCGAAACATTCTGTCGATGAAACGATTGCAAAGTATTTTCCTGGTAGCAAACATTCCACGGCTAATTCATTTAATGTTCATTTCGGAAATACGTCAAGTGTCTCACGAGACAGTCACCATTGTCACTCAGCGACAACTTCAAAAAACGCTTCATCTGCCTTTCTTCCTGAAATAACTGAGGAAGGACTATATAATATGCTGTGTAGTTTCAAGCCTGGCTTATCTCCCGGTATTGATAATATGCGGATGGCTGATTTGCGTAGAAATTATAAGTCACTGAAGAGTCTAATCTTGAATATATTAAACGGTATTATAACATCCGGTAACATTCCTAAAGATCTTAAAACGGCAATCGTCAGGCCCTTATATAAAATGGAGACCATGGTAAAGTTGACAGTTATCGTCCCATCTCCATCTTGCCTTCATTGGCCAAACTCTTAGAAAAACACCTTTTCTTGATAATGACAGCTTTTTTAGATAAATTTGATATTATGTCGCCACAGCAGTACGGGTTTATTACGGGAAAGGGCACACAACCCTTGCTTGAAGATTTTTCTGATTTGCTTCATAGTGCGTTTGAACACAACCTTTTCACATGTGCGCTTTTTTTGGACGTATCTAAGGCTTTCGACTCCGTGTCTCATAAAATTCTTTTAAGTAAACTATACAGTCTTGGCTTCAGAGGCCCTTTTTACGCATTGCTCGAGAACTTTTTGTTAGATCGTACGCAGCTCGTCTCCATATGTAAAGTTCATAGTGCAAAAATGCCCCTTAGAGCTGGCGTTCCTCAGGGCTCCATTTTGTCCCCTCTTTTGTTTAACATTTATGTCAACGACCTTCCGCAGGCGGCAAAGTTCTGCAAAGTATTTCAATACGCCGATGATACAGTTTTGCTGTCCAGTCATATACGTTACCGTGATGCCGTTGATTTGCTCCAATTAGATGTAATACGGGTGATGGATTGGTTTTCGGAGAATGTCATTCGGATCAATACAAAAAAAAAAACGCAACTGATATGCTTTCGTAGTCCGCTGAAATCGATTCTCTTGGATAGGCCACTTTTTTTGCACGGGTCAAACTGTGTATCTTGCAACTGCGTGCCAATCGACTATGTCAACACCACAAAATATTTAGGAATCCATTTTGATTGTGATCTATCATGGAACTCTCACCTTTGCTACATCTTTAAAAGGTTACGAGCCGCTTCCTGCACCCTCTACAACCTGCGCATATTTATTCCGATGACAACGAGAAGACTTTTGGTGCACGGGCTCGTGTATAGCCTACTTCGGTATGGGATAACTGTGTTCGGACAGTGTACGAACCGATTGGACTCTATGGTGAACTCCTTACTTAGAGGCATTTTGCGAAGCGTGGCATATGGTTCGAGTCTCCAACTATCTGATAACCTGTTTAATGACCTCTCTCTACCAACATTTCAGGCACTATTTTGGCAAACTGTAATAATCAGACACTATTGGGATAACACTTTTAAAACCCCCAACAATGTATGTCGGGCCCTTCGAGATCCGACACCGTTTACACCGATGCGCATCAACACACATTTTGGGAAATGCATTCGCATATATTACGTACCTCACATTTTTAATAACCTTCCCTCTGCGCTAATTGATGTGACATCTCGAGGAACCTTGAAGCGTCAACTGAGGGCTTTTTGTTGAGGCGTGTAATGTTGTATTTATGTGCCAACACAATTTTACGTTGCTCTTTTCACTTTCCGTGAACTCTGTGCATTGTGCCGTGGTGTTGTGCCTGTACAAATTTTCTTTTGTCATGCGTTCCGGCTCTCGGTCTTATCTTATATTGATCTAGGTGTGTATTGAATTTAATATTTTAGGGACTAGTCTTACAAGCCTTTATGGCTTTGATGGTCCCGCTATTGTGCATTGATGTACCTAAAGCACCTGCAATAAATATTATTATTATTATTATTATTATTATTATTATTATTATTATTATTATTATTATTATTATTATTATTATTATTATTATTATTATTATTATTATTATTATTATTATTATTATTATTATTATTATTAATTCGTCACTGACTGTGGTTCGTTTTTCATCGATGATTCTCGAATTCATGGTCTGCCATAAGTGTACAGCCAGAAAATGCTGGTTGTCTTCGACAATGATCACTACACCCTTTTCAAACGTGGGCCCAATCTGGTAGCTGCTGATCCAGTTATAACTCTAGGATTCCGTCGTTTCGGTAAATACCGTTAAAACAAGAAAATTAAGCCCCGAGGCGGTTTTATCGATATCGGGGAATACCGAGAAAACCAAAACCAAATTGAAGCTTTTTTTTTTTTTTTTTTTTACTGAGAAAAACCCACGTTTCCCGGCCACAAAATCTTTAGCTGCAATTTTTTCTCGAGTTTACCCAGAACACAGCGGCCACTGTCCGCGAGGCTACTCCTTTGTTTACGAAACTAGACCCCTTATTTCGTTTCCCTCTTTTCTCTTGGAAGCGGTACACTCTCCAAGTGTTCAGGTCACGAGCACATGTTCTCCGGAGGTTGGGAAATTCAATGATCGCGTTTTGTTTCTCCGGCATAAGGCCCGACAAACACCGATTACTCGTCCGACACAAATATTCGACACCTGGAAACACCGAATTTGTGAAAAACACATAAACCCTTAACCCCCCCCCCCCCCCCTCTCCTCAACCCGAATTCGAATAAAAATAAAACCTCGAAAACACGGAGCCCCAATTATAATCGAGTCCGCAATTGTTTGGTCACGCATACTAAGCATGTATTGGACGCGAGGGTTACGACAGCGTTCGGCGAGGACCCAGATCCAATCGCACGCGTCCTGCCCAAACAATGGCGGCCACCAATGTTGCTTAACGGAGTTTTGAAAAGGGTCTATTCTGAAATCTTTGCTAATGTTGTTGTTGTTGTTTTTTTTTATGAAGGTTTGGAAATACTTTTTTTTTTTATGTTACCCTAAACACGAAAATCAAGTTCGCAAGAGCAAACGTAAAGTTTAGGCTTTCAAACTTGCTCTATCCAGTTTCTATACTCTATGACTTGCTAAAAAAAAAAATTAAAAAAAAAAATAACGAGCACCGAAAAATAAATTTTGCCTCTCTCAGCACGATGCTTTTCTGCCGGTAAATTGGATTTTATTCACTTGCAGAATGCACTTTTTGTTTAAATTATTCTGGTACTACATGTCAGAAGGTATTTACAGTATTCTTTTTTCTGTGGTATTAGTATAGACCTTTTTCGAAAGAGTGCTCCCTGTTGGCAGCTGTGGAATCGCTGTGCAATCGCGGACTCAAAGCGAAACGTCACGGCACGCCATATGCGTTTGGATGGATGAGAAAGCAAAAACACACCTAAAAAAAAGTGATGAGCGCAGTGATGTCACTTTCGACGCTGTTTGATTGGCTCGTCGGCTCTTTTATTTATTGATCTATTTATTTAAATACCTCTAAAGGCCCTAGAGGGGAATTACATAAGGGGGGGGGGGGGATACATGTAACGTTTACATCGTCCCACAATGTTGTAAAAAAGGAAAAAAAAAACAAATATAAAAAGGAACACAGAATCATGCTAAACAGAATTAAATGAAGAATAGCATGGCTCGTGGTCGCGCACTCACGCATCTCGGTCACGCGCAAACACACACACGCACAAAAAAATGTAGTTCGTCTCACCTTAGCATGGACTATTGTTAGCCGCGCATGCTAAAAGCGCGAGCTAGTTGCTTTGGATGAAGCCTCGGCAGCTGCACGAGCGTTCGTGCAGCGAGTGCTGCAGTCAAGACTATCCGCTCGCGCTTGCACAGCCTTCGCAGTTAGTCCATGCTAAGGTGAGACGAAGTTTTTTTTTTTTTTTTTTTTTTTTTTTATAGGTGCTGCCATAGCCTCCTTTATTCGCCGATGTTTGTTTGCAAACAAGCTCACTACCACCCCCTATCGGCGGACCCCTGCGCGCTTCCGGTTTTCCTCTTCTTTTCCATTTGTCTCGCCTCCTTTTGTTATTTGCACTACTTTGTGCAATGCACTAATGTTCTTACAAACGTACAGGCCGGCTTGCTATACTTCGTTTCACCTTATCTGCGAGCGAAGCCAAAGCTAGAAGCGCGAGACCAGCGCTTTTTGCGTTTCTCCCCAGCTCGCGCGCTCGAGCAAAGCCTGAACGCACGGAGCTTTCGTGCTCGCGCTTCCAGCTTTGCCTTCGCTCGTACATAAGGTGAAACGAAGTATAGAACCAGCGTCTCAGCTGAGACTGGGTGAAAGAAAGCACTGCCAAAGCCAGCGCACGAGCTGAGCGGGACTCAAGCTGCGTCTCAAGACGCTCGCGCGCCCCAGCCTTTGCAGTGCTTCTCTGAAGGAAACTCTTCTTATCCGATCGCTGTGCGTTCCTGAAGAATAAATAAATACACTACCGGAAGTCTACTGGGGCACCAAATACTGTGGCGCCCTCGTGATATCAACTCCCACCAAATGGGGTGAATACTCACAAAGCCTGGCAGTTTGACGACGGAGCTATAGAGTGCCCGGTCACAGATTTGGAGCGCGAAGATTTGGCAGCTGTGAGGATCAAAGAGCCATTTCTCGCGAACCTGGACGTCAGCGCACAGCTTTTGCAGCGGCAAGGACCCGAAGGAGAAGTGTGTTTCGGTGTCTCGCCGCAGCGGGGCGCCAGTCACGCGGCTCTCCTCTCATCCGTTGGCTGCCGCTCCACCCTTTCCAGTTCGGCGGCCGCTTCTCGTAATAATATGCCCGCTGCTAGAAAAAAACAACAACAAAAAAAAAAACATTAACACAAAGCTATTGTTACGGCAATGATTCACGCAATAGTGCTACAAAAGCGTCGTGTTTCAGGTGAGAGCGATTTCGCTTGACAGCCTATTCCATTCGGGTTAGCCTGTAGTAGCGGGGAGAATTTATTCAAGTTTGTTCTGGCGAAGGGAATATGGACTTTGTTAGGGTGATCATGACGAGGAAAAATACGAGTGGGTGGAATGACGTTATTTTCGCGAAATTCAGTTGATGTGTGATAGATTTCGTGGAAGTGGGATAGCCTAGCAAAATATCTTCGCTGCTGAAGCGTTAATAATCCTATTGATGTTTTAGGTTGAGTGACGTTTACAGGTGTATAAAGTTTTAGTATGAACCAAGTTGCCCTGTTTTGTAGAGATTCTAGCCTGTCAATTAAATGCTTTTGATGCGGGTTCCAAACTCGGGTCTAACCAGCGTAATGTATGCTAGTAGTTTAGTTTCTGCAGTTGCCATGTGCAAATGCCTTCTTAAAAATCGTAAAGATTGGTTAGCTCTGTTAAGAATGTACTCTATGTGGGCATGCCAGGAAAGATTGGTTGTTAGTGGAACTCCTTGATATTTATATGAAGTTTCCTTATGTAATTTTGAGTTCATGACCGTATAATCATTATGCCGCGCAGAAACACGGTTAGTAAATGTAACTGATTTTGTCTTGTCTGTGTTTATTTGATTTTGCCATGTCTCACACCACAAAATGATGCTATCTAGATCTCTTTGTAGGGCACTGCTATCTGACTTATTATATATCTGACGGCATACCGCAGAGTCGTCTGCGAAAAGCCGGATTTTTGATAAAAGATTGTTAGGAAGGGAATTTATAGAAGTTAAAAACAAAAGTGGACCAAGCACGGATCCTTGAGTTACTCCAGATTTTACGTTTAGGGGGGGAGGGGGGGGAGGGGGGAGCTTATGTCGTTTGTAATACGGTTTGCATTCGATTGTTGAGATATTCCCGCACCCATGAAATTACCTTTTCACTAATTATAATATATTGCGATTTTTTTATAATAGGACTCTGTGGAACATGATCGAAAGCTTTCGAAAAATGTATAAAAACTGCGTCGATTTGCGAGGTTGCATTGATGCTGGTGTGGAGGTAAGTTACTAATTCAAATACAGTAATTGGGTAACCACGTGACCATGCAAAAAGAGAGTGAGCGCGACTGAAACAAGCCATTTCGCGATCGGCTGTTTTCGGGCGGAAAGAAAACGAATTTCAAGCAGCAAATTGTCTTCTGAATAGCTGGGCTCTTATAGGTCATGTTCAAATAAAAATCCTCAGCGAACGTAAATACCCTGTCAGTGTCCCTTTAAGGTAAAACGTACTTAGGTTGTTTTTTTTTAAACGGACAAGAAAAAAAACAAAAAAAACGCCGCGCGCGGTTGTTGTTTTTATTATAAACGAAACGGATGAAGTCTGATCACCAAATGAGTCAGGTGTCCTTTGCTTTCCCGTGTATTTAGTTATTTATAAATAAGCGCCGTGATAAAATACACGATTAATCTGGTTTGTTTTCAATCTGCACGCCATCTCCTAGTTCCTGACAAGTGACAATTTAAGAAACAAAATCCAAATGTCTTATCGGATATGTGAACTAACGGTGCTGATGTCTCCCGCTATCTAATGTTGTATGATTCGTACACTTCTCGCGGTAATTTGTTTCTCAACGACCCAGGTTTTTTTTTCTACAACCGGTCAGTAAAGGAATGTTCATTTGATCTTATCTTATAAATATATTTTTTTTCTCGATTCGATAAGTATATTTTGAAATTCTACGCGAGCAACCTGACATGGTTTATAAATAGTCTTGTTTGTTACGATAAACACTCAGTTGAAAGTATCGCTTTGTGTTGTGTCCCACTCCTTTTTTCCCTGTTTTGCGGCGGATTTTGTTTAAAGAATTACATTAAAATGAAGCCCATCGCTCCATTTTAATAGAAAATTTTTAAGCATCTCTAACATGGTCCCTTTTTAACATATTTAATCGATCGATTTCTCATCAAAGAAAAACAAAAATGAGAAGAAATGCGTACCACAGGCCAGCAAAAATTATATGATACCAAAAACTATACGCATTTCTACATATATGTGCAACATTTAAATAAAGCGACAATAATTTTATTAAGCAGAAATAAATACGCCACAAATAATGGTCGCGTATTCATCAGTGCAAAAGCTTGGCTCTTTGTCTAATTATAATGAATGAACACTGGCTCTTCCTTGTTAAATCTAGCTATTTACATTCCCGAGCGTTTTAATAATTTTTATTGACTGAGAAACGCTCTTCCGATGTAAAAAAAAAAAAAAAATTGATTCAAAATAAAAAAAAATAATGAAAGGGCAGCGGTGCTTTAATATGACGTTCGGTGGTCTGTCCAGTCATATAACTGGAAGATAATTGTTGAGGTTTCTTTTTCATTGTCTTTTTTTCTCTAGACTGCAACCCAAGGTCGTTATTGTTTGGCGCGTGTAAGTTTTATGAGCCAATTTTGTCTGTAATGGCTGTTTTCTGGCAACCAGCCTGGCCCTTAATTTTGTCTCTTGCCGAGATAATGCGGTGTGTTGTTGTTTTAGGTTGTGTACGCGTCTTAACAAGCGTTTACGAGGACTTTTGTTACATGTTTTAATTATCTCGTTGTGCGTGCAAATATAATATTAAGATTTGATGTCTCGATTTGGGCAGCAATGTTGCGTCGTTTTCGGGTTTTGTGGAAGCTCATGCTTACGCACTTTACTGCTTTCTAATTCTTTTTAGTTGCATTCAGAAGATGAGAGGTCTCTATGTACAGTGTGTTTCCATGCGTTATTCGGCGTAAAAAAAAAAAAAAATTGTATGAGCTATAAAAAACGTACAGCGGAAACAGACGGGAAAGAAGAGAGAGGACACAAAAACAGGAATTGTGTGTCCTCTCCCTTTTTTCCCGTCTGTTTGTGCTGTGCGTTTTTATCATAATGCCTTACCAACACTCCCAAGCTTCCATTTTGAACGGTATAAACTGACCACTTATTTGAACACCATTAATTTTTTTTTACAGATGTGTATTTAGGTAGCGCGTTTATGGTTACTCAAATTTCACGAGTGTAGGTTTTTGAAAAAAATCGTAACCTATACTCGTTTTCACCTCAAGAAAAAAGGACGTTTTGCGCAATGTTCATACGCCGGGCGAAGTAGTTCTTAGAAGATTTAGTGGTCGGAGAAAGAAGCGATGCTTTTGGCGTTTGAATGGTATACGTCTTGATTAGACAACACATATCTAATCTAGAATTTACCTACATATATCTTAATTCTCCACATAAAGGGGAAAATTAGTAACGCTCCGCGAGGAGCCGGACTCTTTTTACTTCGGTTCTTAAGGTGAAAACGGGTATAGAAGATCTTGTTTTTTTCCCCTATGCACAAGGAGCAAATCGGTGAAAACTCGTCTGATTCAACCTTCGACTCGGCGCAAAACAAAGCAAAACAAAGAACAACAACATAAAAAAAACAGGTTTAGCAGATCTGAGCGGGTGTTGTGCCATCTGTGAGTTGCAGCTTAAACTAGTTTTAACAATTTTCTCCCTCTACAAAAAAAAAAAAAAAACACAAAAAACTAAGCTTTATTTTTTTACACAAAATTTATTTCAGTACGATAAATACAACACTTATAAAGATATATTTGTAAAAAAAAAAAAAAGTTTCAATGCACTCCGTGTGGTGGTTTATTTCTACATATATATTTTTTACGGCCCAATAGCGCTCAGGTAAACCATATAGTTACTTTGAGAAGTTGAGCGTTTGTATGAGCCGCATAGGTAGCATGCGAGTTTGAATATGTAGCAAGTTGTGTGTTCAAACGTCGTCTTCTCTTTGTGTCTCTTTTTTTTTTCTTGACAGCATTTTTAGTTTGGAAAGGAAGAACGCCGAAAGTATTATCTTGATGAAATTCCAGATGAAGGACTCGAAAATGATGAGGGACTGAAAAGAACATGGCGAAGGTATTTCCAGGTGTCTGCGGTGCACCATGGCGACAATCACTTCATGTGAAGAATATGGCGAAAGAGCAGCAACATTAAAAATTTTACACAGTACATTTTTGTTAACTTTTCTTCTTGTCACTTTCATTTCTTTCTTTTTTTCTTTTTAAACAGTCTTCACTTGCGGGGTAGAGAAAAGGTAATTGCGTGTGACATACACTAGCTATGCTGCGTCTTTGCATGGTGGCCTTTTTGAAAGCGTGTTTTTGTTGTTGGCGTCTGGGCAAGGAACAACGGAAAACGATAGATAAGAAAGGGAGGCAGAGAGCAAAAAGAAAGTTAGTGAAATCCCCACATTCTAAATACCAGCATTCGGACGAATGAAATGTGTTGTTTATTCTTGTCAAAGGCAAGTATATATATGTATATATATACGTTGTCGGTTTAATACAGATTCTACAATTGATCGCGATCGCGGCAGATATGTGAGTTCTCCAATCTTAGTACCAAGCGTTTCAGTTTATTTCCTTGTCATGCCTGATCTTTTACGGGATTGCCATCTTTCGTCCCTCGTACCCGTGTGATTTGTCCCTTGGCATTCTCGTTTGCAGTACCCGCACACATTGCCCGCGTTAGGTGCATTTCACCTGATTGGTTTCTCAGTGAAATTCCAATCATTTTCCGTCCGGCGTTCCTGGGTATTAGCCCCGTGCGCGACCGAAAGCGTCGCTGTGGTCGGCCTTCCACGATTGGCCGAACGCTGACTATGACGTCGGAAAGGGGATTTTCATCGACGGAAATAAGAGGAATGAAAGAACTTTAATTTTGATGGTGTTGGCAGTGTTCCTTTGAGAGCGCAATGATTTCAAGCTTCCACCATGCTAATAACAAACACCATCGAACTTGTTGTTTGCAAGGTAATGACGTCACAAGGGGGAACCACAGGAGGGCGCCACCAAAACATCTCGCCGCTAATTCTTTTTTGGCGTGCACTCATGCATATTGCTTATTCCCGCTATCCTACACTTTCATGTGTCGCACGGAATCTACGCAATATATGGGAATTTATAGTATTTGCGGCGGCAGATACGATCCTCAAAGCGCAGTCGAATATTTGAGGCTCCCCAAAAAATTAAATAAACACATAAAGATTTGTTTCCGGGTTACGTTTTTAGTATATTTCATACACTAGCCTCAGATCTCACCCGTCTCTAAATAACAAAAACCTTTTTTTGTTGTTTTTGTTTTGGGCGCCAAGTATATGGTACGTCAGTCGCCGTTGAAGTTGCAGGCGTCTGCTGAAAAAGAAAAAAAGATCATGCAATTAAATTTACTTTTATGCGATTAAGTTTGGGTCAACCTTTTTATTATAAACCATACGTGTTTGCCTCAGAAAAAATCTTGAGCAAATTTACATTGTAAATATACAAACACACAAAAAAATATTGTTTTCAGCAAACTATTTTTGATCGCCGTACACGCTAGATCTAATCTAACTATTGTTGCAGGCAGATTAATTGTGTGGTGTGTGTGTTTAGTTAAGGAAAGGTCAGCCATTCTCAATGGGTGTCTGGCGTCGCTGGTGTAGATGACAAATTTTGCCAGTGCGATATACCACCGCTGGCCGGGGTCTTCAACCTGCACCACGCAGTAATGATACACGATCGCACGCCGGTACGAGCAGCGTCTGGCACGTTTTTAATTCAAGAACTTGCTACTGGGTGATCTCGTTATCTAAAAGCGACATTGAAATACGATTTTTTTTTTTTAAATATAATTCTTACTTTAGACACGAAAGCTAATTAAGTACTATGGTGTCTGGAATGGCAAGTGTGACGGGCGGGAGCGAAGGGCTGCGCAGATTTTGCGATGAAACCGACTCGCCCCGCAGACCGCAGTGCCCTCGCGGTGGCGAAGAGTTTCCTCGCAACTTACGCCCCTCTCTGACATGGCGCGCACACGGCGCCTGTCAGACTGTATTTTCTTTGTCAACGCATGCGCACTTGCGACCGATCGCCGCAGGAGGTGTCCGACATTAAATGGCAAACGCTTCCCTTTGGTCTGAGATGGACCTTTTCTTCAACCACGGCTTTCTAAAAATTCCCATCGCGACTCGCGACCTTCTCTCTCTCATTGCGCACATACGGCGCCCGTCGCACTTCGCCCTTCTAGCCACCGTATAAGTACGTTTAGTGCCCATCTCGAAAGCTATCTTTGATGCGTCTAGGATAGATATTGGATAGACGGATGGATGTTAATACCGTTTGTAACGGGTGGTAGCTTGCGCCACCTAGCGTAAGTCTAAAAAGACAAACATGGGAAAGATGGGAAAGAAAAAAAAAGGTTGCCAACCGCCACCCTCGAAACATGCCTAGAACGGCATATATCCGATAAATGCAGTTCAACGGCCCTGATCTAAGCGAATGCATTACAAAACAAGATAACGGTATTAAAAAAAAAACAAAAGTTTAACGTTCCCTCACTTCCTCTCGGCAAACGTCGCAATATTGGAAGGAAAAAAAGATCTCACAAACAATCTCGCTTTTTTACTTTTTTTGTGTGTTTATTTTTCGAGCATTCATCGCGTCGTTTCGCATATCGAAAAACGCCCGAGTATCTCCAGTTTCAAGTTCACTTTGAGAAAGTAGTCTTGTTTTATGGGCTTTACTTTTTTCCTCCATAAACCGTTTCTTTTTTGTGAATTGCGTCGTCTGCTGTGAAAGCGAAGCCGCAACAGAATCCCATATCCGATATATTTTTTGTTGTTGTTTGGTATCATCCGTTATCGAACTCGTATGTTCTAAACTCCGCGTTATCGTGCGTTTGTCCTTTCGGAAGGGCCCTGATTGATGCAATGGAACTTGGTACGGCTCCGCCGAAAGATATTGTCGCCGAAATCGGGACCCCTGACTAGCAGACGACACCCTCGAAAGAAGCGGATGAAAGCAGACGACTAAGCAACATACTAAAGCGGAAATCGACTCAAGCTGTCCGAAACTCTTAAGAAGATGCGCCTGATCGCATCCCTACCGCTTCCCAAAGTGTTTCTTTCGTCGATATCTCCCGATAATAAAGAAAAACGAAGCGACGGTGCGTAGTGTTCCATGAAATGAGTTCGTTTTCCGTGGCCGCCGCCGCATGCCATGAGGCGCTGGCATCTCCTTTTTTTCTTTTCGTTTTTTTTTCTCCCTCTATAAGGTTGCCAGAGGAGCTGCTTTGTCGTCATTCAGTGGCCTGTGAGTTTAGCAGCGTCACTAAAAAACTGTCCGGTTGAGTAGTTTGCTTAATACCCAACAGGATGCGACATGTGGGATGAAATAGAAATCCAGGAATTCTTTATAAAAACTCGAAATTTAAATGTGCATCTATATTTTCAAAGGAAAAAAAAAAGAAATAACGTCAGTTAGGAGTAGCTGAATATCAAATAAAAACGACTTTTTGTTATGTGGAAAGAGCCGTAAAGGCCTAAACGCCACTCAACGTAATAACAATAACTTTTCACAACGTTTATAGAAGACAGTAGTCAAATGAACAGAGGGACATGGGTAATAATACATGACCTCACATACATTGAATTCAATGCGGTCTTCAACTTTTTCGTCACATAACATTCGTTTACAGTTGGATTAGTGTTAGGCATGTTTAAACTCACGTTGTTTGACGCATATGAAAATTTAGAGTTTATTTATTTTTACACTTATGGCTTTACAACGTGTGGAACAGATATTCAGCCAGGTCATATTGTTTTTCAGTATAAAAATGATATAAAGAGATATGTACACAACAGTACTATAAAATATTCAAAGTGCTACGTAAACATTTCTTTCTTCCGAATATACTTAGATAGTGGAACCAGCTGAACTTACCGGAAAAAGTGTGAGGAGAGAAATGAGAAAAGACGTCCTCATACTTTTTTTTTTTTTTTTGTGAGTTCAGCTGGTTCCACAATCTAAGTATCTACAACCAACTAGTTCAGCTCCTTCCCATTCCGAATATACCTCAAAAGCGCGCATTGTTTACTTATTAATATGTCCAAGAAAGTTATTTCATATCCACTTCGCTTGACGTCTATATATGTATATATTTCATTCCCGGATCCAACCTATCGTCACTGCCCACACGTTTGTACGTTTCTCGCGTCCACAACCGGAAGCGGAAGCAGAGATGAAAAGCACGGTCGTCTGCTTTTCTTCGTTCTGATTGGTCACTAGGCAAAAAAAAAAAAAAAAAAGTGAGAGGGGAGTTGCGTGAAAGGGGCAAGGAGGTGCATTTCGTCATAGGACTATGTTTGACTCGCTTTATTTTTGGCTTTTGTTTTGGTCCGAGGGATCAAACCATTGTTCCGAGTCGTTTGGTACCGAATGGATTGAAAATGGCGGATATATATTTTCTTCCCCCCCCCCCCCTTTCCCCCACAGAAGGCTTCGATAGAGGTATACCATATTATCCGGTGTGATAGGGGTCCTTAAACTGATGCGCTTTCCATCCCTTTATTCCGGATTCCCGCTCGCAAACCATATCCAAGAGCCAAACGTACGAACAAGAAACTACGAAACTATACTGCACCCCACTTCCAACGTTCTGCTAGCCCTCCCCCAAACAAAAGGTGTCTTGTTTACGGTCATTTTTTGGTTAACCTCGCGGTACTGTTTGTGTGGCTCTTATCTTGTTGACTCATCTCTGCCGCGCTAAGCAGAAGCAAAACCCTGCAGTCGCTAATCATGCGTTAATGGCTTTTGCGACTGCAATTCGAGCATGCGGCGGCGGGCCGCAGAGCCATCGTCATCAGCGCATCCCGGCGCCGGTGGCGTCTCCCAGCGGGGCCGTTCGGAAACTTTTTCGGGCAGCTTTCGTTGCAGAATGATGTCGTTATTCGGGGGATATTGCGTTTGTTGAGCGAGATATACCTGTTTCGCAGCTGCGAATAACCAATCTGCTTTTCTCGTATTTCGAATAAATATATATATATATATGGGTCATTTCAACTCAAATTGTGCAGGCAAAAAGGGTCAAATTTTGAATTTCGCTGAAAAAATATATTTTATGGCGTCGTCTCTAAAATCGCAGCAGCCACAAACCGCAAGTTCGTCAGATTTTGTGTTCACCGACTTACGAATTTTAAAAGAGGCCGCGGCGGAAAGCAGTGTTTTTCACATCCGTCGTGGGTCGGATGTTTCGCTCGATCTCCCGCCGTGGATTTTGAGTCCACATAATATTAACTTTTTTTCAAGCACTATGTGGGTACAGTTAAAAGGCTCTAATGCCATAAAATAATTTTAGGCGCTTTGCTTTTTTTTTTGTAGAAATGTCAAAAACGCCCCCTCGGTTAATTGTTGATGAACTTTGACAATTAAATACTTTCGATCTACTTGGATTACGGCGATACTTTTTACGTCTACGGAGAGCCCAAAACCCGCTCTTTATATATATTATAAAACTACTCAGCTGTTTATAATTCCCTTTGCGGTGCGTTTACGTTAATGTTATGCTAAAACCAAAAAGTACCAATTTTGAAATCGATTGTCTAAAAAAAACATTTTTTTTAATTTTTTGGTAAAATGTAGATATGATAGTTGTCTACTGGAAAAGCAAGTCGAGAAAGTGTGTATTTTGTTTGTATGTTCTATATTTAAGCATCAATATCGTACAAAAACGTGTTCTACGGCTCGAAACGGACTTGCGAATTGCGCGTCTTCACAAACTTGGAAATATGTTTGCCTTTTTTCAACATTCCCACATAAAAATGAAATACAGTAGTTCCACCATGTTATATCTATTGATCATTTAAATTTTATTATAGGCAGCAAGCTACATTGGAGGAGTCCGAAAGAGAAAGCAACACTTCTTAACAGACCCGCAGGCGTCGTAAATTTTTAATGTGTCGAACTCGGCCGACGTCATATTGATTCGGGGCCCTCATTGGCCTTTATGAACGTCCCGCCCTTCCGAAATCAGCAGACGACCACGACATTTCGCGCTCGTTGTGTTAGATAGGACGGCCCGTGACAGTAAAGCGAGCAGCGCACCCTGTGTCACGAGGAGTGAAATGGTACGAATGTGTCGTTGACACCGGCGAACAGTGACGGCCACCGAGGAGGAGTCAGTCAGTCAGAGTATTGCAGAAGGAAAAGCAAAAGGAACTGTTGCCTGGGAGGATGAGGACACCACGGCCTTACAATATCGACGGTCAACAACAGTTCTGCCGGCCAAAACAACGCCGCGTGTGCGCTAAAACCGGCGGCGCGGGACAACAATCCCGCAGACGCACACACGAAGATGGGCCGGTTCTGTTAGGGATGTGGGGAAATTTTGAAACCAGCCATCCGTGCACGCGTGAAACGATACCACGTATTTGCCCAAGCTTCAAGCGCCCTATCCTTGAAACGGCCGTGCTCTATCTCTCTCCGAGGGTATGCGATAGCACCGAAGGGTTATCTCTTTTGGAAACAGCAAAGCCCGGAAACTACTTGGGTCGAAGTCAGCCTCCTTGTCAACTATAACCGTTTGTGAAGAGTGGTCTTCTCCCAAGATGAAAATTTTGCACCGACTGACGTGTTCTTTTGAAAAAGGGAAGGGGAAAGAGAAAGTTTGAGTAACTACAGTAACTACCTCGAAAGCTCCTCTCCCGACATGAAGCTCGAGGCACGTTACGTCTCGGTTACCTTCTCCGTTGCTCGAATCTATTCTTCAAGCCACTGTTGCGCACAGCCGTCGTGGCTGTGCGGAACAGAGTGAAGAATAGATTCGAGCATCATCTGGACGCCGTCATCCTGCCAGGCTTCAGTGTCGTGGGACTGGACTCGGCGTCGGTCAGTTAAGACTTTTTTTTTAATTTTATTTCGTGTGTGTTTCTTCGCCCGGCTAAACTTTGTTTTTCGGGTGCGGTTCTGCTGAACGTTTTTTTGGAATGTTTTCTTACTAACTGTTTGTTAGCATTGTTTACTTGTTGAGTTTATTTCGTCATGGCGTAGTGGCCTGTCTGTGCTGTAGAAAGCGTGTTCGCAAGCATTTGGTTGTGTCCCGTTTGGGGAATGCCCGGAGAAGTTGGTTTTTGTTCTTGCCGTGTGCGGCTGAGTTTTTCCATCCTGATTTTTTTTTTTCTTTTTTTTTTTGTTTTACCTTTGCGTGTCGTCGACTTCTTTGTCTGACTCTCCACCAGGCGTGTACCTATCGCCTTGCCACCGCTCGAACCTACATTTTTTTTTTATTTTTTTACCGCAATTTTCGTTAAGATCGGAGTTGGGTAATTTTATTCTTATTTATTTATTTTTATTTCCTACCCTTCTTCGTGACAATCTTTCCATGAGTTTCGGATCGTTTCTGTGTCATCACTTTTGTGTATTACGGAAGTGAAAGGCCATTCCCTGGTGATCTGTGCGATGTGCGGTGAACAAACCCTAGCGTTTGGTTTCGGAAAGAATTGTATATAATATATCACTGATGTGGTGACTTTCTATGTCTTAGTAATATGACAGGTAATAGCTAGTCATGCTAGTTTACAGTGAAAGTTTTATAAAACGAAATAATACAACGTCTGTGCCTTTTCGATATTCAAGGTCTACATAGGCCTGCTGATTTGATTAGATATTTTGCTCGTGGTTTCCCGCTTTTATCAAAACATAAATAACTATTCAATACCACAAATTGCGTTTATAATTTATTACAAAACGCAGACAAAAATTCAAGAAAACGTTTTCACAATTCATAGAAACGCACGGGTCGCTATGTCTGGCTTAGGTCTTGCAAAACGAAGACGTCTTTTTTCCGTTATTGAGGCTTAAATATAGAACACACAAACAAAATACACACTTTCTCGACTTACTTTTCAAGTAGACAACTATCATATCTACATTTTAGCAAAGAAATAAAAAAATGAGTTTTTTTTTAGAAAATCAATTTCAAAATTTATACCTTTTGGGTTTAGCATGAAATTAACATAAACGAACCGCAAAGGATATTTCATACAGCTGAGTCATCTTATAATATATATAAAGAGCGTGTTTAGGGCTCTCCCTAGACATAAAACATATTGATGTAACCCAAGTACATCGCCAGTATTTAATTGTCAAATTTCACCAACAATTAACCGAGAGGGCGTTTGTGACATTTTTACAAAAAAAAAAAAAGCAAAACGCCTAAAATTATTTCATGGTATTAGAGGCTTTTACCTGTGCTCACAGAGTGCTTAAAAAAAGTTAATATAATGTGGAGTGAAAATCCGCGGCGAGAGATCGAGCGAAACATCCGACCCACGACGGGTTTGAAAAACACTGTTTTCCGCCGAGGCCTCTTTTAAAATTCGTAAGTCGAGAACAAAAAATCCGACGAACTTGCGGCTTGCCACTTGCGGCTACTGCGTTTTTAGAGACGACGCCATAACATATATTTTCTTCAGCGAAATTAAAAATTTGACCCTTTTTGCCTGCACGATTTGAGATGAAATCACCCATATATAAAAGGCTTAAACGCAACTCATCGTAATAAGAATAACGACTTAGTCATGAACTGTCCTTGAAAACAGCGGGTGGCCGTGAGACAAGGCGTCACACTGCTGTGGTGGCGCTGCTGTCGTCAAGGTGCATACGCAGATACCTCATTTAATCGGAATATCGTTTCTGCGTATGCGCATGACCCACACCTGTTGTGTCAAAATACAGGCCTGTTTTTTAAGCAGCATGTTAGGGCATAGATTAATCCAAAGCTTTTCCGGTAAATGGGTTAATTATGTTCGTTGGGGGTTTTCAATACATTTTTTTTTCATTGTAAAGCAAGCTTTGTTCAACGGTTAGCCTTGTCATACAGACAAAACTAACTCTCGAAGTCATCCATTCTGTCTGACGAAGAAGGGAGGGGGGGGGGGGGGGGGGGAGGCAAGTCAGGCTACAAGGTATAGGTCGGGGAGAGTGCGTTGAAAAGAAACGGGCAAAGAGGTTACAGCAAGTCGAGGCAGACCTAGCACAGCCTTTTAATAGGCAGAAGCACTAAGCTTTACTAGAGATGAATCCGGGTAATCACATAGTCATTGTATAGCCGCTGTGAAACCGGTGTAACAAAGAAATACTTGAAACAAGCGTCCAGCGCTTTTATATTTCAGTGACTCTGTCTAGTGGAAAACACAAACGTGGAAAGTGCGAAGCAGCGTTTACTTGTTAGAAAAGAAAGAAAGAAATCAACTCTAAGACATTTTGCTTAATAAGATAGTTAGACTAAGGATGAAAAAAAAACTAGAAAAGACAGTCGTCGGAAAACCAATTAAACTCGATCAGTAAAGTTAGGGGAAAGTAAGAGCACCAGTAATGGCACAGGGCGGTAATTGCCGAAGATTTACAACCGTGGGCACATTTTAACGATTCTACAATGTCTTTCTTTTGGACTCCAAACACAGCTCAACATGAGGTGTGTTTAGAGATTCGGGTTGTCCGAGGTCTCTGTGTTTCCCCATTCACCGGGGTTTAAAATGTCAGTTCTTAATCAGCTCGCCTGCACCCTTGCATTAACTTCACGTAATTTCTTTGCTGCCAACACAACTCGAATGAACTGCTAGGGGACTTGAAAGTTCAACCTCCTGCCGAAACCTTCAGTCACTGGCAGACTTAACTATTATATGGTAATCAAATAGTTCAGCATCGTCCCTTGCTTGAGCACTGCTAAAAGAGATGTTACCCCTTGTGTGTCCCTAGCTAGCACTGTCAAAGCTATATGAACGACGCAGCGGTATTTGATTTCAATCACTGTTCTCACAGCCCTACCATGTCTGCTTTTCTGGAACGCGGAAGAAGAATGCTTACGGCGAATAGACAACAAGGGAGAGGGTAGGTACGCACGCTGGAAAGGAGAAAATGAACAAACAAACAAAGCAGGAAACGAGTCACGCGTCAATCTGCGCATGCGCACAACGGAGCGAGTGGAACCGTGGGGAGTGCGCGCGCGCATTTTCGGGTCCGCTTCAGTGAATCTGTCGTTCGCGTCTGAACCCTGGGGTGACCGTTCAGACCTCGGCTCGTCGGACACGAGAAGTGATTTAGGTGCGCCAGACTCGAGCTTGCTCGTCCGCGCCAGCACCGTTTGATCCGTCGCTCGATGCACGCGAAGTGCGAGTTTGACGTCGCGATTGAAACCACGTGTTTTATGGTACGGTTGGTACGGATCAGCATAGAGTTAGCGTCATAGCTGTTATAGAGACGTATTTTTGTGTTCGGTGTGTGTCAAGACTATACTTCGGAAGAAGTGTAAAGATATCGTTTCTTGTTATTTCTCACGAGATTTATCAGTGGGAAACTTTGCCAGAAGACAACCACGGTGCTTTATTTTATCTCGGCTTAAACTAGCAGACGTTAAATCTGGGCCGTGGCTAGTCAGCGTCCCCGAATACGTGTCGTGTGCGCAGCGCGCTTCAAAACTTTGACGTCATCTCGTTCATTTTTTTGGTTGTCTTCTTGGTGCCTTTCTGGACTTCGTCGTCCATCTGCAAACACGTTCAGAGACTGCCCTTCGTCATCAGGAGCCTTCTCCATGTCCAAGGTGAGATTGAGTTTTTATCGTTTCAAGTTTAAGAGGATCATTGTTCAGAAATCGTGCCCAATATATTGTTCACAGCTCAACGCTCGGAATTAGTCTGAACCTAGCTTAATCTTATATTTCCAAAAGTCCGTTTTAACTTTGGCTACTTAAAATGAGACTTTCTCTTGGACCCGGTCTCCGCTAACAAACCTCTATATTTAATCACTTTTCTTCTCACCGAGTCATTCTCCTGTAATCTGGGATCCTGGTAAAACCGCACGCACCATCTAACCTGTAAAACCTTTCAAATCGGAATGCTTATTTTATACGTAGCAACATTTATCGTGCAGCTTCAGTGTGTTATTAATAAAATATAACCTCTGTTGACCTTTTTTGTTGGTATTATTTTTGCGCCGTAGATGCCTTCGTCTATATCTTTTAAACAAAACTTACGACTATTCCTATCCTGAGCGAAAGTCCTTCTCTACCCCTTTTGCCTTTCTTCACACATTAAACATCAGTTCAAAGTTGGCGCTGCTCAGCCTGTGAAGAATAGTTTCATTCCTAGAACATCATCATAGTCGAACCATCTGCCCACATCATCAATATCGACATCTTCATTAGATTGGTTCAAAACCACGCATTAGTTTTGGTGTACAGTATCCTGTCACTCTGACTCCTGTTTATAATTATTTTTTTCGTGTTTAGCTGCCTACTCATCTCTGTACTGCTTCCCAGATAATCAGGGTACTGTAGTGAGACATAATAAATAAATAAATATTGATTGGTCGTGCCGAACCATGTTTACGAAAACCAGATATCTCAGTCGCATCTTGTAGATCAGAACGATATACTGACTGGACGGTGCGATGGGCAACGGTCGATGAGTTGCATTGAGCCGAATCTTAATGTTGAATGAGCAGACGTTTCGTTCGGTGCATGTCAGAGCTCCACGAACAAGCTGAAATGTTTTGATCTACGAGCATGATCGATATTGCTTCCTATCTTCTGAATCAGCAAGGCACGCCATCACAATCAACGTGCAGCCGGCGTCAGCGTTGCGCGCATATTTTTTGGACAAACAAGTTTCCGCGTGTCTCAGCATAAAAAAAGCAGTAAAGGTACATAATGTAAGATATGTATAAATTGCGAGTGAAATATTATCATGTATATACCTTTTTCGTGTACTCTCGTCCCCAGCCACCTAATAGGCGTATCCGGTATAGGCGACGAAAAAATAATAAAACGGTTCAACCTGCAAATAGTAAAAAAAAAAAAAAAGAAAATAGAGGGGAGCCAAAACGAGAATGTGTGACGATTACGCTTATATCCTAAATGCCTTCTATTGGCGTGGCGACGGCAAAGCAATGTTTTTGCCCATACTAGAAGTGACGACAATTCAAGATGGCGGCGCCCTTGCCGAAAAGGAAAAGGCACATTTACACTATTCTCTTTTGTATCTTCGTTGCACTACGGAACATTAGATGTTGCGGGTATTTAACGTTTGATAAAAAGTAGGTTAATACTCGTGTCACCATCGAGTTTTAGACAAGCTCACCTGAAAAGCTTTCTGTGCTCACAAAATAGCGTCGTTGCCCTGCGCCAGTTCAAAACGCGATGAGGGCTGGGCGCGTGCGCGTTGGCGACGAGGTCACGTCATTGAGTACGCAAACATTTTACGTACTCTATTGAAAAGCTCGCTACTGAGAGCTCTAGATGCGCAGGGTGCCGCGTGTCCCTTGTATCTTCTTACTTCTTCGCAACCAATCAAATTACAGCATTAGTCGATGAGAATGCTAATGGGCAAATTGCGAAGCATGAAGCGTGAACATGATAAGAGACGCCCGAAAGATGTGTCGTTGTGTGTCCCTGTGTTTGCATACTAGGCAGTTTTCGAGTAGCGCACTTTAAAGCTTTGCGTACGCAAAGAATAGCGTCGTCGCCATTGCGCATGCAGCGAACGCTAAAGCGCGAAACACATGTACGACGAAACCGTCCGATCCGACGTCCGATCTGGCAATACGACGGTTGGACGCGGCTTGTTTGGTCGTGCCACAACGTCGGATCGGCGTTGCGGCATGCGACCGACTGTTCAGAGGTGGTTGCGGTGGTCGGATGGCCGCAGCCAATGACGACGCAGGTAGCGGGAACGTCATGAGGACTTCACGTTTTGGGGAGCGGGCTATTTTGTAGCAAGGATCCGGTTGCGAGTCCCTCTTCCTTTTCTTGGCATTTCCCGGAAGAGGAGGAGAGCCCACGCACAGCTTTATACAGCACTCAAAATGGGAGAGGGAACGCGTGCCTGTACCTTCCACTGCATTGCCAAGAAATGTTGTAGGAAGTCGGGCAACATGCACGGGTCACGGAACTGGGCGGAGCCGATCGGAACCGTCGGAACGACGTGTCGCAAGCTCGGTCGGAAGCATGTGTCTCGGATAATCGTTGGCGGCGAATCGGAGCAGCGATCGGACGTCGGATCGGACGTCGGATCGGACGGTTCCGTTATACATGCGTTTCGCGCTTAACTGCGGTTTGCGACTTGCGCGCACTATTTTGCGGAACTTGAGTGCGCACGCAAATAGACTTGGCGCTTCTCCAAGGAGGATTCGCGATGAGAAGTTTGCTTAAAGCCAAGACGAGCACAGTTACAAAAATTAAAGACGTTTACAATTCCCTGTAATGCCGAATTAGAGCGCAACTCTTGAGGAGGAGGAGAGGGGGGTACGGAGGAGGAGGTATACCTTCGTCGTGACCTTCACGAGTGACCGTGATGTCACGCCTGACGTCATTATGGGAAACGTTCTATGATAGAACTCGCGGGACCCTCGTGATGTCACTCGTGACGTCACGTGTGACGTCATTACGGTAAGTCCCAGAATGCAACACGCGGGTCACGAGTAAGACCCGCGCGTTGCATCATGGGATATTTCCCATAATGCAGCGCGCGGGACCCTTGTGACTGTCGTGACGTCACGTGTGACGTCAATATGAAAAAAACGTCCCATAATGCAACGCGCGCGTCACGAGTCAGACCTGCGCGTTGCATTATGGGACGTTTCCCATAATGCACTGTGCGGATGCGTCGACGAGGACGGCGACGCCGCTCAAGCCGGAAACGGGCGCTTAAGTGCAGACTTGTACGTAATCCGTTACAAGTAACGAAATTACTTGTAATCCCTTACATTTATCAGTAATTTAGTAACGGAATAATTACAAATTTTCTAGAGTATTTTTAAAGTAATTCCCTTACATTTTTACGTAACGGATTCCTTGTAATCCGTTACAATTTGTTTCAGGACCCCCCCCCCCCCCTCTCCTTTTAAAGAAAGGGTTGTTTTTATTCTGGTAAAGTCGAGCGCTGTGACACCGTAAAGGGAGGCTTGGCACTTTTCAGTTCCGCAAAGCCTTTTTTTTTTTTTTTTTTTGCAACACTAAGCACCTGAATCTATTTTTTTTTTTAGACTCTAACAACAATTTCAAAAAATCTAAATGAACATTTCTACAAATATAAGAAAAAAAAGGGGGCGGGGGCAAGTTATATCCGCCTTTTTTAGTCCCTTTGTTTGTTTGTTTTCTTTGCGATCGAAGGCGGGGCGAGGCGGACACCGAGTGATTGTGTGGCTCTTCGAGAAGCTCGATCCGATAAGTGCACAGACAAGAATTAACAATGTCCATTTTCATAATGTCACAACACGAGACCACGCGCCAACTGCCCTAAAATCCACTAAAAGTGATGTGATAATATGTGAAGGTGTTACTGCCACAAGCATCCTCGTTCTTTGCTGCACCCTTATCATCTTCTCTTAGAAAACAGGATGTATTTTTTTTCTGCTTCTTTCACCCTATTTGACCCTGTTTTAAGAGCTATTACTTACTCTTTTGTAGTCCAACTTCTAGGGTTGGCCCACTTCATTTGTGAATTCCAGCCAGGTTATCTGCATCTCAGTCACCATTTTTGTGAGTCAGCTTTTTGCGAGCACTTCGAAAATGGTATTATAGTCTTCCTTTTTTCTTCTCCCTGTTTTTACCCCAGCAGGACGCATCTTATCTCAAGCAGATATTTTTACAAATAAAACATAATGGTGGCTGACGTAGACTTGATATTCTGGGCTTGAGGAGAGAGTGAAACTCGTGAGTGGGGCAACATGCACGGGTCACGGAACTGGGCGGAGCCGATCGGAACCGTCGGAACGACGTGTCGCAAGCTCGGTCGGAAGCATGTGTCTCGGATAATCGTTGGCGGCGAATCGGAGCAGCGATCGGACGTCGGATCGGACGTCGGATCGGACGGTTCCGTTATACATGCGTTTCGCGCTTAACTGCGGTTTGCGACTTGCGCGCACTATTTTGCGGAACTTGAGTGCGCACGCAAATAGACTTGGCGCTTCTCCAAGGAGGATTCGCGATGAGAAGTTTGCTTAAAGCCAAGACGAGCACAGTTACAAAAATTAAAGACGTTTACAATTCCCTGTAATGCCGAATTAGAGCGCAACTCTTGAGGAGGAGGAGAGGGGGGTACGGAGGAGGAGGTATACCTTCGTCGTGACCTTCACGAGTGACCGTGATGTCACGCCTGACGTCATTATGGGAAACGTTCCATGATAGAACGCGCGGGACCCTCGTGATGTCACTCGTGACGTCACGTGTGACGTCATTATGGTAAGTCCCAGAACGCAACACGCGGGTCACGAGTAAGACCCGCGCGTTGCATCATGGGATATTTCCCATAATGCAGCGCGCGGGACCCTTGTGACTGTCGTGACGTCACGTGTGACGTCAATATGAAAAAACGTCCCATAATGCAACGCGCGCGTCACGAGTCAGACCTGCGCGTTGCATTATGGGACGTTTCCCATAATGCACTGTGCGGATGCGTCGACGCGGACGGCGACGCCGCTCAAGCCGGAAACGGGCGCTTAAGTGCTTCGCTCTAAAAATGGCGGCTCCTAGGATCGCGGTTGCGGCCGCAGCGTCGTGCGCGCGACGTCAGCGGCATCCTCGCGACTGCGATTTTCAACACAGGCACTCGGTTTGGAAGATCCAGTAAGGTGGGCAACAATCGCCGGGAACTCGATGCTTGCGACACGCGAACATTTCTCGGCGAAGGTGCGGTGTGTCAAGGTCAATACAAAAGACCTGTCTTGTACTGACCGACGCAAGTGGACACGACCAGTCGATCGCTCCCTTCGGATTCTCATACTTATTTGAACAAATCTAAAATGTTACTCAGGGTAAAAAGCTTGTTTTTTTCTCAAGTTACAGAATTTCGTGTGTGAAAGAAACATTGTTACTGTACTTCGGTGGCGTTGCAAGCGTGACATGCTTGGGCTTTTGCGTCGCGGCGGAGAAACGCTACTGTAAAACTTCCTTGCGTATATTGCGCGCGCTGACGCAAAAGCTAAATTTAGCGCTAGCGTGCGATTAACTTGAGTACGCTATTCTAAAACTCTCTATTATAGCACTAACGTGTCTGCCCTGCCTTTCTTACACTCTAAAAGATCCGAAGATCTGCGGAGAGGATTCGGGTAATAAAGAATCTGGATATACGTTTCGACCTCAAGGAAGATGATGTGGCACAAAGCATGATGTTACAGCTTGCTTATTGCCATAACAAAGTTATCTTTTTTTCAGGTTCAAACCTTTTTTTCCGTCGTTCATTTCAGCATGTATTATTATTTTTTTGTTACGATGTGCCACATCAAAGGCAATCCTTGTTCATAGACACAGAAAAAAAAAATGGTGTTGATGATGATGAGGATGACGACGACGACGATGGTGTTGATGATGATGATGATGATGCAATATATGATCAACCTCGTCTTTTGCCGAGCTTGCTCCTTATATTGCAACAATTGACTTTCCCTAGTGCTTTTGCGTGAGAAGATTCGCTCCAGCTTGATTAAGACTGTAAGCTATCAGCGACTATACCAAGTTTCTGCCTGTAAGAGTGTACAAAAATTAACGGTTCAGTTGCGTGCAATTGAAAATACGTTTGAATTGCTAATTACATATTCACATGGGCTTCAATTTTTTCACAACTGATTTCTTGTTTGTTTGCGCACGGAGAGCGATGTTTTGCTGGTATAGACACCTTTGCTGAGTTGAGCATCCTTTTGCAGGTTATCTGTATACTCCCTTCGGTTATGTTTTACCTTATCTGTTTATATTTAAAACAATTTCCTCGACGCATTTCTTTTTATTTTATAATTTTTTTTATTTATTTCAGTACCCTCAGGGCCACTAGGGCATTACAGAGGAGAGGGGCAAGATAGAGTAAAAAATTCAGTAAAAACAAAATCAAATACAGACAATGTAAAACATCAGCAGTCAATGTTAGTATCAACAAAGATGATTGGTTATCCCAGTTTTGAACAAATCAGGTGATGATAGGGACACTAAAGATGGGGGAAGTGAGCGAGCCAAAGCTCGATAACTCCGAGAAACATGCACTAAAGTATTTACGGAAATGCAAATATGATAAGTTGCGCGAATATTTCTTTGAATTTTAGAAACTGATGTATATAGGCGTGGTAACTTTTAAGCAATCGTTAACCTTTTAATTCTAGTAGGAAACGTAATTTTTTTTTAATTTTTCTTCCTATGCATTTAGTCTTTCATTGGCACTGCTCATAGCTACTGGCAGATTAAGAAGCGTGGGGAGTGCAATAATAATAATAATAATAATAATAATAATAAAACTATAATAATAATAATTTTTTATTTGACGCCCATAAAGAAACTTGGCCCTCAAAAGCAATAAATGCTTGTCCGTGAAGCCATACAGCGAAGGACGGGTTGTAAAGTTAAAATCGTGAATATAATAATCTAATAGGTCACGCATAGCTTCTCTTAAGCTGTCAGAGACACATTCTATTATAGGATCTCCTTTTACATAACACCTTCACGTGTAAAACGTCCCGTTCATCATCATACAACAACAACAAAAAAAGGCGACAAAACGCTGGCATGCAGCGTTCTTGGGTCAATCGAGTCGACGCCTTCTTACATAAAGAGTCAGATTCGAATAAAAGGTGAGAGAAAAAATGGTTTTTGAGCTTACAAAACGGTTCCTCCGCAGGTTCGCGTTTCTTTTTTTTAATTCGCATTTGGCGGGAATGCATTTCCTGTGATATAGATCGATCAGGCGTTGCTTGGATGTGTCGTAACCAATTGGCGGAGTTCCCCTACTCGAATGCCTAGATGCGGCCGACCTTCCGTGATTGGCCCGAAGCTTGATGCGACGTCGTTTTTTTTTATTCCGTCCTCTGTGCTAAAAAAAGAAAGAAGCGCAACGGGAGATAGCGGTGCGGGACGCAGGCTTGTACGTAACGCGTGACAAGTGCCGCGTGAATCGTATCTCTGCTTTTTGTCGCCTCATGAAACAAAGGGGAAACAAAAAGGTTTTGTGCGTTGTATTTATACGCCGCGCGAAATAGTTCTTACCTGATTTGGCTGTCAGAGGAAGAAGCGTTGCTCTTGGCGTTTGAAACGTGCACGTTTTGATACAATTGCGTAGAGCTAATCTAAGATGGACCCACAGCTGTCTTAATCGAACACATGAAAAGGGTAAATTAATCATGATCCGCTAAAAACCGTTTTTTTTTATTATTACCGTTTTGTGAGGTGAAGACGAGTATACTAGTTACTTTTTTAGGGCAAAAAAACGAAACGCTAGATTGAAAAGAGAAAGACGGTCAATCTGCTGCCCGTGTTCTGCCCTTTGTGTAATTTTTCGTAACATTTTTACGCTCAATGTTTGTTTGTAGATAGGCACAGTTATCCCTGAGTGAATGCGTTAAAAAGCGAGGGATTAATCGTGATGAAAAATATCGAAAGGCGGCTACTGCACAAGAACAGAAACGAAAAAAAAAAAAAAACGACAGTCGGAGTAGCGAGAAATTAACGAATTATTTCTGAGCTCAAGTGACGCGTACCTTTTTAAAACGCAGTAAGGAGAATTACGTTCTCGGTTACTTTTTGAACGAGTAACGATATTCAGTTAGTTTATTTCAGTTAACGCACGCATTTCTAGATGGGGGAGCATAGGTTCCCTCGAACTGCATGAAAGACATTCTGAGAATTTGTTTCACTTCAGGAGCCGAACTTCGTTTATTTCTTCATCGTTACTTCGTGAGCGACAAATCATTGTAATCTATAGACGCTTTGAGGCAGCTGTGCATGGGCTCCACCATAACCGACCTTCAGATTTTGTTTCCTCTTATTCCGTTCGCTTCATTTCATCATTACCGCAGTAGGGCAGGTTATTGCCATTTTAGATTCTACTGTGTCCTTCTCCCCAGCATTGGCCTTTGTGGAAGCTCGTCAATGCCCGGTTCAGTGGCTGGGCATCATGGTAAGACAAGAGAAGGTCGGCTATGGTGGCTCGATCTGCAGCGGGTGTTTAAATTAAGCGTCTATTAAAGGGGAAAAAAAAAAAAAAACTACCTCTACAGGGTGTGCGCGCCACTTCCGGCCGCCATGACAGGGGGATAGAAATTATTCCGGTTCTCCAAAAAAAAAAAAAAGAAAAAAACTTTCGGAAGATTGTCTGCTAAAACCAAGACCGGGCTCCGCGACCCCCGCGGGGAAGCCTGGCGCGTGTCTTCGGTGCCTGGGGGAGGTAGGTTTTCATTGCCGATGCCTTGCCGTTCACGAAGTAGAGTGAACGGGTTTAAGGATTGGTAGCTTTTAAGTCGTTCTCAGGTATATATATATATTCTGTTTCATACTTACTGCGCAACGCTGTCAAAGCTACTGGCGCGAGCATGGGGCTTGATCTCGTTGATCCTTTGCACGCGTTCTCGCGCAAACAAAACCATAGATGAAGCCACGCGCTCGCGCCAGTGGCTTTAACAGCGTTGTACGCTAAGTATGAAACAGAGTATAGACCATAGTTCAGTCTAAAATGTATGCCCGAAGATGCGCCGACGACACCTTCGGCAAGTTTGTCATTTCCTTGAGGAACAAATGATCTTTTTTGTTTTCACTCAAGATTAGGGGAAGGGATGTCGATCCCGTGCTTATAACTTTCGGGAGCTACCGCAGTTAGCCCTCGGCACTGAGACATTTAAAGTTCAACAAAGCTTTGAAGTTTAATAAAGCAAAGTCTGCGCTACTCACTGAATGTGCTCAAAAACAAGCAAAAATAAGAGCCAACAGAAAAAAACCAAAGAACCCCCCCCCCCCCCCCCCCCAAGTTCGTCCATGATTTGTCTTTGTTTACTTTCGCGCAACCTCTATAAACTCTGCCATCTTGAAAAACAAACAAAAAAAACGTTGGCTAATATTTTTATGTTTCTCATTTAATAATTCGTTTTATACGACGTCGTTCTAGGCTAATTACGCTCTCTGATTGGACTAAGAGCGATAATAGGAGATTTCGAGACTTGCCGTCCATTCGATATTTTAAGGTGCCAAAGATTCTTCATAGCGTCAATAGTCACCGAAAACGTAAGAAACCGCAGGGACGAGGCTTGTCGCGTTGATTGGTTCTTGCTGCGTGATTGGGTCTTTGATGTTTGTACCGGCTAGCGCCATAATCTGATTGGTTTTGGAGCTTTGAAGAGATGCCAAAAGACCCCCCCCCCCCCACGCCTTACCTTTCTTAAGTTGTCATTGCTTATAATAAATTTTGCCAAACTGTTCTAAAAAAAAAAAAAAAACTAGATACAGGAATACGGGATTTGTTTTCTGTTTTCTTGTACAGGGGGCTGGTAACTATAAATGACACCCTGTTCTGCAAGACAACATAAACTATCTTTTCATGGTATAGTAAGTGGCGAATGCGTATCAACATCAACAAAACCAAATTTATGACTGTATCAACGATAAAACCGCAATGTGTTGCGATTACACGAGCAATGGTTCCCTCCTTGAAAAAAGTAAATAAATAAAAATATCTGGGAGTTTTTTTTTTTTTTCTGATAACCTAAGCTGGCATAAACACGTTGATTACATTGTAAAGAGGGCAAGTCGGTCATTGGGGTTCGTTAGACGAAAATTGTTTTTAACATCTACGGAAATTGGTCTCCTAGCTTTCCAATCATTCGTCAGGTCTCAGCTTGAGCATGCTAATGTCATATGGGCTCCTTATCAAGATTGTCTGACTAATAAAAAAAAAAGAACTCAAAACAAGGAAGCCCGTTTTATATTTAAAAAATATTCACCATCTACGAGCGTGACGGCCCAAAACCTAGAGCGAATTTGCCTTCATTGGACGCCAGACGTCACGTTTCTAGTCTCGCATTCATTCACAACATTTATGATTTTAATGTTTCTATCAAGGAGCGGTTATTACTTCCCCCTTATCGCATTTCTTCTGAACATGACCATCCTCATAAAATTCGCTTACAAAATTGTTATACTAAACCAATTTCTCAACTATCCGTTGTAGCTTGCCAGTTTCTAGTAGAACTCTTTGCCCCATAATATTGTGGAAATTACAGATAGAACAAAATTCAAAACATCGTGTGAATTGTTGCTTTACGGTACCCAGAAATCAGGGATGTGTGTGTATGTCAATTTCGTTGTATTGTATTTATCGATACTGCCATTGTTTAGAAAACAAAACAAAACAACTTTAGATTGATACGATTACTTTTATATATACTTGTGTAGTCCCCGGTTCATTGTCAGTGACTAAGTGGGTAATACGTCCGATAATCGCATCACGACTAAGTGGGTAATACGACCGATGCTCGCGTCACGACTAATTGAGTAATACGACCGATCGTCGCATTACGACCGACAACGTCAAAAACGCGGGGCGGGGCGAGTCGCGAGAATATTATTGTCACCCCGCGGCCAATGAAATTGTTGTATTAGCCGATAGGAATAACAAAAAAAAATCACAAAGAAAAAAAAAACACTCTGGACGTATTAATGTCACACCCTGCCTTCTTAAGCTGGCAGTGCCAAATGGGAGCATTCTATAGATTTGTCGAACGTGGTTTTGAAGGAGTTTTTGCTCCTAAGTAATTATCTAGAAGAAAAAAAAAATCTCGTGGGTTCAGGAAACGTGGTATTGCTGTACAAGCGGCAGGAATAAATAGGGCGTTCACGAAAACAGAGGACCGTGTTTTTGGCCCGGGTAAATAATCTCTGCATAGCAGAAAGCTCAAACTCCGTCAAAATGGGACGCTAGCGGTTGGGGTAGGGTGTAAACGTTTGACTAAGTGACGTTACCTGGATCCAAAGTTAATTGAGAAAGACGAAATTTCTCTACGAGCCGGCGTCCACTTAAGCCTAATATTGTCAAGACAAGAAATGACTTTGCGGGCGCTTGTAGCACCTACATTTAATTTTAAAAGAGAGTTGTCAGCAAAAAAGAAAACACTATTTTATTTCTTGCTGGCAAGTGATTTTCACGTGTATAAATCCCCCATGCGTCCACAATGTCACGTCTTGTTTTGGCAATACTAGGCTTAGGTGGACGTCGGCTCATAGAAAAATTTAATTTTTTTTCGATTATGTTTTGACCTGGGTAACGCCATGTTGTCGAACTTTCGCGTTCTAACCCAGCCGCTAGCGTCACATTATCAAAAAGTTTGAACTTTCTGCTATGGGTAGTTCAGTACTCCGGGCCGATAAATATGACTAAAAAATGCAAACAATTTGCAAAAAAGAAAGAAAAAAGAAAAAAAGGTATGACCATTTAAAAATTGCCGTTAATTATAAATCGACGTTCCCGTCTTCATGCATACGTAATTTATATTTATTAAGGCTTAAATAAAACGTAGTATGCGATTATTTTTTATTATTTTAAACACTCCCTTCCAGAAACACACACACACACATACAAACACGTCCACAAAAAATGTGGTCTGAAAAAATGCTTTTAAAAAATAAAGTGCCCGAAAATTGCCACAATGAAATCTGCGCTTGCAGTTTTAAAAGTTTCAGATTGACATATTGGCAACGCTCGGAGCGGGAACTGTTTTTTTTTTTTATTGGGTGGGTCGCCTTCCAATAAAAAAGTCGCCATTAATCATTGTGAATGGCAACGATAAAACCATCGAGTGCTTTTTTTCTCTTCGAAAGTTTGAATAAATGTAACCGTTTTGGGAAGCGAAGTCATTGTTCATAAACTGCCTTTGGACGGGCGTAGAAAAGCAAACGAAATTTGCTCTCCTATAACCAGAGAAAAAAAAAAAAAAAAAAAACTACTTTCACGCTGGTAACTTTGGAACGCCGGGGTTTTCTGTGAAGGCTTTAAAAATTCCTCGAACTAGAATGTTTAAGAAAATGAGAAACTATTTTCGGTAACAGACTGCCAGCCACGGCAGACGTCAAAAATGGCAACAAAAAATTAACATACCAATTTCTGGAATACTTACCTAAAACTGGCGAACAAATTTTATCATTAGTGAAAATGAACATATAGTTCCAAATAGAAACTTGCTGAGCCTCACCAAAAAAAAAAATGAAACCAGCCAATGTTAGGATGACTTGACGAACGTGGGAAGTGCGTAGATGCTCTAAAGTTACAACTCGTACAGCATGTGTAAAAGGCCGGCGAATAAAAACGCGAATGATAAAAATATCATCCGCGTTTTCGATCCAGTCTTCCGCATTTTTTTCGGCACAATTGAACAAATTTACCTGTACAAACGTTTGACTTCAGCAGTCGAGACCATTGGGGTGTGGCCGTTTCTCTCTAACTGTTGCTATAGATGGCACATACCGCCGCCCCAATCGAAAGGTTCAGCCGTATAGTATATGCATCCATCCGTTCATCCGTGTATTATTTTTGTGCGTCAGTGCGTCGATGAAAACAGATCGAAGCTTCCTCATTTGTGTAGATTGAAACGACAAGCGTTCATTCGGCACTATTGAACAAAATGACCCGTACACATTTTCGGCCCTATGACAGTCGAGGCCATTAGGTTGTGGCCGTTTTTCTCCAACTTAACAGAATCCCGTTATCCACGTTTGATTTCCAAATTGGACCCCCCCCCCCCTCTTCTTTCCTGCCGGTAGTATGCCCACGTTGTGGCTTTTCGCGGTTAGCCCAGGTAATACTTGGATTCGAGAACGGCTGGCACAGCCGCGGCACAGAATAAACAAAACACAAAAAAACATCCTATATACATAACATCTAAGCGTTTATGCTCTATCGGCGGCGTGCGCGAACTACAGGGGACGCTTCTCTAGCTATCATCATCTTCGTTTGTGACGTCGCGGGTAGGACAGACCGCTCAGGTCTTCGATCCCTCGGTTCGTCAGCTTGCTTCATGCGAGGTTTGAGTAACGCGCGGCAAAGCCTGCTTCACGCGTTGCGCTTATTTGGTGAAGCGATATTTGGGGTAGGACCTTTTACCAAAGCTTGACAACGTGGAACACGTAGTCGCGCTAACAAACCCTTTTGGCGCTGAAGTGTCGAAGCGCTGGGCTAGTGGTGTCCTGTTCTCTACCCCGGTACCAAAAGCTGGATAATGAAAATAGAATATCCAGCGCTTTACCCCACTACAACGTCTACCGCGGAAAATAGGGTGTATTTTTTTATTATTATGATACGGACAAATTAAAACTCGGAAAGGAATGTCTCATTAAATTGAAAATAGGAAAACGAATCTAGAACCTGTCGCCTGTTTAGTAGATACTTCAGTGATAGCGACTTCGTGTATCCTATTGGTTCCAATGTGTTATGTCAGTGCTGGTCTTAGTAGTTCCAAGTTGATTCCTTTTTGCATTTTGTAAACTATTAAACAAACATTTCCTCGAAATAACTGCAGAAAGAAGCGGTAGCTAGCTTCCGTAGCCGTTTCAACTAAATCCCTGCTTATTCACTCGGTCGACGCGAAACGTGCGAGACCCCCTCGCGATCGAGATCTCTTAAATCTAGCAACTCGGTGACACTTCAGCGTCCCCCCAAAAAATGGATAAAACAAATTAATCAATCGCCAGGATTTGCCGGGCCGTAGCCGACAATTTAAGTTGTTAGTATTTCTGCTTTTCTTTTGAGCAGAAGTCGCTATGTTACAAGCTTCTTTGCCACGTATTCAATGCGGGAAGAGCTAAGCGTCAGTTGCTGGCGAGCATTTGCTCCTCAGCAACTGTCGAGTCGCACTTGGATAGAAGCGTCGGTATCGGCAAGTTCGATGTAGCTAAAAACAAGTGTGCGGCTCTTTGCAACACAACTGTGCGCGTGTGCACAGCTAAAATGGCAGCCTCCACAGATCCGCAAAAAGGCAAGAATCAGAGAGCCTGTGAATAGCCCTGACGCACGCCGTGCAAGCTGTAATGTGAAGCTCTGGCTTGTTTTTGAACATTTGAAAGTTTGTTTTTACATAAAAAGCAACTTCGAGGCGCTGTTATTCATTAGAGAGATCAGTCAGAAAAACTCATACACGTTTCTTTAATAAATAAACCGTTTTTAATCGGCATCGATGTGAACTAACATAGCCAATCCGTGCTATTACATAACGCGTCGTCTGCTCGCATCCTACCCGCTTCGTCACAGGAGAGCACCCGGGGTCTCCAAGCTTTTTGGCTAACGTTCCGGATCGAAAAAAAAAAAAAAAACAGCAGCTGTACCGAGTGCCGCATATAAATGAGGAAAAAGGAAATAAGTAATTCTAGATCACGATTTCAATACAAAATCGACAGTTGAAGCAAACATTAAAAACAAAAGAAACTAGAGTCGATGCATACGTATACTTCATTTCGAAATTAACTATTTAGCCAATTGGGACCCGGTAAACCCACCGGACGTAAACCAAAGCGCACAGGAATTTTGACAAGATGCACACAGGACAGAACATTAATGTGAATGATGGAACTGTGCGCAATGGAGACGTCACAGGACACTAACTAAGCACTATACAAAGAAGAGGACAAAGACTGAGAATGCTGGCGGTGACAACATTCAATGAATATTATGGCGAGAGGTCCGGCGTTTTGATAGTTCAGTTCTCTCTCGTTCTTTTCGGTATTCCCCCTTTATGCTGTTGGTGCGCGTCGCGGAGTCCTTTGCGCCGTTTTTTCACACGCACCTATTTTTGCGCCGGTAGCAGCGGACCTGCTAAAAGCGGGCCGTGGGCCGGGCTTATTGGAAGGACAGCAGTTAGCCACGGGCCGGTCGGAAGACCTCCGCGTGTAGAAGTTTCGCGGCCGTTCTCTATACGATAGAAGAATTGCAAGAAACGTCCACTTCCGGCAACAAGTTGTTTCTGGTTCTGTTGATTGTGTATAATTGTAGATGGCGCTGAAGTTTCGGTTATCATCTCAGCGGCTTCAAGTACCGAGACACTTTTTATCCTGATGAGGGGGCTAGCTGTCTTATGATGTGCCTGCAACTTAGGTATACAATGTCATGTTTATTAACAACGTCATCTTCGTTTTTTTTTTTTGGTATCTCCCGTTTGTATTCGCGTTTTTGCAGAACAGCATACTGCTGCACCGGCCACTGGGCTATTGGCAGGTACTCAGATGAAAATATCTATATGTATACAATGCTGGTCTTACTCAAACAACGTAATGGATGAGACCCAAATCGATGTGCGTGCTGTACATGGATCAGCTGAGCGTGCGCGACGGCCAATTCTCGTGACCAGTATCGGGACGGAGGAAGTAAGGTACGCACGCTCTGGGTGGGTTAGATTGAGCGGTTGATTGCTGGTTTGGAAATGAACTCGCTTTATCAGTACGTCATAAGAAATAATTTGCATGTGGAGCGCGGGTATTGAATTTTTGTGGGGAACTTTCATATAAGCTTTCAGTTAAAACTTTTATTTGATCGTTTTTGTCTCGAAGTAATTTGTAGTCGGGTACATGTAGTACCTATCTGACAATGTTAGCATATTTGCATTAGTAATAGTCTTTCATATACATATCTCAAGAATTCTGCTGAGCTTGGGCTTGCGCGTGTGTCAGTGCCCGAAGGCTGGGCCCCGAAACGAAATAATGCTTGATTTGATGTGGCTGTCACGCGATCGTGTGATGCACTCGACCACTTTTGGTAAACTTTTTTGTGCGGGAATATATTATTACTTCACATACTTAATAGATTTTATACCCTTACATAAAAAAATTTCAAGCACACTATAGAACTCCTATCCACATTATAACGACTCGTTCCATTTTCTATCCAGTCGTCTGGCATTCACAGTTTTCCATCGATTTTCTACTGGCTTTCTTTCAACTGAAGTCTATCGAGTATAGACGATAGAAATGTCTTAGAATTTTTATCACCACATTTCAATGGGATTTCTGTTTCCATATGTAGATATTTTGTTTTATACTAGACTTGGTAGAATAATAAGATGCAGTTCGGAGATGCGACATCACACCCATGTGTAACCTCCAGGCGGAGGCCGCTTTTCCGACTGTGTCAAATAATTATCGCCTCTTGCATAGCTTTTTAGTTGGAGATACAGTTCACCAACCCTTAGAAACCATGTTTTGCATAAATTATTGACGAGAAAAACGCAACACACTTGCCATCCTTTTAACGTCCGGGGTGGTCCTCGGTCAAACGATTGCCTTTCAACTGTATGGTACTTAAGGCGGTGGAGCCGTCAACGTCTTTGAATTACTGTGGTCGGTGACAGGTGAGGAAAGTGGAAGCTACTCCCACCTCTTTCCACTTTACTCTTAGCCTGTTGGGGAGAATATCAGACCGTGGCGCCCCAAGCGGCTAACTTTGGAACTACATGGATGCAGACAACAAATAGCAATGACTCGGCGCTCGGCTGACTTAACTGAACGCCGCGTGAGGAGGAGGAGGAAATAACTTTATTACAAAGAGACTTGTTTAGGTGGGGCCCCTAGTCTAGGGCTCCAGTTCTTTCCGCCGCCATTTTCGTGCGCTCAATCAGCTCTCGCTGGCTTTGAACAGACGAGCTGAGCAGCGCAGCTTCCCAGGTCTCGCCGCGTCAGCGTTCGGCTGGAGTTGGTGTTCTCCGGTCGCCTGAGGAGGAGGATGGACTCTTTTGCTACCACTCCGTCCGGCATGAACAACGTGGCATGCACGGCTCGCATTCTGTGACCTCTGCTTTTGGAAGAGATCCGGCCCTAGCAATAAACGTCACCTCGTTTATTGTTAGTATTTTTACGTTATTACGTTCACATGCCCACAAGGCCTGTGGGCATGTCCACAGGCCTTGTGTTGGGTAAACAGCGAGGTGTGGGGACGACAAACGGGTCAGAGCGCACTCTATAGTTCGATCTCGCCAGCGTGTGTATTTGTGATGACCGCGCATGTGCACACGGTAAGTGCCGAGGGTATGTTTCCATTGAGGTAGTATAAAAAAGCAATCTACAGTGATGAACTATAACCTTGAGATCAAGGAGAAGGACGATGATGAAAGAGATGAAGAACATCGTCATCTCTCCCTAGTGTCAGGGTTATATAGTTAATCATGTTTAGTCATTACCAGCTCGCTTGTGCCCTAACATTTTATTCATTATGTACAGTATTTTTTCCGCCAAAAACTGGCCAAGTGTTTTAGAAAGGGGTAAAAGAATTGTAAGACATTCTCTTGGTTTTCTATACAATATCTATCCAATTTACATACACTGCTCAATAAAAAGTCTGCAAAAAGCGGCCAAAAACTAAAGACAGGGGATAGAAAAATTGATTTATTTTATTTAGAATATCTTTAACCTCTAGACAGTATTATGTATAGAAATTTTATAGGAAGTAGACAAATGTTTTTCTAAGGGTAGATCGACGCTCCGTAGTCCATTTCTTACTTCGTAAAAGAGGTTTTTTGTGATTTGGGAAGACGCAAATATTTTTTTATTGAATTGCGGTTTGTTAGGTAAATGCTCAAATAAGCACATTTATTTCTTTTTGCTTACACGTTATAGTTTTATTTTATTGTTTTGCATGAGAACGCACTAAAAGGTTGAAATGTTTTTTTTTTTTTTTAGTTAACATTCTTTGACCACTGTTTTGCTTGTTAACCAATAGACATTCATATGTCGATGGCCCGTTCAATTCCTCAGAGATTTTTTCTTCATTTTGCAGGATAATTCCTTTGGTCAGCGTAACAGTAGGTAAAACTACCAGGCGTTCTTAAGAAAAAAAAAAAAAAAAAAAAAAACGTGCTTTTCGGCTCTGGAAAATAAGCTAGCTATGCATCGCAAAGAGCTTAAACTCCGTGACAATGGGACGCTAGCGTTAGGATATAGAACGCAGAAGTTTGAGAACATGACGTTACCTGCATCTAACGATAGCTGAGAAAAACGAAACTTCTCTGTGAGCCAACGTCCATCGAAGCCTACTCTCGTCAAAACTAGAAGTTACATTGCGGGCGCATCTGGGATTTATATCAGTAAAAAATTCTTGTCAGCAAGAATGAGAGTAGTGGTTTCTTTCTCGGCGACAAGTTTTTTGTTTTACTGAAACAGATGCTACAGGCGCCCGCAATGTTATTTCTCCTCGTGACGATGCATTAGGCTTGTGTTCAATCCCAACAGCTATCGTCACATTCTCTGGGAGCTTTGAGATTTCTGCTATGCACACCTTACTACCCGGTTCGAAAAACACGGTTCTTTTTTGTCTGGAACGCTCTGTATTGGCGACGTGCGCGATCGAAAGCGTCGCTGTGGTCGGCCTTCCGCGATTGGCCGAATGCTGACTATGACGTCCGCTAAGGATTTCTCATCGACGGAAATAAGAGGAATGGAAGAACTTCGATTTCGACGGTGTTGGTAGTGTTGCTTTAAGAGCGCAATGATTTCAAGCTTCCACCATGCTCCTTACAAACACCATCGAACTTGTTGTTCGCAAGGTAATGACGTCACGAAAGGTGCGGCAAGGTAATGACGTCATAAGAGGGCGCCACTAAAATATCTCGCCGCTAATAGTCAACTGACAGCACGAGGATCGCGGGGCGTGAGTCCTTATGTTCATGTTACTTGGTTTGTGAAAATCGCTCTTAGGTGAACGTTCTTAGACATGCCTTGCACGTGACGTCATATGGTACCGTACCAGCCGCCATTGCTCCGTACCATGCTCCCGTGCCCGTACCTTCTACAGCGTATACATTTGGCACCGTCGAACCTGTTCTTCTCGGCACCGGTTACGTCACCGAACCGTGATGACAACGTCATAACGACGAATACTAAGAAATATGGTGCGTCTGTGCGTTCTTGCAAAGCGCTCGCGAGATAAAACAAATCGCTGGGCTCTCTACGTTGGAAGCTCGGTGAACGACGTACCGTAATATACCGAGAGATGCCTCACCCCGAGAGATGGCCCACTCCTATTTTAGGCCTGATTTGTTTTTTTCATTTTTTTTCAGAAATACCTAAAGGTAGCTTACATCTATTAATTGCCAAACCCCGGTTAATGGTGACCTCGGCAGGAAATGATGTTACTTAGCCACGGCGGGAAATAAGCGAACGTTGCTGACTGGGAACGACAGTCGTCCTTGGTTCATCGCCCCTCCCTGCGATCACAAGTTTGGCAGGTCACAGAATCTAAAACCAGCAATTTTTGACTTTTTTTTTTTTTATCGCACACCGACAGTTAGATTAATTCTTATTTTAACTCGATTCGTTTTCGTTTTTAGGTGGGCCATCTCTCGGATACTACGGTAGCCGAAAATAGGTTTAGATCTGAAAAGAGTTGTCTGCGCTGTGAGAGAGGCAGACTTGTACGGAAATCATTACAAATAATCAAATTATTTTTAATCACTTACTTGTAATAATAGGATTTTATTGGGCTGTAATCGCAATAGTAATCTGACTACTTTTGGAAGTACTGAAATTACTACAGCAACCGTTACTATTCTTACCCTCCCCACCTATAACGGCGTTCTCTGTTCGTACAAGTTTCCTACCAAGGAATCCTTAAACGAAGTCTCCGACGGGAGACTTCGTTTAAGGATTCCTTAAGGATTAAGGATTAAGAAGATAAGTGGTTTATAATTCGGTGATTTTAATCCAACAAAGGACAGTATAAAAGACCCGTTTTTAAACCGATAGATAACTCGGTCGTTTTGAAAATTTAAAGTAATCGGAAAAGTAACGGTTACTTTTTTCAACTAACGGCCAATTACTTTTAGAGCGCAGCTCTTAGGCGCCCGTTTCCGGCTTGAGCGGCGTCGGCGTCGGCGTCGCCGTCGGCGTCGGCGTAACCGCAAGGTCTCGTGACCCTCTCCAAGGTCACGTGACCCTCCAAGGTCACGTGGCCCCCTGGTCACGTGACCCTCCCCCCCCCCCCCAGGTCCCGTGGCCCCCTGGTCACGTGCCCCCCCCCCCCCGAAGTCACGTGACCCCCCCCCCTCCGCGCCTTCCCCCCTCCTCAAGAGCTGCGCTCTAATTCGGCGTTACAGGGAGTTGTAAACGGCTTTCATTTTTTTTTCTCAAGTAATCTAATTTAATACTTTTTAACCAACAGAAATTGTAATTGTACTAATTACTTTTTTTAATGACGTGTACAATACTGCACTGAGCACAATTTTTTTTACCACGCTCAATACCACTTCGCAAACAGATTCTTTTTTTTCTTTTTTTTGTCTCAGCGTATTTTAGGTTTATTTATTCGCCGAGTTCTTTCCGTAAATACACCCGTTTCAAAAGTTCGCGCCATCGCCTGTCTGCCATTGCTTGACCATGTATTGGACACCCGAGGGCTACGTCAGCGTTCGGCGTGAGCTCGTCTCAACTCGTATAAAAAAACGAATGTAACGTCAGCGTTCAGCGAGGACTCGGATCCCATCACGCGCTACGTGCCCAAGCAATGGCGATCGACAATGTTGCCAGGTGTAGACTTTTGAAAAGGGGTCTATAGGAAGTATTCACTGGCGGCCATACCTGTGTGCACGACAGCTGAGCGCGTGCTGATGGCGAGCTTCCACAGTTCTTTTGTAACGTGCATTCCGCACCCTCAATATTGCCGGTCTTAGCAGCCTATTAATGTGGGCTCGTTCAGAGCATGCGCTCTAGACATCACCCACAAATATGGCGCCCATTGAATACTCCTTATTGCGGTGATTTGGATCACGCGAGCGTTTGGCGGGAAACTAGGGGCACACCAGATTTCATAGAGCGTAGCTTACACTAATATTTGTGCCCAGGGACACGTGTTATGCGTCATTGGGCGTGCGATATTCTTTAGCCTCCCAGGTATAGCACGCGAGAGAAGAGCCCGACTTGGCACAAGTTTAGCAACATTGGGGGGGGGGGGGGGGGTAACTCGGTTTTGCTCCAAAGGCGGTCAGTTAGTGCTAGAGTAATTTTCCTTAACATTTCTAAGGTTTTTTTTTTCTTTTTTCTTGCTTTTACGTAATTGTTCAGGTGCCAGAATTGAGCCAAAGAAGATGCCACGTATGAACCCAAGAATTAGCAATAAAACCTGCATCTGGCACTCGTTTGGCGTTTTAGGCCCAAAGATGCCAGATATGACGGCCACTGCCAGCAGTGAAGCTTAACTTGGACAATTGTTTGGAGAATTAGGGCCAAGATACCCAAACTCTGGATTAAAGAGGGTCAAGTTTGGTTCTCTCTACCACGTCTTTTTCGAACTGTTTAAGGGACCTAAATGCCTGGACCAAAACCGAATTTCAGCCCAAAGAGCTGGGCTTACAGGGGATATTGTGCATGATCGCGGGTGCCATGCTCTGGCTTATCACACACACAGAAAAATCACAATTGAGGCTTTTCAGTTTGTGAATGCTGGTGAATCAAAGTAAGCCTGGTCTCTCACCGAAAAAAAAAAAGAAACGAAGAAAAAAACTGCAGTAGTTGTAGCTGCTATCTCTATGTCAGGAATATATAAAACTACATCATTCAGAACGACTACAAGGATGAGCCACAAAGAAATACAATGTCATCGGCATCAGGCTCTAATACAATGTTATTTCTTCAAAGAGGAATTCAATTAGTCGCCCTAACGGAGTTGTGATGTCCCGTCGAATTTTTTTTTGTGATTAAGCGGATTTTAATTCGTGCTAAATTTGTGCCTACTGCGTGGTCTGAGTATTTTATTTGTCACATTTCTGTTCTTATTAAAATGGGGCGCGTTCTCATCGAGCTCGCAAAAATAGAAGCCCTTGGGGTAATGACCATCGATTTTCGACGGCGCCAACGGAGGTCGATTAACGTTTATCTTTATTTTTTTTTACTTGTTGGTTCAACCGGCGGTGCCAAATATAAAATAATAATATAATAATTTTTTTTTATAAGGCGCCTTGAGGTGTGGAAGCTGATTTTTTTCTTTGTTTTGCATATACGGCTGGTTCTTCCTTGAAGAAATTTAACACAAAGCTTCGCACGCTTTGCGTGCTTTGAATAAGAGCAGTATTTCGAGTCTTCGTGTGCCAAAGCGTGTTTGCGTTCACGTGCTCGTGCGCGTATGGCCAAACCAGTGTGATCTCATGTACGCGCTCTCGCGTCTCTTGACGTCCACACATGCATTTATGTAAAACACTTCGCGTTATTTCTTCTTGATTTGTCTTTGCTCACAATGCATACACATCTACGGTATCACGTCAGGTTCTACCAGCTGCCACCTGTCACTTTGCAAGGATACTGGCACTTGTAAGGGTAGTATTACTGGTTCCATCGCTGGTAGCCTTACTGGTACAGTTACAGGTACCATAACGAGTGCCTCTAAAGCTGGGGTCAGACTGCTTATACATCATACAAACGACAGTCTACAAACAGGAGTCACCGCAATGGCCGTGGTTCGAATGCCGGGTACCAAGTTTTGTCCTTGAACTCATTGCCATGCGGCATTCGAAGCGCGGATCTTGCGGTGACTCGCGTTCGAATCTGTATGCAGACTGTCTTTTGTATTATGAATAAGCAGTGTTACCCCGGCTACAGTGCCCTACCCCGGCTTAAAGGCACCAGCAATGTGGCTTGTTTAATCTATAGGCTGAGCCTTTCTGCGTGCATGCCCGTGCTGCCTTTCATATGCGTCATTGCACACGCAGTTATCTGGACGCGATTATCTGCAATCTACCTTCCAGGTTCGTTTGTGGCTATGGTAACTGGCATGTCTTATGAAGCTCAGCGCACGGTCTATTATCTTCGCGCTTCCTGTTTTGTGATTGACTCTTAGGAGTTTGTATCGAAAAAAATGCTGCTATTTGATTGACTGAGGAACGATAATGAGAATGCTCACCATTCGCAACGTCCTGCGTTTTGTAAGCTGTCTCTGACAATGCGGAGCGCAAGCTCGTCTGCTTCTTCCGCAGGGGGGGTTGCGGTGACGTCAGAACGCCGAGCTCTGATTGGCTCGATTAAAAGCCCAGTGGGTACACCTCAAGGCAGCTAGTGTGATTCAGGTCTACCCCCTATCCTTCCAATCAGAGCCAATCAGAACTCGGCGTTCTGACGTCACCGCAACCTCCCTGCGCAAGGAGCAGACGAGCTTGCGCCCCGCATAGCCGCACCTTGTTCGTGTCCGTGGAACGCGTAGACGCGTTAAATTTCGTATCGTTTTTTTTTTATAGCAAAGCTGTTTTTAATTTGCAGGTCGAATTTTTGAAATTTTTTTTGTGTTGTCGTTTTAACGGAAAAAAAGAAACCTTCAGCGATTAAAGCGAAAAGTGAATATCACGCATACAACATACAGCCCAACATTCGTTTCAATAAAAAAAAAAAACAGAAAACAAGCATTCTAACCGCACAATTGAGGATAAGGCGCTCCTCATTACGATGCGAAGCACGTAGTGATCGCCACCTACGTTTCCCGAAGTCCTGTTCACACATACCGCGCTGACTTTGCGCTAAGCACGTGCTGGTGGGTGCCTTCACCAAATTATTATCGCACCGTCCAAACTGTTGCTCATAGCAGACGATAAGTAGCTGACATGTGAACAGCGGTATTAGCCCCGTGCGCGACCGAAAGCGTCGCTGTGGTCGGCCTTCCACGATTGGCCGAACGCTGACTATGACGTCGGAAAGGGGATTTATCATCGACGGAAATAAGAGGAATGAAAGAACTTTAATTTTGACGGTGTTGGCAGTGTTCCTTTGAGAGCGCAATGAATTCAAGCTTCCACCATGCTAATAACAAACACCATCGAACTTGTTGTTTGCAAGGTAATGACGTCACAAGGGGGAACCACAGGAGGGCGCCACTAAAACATCTCGCCGCTAATATCGGCGCTCCTCTGCATGTGGGAACCGGCCTTAAAGATTACTGTTGCGCAAGCTGCCGCGCGTCGACGGCAGCTTGCGACGTGTGGAGCGACGTCACTAGCCTTTCATATATAAAAAAAGTTTTGTTTCAGTACATTTAATTTTCTTTCGTCAATCATTTGGTATAGACCTTTTTGCTGTTTACCTAATAATTGCCGCTTGCGTCCCAAGCGACTTCCGGTCGCACCGTCTTTGCAAGCTTGTTGAGCTTGTTTATGTCACCAGTGCTAGACCGATCTCACCAAGCGTTCGACGCATGCGTGACGCCGCCATAACTTTAGTTCACAGACGGCAAACGGCATTGCACGAAAGGGCTCGTGCCGTCTCGTGCTTAACACGCGCAGAGCTCCAGCGAGGTTGTCGCACGTGCAGAAAGACTAAAGTTCCCTTGATGCACTGCGGCAGCGGTGGCGTAGTCAAACTGGCTGGTGAGATCGGTCTATTATACACGGACAACAAAGTTGGAGATTTAACAAGGGCCTTCTGCTGTACAATATTAATCTTAGAGGAGGCAAGTTGGTTTACAAAAATACTAGAAACATTTAAACAGAACTCGCACTGCTTCGTTGTTTTGGCGTTCACCTGGAGAATTGGTGGTTAAACGTTTCATCAACATTTCAAGCAGCGCTGTTAAGGCCGGTTCACACATAGAGCGGAGCGCTAAGTTAGCGCTACGTGAGCGCCCCAAGGAGCGCTCATGTGGCGCTTCCTAGCGCGAGATGTAGCGCTCGGTTAGCGCTTCAGCAGCGCTTTGTTAGCGCTCTCACGCTCCTTGTGCCGTGCTTGCTGCTGTGGAAGAGCGCGTGCACGGCGATTCCTTTGTTGTTGTTTTTCCTTCGGCATTGAAAGAAGAGGAAGTAAAAGAGCCGCTCTCCAAGCAAAGGGTCGGGCAGGCGATCCAGAGTCATGAACTCTGAGCGACTAATTGATTGGGTACGACCCCATCGCTTTCTATTCGATATGCGTGACCCTGGTTTCAAAGAGCAGTTAAAAATAATCGCCTTCGAAAGAGCTCTGTGTCTCGGTCCCTCAGCCTAGGAACCAGTGTTGGAGGTAACGCGTTACTAGTAACGACGTTACTGGTACGGCGTTACATTTTTCGCTAACGCAGTAACGTACTCGTTAGTATTCTGAATGACTAACGAGTAAAGTATTTTCGTTACTTTTTTACGGTATCGGCTATCGAATTACGTTACTCGTTACTCGTTACTTTTGACCAAAACTGGTGAAATACATTAGGTATTTGGAAAAGGTCACGGCGCCTGATCTAACGTTTGGAATACACAATCTTGTGCATAAAACTGGAGACGTTAGGAGAACTAAATTTAGGTCACTAAGCTCAATGGAGGATCTAGCTTCTCTGCTCTGCTTATCAGTCCATCTATTCACCCACCCATCTCAAAAACCTGCACAAGCTTATCGCTGCACGGAACCAGCATCCGTCACAATAAACTTAAAAAAAAAAAACTTTCTCACCAAAAGAGACATCCGTTAAAGCCGACATTATCTCGCTTCTCGAAGGCGAAACAAACCTTCTGCTACCAGCTAATTCCGTTCGTCCACTTTTGTTTTTATAGAGTCACCACTCACAAGGCTTGAACGAACAACTGCGTTACAGCCCACTCCCCTCCCTCCTCTTCCCCCTCTGCTTTGTGCAGCAGAGGTGGACAGCGGGGGGGGGGGGGGGGGGAGAGAGAGTGAGACATCCGTTTAAAACAGTGGACAACTAGTGGCGAAGCGATTTGCTCGTTCCTCTAGTTACAAAAAAAAACAAAAAAAAAACAACATCCTTTGTGGGATATTTTACCCTCGCTCTCCCTCTCGCTGCCTGAGAGTTCCTGACCCACTTTTGTACACAGACGAATCTTTCGCTTGATTAGTCTTTACTTCACTAAGGTCATAATAAAAAGATAAAAAAAGTTTTAAACCTGGAAAGAAAACTTAGAAACACGAAACCTTTTATTTTTTTCACAGAAAAACTAAGAGCTACTGCTGGTAAGAAGCAGCAAGTGATTATAACCAGTGTGCTGGTAACCGGTGTCCTGTTCCACATAGTGAAGTAAATCAGTCTCTGGTAATAGTATGAACCGGACTGTTACTAAAACCGGCGTAAAGATGATGGGTGTTGGTTGGCTGGTTGTGTTCCAGCAGTCCCCGTTCGCATGCCGTAGTTTATAAAAGCCGATTGACTACCATCTGCGACTCATTCTAGGTGTGAGATGAACATGAATAACGAAACTTCGTCGCTATGGCCAGGATTGAAGGAAATATATCAACTAAAGGAGACGGAATCAGATAATTTACAGTTTCAACGCCTACTCTGCATGCCGAAAATTAAGCTGCTTCGCGCATCAAAGACGTCTAGTTCTAACTTCAAAAAGCACATCAATGTGAGTACGTTTCTCGATTATAATTTCTCTTCAGCACGCTTTTCACAATGTTCACAGATCACGGGTATTTTTTAGAACTTGCTGATGTTTCACTGACCTCGTTGCTTTATGCCAGTGCTAGCGCTCCCAGAACTTCTTAATAAGTTCATTAACGCATTCCGGAAACATGTCGACCATGGTCATAATCTAATATATTAAGCAGGTGGGCTAATATTGAATAGTTTTCTCTTTCACGAGACCGAAGGCATGTTTGTAAGCCAACACATCTCTGCCAAACATATGTACTCGAACACAAAAGTAACGTAAAAGTAACGTTCGTTATTTTTGAAAAGTAACGGTAACGGTATCTCGTTACGTTTATAAAGGAGTAACGTAGCTCAATAACGCGTTAATTTTTACCAAACTAACGAGTAACGCTATTTCGTTACTTTTTTTCGGTAACGGGCACAACACCGCTAGGAACAAGGTTCGCCGGGTACCCGTCAGTATATCGGTGGCGAAAGATTGCGCGCACCCAGAAGGCTCTTTTGGGCGTCAAGCCGTCCACACACATATGCACTAATCGCGTATGTAAGATCATTTGTCGCATTTCTATTTCAGCATCCCACATGTCCGCCATGGTGCTGCTGATGCACACCCAACCCCAGGAACCGGAACCGCAGTGCACGCGCTAATCCGCAGCACCGCGGTACAAGAAGCGCTACTGAAGCGCTAACAAGGCGCTAATGAAGCGCTAACAAGGCGCTACTGGAGCGCTAACAAGGCGCTACTAAAGCGCTAACCACGCGCTATATTTGAACGAAGTCACGCGCTAGGAAGCGCCACATGAGCGCTCCTTGGAGCGCTCACGTAGCGCTAACTAGCGCTCCGCTGTATGTGTGAACAGGCCTTTGATGTGGCCTTTGGTCGTTCTTTTTATAAACCGGAAGTTCTCTGGGACGTCAAAGACTGGAGCACTCCCTGGTGACGTTGGCCATAAAGAGGGTCTACAGTGCAGTGGTCAATCGTTGCAGGTGATACCACAGCTTCGCTGTCCAACCACGTTCACAGCGTGGATTGGAGCCCCAACTTTTTCGTTTTCTGTTCTTCGGATTGCTTATCCGCTCCATTTGATTCATGGTGAACGATTCCCATCTCTTCACAATAGAGGCTCCCTTCCTCTCAAAGGACCAAGCGAAGCGTCAATAGAGGCGGCCATCTTGGCTACAATGAGGCTACTTCATTGTATAGCTAATGCAGGCCCGGTTTCTGTTGGTGGAACCCCCTCGGCGCGTCCGGTGCTTAAGTTACGCTGAGATGGCAGCGCGATAATGTTTCACTTCTGTTTTGTTTTATTACTATAATTTATTTGTTGTTTTTGTTTTTCACACTTTTAGGACCTTTGAGAGCGCTATCCCTTTGTTTGCAGGCTCTCAGTTGGTCCGTTGTCCCGCTCACTTACGGGCGCCATCTGTATAGGCGAAAAGGGCATTACAGGTCGTTTGCTCGTGTCCAAAAGAATGATGATTTCCGCTTGTTTGGCGCTCAAACATAAGCTTTCGGGTCGTACTTGGCCGATTCAGTTTTGGGCTCTGGCCACATTGTTCTTGACACTGTTTTGCAGCGTTCATTGATACTGCGTCGTCTGCTAGCGTCTCCGCAAGTGCGGCGCCGCGATTTTCTCCCGAAACCTTTGTTTTCAGTTGCTAACGGCTATAGCTCGCATTTGCGATGCTTGTCATCTGCCCTCTATTTTTTTTTGTGTGTGTGCGGGGGGGGGGGGGGGGGGGGGGGGGGTGGGAGGGAGGGGGAAGGGAATATATTGTTTGCTTTCAAATTACTTTGAGTAGAAGCCTCTGGAGGAGTGTTCATAACTCTCTATCGGCACCCTGTCGGTTTCACAACATCTGCTGGATATTATGCTTTTCAGACGCCTCATAGCTAACTTAACTGCGCCCTATTTTTTATATTTCTGACGTTATTGCCGTAGGGGTTTTTGACGTCATATTCCGGTTGCCTTGAAACTGCTTAGTTTCACTTGTGACACTGCAATCTGTTTTCGTTGCGTTCCCGGTGTCTGGTATTTCGTACGATCTCGACGTTCCATCGTTTGCGTAAGAGAAAGCAATGTTCCGTCTAGATTAACTTCTCTGGCCGTTTATTATCATAATAACTTTTTTTTATGCTTAACGGTTGAACAAAGGGCAAAAACCTCAATGGAGGCTTGACTAGCACTTAGCACCACGTGGGCTCTAGTGTATTGGTGTTAAAATTTATTATAGGTTATTCAAACAGTGCTCTTGTTAGCTCGAAAAGAAACAATTTTTTTTTCAGATGTGGTTATTTAGGTTTAATCAAATCCATGGCACGGTTTGGTTACTGCTCTAGTTCATAACTGTAACTGTAATTTTTTTTATTACTGTCGATTGCCTGCTTTGTTAACATTGTGCAATCAGGCTTGGGTATATTGATTGATGTGTGCTACCCCAATTACGTCTCGGTGGATCTCTCGTCAGGCTGGTGAAACTTATCCATTAGTAATATTGGGGGAACTTTAAAAGTATTCGGAGTTTCCCTTGCCTTGACAAAAGAAAACACATCGCTATAGCGCTAATAGTTTGCAGCGCCACTGTGATTGGTTCATGCTTAAAACAGGTTAACAAGTTCATTGGTCAGCCTGCGGTGACATCACTGTCCCGCTGCCGCGCTTGTGCTGCACAAGGGTGAAAATACTGATGATATATACCAGGAAATCTCGGAACCTTTATTGGCACTGCACCGGTGATACATCGGCGATACACTGGCAAAGCAGTTAACTTAAAACAGCCTTAGCTCCACATTCGCGCTCTAGTTCTGACTCGACCCCAACCCGGTACGACGTTATTATTACACTATTGTTTTGTTACAGCTGCGTAGTGTTTTCATCTAGCTACAAATAAAACACTTCTGGACACATTGATGCCCTCCGGTGTTGCTCTTCTGGCGTGCCAGTGTGGATCTGGGGCAACGCGTTGTACAAGGTCACATACACAACGAATCTATTAACCCCAAGCTTCCATTTTTCGAATGATTCTTTTTTTATTATTTCCGCTCATATCCATTATACAGTCCGTTCATGAATAATCAAACCCGATGTTGCAAACGTTTTCAGCTCCGCGCAAAATAAAATTTTCGTTTTGTTCTCGGAATCTTATTTGAAAACATCCAGTGTTCCGTGAAAGTAGGGATCAAATTGGACTACGTTGGTTTTGAATCCTGCTTTATTATTTTTATTCCCAGTAGTCGTTCTGGTCTTTTTCATTTTTGCTTCTCTATTTACAATGATATCGTTTTACTGTAGATCTTTGTTTATTTGGGGGGGGGGGGGGGTCGTCGTAAAGGTTGCCCCCTTCTGCGATTTCCCATCCTGATAATATTGTTTTTGGTTTTAACGGTGGCGCCCTCTTTACGATGCAAGTTCGAATAACGCCTTTATGAGGGCGATAAAATTTCGACAAAGAGCCGTAAACCATAAAAGCAAACACGTTTATACCAACCTACCTACGAATCGACAAAAAGAACAAAAAGAGAAAGTACCCCTGGAAGCAAAAAACCAAATGCCGTTTCGTTTTAGTGGCACTTGAACAAATTGCGTGGCAGCCGACTTGAACCGGTGACAGTTTCGAATTCCGGTGACCATTTTTGGTCTATTGTTTGTTTGTTTGTTTTTTCTCGTTTATCTGCCACATGTTATGCCCTGTTCTGTTTTTGCCTTTCTGTCATAAAATTGGTTTGTGGTTCTACGGTAGCATGGTTCGTGAAGTGTGTTTGTAGTTTCTTTTCTAAAAACTTTCGCGTTCGCTCCAAGTTGCACTTGCAATGTGTGTTTTTCAGTGAATGCAACAGCGGTCGAGGAAGCTCGACCATCGCGCGCATTGCAGAGACTAGAAGAACTACGCCTAGAATTACCCTGACCAAAGGAAAGCCACGGGTCACGAACATTGCACTTTGGAAGACCTCCCACCATTCTCCTGAGCTCTTGCAGTGGATCCTGAATCAAAGGCCAAGAACGCTTCCCTTCCGTTTTTTTTGTGTCTTTTTGTGTGTGTTGTGCGTCAATAAAATTGGTTGTCATAACCTAGACGACTTAGAATCTTACCTCTGATGTCTTAGCGGCATAAAGGCCATATTTGGCCAGACTCCGAGACGTTGTGAAAGAAAGCAATGTCAAGTTTACGCCACGAGCAGCAAAGCATATGCAACCTCTGCATGCTCGTTTGCTTCTAGACTAATTTGACATCGTTTTTTAGACTGTCTAAGGTAAGCATCTTGATTCTAACCCTAGATGAGATTCTTACACATTTAGTCAGGGGTAATTAGTTCAAGTTTATGATTTACTCCTTAAATCGCCACGACACTGTTTTAATGTCATGAGCCAGAGACCAATAATACCGCTTGGATAAAGATTGAGCCTAGTTTGCATTCAGACTTGCAGTGCTTTAATAACTGGCCTAGTTACAATAGCTCGAGAAACACAAAAGGAAGTTCTCCGACTGAAAGAAAAGATAACTTCTGCTGACACCAAACAATTTTAAAGTTACCGCTTGTCGAGAAATCTGTTATCTTCCGACAGGTTGGCGACACTCAATTGTAAACAGTGTTCGACCAACCTTAATGGATGCCTCTGCGAGCAATAGATGTTGGTTGTTCGCCCCCTCCCCCCCCCCAAAAAAAAAAAAAATGTTATATATATTTTTTTTAGAAAAAAAAAATAAAAAACATTACACGTGTCTGACCACGTGATGAAACAAACTTCAACAGTTCTTTTTGTGTGTGTGTCGGCTTTCACTCACTTAATAATAGAGCTTCTTCCCTCCAACTCAACTTTAGCAAGCCTTCTTTCATTCGGACAAACAAAATCGTGTAAAAAGGTTATAGTTTTGTTTCTTATTAGTTGTGCGGGTAATTCGGTAGTTTCCTTTTTTTTATTTTCTCGGAGTAAGTTGGAGTGTAGAGGGAGGATCTCCCGGGTCCTTGAGAGTGGGCGCACAAAGGTAGCGTTTCCGCCTGCCCTGACATCTGTCAGCCGCAGCCGCCAACTCGGAGAGCCACCAGCTTCGCTTGGTCGGTGATGAAAGAAGTGAAAGGAGACCACTTCCGCCTGCGGCCCCTCGAACGTGTGTCTAGCCGTGATGATACCTTAATGATAGTTCTCCATTCGATGATGATGGTGCTACTTTTCTTTTTGTTTTTCTCGTAAAGGTTTCGTCTTTCTTTGGAATTCTACGATTCTTTACAGGTTTGACGCAGCGTGTCAAGTTTATTATGTTTTCTTTTTAAGCCTTTCATGCTATTTCAAAGAAGAAACAAAAAACTTAAGAATAAATATGTTGGTGTGAGTGGAAATATGTAGACAGTCATGTCTCGTTAATATCGACGAAATTTTCGGCGACCGATCTTCGGCCATGTAAATTTTGCGCCGTTGATATGGAATCCTGTAGTCCGGACTATGGACAGCTATGTTGGAGACGAATTGGGTAAACATACGTATTTTTGTCTCGTTATTATGGACGTCAGTACCCCAGTTTAGGATGAAAAAGGCCTAAAAACTCACCCGAAATATTAGTGAACCCAAGAGGTCACAGTCGTAACCCGGACGCTGATTGCGGGTCTTGCGATAAGAGCTGCGCACCAAAGAATGTTATTGTTTTGTCTTTTACGTAAAAAGAGTCATTACCGCTTGCAGTCCATTGTTGCCTGCGATGGTGTAGGACTTACAACCGGGAACAAAGAAGAATGAAACATAAAGCAGCTAGGTCACCTCACTGCAGACCTCGTCGCCGTTTAGCGAACAGGAGAGAAGCTCAGCATCCACAAAGATAAATTCTTCTGTACTCCGTTTCACCATAGCTTGGCCAACGGCGGAAGCCGTGGTCCAGGCGACCAAATCAGCACTTCGGAGAGAGACACGTGACTCACTAGCTGCGCGCCGTGCTGTCGAACACGTGGGTGGCAGAGATGAGAAGGCCGCTTTTGTACAAGTTTTGAGTGGCAGGCCAAGTTCCGGGGGGTACAAAGCGACATCTGGGATACAGAAAAAAGGGTCTGAATATTACCCGGGTTCCTCTTTCCTCTCTTTTCTAACTGCTTGGGTTATGCGAAAGCCACCTACGCTCTTTCCACCGTACTGTTGTTAAGTGCTGTCACGTTTGTGTGTGTGTGTGCGCGCGCGCGTTTGTGCTCTGATTCTTTATTCTAGACGTTCACACTATGAGCAATTTTTTACGGAGGCGTCCATATTAAGAGCACGTGACTGTACAGATATTTTGAGTTCTTGCTCGACTTGCATTGGGCACTTAAGAAGGATTTCGCTTTAATTCGTGCCCTTAGTAAAACTTATTTTTAGGGTACATCTTTTTGAAATTGTGTTATTTTCTACGTTTTGGCTATCAATTTAAATTGATGAATCGAATGTACGGAGCATGAGTTTGTATGCTCGGAATTTCACATTTCTGCCTCTGCACCCTTGAAGCAAACTCAGCTGTACCAGGTATGACCATGCAACATATTGTGCAATTCCTTTAAGAAAATTACACCATCTTCCCGAGGGGAACCATGGGGTGATGCCGAACATCGTGTTGGTTCTGAGGAAAGAGTCAGTTGCGTGCTGACGTCGAGAGATGGCGCCACCGACTGCCCTAGCGTTACCCGCTACGCGAGCCTTCGTCGCGGCTCGCGGCAGAGAAACTTGGAACGCTCGCCGCTCGCCGTTTATTTTTTTTCACACTTGAAGGAGAGGAGACTAGAGGAGGAGAGTTGCGCGTGCGCGCGCGGTCTGAGGAGAAGCGAACGCACGCGCAGTGCACGCAGCTGGTAGAGAGAGAGAGCGGAGAGAGTAACGCGCAGCTGTTGGAGAGAGGGAAGGAGGAGAGTTGCGCGTGCGTAGTTCGAGTGCCGACTACAACGCCGACGCCGCGGGACATAGACCCGAGCAAGAGATGCTCCGCATCTAAAAAAAAAACATAGCGCAACGTTTCAATGGTCAATGACAGAACCGTTGGGGCTGCCACAATTCAGAGGCGTATTATTTATTTTATTTATTCATTTATTTATTCATTCTGCCAGCCGTGAGGCCAAGGCAGGTAATAACCTGTCCACTTTTTAGCTTATACGTGGGAGCGTCTATATGGCGTTATACTCATGAACTTCGAACCGTTTAATATGATTGCCAATCAATCAGTACTTAGTTCAATTAATTTGTTTGCAATACATAAAAGAAACATCGAGGAACGCAAAAGCCAGAGTTTGAACCGTTCCGTTCGTTCACGAGACTGAAACTGAGCTCAGGATTTCCCTTCTTCTCTGTGCTGTGTTTCCCCGCGTCATGAGTCTTTCTGAGGAGAAGCACACTTTCAGTTTCGGCATTGTCGAATTGTTTTTAAATACGAAAAAAAAAAAAAAGTTTAGGAAGCAAGTTAAGTCTGTTTCACTGAAATGTTCAGGCTGAAATCAGCCTATAATATTAATCTTATTTGAAACGTATTTCTGTTTAAGCAAGTGATGCGCAAAACCGTCACCCCTATACGAAAACGACCAGCGCTAAAAGTTGGCTTTCTCACTCAATATATTACACTGTGGGAAAGCCCACTTTTGCTTGAGGTGTTGAAGTTTCGAGATCTGTCTTTTCCGTACTACCGTGACGTCGAGTATGCGGCTAGGTTACAATGAGGTAGCACTATTGTTTTCGCATGTGCACTCTCACTCTGCATCGAGAGGGCTATATTGTATTTCACCTTATGCGGGAGTTGAGAGACCTGCTGCTCAGCGGCAGGGCAAGAGACACGAGAGACCTCTAAAAACAAAGATTCGCGTGGCAGTTATCTTCTTTTTCGGTTGTTTCCATTATCTCATTTGTTAACTCCTGTTAATATATTGCCACACATTTTAACTGAGTTCAGTATGAATTGTGAGCTAAGTATGCTTTCAAAAACATGATTATTATTTTTTTTTACAAAAACAAAAAAAATTAATACTTACATTAGGTTTTTATCTGGTATCCTGTCCAACTTACATTACACAACCCAGACCATTCCCGTACATACAAAACTTACAGTCCTTATCTACCAGAAGTACACAAAATTGACCGTGATTTTTAGCAGTTCACTGGCACGAGACAGCAACAACAACCATAAAAAAACCTTATCCTCGACCATGCTCGACGAGATATAGAGACATTAGAGCAGGGTGTAGTAGCTCTCAATGGGGGGATGGGGGAGACGTAAGGCATTCGACGCACGTAGTGACAATAAACAGAACGGGAAGGGGGAGTTGACTGCACTGTTGGCCAACGGCGATGCCTGTAAACTGTCTACCGGGCGCTCATTACCAGGCTGCTAATTAAGTTTTACACGGGGAGCCCGCCACCCTTACTAATTACTAAATGGATTTGCGTCTCTGCTTCCTTCGATTCGGCTCGATGTCTCTTTGGGCCTTGGCGGTACGGGTAACGCGATGCGGGACTTTTGCTCATATAAATATTTTTTTTTTCTTTCGAGCCGCTGCTTTGGACGGGGACATTTCTTATAGTGCGTCCCGTAAATAAGTACGATTGTTTTGCGATTTATTTTTAACAATAGGACTATGTTTTGGTGACGTGTTCAAGCTTTGCTTTGGTGAGAAATCTCCTGGGCGAGGTGAAACTTGCTTACGCTACTTTTTAATTGGTTTGTGCAACCCAGTGGACGGGAATTTACGTTCGTTTTGGGTAATATCGGGATCGCATTTACCTTATTTTGGTATTAATAGCTTGCAACCGGTGTATTGTTGACCGAAGCGTAGAAAACAATTTTTCTTATATTTTTTTTTGTGCGGGGTATAGTCTCCTTTATTAACTTACAAAGTAGCTTGTACGCACACATAAAGCACCGCTAACATGCTTTGTCATGCACAAAACTTGCAGCATTTTGTCATAACAAACGTTCCTAGAAAACAAAATACTATACTTTGTTACAGTTTAAAGGGATTGTTGGGTCGAAACCGGAAGTACTTAAGTTTTGGCGCTCGTTACGTCGAGAGTGCCATCATATAGACAAACGTTATCTTTATTTTGATATATGATCTCCCCTTCTTAATTAAACCTTTCAAGAGCATACGTACGAAACTGCACCCCGAATTTCGCCAGTGTCAATGGCTGACATCCGTAGCTGCTGCGTGACGTCATAAAACGCAAAGGTTTGTCGGATGGTCGGGATAACAAGCGCTGCTCGATGGATGTCTTGTATTTTGTTTCGAATTATTTAGTCTCCTAGGCTGTACGCTATTGAAATACTTCTTTTTTAATGCAGTTCCCAAGTGTGTGCAAAAAAAGGTCAAGCCTTTTAGCAGGATATTACTCGAAAACAGCCATAAACTTCAAGCAAACGTATGCCGTTTCGCGAAAACACAACTGCGACGGCCACCGATCGAACTAGGAGCTCTTGCAAAGCAAAGAATGCAGATTTATTTATTTATTGATTTTTTGCCTCTGAAGCGACATTTGGGTACACTTATCGCCGGATCTACTGGATCGGTGATGAGGCTACGGGTCCTTCCCTCGGAGGCGTCGTCCGCGGGTTGAAGGCAAACGACGAATCGTTCAAATGCATGTGTTCACATGACTTGGACGAGCTTGGTGAATCATAGCCACGCTTTATTTTTTACTCGCGGTTCAAACAATCGGGCTGCACGCGTGCTAAATACAACTTTTAAATGGCCTAGCTGTTGGTTTCGGTTTCGTCGCATAATCAAACAGATTGATCCGATTTGGGCGAGGAATGGGTGGACGTAGTTGAATATCGTTGGCTACGTGAGCCCTCGAAGGAGCGCTCATGTGGCGCTTCCTAGCGCGTGATGTAGCGCTCTGTTAGCGCTTCAGAAGCACTCTGTTAGCGCTACAGAAGCGCTTTGTTAGCGTCTCACGCTCCTTGTGCCGTGCTTGCGGCTGCGGAACAGCGCGTGCACGGCGATTCCTTTGTTGTTGTTTTTCCTTTGGCGAAAAAAGCTCTCTGTCTCGGTCCCTCAGCCTAGGAACAAAGTTCGCCGGGTACCCGTCGGTATCTCGGGGGCGAAAGATTTCGCGCACCCAGAAGGCTCTTCTGGGCGTTACGCCGTCCACACACATCTGCACTAATCGCGTATATAAGAGCATTTGTCGCATTTCTATTTCAGCATCCCACATGCCCGCCATGGTGCTGCTGATGCACACCCAACCACAGGAACCGGAACTGCAGTGCACGCGCTAATCCGCAGCACCGCGGTACAAGAAGCGCTACTGAAGCGCTAACACGGCGCTACTGAAGCGCTAACAAGGCCCTACTGGAGCGCTAACAAGGCGCTACTGGAGCGCTAACAAGGCGCTACTAAAGCGATAATCACGCGCTATATTAGAATGAAGTCACGCGCTAGGAAGCGCCACATGAGCGCACCTTCGAGCGCTAACTTAGCACTCCGCTGTATGTGTGAACAGGCCTTTAGAGCTCACCTCGTAGCTCTCTTCTGTTAGATGATTGCTGCATAAGCGGGTTCCAAGGAGGATTGCGGGATCTCGATCTTGACGGGAACCCAATCCCTACGCACGTCGACGATCCATTTTGCTCGTCACTGCACGTCTCGCGCAAAAGTGTGGAACGTCACGTCTTGGCTCGCATGTGCTGCCCGGTGCAGGGTTGTGGCACCCAACCGCGCAACAAAAATTTCACCCAACCACGAAACACGTCGAGCGCAACAACACAAATGAAGCACTCTGCGGCGTTCACTCGCAGGAAAACGACGAGACGGGAATGCTCGCTTTGCGTTGTGCGACGTCAGAGCTTCAATGTTGCCAACGAAAGCAGCGTTTACGCTAGGATGTGATTGGAGCAGTATAAATTCAATTACTCATGCAGAGGGGCATATAAAATTCAGATTTTGCGCGTACGATGCGTCTCGAGGCAAGAACAATGATATTCAATTGTTTTCTCGAATACAAAATTTGACCGGACAATCTCTTTAAAGGGCAACTCCACTTCATTTTTACAATTTTTAGGTTATAAACTGTTTAGTCGAAGTCGGCGACCCTTAATCACGAGATATAATTTGTTTCTCCGTAGTGTGTATAGTTTTGTAGATATCGCGAATTCAAGTATCGTTCCGGCGGCACGGCGAAACCGAAACTACCGGCTGAAGGAGCTTGGCAACACTGATATTAGTAGTGCGTCGACGGCATGACCTAGTTCTCGTCCCGCGCTTCTGAGCTGACGCACCGACAATGTCGGCTCAGTCGCACGTGGAGTTTCAAAACAGAACGTAAGTTGCACATTTTCTTTTTTACCGCTTCACTTTGTTAATATGCACCAAATCGCGCTTTGTTTCAATATGTGAAACAAAGCTTCACTATGTTAATATGCTCGCGGACCGAGAGAAAAAGAAATCATGGGACATTGATGGACAGATGTATTCCACAAGCGGTTTAAGTTGTTAAAGCTAAGGTGCCTTTATTTGCACGCTAGTTTGATCAGCTGCGACCTGCGGCGTCCGGCCGATCGTGCTGGAGCAGCCGGCGGACGGTACGCGAACAGCGACGGCACCGCATCGTTCTTCAAAGACGCATGTTTCGTGGAGAAACCCACAACAGTCAGCAGCCGCAGATCCCGTGTGTAGGTGTCTGACGTAAAGTGCTGGGAGCAGAGCTTCGCGTTGGAGCTCGGAGTCGACGGTCTTCCGAGGACCGAAGTCTATCCGGCGAACGGCACCGACCCATACCTTGTGCCTCTTCCGGTCTCTTGGGAACTGGTGGAACCGCAGCTCCGGGTTGCGCACTGGATTGTTGGTGCAACCCACAGCACCACAAGTCGTGCTCGACATTGCCCAACGCGAGTCCGGCGAGCGTCTCCGGCACCACGACCCGCGCGTGAGCGAGCAGCACCGCTTCGCTCTCTTCCGCGCTGTCGCGGAAGGAATGCTGGAGCTAAATGAACTGCCTGGACGCTAATAAAAATAGGAGAACACAGGATAACGTAATAATCACCTCTTGCCGTCAGCAGAATTGCAGAATGCCAGTGAAAATGGAGCGTTCGTGGCGTCCGTACAAGAGCGCAGGACTAAACCTACGTCATTGCCCAGTGTTGCTTCACTAGCTCACCCGGTGCCAGCGTTGCTCACCCGCTTTCGGGCCGCTAACCGAGCCGGGAGAACATTTTTAATATTGGTTTTAATCGGTAATGCCGCGTCGGTTTGACGTGATATTTTGGGTATGACCGTATTTTGTCCTCCTAAAGCGATATCAGTCATTTCGATAGGGTCGACTTTTTGAGTGGAGTTGCCCTTTAAGTCCAGACGCAGTCGACGCTACGAGCTAAAGGGACATATCAAGCAGCATCGAAAGCTCAAGTCACTGGACTTTTACTGTTTATGATTGGTTCAGCGATGATAGAACACGAACATAAACATAAAGAACACCATGGCGATGCGCTTTTGATGCTGTCTGATTGGTCTCATCTGCTCGCAGCGTCGTCTGCTTCTGGAATTGATGTGAAACGTAGTATTGTGTGGTCTGCACCTCTGACGATTTCAACTTTTATAAAAAACTGAAGAGGGTTTAAAAAAAAAAACGCGTTAGAGGTGAATTCTAGAGTATTTTTATTCCGTGAATTTGAATATCACGTTCGTTTTCCCCGAAGCTGTAAGTAAACGCGAAAAAAAACACGGGAAACCTCTGACCTGTCGTTACGTAAGACCCAGATCTCTCGGCCGCCAAGCGCGTATCGCTCTTGTGAGCAGCGCGTGCAATTGCGATTTTGCCAGGTATATTTCTCCCGAACTCACACCGGTCGTGAAGTGTTTTTTTTTTTTTACATTCTTTTTTTAATGGCGAGGGTGCGCGTGCATAGCGTTGATAGGCGCCAAAGATGCGCGAGAGCGGAGTGATTCCGAAGAACTGCTTTTATGACGTAACGCTCCAGAAAGGAGGGGCTTCGGCGGTACTTTCAAAATAATTTTGCGCGGCCTTCGTGCACCAAATTAGATAATTATTTCGAAATTCGTGATTTTGGAGGCCAAATGAAGACGCTATAAGTGTTTTTACTCAAATGCAGAACAGTTTCGGTGTACCCTTAAACATGCATTGCATGAACCGCGGTTGTCCGGTACGGTGGTTGCCTGCAGATTTCGGAGTTGGTTTTGTTCGGAGGACGGAGAGGAGATGTTAAGTGAACAAAAGGAAGTATGAGTTCTTTCTGAATAATTGCTGCAAGTTAATTTGAGTTTCCTATATGTTTTATGCGCTGAAAGCGTCAAGAGACAGCGTCAAGAGACAGCGACAGAGTGAAGATGACGACATCACCAGGTACTTTTATCTTGGATTCTTGTTTTATATCAATTTATTCCGCTAGCAGTATATCATCGTAATAGCGGGATGCGAGTGTTTAAGTTTGGAAATACAAGGAATATGCAGTAAACTTCAGTTGCGTACAGTTTCACACAGTGAAATCAAAATGCATAAAGTGAAGTGCATTCGGCATCGTGCTACTTTAAAGATAATAAAGATCGTTGAGCAAGTAGTCTTGAATTGTCGCTAATTAATACCCGAGGGCACGCGATTTATCTTTGTCACGCCAATATGTTTTAAGGTACTGATGCACATCCAACTAAGTGCAATGATTTTGTAAATAAATGTGCCATTTCGACCAGTTCATAAACTAGAAGAGCAATTTTTAACAGAGTTATCCCGTTAACTAAAAGTTTCAGTCATTCAGATTTCGCCCTGAACAGCTTGATTGTCAGTTCGATGTGTTCTACGCCTAATTTTACATAGGCAAAACACAAGTTGTACCATTTCAGACGCGAGCTTAGTTTTGATTCGAACAAGTTCAGCAACCAGGTTTTCTTTCACGCCAGGCGGAGCGCAAGTTTCGTCTGCTTCATTGAAAGAGGTTGCAGTGACTTCAGAACGCGCTGAGCTCTGATTGGCTCTCATAAAAAAAAAAAATATCCGCCTGGACCTCAATGCTATAGCTGCCTTGAGGTCTACCCACTATTCATCCGATCAAAGCCAATCAGAGCTCGTCGTTGTGACGTCACTGCAACCCCTGCCAAGCGTTTACAAGATTGCTTCATAATTAGTCAATGCTATTGAGGTCATCACAAAATTAATCTTTTATTTATGATATTTAAAAAAAAAAACGTGAAACCGACGTCAAATATTTGCTACACAACTGTAGTTGCAGACATTAGAGAAAATGAATATTGCCATGACGAAGTTTTTCAAAAAAGAACATGTAAAAAAACGTTTTTTTTTACGTTAATAATAAGTGTAATTTGTTGCATGTGAATATAGCATAATGCTTTCGGAGGCAGCTCTGTGGCTTTGTAAAATGAAGGCAACACTCCCTTTAGATTACAGTGAATAAGAGTTGCTTTGCTTCAGAATTACTTGGCTTCCAAAGCATTTGGATATCAACAGCGCATAAAAAAATACAAACTCACTATGAAATATACGAACAGAAAGAGCGTCCCCGCAGGGAACCAGCTTTGACTCGATGAATAAGTCAAAACTTCGGGAACCACCACCCTAAAATTTTGCATCCCTTACTTATTGATCTCTCGATGGAAGGCTCGCTTCAGATATTTGAGCGTTTAATTTGCGTTTTCTGTTTGCTCGTCATTTCCGCGCGCGTTCCCCGGCTTCGTGGAATATTTATTGCTAGTGTGTGTACTAAGCGTGCATGTTGTTTTGTACGGCCTTCTTTTTGCGTGGATTAAGAGCTTAATCCACGCGAGAAGCGCCACTTAGCCTCTAAACTAAAAAAAAAAAAAAACGATTTCAGTTCTTGTTACGCTTAGCCGAGGAATTAGGAGCGCATGAACTTGTCTTTTCTCGTTCGTTCGATTGGTAGCAGTGATAAAGTTTCGGGGTCCTTTGCGGACGCGAACACAGCAATAGCCTCCTATATACTCACAAGACCTGGCAGTTCGACGACAGAGCCATAGAGTGCCCGGTCGCAGATTTGGAGCGCGAGGATCTGGTAGCACAGAGCATCAAAAAGCCATTTCTCGGGGAACCTGGACGTCAGCGCACAGAATTTGCAGCGGCGAGGACCCGAAACACACTTGTTCGCTCGGGAGAAGTGGGTTTCGGCGTCTCGCCGCAGCTGGGCGCCAGTCACGTGGCTCTCCTTTCATTCGTTGTCTGCCGCTCCACCTTTTTTTTTATTTTGCCGGCCGCTTCTCGTGGCAATCTGCCAGGCTTTCTCAGTATATACGAGGCTATTACACAGCTCTATACTGGATTTCAGATGAGCTCTGACCGTAGCCAATCAGGCAGCGTTAAAATGCATCGTGACGGCGCTCGTCGTTTTTTTATTTATTCATTTTATTTATTTGCATACCTACATCGCCTGAAGAGGCATTATAGTAGGGAGGGATGCATAAGTAGCAATTTTACACTACAAACACAATTTAAAGCACAATTATTTAACAAGTAATGCACAACGGTAGTTAGAAGTAACATTAAATCTTTTTAAAAAAATAAACAGCTCTGACAATGCCGTTTTAACAATGTCACCTTGGCAGGTTATTCCAATCCTCAATGGACCGCGGGAAAAAAAGAGCACTTGAAAACATCAGTTCTTCTATGAAATGGACAAAGTTTTCTTGAATTATCTCTTCTTTGCGATACATAGGCAGGCTCAAAAATATACTTGGGCCTACTAATTTCGCTATTGTTGTAAAACACTTTATGTAACATTTTGAGAGTGAACAATTTCCGTCGTTGACTTAGAGGCATCCAATTTAGAGACGATTTAAGTTCAGTTATGCTCGCTCTGAAATCATAATTACCCGCTACAAATCTCGCAGCACGATTCTGTACCTTTTCGATTTGATATATGAGGTTCTGACTGAACGGATCCCATATCTCACTGGCGTAGTCGAGGACAGACCACACATGAGAAAGATATAATGTTTCCTTCAAAGATGGGGGAGCCATCCTAAAATTACGTTTAATAAATCGTTTAATAAATCGTTTGCAGTCACCTGCGGAACCAATCGCGCACGGGGATTGCGGCGTTATTTCGCGCGCTTTTTTTTTTTTTGTGCGTGATTAGGGAGTTGTAGTAGATCGTCGTTCTCCTCTGCTACGGTATTCGTAAAGAAAACGCCGCAGCTGCGCATGCGCGCCGCCAGCCTTGCCTGCGTAGTTCAAGGTCTTGTGGCGGATTACGGAGCGCTATGCGGGTGCTTAGCGGGCTGCGGAAATGGTCTACTAAAACTCCCTATTGGTTTGGTCGTGTTAGCGCACGCGCACAGGCGATGAACACCATGGCGATGCACCTTCGGCACCGTCTGACTGGTTCCATCGAATCATAAGGTTGACTGCGGTTAGACTAAAAATACCCCTAATAGCGATTAAAAGTCCCTAATAGGGACGTTTGGTCCCTATTGGTTATAATAAGAACAAAACGTCCCCCTAGTAGGGACTGAAAGTCCCCATAATAAGGACTAAAGGTCCTCCTAATGGGGACTAAAAGTCCTTAACTAAACGTCCCTGTGAAGGACTTCTCGCAAACCCGTACCATGCTTCGCGTACCGCACTAGGGGAGCCTTTCAAGCATGCTTTTAAGCGCGGGCTAGGAGGAACACGGTAACGGTTTGCTAAAAGTCCCTGTTGTAAAGCGAGGCGTATACTGCTGCAGTCCTCAGCTCTGCTGCTACTCCCCGCAGAAAGCGCGAGGATTGGGGAAGGAGCGTTTCAGACGCTATTGGTAGACAATGTGATTTAGTAGTCTTTTTTTTTTTTTTGTTGCGACATGTGCTAAACCGGAAGGCTGCGGAACAGATCAAAAAGTAACTTATACTTTCCGTTTCTTAAAAAGAACAGTTATTAGCCTTCGCAGTTATTTGCGTTCGCTCATGAATGAAAAAAGCGGTTGAGTTACTGATAAACTATGCCGAACAACGTCCGCTCTAGTTCACGTGCAATGTGCAAATCATTTTCCGGCAATGACGTGGGCACGGCGCCCACAAAAAGCGATGCCGAAATCGAAACCCACTTCCACGCTTTCAACGGGGAGTAGCAGCAGAGCTGAGAACAGCGCTCGATCCAAGCGAAGCGAGCGATAAGAAAGCGAGCCGCCACGGCAGCCGCGTCATAGCGCTGATAGCACGCACCGGTCGACCGTCCGGCGTTCACCTTCATATCGCCGGCGGGTGTACAAATCACGCCGCATACGCGCTCTGTTGGTACTACTGTCGAGACCGGTTATAACAAAGTCAACGGTAATCGGAAATCACTTCGCTATATCCGCTATTTTATTATAACCGACTTCGGTTATAACGAAGTGCAATAGGGAAAGGGAAATTGTGATCGCTTCGCTGTAGCCGCTATTTCGTTATAACCGACTTCGTTATAACCACTATCAATGCGAGCCCGAAGACACCTCTGGACGCCTTCTTCGGTCTTTAGATAGAGCTACAGGTATCGTGGTCAAGTTCCACCAGGTTCGACCTTTCAAACTTTTCATCAAAAGTTTGGCCAAAATTTCAACCGTAGCTCGACTATTACGCGCATGCCCGCAAAATTAAGAACGAGCTCGCGTCACCTGGCGGGGGAGGATGACAATCTCACTACATGATATAACTAATATCGTTTTGTATTTTACACTATGTAAACATTTGTGATATTTTCTAAAAGCTAAAGTACAATATTAAATTTTAATCTAAAACTTTAAATTGTTTGGATAGATGTCTGCCAACACAGTTAAAAAGTCGAACTTCCTAAACATCCGTTACAAAGGGGAAGCCGAAAAAATCCAATCCACTTTGGTATAAAAAAAAAATCCAATTTGCCAAACATTTGAAGGTGCCAGTCGAACTTTCAAGTTCCACTACAATGCACGACATCGCGAGATGGAACTAAGTTGTCCTACGTGTCATGTGCTACCCTACAACCTAACCTTTCGCTTCCACTTTTCTTTTTAGTGTCACGTGACTGTACCTTCCCCTGTGACACGTTTCTCGGCGTCCCCAGAGCTACGATCGAACTGTGGGGTAGTATATAAAAACGGGAAAGCTGGGGAGGGGAGAAAACCAACCCTGATTCGCGACCGTGGCTTTTCCCCCGTCCCCCCGAAAAGCTTTCCGATTGCATTTCATCACGGAGGTATTCGGTGGGATCCAGACTCACCGTCCCCCACCTCCCCGACTTCTGGGTTGGTTACGGCTGCGGATCCGGCTCGGTCTCGCGTTGGCTCCGAGACGTCCGCGAGGACTTCCGGCTTGGCTGCTGCCGGGCGTGATGGATCTCCGTCTGCTTCCCGAGTTCGTCCGCTTCTATCCTTCTTGCTTTTTCTTTTATATATCTTGTTTCTTTTTTTTTCTTTAGTCGTCTTAGTTTTCGTCTCGTTTTAGTTTGTACCTTCTGCGACATTTTCTAGTTTAACTTTTTTTTTCCCCTCATCTTGCATGTGTCTGCTTTATTTTTGTTTGGACGTTGTTTTTTTTTTTTTTTCGCTGTTTCCACAAGCAAAACACGCCGTTTCGAACACGCTTAGTCGCTTACGAAAGCTCACTTGGTTGCCTGATGACTGTTCTAATTATGTTGTTTTGTTATGTTTTTATTGATCAGAGCGTACTGATTGCCCTTGACCCATAATCGGAAACAGAGTTGGACAGCCCTTAGGCATAGTTGCTACTAAAGAAGCTGCGGTTTGAATATTCGATGCTTCATTCATTTTGGTGCCTAAAACCAGTGCTGTCTATTGTTCGAAGCTTAATTTAAAATCAAAGGGAACACTATTCTGTCTTCCGGGATTGCTAAATGCAATCCTGGAAGACGGATATTACTTGCACTGCGCTTGCAATATTAGTTGCACTGCGCTAAGTACCAAAATGGCGGCCCGCACAATATCACCCTGACAAGTGTGGCTTATTTAGTAGCTTAATGCATTATTATGGTAAAAAAAATCTAACAAAAATATTGTAAGGGTGCAGGCGAGCTGGTGAATATTTACCATGTTGAATTAACCTGACACTGGGGCGGAGAGGAAACATCAAAACATCGAAGAGAAAAAAAAGTATACAGGACGACGTCTCAGACTCAGCTAACTCGTTTATTTAGTCCACCTCCTTATATAGTCTCAAACTGAAGGTCATCTCCACCAATTCAGTGCTGGGACCCCTTTTATTTCTTGTATTTATTAATGACATATCATCGACCATTAACACGCCCATAAGGCTGTTTGCGGACGATTGTGTTTTGTACAGCAGGGTAGACAGTGTTGGTGATTCAGCTTTTTTGCAGTCGGACCTAGATAAAATATCGGATTGGTGCAGGATTTGGGAGTTGGGCTTAAATGTGGAAAAGTGTGTGCAAGTCATTTTTGGGAGGAAACGTAACCCTGTCCCATCATACTATTTTATTGATGATCATAGATTAATTAATAACACTGATGTTAAATATTTGGGGATTACTTTGTCAAACACCCTTTCTTTTAATGTTCATGTCACTGAAACTGCTAAGAAAGCCAGCCGCACTTTAAATTTTCTTATTCGAAATTTACGCGGTGCTCCACAGAAACTAAAAGAGACTGCCTATTGCTGTTTAGTAAGACCTACACTGGAATACGCATGTGTTTTGTGGGATCCGCATCAGAAGTACCTTGCAGATAAGTTAGAAAAACTTCAGAACCGTGCGGCGAGATTTGTAACAGGAAATTATAGTAGAAACAATAGCGTAACAGTGACTAAAAATGGACTTGGTTGGGAAACTTTATTGTCAAGGCGCAAAGATTTTCGATTGAGGTTCTTGCTCGCAATTTTTAATGATATGACTGGTATTGATAAAAGCAACTACATAAAATTACCTAACTACATTTCTAATCGTGTTGATCATACCAGAAAAATAAGGGAAATTTCTTGTAGAACAGATTATAAGAAGTTTTCATTTTTTCCACGCACAATCGCTCAGTGGAACCTGTTACCAGAGTCATTTTTTTATTCGTGACGACGTGGGACCATTTATCTCAGGAAATGGTCTTGATTTTTAATGTTTATATTCAATGTTTATGTATTTTCTTTATTGACAGCCCAGGTTGTATATTCAAGTGTTCTGTTTTTATTTTATTGAGCGTATTTATCCATGGGCTGTGAAGAAACCCTTCAGCGGAGCGAGAAGAAGACGAGAACGTTGGGGACTGGGCGCGAGCGCGAGCTGCTTTTGCTATCGGGGATTTTTCGTTTGGAACTGGGAAGTGTGAGTAACGCAGTTACCTGTAATTAAAGTAGTGTTTTTTCTTGTAGTCATCAGCGCTTCGGCTCAATGGTTTCGACATTTTGGTGCTAATCACCACGAGGAACAACCATTGGGGCAAGTTGCGGGAGTTTTCAAAGTGCTGGGACTAACGTGGAACCCTGCCACAGACCTCTTAACATTTGCACCAGACTTTGTTCTGAACTTCGTGGAGAAGCACTCAGACACAAAAAGGTTTGTCCTACAGACTACAGCCAGACTCTACGATCCCCTAGGATTCATCGCGCCATTTCTCGTGCGAGCAAAGATCCTATTTCAACAAATCTGGAAACAGAAGATGGAGTGGGACGACCTACTGCCCCATGACCTGCGCAGTGAATGGCACCGATGGTGTGGTTGTAAAACGACCAATACAACTTGTGTACGGGCTAGAAAGTGGTTAAAAAATGAACTCTGTTCCCTTTTGGGGGGTGGATGAAGAAACCCTTCAGCGGAGCGAGAAGAAGACGAGAACGTTGGGGACTGGGCGCGAGCGCGAGCTGCTTTTGCTATCGGGGATTTTTCGTTTGGAACTGGGAAGTGTGAGTAACGCAGTTACCTGTAATTAAAGTAGTGTTTTTTCTTGTAGTCATCAGCGCTTCGGCTCAATGGTTTCGACATTTTGGACCTTGACTGACAAAGTGGGTCCAAAAAAAAAGAAACAAAGTCCCAGCTAAGGAGTCTCCTAACTTGGCCCGTGACGGAAAACTTCGAGCAATCGAGACGTCGCTTGGCTGGACCGTACACGGTCCAACAGAACTTTCCGCATCTGTCATCGAGAGCTCACAGATGGTCGTTCTCAATGCAATGACAAACAACATGGATGCATCTGAAATCATGCAAAGGTTTTGGACCCTTGAATCGATTGGTGTAACCGACGAACCTCATCCAGAGACAGAACCCGTGATCGCGTCCTACAAAGAAACAGTTAAGAAGATTGGTCTTCGGTACGAGGTGGCCCTTCCGTGGAAACCTGTAGTGAATTTAGACGATAACAAACAAGTTGCGGAGAGGAGGCTTCAGCAGCTAACAAGGAAGTTAACTCAGAACCCTAAGTTGATGAAGGACTATGACACCGCGATCCGGAAGTACACCGAAGGGGGAATCGCAGAACAAGTGTCAGATGAGCGGACTGGATCTCGGAAGTTCTACATGCCGCACCAATCAGTTTGTCGTGAAAGGAGCACCACCACTAAATTGCGAGTGGTATTTGACGCTTCTTCCCATAACAAAAGCTCGAAGTCGTTGAACGACTGTTTGGAAAGTGGCCCCAACCTGAACCCGGATATAGTGGCGTTGCTTCTGAGCTTCAGAAGACATTGTATCGCGATAGTTGCCGACATCGAGAAGGCGTTTCTTCAGATAAGTATACAAGAAGATGATCGTGATGCGTTACGCTTCCTGTGGTATGAAACTACCCCACAGGTCGGAAGACCACTTCCTCCAATTCTCATCTGGAGGATGACGAGAGTTCCTTTTGGAACTACATCGAGTCCATTTTTATTGTCTGCGACGATAAAACATCACCTGGACACAATGAAGAACGAGTATCCAGACACCGCGGTGCTGCTGCAAGATTCCATTTACGTGGATGACATTCTTACCGGTGCATCCAGCGAAGAAGAAGCCACTAAGATCTTCAAGGAATCGACAGCAATTTTTGAGCAAGCGTCAATGAAGCTGCACAAGTGGGTGTCTAACTCGAAAACTCTCTTAAATGAGGTCGACTCGAATCACCACGAGGAACAACCATTGGGGCCCGTCTTCTTCTCGCTCCGCTGAAGGGTTTCTTCATCCACCCCCCAAAAGGGAACAGAGTTCATTTTTTAACCACTTTCTAGCCCGTACACAAGTTGTATTGGTCGTTTTACAACCACACCATCGGTGCCATTCACTGCGCAGGTCATGGGGCAGTAGGTCGTCCCACTCCATCTTCTGTTTCCAGATTTGTTGAAATAGGATCTTTGCTCGCACGACAAATGGCGCGATGAATCCTAGGGGATCGTAGAGTCTGGCTGTAGTCTGTAGGACAAACCTTTTTGTGTCTGAGTGCTTCTCCACGAAGTTCAGAACAAAGTCTGGTGCAAATGTTAAGAGGTCTGTGGCAGGGTTCCACGTTAGTCCCAGCACTTTGAAAACTCCCGCAACTTGCCCCAATGGTTGTTCCTCGTGGTGATTCGAGTCGACCTCATTTAAGAGAGTTTTCGAGTTAGACACCCACTTGTGCAGCTTCATTGACGCTTGCTCAAAAATTGCTGTCGATTCCTTGAAGATCTTAGTGGCTTCTTCTTCGCTGGATGCACCGGTAAGAATGTCATCCACGTAAATGGAATCTTGCAGCAGCACCGCGGTGTCTGGATACTCGTTCTTCATTGTGTCCAGGTGATGTTTTATCGTCGCAGACAATAAAAATGGACTCGATGTAGTTCCAAAAGGAACTCTCGTCATCCTCCAGATGAGAATTGGAGGAAGTGGTCTTCCGACCTGTGGGGTAGTTTCATACCACAGGAAGCGTAACGCATCACGATCATCTTCTTGTATACTTATCTGAAGAAACGCCTTCCCGGGTTTCGGCACCAAAATGTCAAAACCATTGAGCCGAAGCGCTGATGACTACAAGAAAAAACACTACTTTAATTACAGGTAACTGCGTTACTCACACTTCCCAGTTCCAAACGAAAAATCCCCGATAGCAAAAGCAGCTCGCGCTCGCGCCCCGTCCTCAACGTTCTCGTCTTCTTCTCGCTCCGCTGAAGGGTTTCTTCAGGCTGTACCTGCAATAATGCCGAAGTTTTCGGCGCTGCAGGTTTTTTTTCTGTAAATGTAAATAAATAAAACACAGAAGGACGAAGTCTATGCAGTTTAAGACCCTTTGTACGGCCATTAATGATAGTGGGACATGGCAGAACGTTGTCTCAAAGATTTTACAATGAGGATTGAGGTATGCATTCTTAGACATTCAAATGAATTTATTGACATTTTGGAGGGAGGCGTTGTTCGGTTTTATCGATGGACATTAAGGAGTTGTACTATTTCCTAGAAAAGGCTCGGTCAATGCGGAGAGTGAGGGAGGCATTGGAGCTGGGGAATCTTGTTAAGTTACAATTGGGCTCAGTTATATTTGTAGAAAGTTTCTTACCAATTCTGGATATTTATCTGAAGCCAACGGTAGTGAAGTACGAAAGAAGAAAATATATACAAAAAGGTGTTTGTATAGTCACACCGATCTTGGCCGAAGTTTATCTAAACTCATTGGATCGTACAGTGCACGTTAATCTACTGGTGGTTGTCCCAGGGCATGGCAATAGTGAAGATATGTAGATTACGTCCTTGTATGTGCGTTTACGAAAGGTCCATCAGAAAGCATAGAAGGTGTGATAAGATCAACGGCTCCAGAATTAAAGTTTACAGTGAACAAAACGGAGGAAGATGTTCTGCAGTTTCTACATTTATGTATTCACGTGAATCGAGGGTTATGTTAGGAATACGAAAAAAAAAATCGAAACCGGTCTTGCCAAATATGAGTTGTCATTCGAAGAACGTAAAGGCTGGGATTGTAAAGTCATTGGTCAGGAACGCATTAGAAAGGCCGTGTGTTTATCATATCACTGAATCGGTGGAAAGGCAGTGGAAAAGGTTGATTAGTGTAGGATATGATGACAGTTTTATCAAGAGGCAATTATAATTGTTTATCAAAGGCAGGAGAGAAACGGAACAGATATCAAGGGACCGCTTTGCTGTAATCCCATATTTACATGAGATTTCTCACAACCTGAAGGTATGTGCGAGGTAATTTGGATATGACACGGTTTTTAGTTCAGATTTTAGGTTAAGTAAATTGACGCCATTTCAAACAAATGTTAGTGGGCGCAAAAAGGCCCATCGGGAAAAATAAGTTTGTTGCGATAATGGTGTTGTGCATGAAATACCCCTGAAGTGTGGATATTAGTATGTAGGACAGACGTCACGCTGCATCAATGACAAATTAAACGAACATAAAAGAAATGTAAGAACAGTGCACACAACTCGGAAATTGCAAGACATGTTCATGGGTGTAAAAACTGTATGGAGCTCTGGTTGGAGACTGAAATCACACACAAAGGGGGGAGCGATGTAAAGAGAGTAGTAAGGGAAACCGTGCGGATAAAATCTCTAGGCAACTGTATAAGTCAAGCTTCGCTACAGCTCGGAAGCAATTGAAAAAGCTTCGTAAAAATGTAATGTCAATACCTTTTTTTTTCTACCTAGGTTGTTTGAAGTGCGCCCTTGACTGTGATCGTCCAAAAGAACTGTAAAACACACTTTGTAATGTTGTTGTTGTTGTTGTTGTTGTCGTTGTTTTACGTGTGTTTACCCAGAAACTGTTTCGGTGTTAGATTTTTTTTTCTTGTAGGTATTAGGTGGAGAGGGCATTTTTGAGTCAGAAGTGCGAACTGTGTTTAAAATTGAAGAGGAAGATTTCCTTTCGTTCAAGTTTGAAGTTGGATGGATGTTGCCTTATCGCGCCGACCTGTAAGGTTGTCCTCATTCTTGCATTGTGTGATAAAGACTGTGCCGCTTGAACTGTATAGACTTCGTCCTTCTGTGTTGTTGGAGACGACCCTGAGATTGAGTCTATATAAGGAGGTGGACTAAATAAACGAGTTAGCTGAGTTTGAGAAGTCGTCCCGTCTATTTTCTGTCTCTTCCACGTTTTTATATTTCCTCTCTACCCCAGTCTCAGTTTAATTCAACATGTTTAATCTCTAACGACATTACGAAAACCCCAAATGTAGAAAAAATGTTTAGAAAAAAATGTTTTACAACGGACCCTTTTCAAAAGTCCATCAAGCAACATTGGCGGTCACCACTGCTTGGACTTAAGCTAGGTGGCGCAAGCTACCGCCTGTTACAAGGGGTATAGCTATTAACATCTATTTATTGGACACGAGGCGCGTGATTGAACCCGGATCCACACCGAATGCTGACGCAGCGCTCGTCTCCATAAATGCTCAGGGATATGTGATCAAGCGATGGCAGACAGGCGTTGGCGCGGACATTCGAAAGAGTGTATGTTGCTGCATAAATTGTGCCGTACAAGCGGTGGACTAAAGGCTGAATGAAGTCCATGGAGCGAATGTGCGACGAAGAACCGACGAAGTTCGCCCGGCAACTCGCTCTCTTTGGCGCGCGACGCAAGAGCCACTGTGCTGAAGCCACGCGCAGAGCAAGAAGCCGCCGGGCCAAAATTCGTCGATTGTTCGCAGCAAATTCGCCTCATAGAGGCTGCAGCTTTTAGTCTCGAGAGATTGGGCTACCGACATGAGATATACATGTAGCGGTATCACCTTGAAATCGAATTCGACTATTCGGTTTCTAATAATCGATTGCAATGGTTCCTTTCGCAGAGATGACTTAGAACACTCTAAGAGAGTGTTTTTATGCGTAGTACGAGCGCCTATTTCAGTATCTGCAGATAGACCACAGCTCTTGTCTCGACGACGTCCATCAAACACAAGGGATTGGGAATGCTTACAACGGCCACAATATTTTGTGTGTGTGTGTGTTTTTTGTACTGTACGCGATATGGATGTTGGTACTAACACATCATTAGCACACATCTTCATCTGTTTATGTGTCTTATTTTGGACGCTGTTTATTTGCCAGGTTATTTAGTAGTTCGTTTTCGTTTTTCTTTTTTTGTTTTGTTTACTGACTCCAATTCGATCCTGCCAGTCTTTTGTTGGGTTCAACATGTCCGAGCGCAAGATGTCTAGTTGTAGACTGATCTATAAGTTGCGAATTTGTGTTTTGTTCTTTATTTACCTTCTGGTTACCGCCTATTCTTGTTGGGCTTGACTAAATCCTTATAACTATATTAGGCGGTGTTATGGTTCAATGAAACGAAGAAGTGAATATTCATAAACATTACTATATTGTCATCGACTATATAAATAATATCATCAAGTGGCCGTTCACCAGCTGGAACACGATTTTCATCTTGTAACCGTTCCCATAGTAATTCGAAACTTGCGCTAAACTGGCGGCGTCTCGTGAGCGTTGCGGTACAGGGCGTTCAATATTAATTCAAAGTCCTTCCGACCATAACTTTTCACGTCAACAGACTCAATGTTGAACGTCTCACCATATGTCATCAGGTCAACATACTCACTTGCGTGAACGAAGCACATGCCAATACACTGAGTGTTCGATGCTACTGCATTTTCTCTAGCTTTCATGCAAACTTGCCTGCCACTCTTAAAACACGCAATGTTTTAGCGTATTGGCCGTGCAAAATTGGCAACGAAAAGCACTAAATACTTCCAAACGAAAGAACAAATTCAGCATTTTCCAGAAACTACGAGGATCTAATGAATTCTAGCCATCTCTACGCTGGAGATGGCAACCATGGCGCCTTCTTTGACGTAATCAATTCTAACGTTGCTCACGCCGTCTGCTACCTCTATTGGCTTATTTTTTTTTTTTTTTATCGCTTAGCTGGTGTCGCCGTCGATGCTCCTGCTTCCCTTTCATCCGGCGGCCAAAAATTCGATTCCGGCTAAGCGTTTGTCCGGGGAAGTGACAACAATCACGTGACATCGGGGATTCTACTGTCTTGTTTGTTTTCTTTATATATCGGCAGTCGTCGTGTTCATTTGAGGAACGTGACGAGCCCTCGGAAACATCTTTGGCGCCATCTGTCGGTCCTCTTCATCATTGATGACACTGGGGTTCAGGGTGCGACCACTTCCCTTATACCCTCGCGCCCAGAAAGATGACACTGATTTGTTCTGTTGTCTCTATTCGGTTGTTACGTATAAACCTCCACCTTTATTTTTTCTTTTGTTTTATCATTTCTTGATGCCGAATGAGTTTAGTTTTGTTTTTGTTTTGCTTGCGGTTTGCTTAGTTTTTCTCCGGGACCTTTTTCGCCTTCTATCTTTGTTTTCCTTTGATTTCTGATTTTCTATCTTTCTTCGATTGCTTTCTGGTTACCTTGGGTCTGTTTTGATATTCCTCGTCTGCTTTTATTTGCTCTTGGCTGAGTTTATTCTGTTCCACTGATTGTCGTGTGTGGGCTCTGGTGTTGTTTTCTGTTGCCACTCATTTAGTCCTAAGGTTTGCCATTGCCTCTCCCCCTTTTGTCGTCTCGTCTTTTTTATGTATCTAGTTGGTGTTTGTCTTTTCGATTTCCGTTTGCGGTTGATTCTCTCTATCGCTTTCGTTTCCTGTCTGCTACATTTGATCCCTGGTTTCGCAAGTTTGTTTCTATTGTTTCGATTTCGTTTTCTTCGTCTTCTATTTTGTTTTCTCTCGGGGTTCGTCATTTCGCTGTCGTCTGCTCTCCCCCCCCCCCCCCCCCCCCCCGGGTCGTTCTCTGCTCTTGTACCTTTTCCCTCGATCGTTTACGCTTATCCCACCACCGCTTTGTTTCTACACTTTCCGCTTACATCGGGTTTTTATCCTACTGCGCCGTGTTTTACCTTTTGTCGCTGCATCGTTATCTTTTCTTCCTACTTTCGCCGCTACCCGGATCTGTTTCGTTACTCGTCGTTTCGCCTTTTCTGTTTGAATTATCGGCGCTCCTTTTGGCAGCTGCAGAAAATGTTTTCCCCGATATCGACGGTGGAAGCAGAAGCAGTCTGGCAACATTCGCTCAACTACCTCCAGCAGGCTTGGCCGGTGCAGCTTTGGAGTGGACCGGGGCCGGGATGGGTTGGGAGAGAAGCGAGGCAAGTGTGCCAGCTCGCAACGGCGCAAAACAAAACAAAGATGGCGCCGACCCAGCGGTAGCAGACGGCAGTTCGATTGAGTATAGGTCAGGTCTTGATGGGCCGTGACGTGCCGTTACTGTGTGTCTCGGGAGACTTCCTGTCTCACCTTACTCAACCGGCTTTTTCTCCTGACGTCTATGAAACATTTTACGCGTGCAGGGTTCGATAGAAAAGAAAAGGAAACCCCGTTTTTCTTCCCGCAAAACTAAACTATGCATGGAAGAAAGATGAAACAAAAGGAAATGGGATTGTAGTGGTAGTGATAGAATGCAAACGATTGAGAACATGTCGTTACCTGAATTAAAATATTACACAAACAGACACTATTTCTTTCTAGTAGACCACATCCACTTAGACCTAATATTTGTCAGACCAATAAATTACGTTGTTGGCGCTTCTGCTCTTTTTTCAGTAAAAGAACAAACAAAAAAACTCATCAGTCAAAAAGACCATTTTTTCTACCTTCTTGCTGCGAAGTTTTGTTTCACTGAAATACTAAATGCTATAGAGGCCCACAATGTCTTTTCTTGGTTTGACGAGTAGAAGGCCTAAGTGGACGTCGGCTCATAGAAATTCAGTTCTCTCTATTCCATCCTTCTAGCCAGGTAACCTCATGTTCTCGAACTTTCGCACGTTATCGCCACACTGCTAGCGTCACACTCACACAAAGAGTTACTGCAGTCTGTGAGGCATGCGTCTCTCTTATGCTGGCCGAAAGACGAAGTTTCGTTTTCATTATGGGACCCCGTACTATCTCTCGCCCTTTACCGTGACACGTTTCCGGATTGTGACTCCGAATTTAAGAAGTTCGCGCGCCCCTTTTTTACGCTTCTCTTTTCACCAGTTGTGCATCTCGTCCTTTTCAGGCACACTGTGATATCTGGCACGTCTACTTTTCTGCAAAGCACTTTAAAAAAAGAGAGCAAAAAAAAAAAACAGAGAGAATAATAATAACTATGCGTGGTGACAACCAGTCGTGTACACGTCACTCGAAAAAAAAAAAAAGTAATTGATTACAGTTACAGCAAATCAGGGCACAAACGAGCTGGGGGAGATTACATAACTCAACCCTGAGACCCGAAGATACAAAGTCCTTGTGTGCTCATGTCCTCAGTCCTTGCTGAAGTCTCGGGGTTGACAAATGTCTACAACTACAATTACTCTTGGTTAAGAGAAATCACTCGATTAGATTACTCGATTACCTGAAAAGAAAAGTAATCGACCATTACTCGAATAAGTAAACGTTACCTTTCCGATTATTTGAGATTTTTAAAACGACATATTTTTCTGCTGGTATTGAGAATGGGGTTTTAGTGCAGTTTATTATCGGATTCAAATGACCGAATTATAACCTACTACTTCTTAATCGACCAATTTTGGGAAACCAATATGCTGTCGGGGACTGGATTTGAGGACTCCTTGGTAGTAAACGTGTAGAAACAAAGGGGCGCCATTAAAAGGAGGATGGAAAAGCAGTAACAGTTCCAAGTAATTTTAGTACTTCCGAAAGTAATCAGATTACTCTTTGTACTACCTTCTAAGGCTTTTAATTAAATTATTACAAAATTACTCCGAAAATAACTGATTAAAAGTAATTTGATTACTCGTGATTACAACCGTACAAGTCTGGTGGTAATTGAGAATGACGCTTCACCGCGCTCATCTGCCGCCGTGCAGAATGCGTTTTAACACATTATAAGACCCAGGACGCAAAAAAAGCAAAACTCACGCCACGAGCGTGTTGTTGTTTTTTTCTCGTTATAATCACAAATTGCGATAACCTAAATTGATAAGCCCCCTTATCACGATGTCGCTCGCAATAGCGTCGCTTTCCAAAACATGGCCGGCACGCTGCCCGCTTTGAGGCGCTGATGCATTCCAACTCTGAAGGAAGGAAGCGCCGTCGGTATTGCCGGGTGCCAATATCGAAGACTATACGGTTCGTTCTGTTTGCTTCGATACACGGTGGTATCCTTCCTCGCCACTTCCATTCGATTTTTTTTTTTTAAGGAGGAAGAAAAAGAAGTTTCAATCAGATCCAGTAACTGAAAAGAAGCCCGCGAAGAGAGTGAACTCAGAAATATTTTTTCGCCACGCGCGCGCGCCTTGCATTTCGAGCGCATCTGCATGAATTTGTCCCTCTAGGACCCCGTATATATGTATACAATGAAATATGCGTATCTCTGGGCCCTTTTCAATATCCGCGTTTCGCATTCTTCAAACTCAAACAAGAAATAAAAAGAAAATAGAAAACAAACTAACGACGAAATGCTTTTTTTTCCCCACCCTAATGTTATGATTTCGGAAAAACACATTTGTATTTTTTTTTTTGTATGAATGGCAGTGGAAACAAAACAAATATACAGTGGAAGGAAACTGCATATATGCCTCAGCAGGATTTTTTTTTTCTGTTTTCTAATTTTAATATGAACCTTTAATTTGACTGTTGCTTCAATACCGCGGGTCCAATATAGTTAACCTTTTCCGTAAAGCAACTTACTAAAAAAAAAAAAAAGTCTCGATCCCACTGTTACAAGCATCACACACAAACGACACGTTGTTGGCTGCAGGCACGATGACCCAAGTATATCTGCGGGGCATGCCTCGGGCAATGTTTGAATGCCCTGTCCGCTTTCTACGTACGTACGAGGTTCGAACGCGTCTCTATATACAGTTTTTGTAGGAGCAACGTGACCGGACCGTTCGTCATACACGAGGAAGACACCGTAACGCCCGAGACGGTGTCTACAGACTTGACTCTTGTACGATGTACACATCGTGACACTGTTAGCGCGAACATGACATCGGCGCCTTTTCGCATTTTATTAGGAAAGAGTATTAGTGGGCACGCAATTTTACCCCTTATATTAGCGCCCTATATGAGCTCTTTCTAAAACAATAATATCTTTGATGACAGCCTTTCGGTTCTGAGAGAAAAACAGAAAACTGGCGATCGCTTGTTCGCGCTAACAGTGTCGCGCTCTGTACACTCTATAGCAGCGCAAGTTCGTCTGCTTCTTGCACAGGGGTTGCGATGATGTCAGAACGCCGAGCTCTTATTGGCTCATTGAAAAAAAAGATAGTGGGTAGACCTCAAGGCATCTAGCATTTAGGTCTACCCACTATCCTTCCAATCAAAGCCAATCAGAACACTGCGTTGTTCTGACGTCACCGTAACCCCTGCGCAGAAAGCAGACGACTTGCTCTCCGCATAACAGCGCGACAGCGGCTCGAAGGCGTGCATCAACTTCCGGCTCTGACGTCACGTGCATGCGGTGGCGCTGCCGTCGCCACCGCGCATGTGCAAATTCTCCGTTGCACACGTATCTGGTTTCGTGCACACACGCGCAGTATGTGCCCGCTCGTTATGCGGGCGAACGCGGACTTGTCTGTGTGCAGCGCGTCACGGTTGATTCTAATTGAGCTCTTCTTTAACGACAGGGTTTGGGCGGCGGCTAGCGGAGCTCGTATACTTACTTGCACAGCGCATATCTGAAGGAAATATTACGCTAAAACGTATTAGAAGTATACTTACGCTATTGAAAATATATCGTATACAATTGGTATACTTTTGGTGTATGGAAAGAAGCGAAAGCATTTTTTTTTGTTATTATTTTAGGGTACATTGACCCGAAGCATATAGGGATAATAGATAAAATATATATGGTTACTATATTTGCTTTGTTTTTTTTATCCCGTATCTTTAAGCGTATAAATTGAACGCGTACTGATTTACAAGCACGAAAAGGCTTTCGTGAGGCGGTATTCAATGTATATGTTGTTGGAAAAACGAAACTATAGTCCGCTTCACTAGTTGCGTGCAGTAGTGGCGAAGGCAGCACCAGTCGAGGGGAGAAAGGGCAACCACTAGAAAGGCTGGTGCAGAAGAGAGAAAGCTCCCTCTCCTCTCCAACGTTCCTAGTGCTCTTCCTTTCCCCGTTGACTTCCTCTCCCGTCCCGCCTTCCTAGTGCTCGCTCTTTCTCACTTCACCTGGCGTTGCTTTCGCCTGAGCTGCACACAACTAGTGACGCAGAGTATAGACTGATATGTTTACTATTACTATGACTACCGGCAGGATAAGAACGGCAGAATGGTTTTTCAGTTGTACCGTGCCCCCAGCGCGAGCTTCCCGCCTTCGATAATGCTTCGGCTCCTTCGACCGTGCACGCGCCACCAGAGCACGGCGGAAGGCAGTGAGCGCGTGTGGGCTAGGCTGGGGATCTAAAACAGACGCACTGCCGTTCTCGCCCTTTCGGGGAGTATGAAAGCATCACTAGAGACCTTGAGATGACGACGTAAATGTCCCGTTATATTGTATATTCGATTCAACCCGGTGGAGCTTTAACCCAGGGTGGCCAGTTCCGCTTATTATAAGCGGATTTGGGCTTTTTTTTTTTTCACCGAGTCGCTGGTAGATTTTTCCAGTCGCTTGTCGCGTTTTTTGGGCTTATTCGCGTTTTTCTCGCAAATATTGTTATTTTATTGCTTGTCATGCTCATTGACAGCGCGTTTGTCGTCAAAAACGCAAAAAAAAAAAAACAGCATGACCGTTTGGCGCCGCGGTTAGGTGGCGCAAGCTACCGCCCGTCACAAAGTACAAAACAATTACTATCTATTCACAAATGTTTCGGCGCCTTGCCGCCTTGCTCATCTTGCCAGTCGTCAGTCGCGGTCGTCGTGTCTAGTTGCCATTGTATTTTGCGCAAAATGGCTTCGAAGTGGTCGAAGTATGGCAAAAGATATTGTGAAGAGTGGGAAAAGGCACAGGAGACGATAAAAAAAGCAGCCTGCAAGTGCGAGATTCGCGCTCATGCCGACCTTGTTCAGCACATGGCAACAGAAAAACACGTGAGGAACTCTCGGCCACTTTCCAGTGCACGTTTGACTACCATGGGCTTCACCAAGTCGTCGCCTCCAAGAACGATACCAGGACTGGAGCTTAAGCTGGCATGTTACTCAGCGTGCAATGCCACTATCCGGTGGATAGTGAGTGGCATGGCACGCTGACTTCGTATTTGAGCGAGTTCGCCTTCGTATTAAGCCAGTTCTCTTTCTCAATTTATTATTAATAAACTAATTTCAAGAATGTGTACATTTATTGAACTTCTGCTTGTTTTGGGCTTCTTCACGAAGGTCACGCCGCTTTGTTTGGGCTTGGTTGGGGACGACTATTTTCTTATTCGCTCGGCCGGATCTGACCACTCTGCTTTAACCTGTCCTCATCTTATTTCCACTCTTTCGCAGTCTCCGCTAATTCTCTTTTTCCCCTAACGCTAAACTCACTTTTTTTCTTTTTCTTTTCCAACGATAATAGTTTTTTTTAGAAAGTGTCCCACACGTAGGGACAGTTTTAAATGTGCCCAAAAAGAATGTTTGAATTCTTCCCAACCAAAGTTGGCAAGCGTTAAGTAAGCCTTAATATGCCCAACCAAAGTTGGCAAGCGTTAAGTAAGCCTTAATATGCGCTGTAGGTTTTTGTTCGTCTTTTTGTTTTTCATCTCTTCTTTTCCTTGTTGCTTTTTTTTTTCCCTTTTTTGTATAACAAACGTAAGTTTCCCGATTGCGGTAAATGTTTCAAACGTCTTCAAATTTTAAAGTGCAAATTTCATCCTTTTTTTTTCAGCTTTTCGAGAAGAAGGCTTGATTTTATCGAGAACATGGCATTGCACATTGGCATCGTATTCTTATTTTTCTTGTTTTTCGCTGCATCCGTACACTCGAGAAAATCTGAATTTTTCGCTAGGTCTACATTGGCCGGACGGGGTGATGTATTAATGATCGAGCACGGGAACACGCAGTATCAGTAAAACATAACTATGGCTCTCGTTTGCCGATGCACTGTAACACTGGTGGCTGTGTTTCGCGACTTCAGCAGCTAAGGATTCTGGGGAGAGGCCGTGAGGCTGTTGCTTGGGAACATTTGGAGGCGTTTTTTATTGAGAAAAGTTGGACGGCATGTGTCAGTGACACGTCAGTTGTGCTTAATAGAAATGAATTTCAGTTTTGGCATGATCAGATACCGACTTGGTAGCTGTATGGGCTACCGCCTTGCGTATGTAGATGTGCTGTGTTTCTTTCCTGAGTAAAAATAATTGAAAGTTAGAGATTGTCCCTGTGTTTTTGGCACTATTTCATAGGTTTAAAGGGACACTGACACCCCCCAAAAAATGTTTTTCCTTTTTTGTCAGGCGATTCATTATGATGTCGGAATACTACCCAATTAATATTTTGCTACAGAGTCACGTATTTTTTCAATAAAGCCAAAAAACGCAACTGCGCGAAACCGAAACCGAAACGGAGAAGTGGAGAGGATAGCGTGAGTGGCGGAAGTCACGTGGCTACACCCGACCGTGCGGTTTTATTTTTTTTCTCCTCCTCTTTCCGCACGTAGCACCGTAGCAGACGAAATGCGTTCGCTCGCAGTGGTATTCCTTTGCAGTTATGTTTGTTCCGCTCGCTGTTCTGTATTTCAAGATGAGTTGTTTTGCACATTTAATTGGCAATTAGTAGTGAGTGCCCGAGTGCCGTGGTGAATTCCCGTGATCAGCTCCGAAAAGAATACTCCCAAGATGTTGCGTGAAGAGTTGCCTCACATGTCCTGCATCTGAAAGTGGCCAGAGTTATGCCAGAGCGCACAAGTTTCCGAAAGATCAACGGGTCGGGATCAATGGCTGGCTGCAATTCCTGTAGAACCATTATGCGAAGCTCGGAAAGCGGACGCTACCCGATTCATATGCTCCTTGCATTTTGTCGAAAGTGATATACATTGAGTTCGCATGTGTCAAAAATGGAATCCATACCATTTAGTGCAGCGACGTATCGTCCACAATTTTTTTTTCTTCTGTGATAATTGTAAAATAAGAATTGTAAACATCGCAGAATGCTTGACAAAAAAAAAATAAAAGGTACACCCACACCAAGAAGCGAACCCGTGCCCTCTGCATGTGAAGCGGACGTCTTTACACTGAGCAACTGTAGGAACTCTCTCATGCGTAGTTATGCAGCGGGTAGACTATATGTCGGCAGTTTGCTGCCGATTTCCCTTCAATACGTGCACTCCCGGCTTGAAGTCGAGCAGCACCGAGCATAGGGCACATTCGCACCTCGTAAAGTAACCGTACGCGTGCGTATTCAACTCCAAGTACGCACTTCGTACTTGACGTTTGAGCGAGCGATGTCTTCAGCCACGAGAAGGGACAACGGCTCGGCGACGTCTTCGTGCAATCGGATTGCTGGTCGGGCGTGTCGTACGGGATGAATATCAGTTCTTTTGATCGGTCCAAAATTTCTCTTTCGAAGAAAGACAGAATTCGCCAGTACCGTGAACGACAGTTCTGAAGTAGAGGTCCAACGCCCGTCGTCCGCTGCCATCCGCTAGTGCTAGTCCCACGATACGCGAAACGACGCCATGTCGAGAATTATGCAGTGAACGCACAGAAAGCTTCCGGTTGTCTGTTCTACCTTTTTTTTTTTCAATCAAAGTATTTGTAGCTTTTTTGAAGCCACAAAAAATGGGTTTCATATTTTTTTCTATTTTTAATATTGACTGTGTGCCTTTAATGACCCACGACCTTGATTAAATTTGGTGGTCGCATCGATACCTTACAAAAACGGCCCGTGACCACGGAAAAGAGAGTGAGCGAGACTCTAACCGGCCAGTTCTTGATCGGCGGTTTTCGGGCGGAAAGAAACCGAATTTCGAGCCGCAAATTGTGTTCTGGGTAGTTGGGCTCTCATATGTCACGTACAACTAAAAACCTCGGCGAGCATAAATACCCTGTCAGTGTCCCTTTAACTAAGATGAACCAACTAGCCCAGCAATGTACCTTACTGCGTCCTATATTACATTTGTGTCGTTTTACCAAGACGGACATGTTTCAAAAGCCAAAGGCATCATTTCTTTTTTCGACAGGCAAATCGTCTAACTACTACTTTGCACGGCGCATCAATAATGCGGAACATTTACCCTTTTTTAAAGGGTAAGTTAGCTTTTAGTTAGCTTTTAAAGCGATTAGCTTTCTTAGCATCTCAGGCCACTTTGAGGTATGTTTCTGGACGTTTATTTTCCCCGCTAAATTTAGCGGGGAAAATAACGTCACATGATGTCACGTGATTTGTACACAAACTCATTTTCCCCGCTAACTTTAGCGAGAAAATCGACGTCACGTGACCTCAGGACCAATGCAGTTTCCCCGCTAAATCTAACAGGGAAATAATGTCACGTGACTCCGCGTCACGTAACCTATACACACATTCAGTTTCCTCCTCTAAATTCAGCGGAGAGATTGACGTCACGTGACCCCAAGGCCAATCGAGTTTCTCCGCTAAATTTAGCGGTGAAGATGACGTCACGACTTCGTGCCACGTGCCCTATACACAAATCCAGTTTCCCCGCTAGATTTACTGGGAAAATTGACGTCAGATGATTTCAACACCAATTTAGTCTCGCCACTAAATTTCGAGGGGAAAAGGGCGTCACGTGGCTCGATGCCACGTGACCTGCACACAAATTCAGTTTACCCGCTAAATTTAGCGGGAAAATGAACACGTGACCGGCCGCGGCTCATTTAGTTATGCCTGCAGCTCATCGCTTAATTAGGCAACGTAGCTGAATCTGCCCGAATTTTCTTGACGTGACAACATGTATAGCTCCCTCGTTACATTACAGCGGTGGGCTCTCCCCTTGCGGAAAAGTGGACCGTCCAAATTTCTCGCGGTGTATTAAGACCTGGAAGGAAGTTTTATGGGTCCCTCGAGGAAGCAGCCAACGGCCGTAGGAGTCCCGCGGAATAATGAGGTTCGTAAATAACCTTCTTTTGGACGTTTGGGCTCGAAACCTATTCAAACTTCGTTTCATCGTAGCCCCAGCTGCATCAAATACTCGCCAGCATTTCGAAGTACGAATAGTAACAAATTCTCGGTTTCTTGCCGCGCAGTTTTGCCGCCCCCGTTATCATCCGCGTTGCCGCAGCGCGAGAGCCCCGCACCTGTCGCGCAAGGAGTAATTTCAGAGCACTACCACGCTTTCCGCGCATTCAAGCTTGTTTATTTTTTTTTTCTAAAATTTACTGGTGCAGTGGCTTTCGGCGACGCCCAGGAAAGTTTTTATTGGAACCACATGATTATTTTCACTAATTAATAAGTTAATGAAGACGCTTTTGATAATTATCTGATTTATCGTGACAATTTACCTTTATATTGTGTACCCCGGGCCGCATGCCTCATCTGTACAGAACACATTAGTGTAGCTTTCAAGGTTTTTTTTTTTTTTTTTTTTTAAAGACAAATTTGTAAAGCCGAAAGAAAAACAGCCATACGTACAATTAATTCGGTTACTTTTCTTTGTCACTGAGTTGCTCACAAACACGAGAAAAGTACAGCTGTTATATTTTCAAATCGTTTTGTAACAAATCTACTGCAATTAGCGTGATACATTAGAACCTTTTCTTTCCTCTTTTTTTTTTGTATACTTCATTTACCGCCGGGTTGACAGTGTAGTGGAAGCTGCCTCCTCGTGTGGGTCAGTTAGGGGCCGATTTTTCGCCTCGCGATCACAGCTCCCACCGTATCCTCGTGCAGAGAGCTTGGCCACGTGAGGAGAGGGATGCGATTGATTGGTCAAGTGAGTACGTAGCTTTCTCCGCCCTGTCAACGTAGGGGTGAACCGGTTGTAATCACCATCACAATAAATGTACAGTTCACATGTCTGGTATACTATAGATAAGTATACTAGATTGGTATACTAGATAGGTATGCATAAATATATACTAAACAGGTATACTAGATAGGTATAGATAGGTATATACTAGATAGTTATAGATAGGTATATACTAGATAGGTATCGATATGTATGTACTAGATAGGTATAGATATGTATATACTAAATAGGTATAGAGAGGTCAACGAGGTAGAGGGCCTTAGAACGATAAACTGGCAGCTGAAAGTGACCCCCGATTGGCCGCCGCCATGTTGCACATTTTGACCACTAGACACGTGACCTTATAGTTTTACATCTAGATTTTGACGAAGCATTGCGCCCAAATAATTTCTTATTGATCTTTAATGAGAGTACCGACGAGAGAAGTTATGTTTCGTTTGTTTTATGTCCAAAATGTGCTTCTACGACAAAAACTCGGGCAACTTCGCAATGCCTCTGCTGGATGCCGTCAGCCGCGGTGCTGTATTCTTGGCTCAAGTTTGCGTAAAAGCCTCAGGATTTTATACGGTCACGTGTCTAGTGGTCAAAATTGTACAACATGGCGGCAGCCAAGTGGGGGCCACTTTTGCCTGGTGAACGGGATACCAGCTTATCGCTCTAAGCCTCTCTAACTCGTTGAGATAGGATACTAGGTAGGTATACATATGCATATATAGTAGATAGGTATAGATACGTATAAGATACGTACATATGCTAGATAGATATACTAGATGGGTATACTAGATATATATAAATATGTACACTAGATAGGTATAGATAGGTATATTATTATTATTATTATAAACTATATAGGTATAGATAGGTACGTACCAGACAGGCAAATCAATACACGCAAAAGTTGTGATGTCAAATAATTACCCATGGAAAACTTGTGTCATAGTTGATGTCTCTGAAGCTCCCCCATAGGGAAGTATTTTATTTCAGGATAGTATAAAGTGTTTCGTGCTTTCAACTGTTTTGCAAATGCATGTGTGAGCGTGTATACTAGATAACAGAAAAATTAAAACGTAGAGAAGACGAAACAAAGACGAGCGAAAGAATGTTCTCGTCTGTATTTCGTCCTCTCTATCTTTTATTCTTTCTGTTATCTAGTATACTTTACCAACACGCTCGTTAGGAATATGAGCGCGTATGTTTGTGCCTTTTTTTTTTGCAAAGCTTTGGGAGATACATAATAAATCGTTATATATACATATTCTTTTTTTCAGTTGCCTCGTTATTTTTTTGTTGTTTTTTTGTTTTCTAGAATCTCTTAAACTCTAAACATAGAAAGTATGGGGAGGGAACCAAAGGTGGTGCCAAGAAGATGCATTCACTGGTTTCATTCTGAATTCGGGGAAGTGGTGGCGACATCGAACGCCAACAAAGAGAAGTTTGCGAGTTTCGTCATTTTATGGCCGTCCTGAGATTTTCACAATAACTATCCTCCACAAATTTCAGACACCTTCGGAAGGTAATCAAGATATTAGCTAGTTTATCGCCCTAATCTACTCTGCTTCTGGGAGCATCACGCCCAGTCAATGGAGACGCAGAAACATAGAAACTACAAATTCCCAGGAGCTTTTAATTGTGTCTGCAATCTCAACTCACGCATTTCGGGACAGCGCCATCCTAATCGCGTCGTTTTCGAGCACGCCTCCCCGCGGACTCATTTGAAAACTTCGCAGACTCCATCTTTCTTTCTAAATTGCACGCCTTTCGTTTCATTCTCGCGATGTAGTCCCCTATAGCGTCTTCATTCTTTGATCTTCCAAGACTTGCTCAAGTACTAGTTTAACCTACTACATATACATGTATTGTTTTGTCCTGTCTGCAATGTCAACTCACTTCAGAAGAACTAAATGTATCTCTATATTTCGCTACACTATGAGTGCAAAGATTTTTTATTCGCGCCTTTAGTTGGCATGTATAGGTTCTCGTATACATAAAATCCGCAGGAAGGTTGTAGCATAAAAAAGGCAAGGCACAATGCGCTGAGCTGCACTTTGCATTGAGCGGAGATTTACTTTTCTGGACGTTGACATGTTCCCCTCCGTTTTCGTTACGTCAGAAAAGTGGCCAATTTATACTGAGTAACATATAATGGCGCTATTTGTTTCTATAAATTAAGGAGCCGCAGAGATTTTTTTTTTCAACTCTTACCACGAAACAAAACATATTGCTTTGTTTTCGCAACATAAACGGCTGAGCATTACTGGCTGACTTTGCTTGAGGAAACTTGTAAGACGAGTTAAATTTGAGACATTGTTCGTGCGTCAGCTGCTTCAAATTGCTAGACGAATAGTTTTGGTACTTCACGTGGGCTCAGCTAATTAGGACGCGTCTACGCTATAATTGGAAGTTCTTGGGCTAAGAAATTGACAACGTGCACTCACAAGTATACACACGGCGAAGTCTGCCGCTTAGGCGAGTTGCGTCAAAGCCGACGCTCAAAATTAGCGCCTGAGATCAGCCGTTAAAGGTTGTTTAAAGTCGATTAAGAAGTCGGAAGTGAGTGTAAAGCACAGGGAAAAGGGGGGGGGGGGGGGGTCACAGGAACAGGCCCGTCGGATCGATATTGACGCCTACGTGAGTTTTGTTCAAATTGTGTCTATAGCGACAAAATGGGGTCGAAGGACAAAGTCAAAATTGGCTTCACTCTAAATTTTATTTCGTGTCAAATCGAACTCGATCCGTGTTCTACCAGTGAGATCTGCAGTTGGCGGATTCGAATCTAACAGTAAAGTAAGTTTTTTTTTTTCCCTTAAAAAAAGAGGAAAACAATATATTAATGACAGAATAGAACTTGCTCGAAATGAGTTTAGTGTCGAAATCAGCTTATAACAAAGGGATTGCAATCAATTAGGTTTTTATAGTCACCTAGAGGATGAGGACGCCATGGCAGGGCGTCTCTTTGGAACTCTGGTCCTTCAGCACGCGCTCGTCGCTTTCCATGGTGCTTCGGCTGCGCGTGTACGCCCGAGGTTGACGAAACGCCGAAGCATTATCGAAGGCATAAGAAGGCTCGCGCCGGGGGCGGGACAATCGAGACTCCTCCCCCCCCCCCCCCCCCTTCTCATCCAATCAGCGATTATAGCGTGTAAAAATTTTCTATTCTGTATATCCTGATCATAAAGCAAAAACTGCCTTCCGGGCAAATGTTCTTCTTTTTTTTTGTATATTGAATAGTCACGAGCAAGAAGCTGCACAGCAGTGATTACGCACGTTTCTGAAGGCATTATGCGTTTCTCTGCCAGCCGCGTTTCCCCCTCGAGTAGTTGGTACCGCGTCAAATACAAGGTTTATTCATGTAACTGCCGTATTGTGCCCATCGTGCCGGTAGTCATGACGTTGTTAGACATTATTTAAGTTAAGAATGTATGTATGTCTATAGTCGTTGACACATTAAAAGATGCAGGGCGCGGTTTGTGATCTTGGCGCTTCTTCCTTTGTGGTTCGTTCTTTTGCGTGTTTATTGACTAATGACGTCATCTCGTTGCTTACAGCGCAATATTAGAACACTCGAGACTTTCTACGCTCTGAGTTTCTTAAGTTGTCGGTAATTGAACCAGTTTTATTGTTTAAAAAATAATCCTCCCAGTTCTAAAAGTAATTATTGTAACAAAAAAAAATGCATTGTGTTTGAAGCGTTCACGGGTCCGGAGGGTGCTTTTTACGCGCCACAATTTCCTCGGACCCCTTATCTTGACAAGCGAGATTACGAACCTGCTGTTTTACTACACAAAGGAATCGTTTTAGCGTCAGTTAGCTACGGCGGCAGTCACCGTCGGTAACGGTAAAAGGAGATAGCTCGGTACTTCAATTAGCGAGTTTAGGATCGAATCTGGCGCTGCGGGGGAAAAAAGAACGCCGTGTGCACGTTAGGCTTGCGTAGAAGCTCTTTATTTATTCATCTTTTTACGCTTTTATATATTTTTTTAAAGTTTCGATATCCGAACTGCCGGTCCCTCCAAATCTACTTGAAAAATGACGAAAAGATCGGACCCCTTTTACGCGCCGTTCGACATTATCGTTCGTGGAACGCATTGGCTCAGATTTTTGGGGGATCGAAAGGACAGTGCAAAACAAAACAAAAAAAGTACATATCCCTGAAAAGTGACGTCTTGATGACGTAACACTCCAGGGGTCCGATATTTCTTCTCTGTGAGGGATGCAGCGAGATGTAATGTGCCTTTCACGGAGCGAGCTAAGATAGTGGTGAGATTTAGTATAGCCAACGTTACAAAACGCTCAGTTGGGAAACTCACCCTTGAGACCCGGACAGCTCGCGTCCACCGAGACACAACTAAATACGATAACAGCGCCACCCTTTAGAGACGAGTCAAAACATGAAAGTTGATTTATATGTCTACTGCGAAATGGCACTGCAAGATGGCGCCACCGGACCTTGCGCGAACCCACCTAAACCAATATGTGTAGCCGTGCGGTTCCCGAAGTGGCCGCTGCGGGAGAAATGGCGGCGTTGTGATCGCCTTTGGTTCGGTTCTCGACTACGGATCGGAGCCACTTTTTCAAAGCTGGCTCTATGGCAGTTTTCAAACTGAGTTTTGAAGCGAAGGAAGAACGCAGTTTGTCTGTTACCAAGCATCATTCGCAGACGAAAATAAATCAAGAAAGTCTTGTACGTTGTCTGCTAACAAACAGAGAAAAAAATGGATCGTCTGTTACGAAGCGAGTGCTACGGTAAAGAGAGGTCGGACCTAGGCCGAAATGGACCTTTTTCGAGAACCGTTCTGCGCACGCGCGAGCGCCCGATGCCAAGCGGCGGAAGTCGGCACGCAAAATCGAGGAAATTCGGAAGGAGGCTGTGAATCAGCGAGCTGAACACGTAATTGCAGCATATATGTAATTGTGTTACACAAAAAAAGAAAGTGGACGGAAGGAAAAACACGACGTTTGGGTGGACGCCACAGATGCTCTTTAAAGCCGCGTTGGGCACGCGCCGCAGCTCAGAGAGCGAAGAAACTGGTAGCGTAGCTCCCATTATCGATTGGTAGTGCAGGTACATTTCTTCAATTTTTAGTTCGTGCAGCCACCGCCTGGTGCCGTTGGTATGTGAAAAAGTTCCATTGCGATCGTCTGCTATTTCACGTTGAAAGCCAAGGACGATGCGCATTTCTCGTGCAAATCTTAAGTTGTACCGATAGAGTGTCACAAGATTACATCGACGGGTAAATGATGGAGTGCTAAGAACGATCACATCAGAGGCCGCTAGACATCTCTCGCTATTTGTAAGCCTGTGAGAAGTTCTCGTCAAAATACTACCCGATCGTGGACTCGCCAACGGGTCAAACATTTCTCGTCGGTGGATTACACACGCCCAATGGAAAGACGTTGCTCCACGTCCAATAAACAGCAGAGAAAGCTATCGCTCTCTCCTTGACAAAAATCGGACCCAAGGACGCTGCCTGGGTATATTTTTATACTGTATGTTACCCGAGCTATCTGATTTCCTTCAGTCTTACTTTCCGGATTTATTCCTAAAGCATTTTTCATTTTTCGCTCGGGAGTATGCACACACTAAGCGTGGGACTCTACCTCCTTACTTCACGTAGCCGTGTGCCGTTACGATCGCAGTTAGTTGAGCCAAAACCTTGACAAAATTCTTCTATGTTTAAGGCATCCTGCAAAAAAAAAAAAAAAAAAAAAACTGACAAGGTTTTCTTTTCTTTTTTAACGCAGAAATAAACTACGTGTCGCGGAACGCTCATTCTTCGCCAAACGTAGCGCTAGCGCTCCGAATCACGTGCCAAACTTTTAGAACTACCCATTATCTTATTAAATCCTTATAAGTGATTTTCTGAAAATTCAAATGCGAGAATGGCCTCAAATACAGGGAGCTGAAAAGCGCCAGTTAGCAGAGGAACGGGTCCAAGTTTTTTTCGTTTAAATTCTCAGAAAATCCATCGTAACTTTTGGCTAAGATAACGGTTAGTTCTTAAACCTTAGCGTCTTGTTCGAACCGCTAGCGCTGCAGTAGCAATATTTAATTTACTTTTGCGGCAAAAAGAAAAAAAGAAGAAGAAATACCTGTAAAATTGTTTTGGGGGTCACGCTGCAGAATACGTTGGAGTGTCGTCACTTGATGTGGTAACGTGGTCACGTCACGTGACCATTGTCCGCCAAATTTGACGGGACGCAAGCCCGCCAAATTTTGCGGATAACGTCACTTCCGCGTCGCTTCTTCGTGTCGCTTTTTATAACGCTTTTAGGGGCCTTTTTTTTACACTCCTAGGCCTAGAACATACTGTGATGTTTTGTATATTCATGACGATAATATAAATACCCTGTTTGAATCGCATTCAAGTCCCGTTGCTGTCACTTTATGTAAAACACGAAAGTAAAAAAAAAAAGAAGAAAACTGTAGAAGCAGAGAAGAAACTTTATTCCATCCAAATTAGACTATATAAACAACGGTCCGTACATTTCCTGATATTTAAAGTATTTCGATCGAAGGATTACTTCCAAGAAGTGGTCCTAGTGGAAATTTGAGAGTCTAATTTTAGCAATAGACGATGGATTTTTTTCAAAAGTCCGCTGCATCGCCCGTCCGCCATTGCTTGATCGCGTAGACTCTGGACACGCATTGGCCACGAGGCCTGCGTCAGCCTTCGGCGATGATTCGGAACCAATCACACGCTTCATGTCCGAGCAATGGCGACCGCCAATATTGCTTGACGGACTTTTGAAAAGGGTCTATTGGTTTAGAAAAGTTCAACACGAGCGAAAAATCCATCAAAGAGCCATGGACTTCGAAAAAGCTACAAAATGGCTAAGCTTCTTTTTTTTTTTACGTTTTATTTTTAACTATATCGGGGCTCCTTCTATGAATAAAGAAAGGTGACGTGCTTATATAAACTGCGCGTTTTACTTGATAGATGATAAACAATGGTGATACAGACTGCTTCACTGCTCTGTTGTAGTCGTCTGCGAGACAGACATGCACGAAGATGATTGAGGAGCTTTATGGAGTATAGTACCTTTAAATATTTAGTTAATGCCAAATAAAAACAATCGGTTTAAGCAACCAGAAAAAAGAGAAACGAAAGCACGGTGTGCGAGACGCAGACATGCTGTCACAGAAATTGATCGACGCAAATAGAAAGATGCGAAATTCGGAGTGTCACTCAAAACAATTAACTGGACGGGTCTGTCTCTGTTCTAAACTACTACGTTACGTAAATGAGGAGTGTCCGGCAAAACTGTTTAATGTTTGTGAATCCCAACTCGTAACACAACCTTCTGTTGGTGTCACACAAAAGAGAACTGGACAGCTCTGCCTATGCTTCATATACCGTAATCTTGCGAATTTTTGAGAGCTCTGTTTTATTTTTTGGGGGGAATCCTACTTTAGTCATACACAGAGCAATAACGACAGGGCGCGTGTCTTTGCACGTCCTCCCGGAGGCCGGACGCCGGAATTCGGCGTTTCCCGTCTGACGTTTCGTGTCCGGCGTCTGGCGCGGAACGCCAGCGTCGGGCACGCGGCCTTTGCTTTTGAACAGCGAGCAGAGAAACATTCAGCTAGCTTTGCGTCTACGCGCTAATCATTCTAACCAGAACTCGGTGTTCTGATGTCCCCTCGCGCTCTTTTCTCTCCCCCTCCCTCAGTTTCTACCGTCTAGTGTTGCAGAAAAATAGAAGGGGAAAAAAAAAACGACTCTGTCTACGCCTTGAACTTCAATGTTGCGAGTGTCTGACATCTCCATACTATATTTTTATGAATCTCACTAATAGTTGACGAGGCCTTGTCCTACCTAACTTGTCTCTTCCCTTATCAAAACACGGCTGTAACAGTAAGCTTCAGGAGTTGGGGGCACCCTTGCAACTTCCTGCCTTCGACGATGTTAACAGGGCGCATCAATACGCTCCCCTCGATTAATGTTACATAAACCGGCTCTAAATGGGAGTTGTCTGCTATGGTATTTACAGCAGACGACCGGTAGCCCCGCGTTCCGCTAAAAAAAAACAAAAAAAAAACACGAAAAACATATGAAATAGCTAAGTTAATTTCTCGTAACTTCTGTTTTCTTGAGTGTGTTTTCATCGACACGCCGTCGCTTCGTATACTTTCCGACCTAGGAACGAGTATGTATGCAAATGAGGATCGCGGCGTGCATTAATAGGGTACAGGGGGATAGGCGGCGAGAGGGGGGGAAAGGAGATCGATCACGTGTCTTCTGACGACGTCACACACATGCCGAAACGCAAGGAGTCTGTAGTGCCACACATTTGCGAAGATGCCGTTTATTTTCTAACCGTTAGAGTCGCTAGAATATGTTAGTAGTCCGGCACTGAAAGCGATTAGTCTTTTGTCCTTCTGCCTTTTAAGTGTAAAATCGCGGGTATTAATATGTAGCATAGCCATATTTAACCTGAATCTGGGAGAAACAACGAAGCGGCACAACCACAAGCAGTCATTATAGTTTCAGATAATTATTGAAGTTTTAGTAAACTAGAAAAAAGTGATCATAATCATTGAGGTTTTAGTATTAATTTTGGCATTCAAGATAATATTAAACTTTCAGTGCAGTTGAACGAACCATGTTTATTGTTTCATTTATCCGTGCTTTAATTATCGCCATTGTCATTGTCACCTTGCGACGAATTTGTGGCTGCATCGTCTTTTTTTTTTTAATTATTTTGCCAGGGTGGTTACAATATGGTATATGTTGGGAATAAACTTGGGACTTCGAATGTTTCTAACTTTGTTTAACAAGATTCAACAAAATGTTATGCTTTTCTTTTTAGCTAGAAATCTTGTTTGTGGTTTTCCTTTTTTGTTTTTTTCCTTGGGCAGGTTTGAAGGTAAATCTCTATACAAACTTGCCTTCCCTTTTTACTTTTTGGTGCGAACTATAAGGTGGTTTACTTTAAAAGGACGTTTTGAAATTCAGTTTGTCATAAAACGTTGCTGCTACCGACCTAACCGGTTGGAGTCATTACAGGCCTTTAGTCTTTCAGAACGCAGGGCATTATTTTTGTTCCATGCGAGGCTGTCTATTTCCAGTGCATTAATTTAGTTTTCTTAAAAATGGTCTGGATTAAAAAAAGAGCCGACAGACTGTTTTAAAAGCGTACTTTTACATAACCTTTAGTTACGTCGCGCACGTTCTTTTCACGAAGTATATTTCAGCGATTCAGCTGACTTTAGCAATGTCCAAAACCTACCGATTAACCCGTGGTTTACATCGCATACTTTTTTGTGCTTACTTAATCCAATACTGCAATCCAACGCTCACGCATTGCAACCGGACCACTAAAGTAAATGGTTAAGCGATTTGTACATATTTAGTTGAAAAGAAATTCGGACTTTAAAACCGCGTTTACCAATTAACCGTACTGATATGAGTCACAGATCAGAGTAATATTAGTCAATCTAACTAAGCTGCTACCATATTTCATGGTTAATCTGCATACAGCGTGAATGGGCAGAACTAAACATTGTTCGTTTTCTGGTGGCAAAAGTCATTAAGGGTAGCAATGATAACCCTTTAAAACAGAGTAGCTTTGCAAGGCTGTTTTGAGAAAGTGCAATTTTAAACAAAGCACAAAGATTTCATCCTTTTTTACAAAGCCTAATCTTTTTTTTTCTTTGTTCGTTCTAACGGTGAAAGCCCGTTAGAAGAACAAGACGAATACAACGAAAGCGAACGGTGGAGACGTGACTTTGCTACCACGTCCCCTAATGCTTCTCCATTAAACCCTGCCAGAAGTTCTAAATTATAAGTTGTCGTCGGAAGTACTTCTACTTCATTTAAGATCGGATCTTTGAAAAGCTCAAAAAAATTTATATTCGAAAATACATATTCGTATAAACATACAAAAAATATTGCCAGGGTTACTCCGAGTCTTATCGGCGTGACACAAGCACCCTCGGGGACGTCGGGTGCTCTACCAGCTGAATTTACTTTTCTTACAGCATACTTATTCGAGCATTCCCTTTTTAAAGCGGTCATCGTTTGGCGAGTTAAAATATCGCCCAAAACTCGGAAGCAGAGACATTCGTCGCAACCCCATTATAAAATGAAGGAAGCAGCCCACGTTCGGGCGTTTATCTCGATGCCATTACCACCATATTCACTAAGTTCAAGGAATCATGTTGTTGTTTGTTTTTGTCTCTTTTCAGAGAAGATTGTGCAACGTCTTCCGGTTTCCACGGACTCTGAATGCCAGGATATATAACTAGTTAGCATAGAGAATGCGTTAGGCACAGACCGCTTTTAACAGCTTAGAAAATCTGCCGTCTGAAATACAGATCCCTAAATAGAAAAAAAAAAGTTATTCCTTTTGGGTACCGTTCTCTGCCATGCTCAACATCAGGCCACGAGAGCGCCTCGATAATTAGCAGTCGCGTTACATAAATTCACTCATTAATAAATTGGTAATAAGTTATTTTAACTGGAACATTTAGGTAACCCTTTTGTATCACGTCATCGCTATAGGTCAGATGAGGTGGCATTGCGTGCTGTGGTATTTTAAGCAATGTGAAATACTATATCTGGTCAACCACCGCCCCTTTTTTTTCAATCGAGTTTATTAGCTGTAAATTCATTAACTAGCTTACAGCTGTTCAGTTTTTGCGTAAGGTAATTTATGGTTAAATAAATTTAAGAATCCTTATTCACTCTTTTTTTCTACACGTTCACGTTCAGTTAGAATATTTAATACAGGTTAATTATTTGCCTATGTCCCCGCGAAGTTTGCATATTCTAAATACGTAGTTTCTTTAACAAACTAATTTGTTTGTACAAAGCTCTCTTTAGAAAAGAGAAAATACGATAATTATGTGCACATGTGTGTGCATACTCTACCTCTGCAAATGTGCTTTACCAAGAAAAAAAAAAGGCTGTTAGCCTGTTGCTAAGCACGTAAACTAGGCGACTAATAGACAAAGGAGTGGGCGAACTCGTCCCTCTATTGCAGCGTAAGTTGTCTAAGACAGCTTGCGTATCTAATTACCTGGGACCTTCGTAGCACGCCATTATAAGCAGGGCGTGAAAGTGACATATAACGTTGGTGGAAAGAATAGACTTGGACTCTACAAACAAAAACAACCAAAAAGAAAAGGTCGGGAGCTGTTTAGAAGAGGTCTCCGCGTGTTCTGCCATGACTGTCTTCTCACCCCCTTCCCCATTTTTTCCTTTACTTTTTTTTTTTTTTTTTTGAGTGTTATAGCGCTAAGCGACGACAGTAATGCCGGAGAGCATTGAAAGCTTTCTTCGAGACGCATTTACCCCTAAGCAGTCAGTGCGGTGGAAGCTACAACTTTTTTGTTGGACCAGTCACTCTTTTGCCACGTGATCACACTCTTGCCCATACTTACGTGGAGGAAGTCGAAGCAGGTGATGAAAGGGATGCAGTTCATTGGCCCGGCGAACACTTTGTTACCACCGCACTATCAGGTTAGAAAAAAATAACAGAAAAGAATCGCACTTGCGCGCGTTCGGGGAAGATTTTTTGCCACCGCAACCCTTTCCGTTTGCCTACCAAAATCCGTAACTTTTCTTTTTTTTTTTTTCGCGGCAAAACAACGGAGCCTTACGTAGAAACCTCTATGTACGCAGCGAAGACAAATAAAGGGAAAATATATAGGAAATGGAGGTGTTCTGGATGAACTCAATAAACCAGGAAGTAGAAGAGCCTCCCCCTATTCTTTTTTGTTTTGTTTTTATAGATATTCGAGTGTTTTCTTCTTTGTTGGCGGGCTGCTTTCTTGTTTCTCGAGACGACGACAAGATTGGGACGGGCGCCGTTTGCGGGAGGAACCTAAATGCGCGGACGTGTTTTCTTAACGAGTCTGGAAACACACCATCAGGCTTTCTTCCCCCTTCTTTTTTTTTTTTTTTTGTTGGTATCTATGTTTGTTAAAATTTAGTATCATTCGTCTTTGTTTATGTTGGTGCGAGGCCCTCTTTGCGTCCGAATTTTCTGTTTTTGTTTTTCTTCGTTGTTTTGTTTTTTCAGCTCTTATCTCGGTATGTGTACACATATGTGCCGGTCGCCCTTTTTTTTCGGTTTCGACTGGTCGTGCGGGGGCCGCCTGTTTTTTTATTTTTTTTTTATTTTTGTAAGTGCGTGTGTTTCTTTCTTTAGATTTTTTTATCGTTATTACACCCCGTTCCAATGTTTTGTTTTCGACGCCGACCAATCATTCGAGAGGAGCTCGGCACAGCTCATTTGCTCGATAAGGCACAATCTTTCGCGGCGTATGCAAATTACCGTTACGCTCTTTTGTTTTTTGACTTTTGAAAGCTCCGACGAGTGTTTCGATTCATTCGATGCACGATGACGGTGTGCAGGTGCTCTCTTTTCCGCCCGAGTTCATGAATTATCGTAACATTTTTTTTTTTAGGCTTGTGTAGAAACATACACTGCTCAACTCTGTATTAAATGCACGAGTGAGAAAAAAAATGTTAAAGTACATTATGTAGTATCACGTGTCAAAGGTCTACTTGCGTGAAAAATGAAAAAAAAAAAAAAAACAGGAACGACTAACTCATGTTGCCTGTTGAGAGTCGACACCTGAGGATTCTCCCGCTAAACTCACCGGGGAACTAGATTGGCGCAATACTTCCGCCACGTCACGCCAGGTCACGTGACGTCAATTTTCCAGGTAAATATAGCGGAGGGACTGAATTGGTGCATATAGGTTTTGTGACCTCGGGTAACGCGCGACGTCGATTTCTCCGCCAAAACCCGTGGGAAAACTAAATTGCTTTATGGGTCACGTGACTTCAATTTTCCCGTTAAATCTAGCAAAACAACTGAATTTGTTTGTAGATCTCGTGACGTCAGGTCGCCTGACATCAATGTTTTAACCAAATTTAGCGGCTTAACTGAATGGGTGTATGAGTCACGTGACGTCAATTTTCCCGTTAAATTTGGCGGGAAAACTGGATTGGTCTGTAAATCTCGTGACGTCAGGTCACGTGGCATTAATTTTCCCGCCCATTTTAATAACTTACTCAATTGGTGTACAGGTCACGTGACGTCAGTTTCTCAGCTAAATTTAGCGGGAAATGCACCGATTGACAATTTTTGAGGATTTTTTTTTTTTTTTTGGGGGGGATTTGTTAAAAAGCATTTGATGCTTTTAAAGATTGGTTACCCTTCCCTCTAAAAATAGCTTCATCAACAGTTCCTACGTAAGAAGGCCTCAGTACCGGATTTACTACGTCACGTAACGGAGGCCCAATCAAAGCCCTGATTGGACACGAGCGCTGTGTCAGCGCCCGGCTTGGGTTCGCGTTTTATCAATGAAAACACGAGTTCAAAGTCCAACGCTGCCCAGCGCAGCAGCTCGTATCTAATATGTGCTTTGCGTGGGCCGCCGATACGTGACGTATCAATTTCAGCACTGTGGCCTTCTCGTGTAGGAGCTCTATACGTCATAATGCACTTGGAAGCTGTCGAGTAACGTCCAGGTTTATGTTTTCCCAGTATAAGCAAATAAAGCAGAGGGCGATATACTCTGTCTGCTTCTATCTGCTCTCGAGGTCTACCAAATGAATATCAGTAGTTAATCTTTATTAGCGTTTGCTTACACATTAAGTTGACTTTTCAGGGGGGAGCGCCAGTATTGACCAAATAAATATTTTATACCTGCCCAAAATTTTAAAACAAATCGTCACGTTAAATTTTAGATTTTAGGAACAGCTCGGGTTTTCATTATGATTCAAGTTCACCAGGTTGCCCATCTTTTCCTTGCTAACTAGGTGTTCTGCTTTTGGTCGCTATAATCCGTCAATTTCTTAACTGCCCAAGTTATACTCAAAGTGAAAGTTGTTTATCTTGGCACAACTGGGTGTCGGTGTCATAGAAGTATATTCCGTTCGGAATCCCAATTTTTTTTTTTTTTTAAATAAAGATATTTAAGGGGTCCTGTTGTTACGCTAAGGTTATTAGGCAATTCAGTAATCAAGAAATGCAGTGTGGTGCGCAAAATTATTTATAAAGATAAAAGAAACAAAACAGGCTTACAAGAGGAAAAATGACAATGGACATCTATGATTTGTGTACGCGTTCACTCCCGCCGATGTACTCAATAAATAAACAACCAGCATTTTAGATGTCCATTCGCTCATTCACGTATCGGTTGCCGAAAAACATTTAATTAAGCTTTCGGTACACGCTGTAGCGTTCACATCTCGACAACGTGTGACCGGAACCGGAAAATCTTTCCAACTCCAATTCGGCCGAATAGGGGATGTTTTCCCGAAAGAGGAAAAGAAACGAGGGGACCGGCAAACGCTTTCTCGCTCTCGAAAAAGGGGGAAAAAATTCCTCGGAGGAGGAGGAGGAAACCCAGCCACGTGACCCGATCGCGCATGCGTCTTGGGTCCGAGGTGCTCGGCTCTGCGCGCGCGATCGGGTTTTGGGGAATCGGAGTTTGGGATCGGTCTTCAGTGCGTCCAGTCACCGATCGTTGCTTGGAGGAGGAAAGTTTTTCCCGCCCTTTTGGGGATGAAAGCGGTGAGTTCAATTCATATATATGATTTGTTACTTTCGCGGTTTTAGGGATCGTTGGATACAATGGTCGGCGGGATCTCTAAGTTTAATAGAACATTATCTATTTAATTGATGACTGATGTGTGCTTAGATTTGTGTCCTATTTTTTTATATACGGAGTGCGCTGCCTTTGAGGTATGCAGTGTAAAAGTTATGTTTTGAATCTAGATAATAATTGTATTTTCGAAGGTTTTTTTTTTGTTATTTGTTTAGCCTTTTCGTTTTTGAATGTCAACTGCGAAGATCGGTAACGCAATTGCTGTGAAATAGATACTGTGTAAACATGACTTTAAGTAGGTGACAGTGCGACAATATATTAGACAATAATAACAATAAAAATAATAGTTTCCAGACTCTTCAGATGGCTTGTGTTTCGCTGCAAATAATATTATTAAAAAAACACATATATGATATAAAATTTAAAACTGACACATATATGCCAACCTTGGGACAATTTCAATAAGTCCATTTTTAACCTGGCCCGTATTTGATGTCACTTTTCATAACTTACTGGCCGAAATGGTTTGAAATATAGACCGTGGTGTCATAGATTTCTTTTTCGAAAACGATTGTTAACTTACAAAACGTTGGGTTTTTTTTTTTTTTTTTTTGTGATGCAAGGGGTGCTTTTTCCTTTAAATTGAGCTTCAACGTGTTTTTTTTTTTAATTATTTGGACGCATACTAAAAAGGTATGCATTTATTTGTATCAAAAAATATCACGCAAAAATGCCCAGTTGTTGAACAAATTTTTTTTTTTTTTACAGGGTATACGTGACACTGAATACAACTTTTTTGTTTCGGGTCTTTTGTGTCGTACTTTGTTCTTCATAGTTGTGAAGAAGCTGTTGTAAACGCAAGTGCTGTAAGGGTTGTTACCTTCAAATATTAGGTTTAAATTTTTGAGCTGTAAAATAGATTATGTAGAGTTTCAGAGCATGACATGCTAGTATATTGATTATTGAAACACTGTCTAGCATTTTTTTTTCTTCTTAAAGGCAGACGAACAACTTCGGTTTTCTGCAGAAACGATAATCCTGTCAGCGCTCCCTTCTCCTAAGCGGTGAAGGGAACCAGGTTGGAGCAAGGCAAAAAGTGGAGCATATATAGGAAAGGAAGAGGCGGGCAAAAGTGGAAAGCGAAAAGTGTACGTCGGCCTTTAAGAATCTAACACGTGCGCGAAATTTGCGTATATCTTTTGCATCTGACCACTACTAAATACTTTCGAGCTTCACGTTCTCACGTCACGCTGATATAACAGTGTGCATGAAAAAGAACCTAAATTTCCGTTTGGCGTTTTTTTTTTTTATTAACAAACCTTAGACAATTTTTTTGTTCCTTATGTTGTTCGACTAAAGGAAAATCAAACAAACAGCCAGCAAGCCATCAAGAAGACAACATATACCCGTGTAAGAACAATGTTTAGATGGTTAGCACGCACCAAACCGCGCACCAGTAAGACCATAATAATTACAAGTGATGCGATTTTTTTTTTTTTGTAATGCTATATGACTATGACGGCGACCATATTTGATTTCTTTACTGATAAGTATAAATATAATTTATCAGCGAAGGTCTACATTTATCAGAAGTGTGTAGATGTCCCGCACACGCTCTTTTTGCTTATCCGGAGCGATTCTGCCACTGGAAAATAAGTCAATTATTTACTCGTCCACTTTTACCGTACCTTAAATAAAGCGTTTTGAAGCAGCGGGTTTTTAAGCTACGTATTATAAGTATATAATTTTTAAGGATATAGTTACGCAAATTTACTTCAAGAGCGACCGAATGCCTCGCTCTGCAATGAAACTTTACAAAGCATAATCTAGTTTTTGTACCGTATTTTACACGGATTATACACATGTTTAAGGTTTAAATTTTACGGTTTGCGGGCTATACAGTAAATTGTTTCTTCCAATATTATTTTTATTACCACAAAAGGTAACGGATTTTTTTTTTTTTTAGATTACAGATTATGTTTATGACGATTTTTGTATTATACAAGCTTGTTTAGGCGCTAATTAACCGGATATTTTTTCTCGAAGTGTGCTGCATACAATTCATTTTGTTTACCTGTGGACTACGCACCTAGTGGGAACTAACGATATGAAGCAGACACCAAGCTTTTTCTAAGGAAAACCTTTTTTTTTTTTTAGCCTAAGCTTGCCCCTCCCAATATACACTCCCGGTATGGACTACATATAGACCAAAAAAAAAAAAGCGGTATTTCAATATTTTCGCAAATCCCACATCGCCCCATTTCACTTTTTGTTTTCACTCTTCTTTCCCTGCCTCCTTTTTATCCCCCTGTGATGGTTGGTATTTCGACAACCACCTGCAACGTTCGAACCCGCCCTTTCCACACCCCCGCACCGAACCCAAGCGAACCTTGTTGGGAACATTGCTTCCCAAAGTCTCCCCCCTCCTGGCATCACCCCCCCCCCCCCCCCCACTCCCCTTTCTCCCATCCTCCCTTCAACTTTCCAATTTTCGAACCGAACGTCTCTGTACCCTGTACGACAGGGGCGAATCCAACCCAGAAAATGTTTTCATTCTTTTAGGGTAACGTCGTTCTTTTTTTTTTTTTCACTCCTATTTGTTTTGTTTCGTTACACTTATTTGACTGTTGGATACGTCGAATCTTGATGTGTGTTTTGTTTTTCTTTCTGCTTTTTATCGGTGTTTGTTCGGTTGTGTTCGGCGTTGTCGTCGTCTGTCCTGTCTTGTCTTGCCCTGTTGTGGCATGGGGACTGTTGCTTTCCGCGTCGATCGCTTTACGTGCCTGTCGATTTTGCCCTTTTTATTTTCTGTGCCGTTTGTTCTACCTTGTCGTTTTTTTTTTTCTTCTACTCATCGAATACATGATTTAGTTTCAAACTCTTTGGCGCTCATCTCTTTGAATATTTTATATTTTTCGGTATCTTTCTTCTCCCGCGGCCGCTCTCGCTGTGCCTTTGCCTTTGAGATTTTTGTTTTGCATTAGTATGTCTTGCTTTTGTTTTTACCCTGTGTTTTCTAATATATATCTCGTAGCTTTTGTCATGCATTGATCGGCGATAAATGTAATTTTTGTTTGTGTGCGTTTGTTTCTGACGTTCTGCCGGTTTTCCTTTCTATTTTCTGCGTATGCCCGTGTCACACGTTGTAATCTCTCGGCACAATTTATTATTCATCTTGCAGTAAAAATCCTCGCAATGTTAATTCATAAATCATTTTGTACGATCATTAGGTTTTCATCGCGTTCTTTAGCAGAGCGTTCTCTCAACGCTACCAGTCCGAAGGTCTCGGTAAACACTCTTTATCGTGCTGACCGCACGGTTGTTCGCGTCAGATTCTCATGCGTGCCCAATAGGCGGTAGCTTAAGTGCTCGATAGAGTCCGACGTCACGCGGGCGCAAGCCACCGTTGCGTAGCGTTGTCGAAGGGCCGGCACTCGACGAGCCGGCGACCCGGCGACGCAGCCGGCGGCGGCCGGCTCGCTTCGGCGGCGTGGTCCTGCTCTAGGTCGCGCCAGGCTAGCCCGACCAGAATGCCCCGCGGGCGCTCGCTTGGCTCGCTGCACTTGCGCAGTAGCACCCGGAGCCTGGGAGCGATGGCGGCGGACTGTACGTAGAGAGGTGCACCTCTGGCGCCGCAAAACTAGCCTAACTATATCACCAAAAGAATAATAATAATAATCTGGCTGTAGAATAATTTTTAGGGGTTCTTCGGCTTGCCCATATGTTGTCCCCTGAAAAGTCATTTTAAGCACCTCCTAGGAGGGTTTTTCGTGACCCTTTTGTGTCGCCCGGCGATCAGTGGTTATGGAAGGTGCCGCGGATCGCCAGGTGACACACAGCCCCGCCCCATATAGCGCGCGTCAGCGTCCCCTATGTAATGGCGAATTCCGCGTACTGGGTTTTGGAGCGCGCCGGGATCAGTTGACCAGATCCGGAATGGAGCACACGATCCGAACGGGGTCACGCCGCCTACGGATCCCCAGTGGAACATGACCACTGCTCCGGGATCGGCGGATGCCTTCCCGTCATTCAACTGCCCGGGAATCCCCTTTCCGCGGCCGCCGTGGTCGTTTCGAAGGACGTTTTCGGAATCGCGGACGTAACACGTGTTCGACGCACGAGCGGCAGGAATGGCTCAGGAGCTTCTAGCAAAGATTGCCGGAATGCCCGTAGCGCGGCAAAACCTTCTCTTCCCTTTCCTGGAAAACGAAGCGGCTGTCGAGCCAAGGGGTAAGCAAGCGGCCATTACGAATTCTTTTGAGGCGAGATCAGGCGAGATGCCCCGCGAGAAAAGAAGTCACGTGTGTGCGCCGAGGGCTGGCCAGGCTGGCTTCCGGTTGAATCCGCCGAAATCGTTGGAGTTACTTTTCTCGGATCCAGATCGAGATCTGGAGCGGGAGCTAATCCAAAACGACCAGTGGAACACGTCCGCCTCGATCCCGATCGCCCATGAAATAGGCTCGCTCCAGAAAAGTCGATCCCGGTGCGCTCCAAAACGACCAGTGGAATTCGCCATAAGAGGGACCAGCGAGACACTGGCACGCGTGCTCCGAAAAGGAGGGATTCAAGTGGCGCACAACCGACAGTGTCAACATTAGGACGGCTCGTGCCAAGGCCGAAGGATCGCCTCCCAAAAGAAAAAAAAGCACGAGGTGTGGTCTACAAGATACCGTGTGCAGGGTGCCCCGTCCGCCGTCTCCATCGGAGAAACTAATTTTTTTTCTCGAACGCGTTCGCCCGCACCTGAACGATGTGCGCAATTTCGATCGCGAGCGTATACGCCGTACGCCGAAACATTGTGAGGAACTCGATCATCGGATCGGCTTTACGAACGCGCACGTGATAGACACGAGTCCACATACCCGAGAACGTCTGTCCTTGGAGTCGTGGCATATTTAGAACACACCGGGGAACATAAACAGGACCCTCGGGGCCTAACTATCCATTTACATCCAGGGCCTGCGACACATTAACAAAACATAAACTCGGTAGAAGAGGTCAAAGTTCTCGCTGTCCCATTCCATTTTTAGTCACCCCCTAAGAAGGAGTCCAAATCGACCCCGAAACGTTGGGAACTGATTGTTTCTGAGCTTTTGGTTTGATTTTTTGTTTTTCGTATTGTTTCCTTAACCAGATAGATTTATGTCGAAGATGTTTACTTTCAAACTTACGAATAGCAAGAATGAATGATTCAAAATAAACTGCCGAGATTTGTGTGCAATAATAAACGCACTTGCACAGTTACTTCCCTCAAGAAACGTGGGGAAGCGACAAAGAGACTGGCACTTTTTGTTTAATATTCGACACTTTTATTAGAAATTATCATTTTCTGCAAGTTGCTCGTAAATATGCACACTCTCAAGTCCTTTACCCTGCGCGCTAAAGTGATAGAGGCAGTTGACTGGCGTATAATCTTGCGTGATGACCATTATGTTCTCTAAATAATAACACTATACAAGAATTTAAAATTCGTCTCAAATATGTGCGTACTTCATTTCTTAGGTTAGTTCAGTTTTCATGATGTCGTCTGAACACATTTCGTTAACGCTTTATATATTGTACGTAGACGACATTCGTAAAATTAACGCACTTTAAAAACGAGAATTCTACAAATAATTTCTTCTCAGCCATTACGTGGAAAGCGAAAGTGCATTATTACATTTTGTTAAAGATATATTTTGTTTTAAATATTAATTTAGTTATAGTGTCTCATTCAAGGTGACCCTAATTTATGTGCGGATATAATTGTTCATAAAATAACAACGCTGTGTAAACCCAAGCATGCAAGGAAATTAGAGGACCAAACATAATGTGGTGACTCAATCACGCTCATCTTTAAATTATTATATTCTACGTACGGCTAGTTTTATGAGCATTTATTCTGCATATTTTCTATATTTATGTTGCACTATAAGTACTAAATATAATCTGATACTATCGGTACATTAATGAATTCCTTTCTTTGACTTAAGTTTGCAATGTCATTCCCATAAACATTAAATAGAAATGGGCTCACAGTGTTTATCCGTATTCAATATGTTTTCCATTACTGCCGAAGGACTCGTTAGATTAACAAAATATGTGATCAGTCGATTTAGAAATTTGAATGAACAAAGTTTGACCGACCGTTCGAGCCTTGTTACTATATTTTTTCGTGCAATCGTTTTGGAGCTAATACTTTGTTTAGACCCCGCGGATAGTATCCTCGCCGATCAGAAAATCATTTGTTTATATATGTGACTATAAAAAGGGGCAAATTCTCAAGTTTTAGAATCCCGCATTTTCGCGTGCTTCTTGACGTCTTCGTTTCACAAATTATAGTTCTCACAACCTGCCGATTCCAGTATAGATCGCGACAAATACTTTATCTTAATTAATTAAGAAAATGTAACATAAGAGCTGCCACATAAAAAGAAACTGCAAGAGAAGCTCCGCCTCCTCACTCTTAAAAAAAAAAAAAAAAAGACGTCAAGAACCTACCATTTCTCTGACGTCGCGAAGGGGAGGAACATATTTTGCATACTTCGGGTGCTTCGTTGTATTCAGCGCCTTGTTGTATATATGAGCCAATAGCAGCTAGAAGAGAAGGCCTGGGGATGACGTCATCTTCAGTGGATCCCATGACCCGCCCTCAAATGACAAAGTACGCTGAAGATGGACGAGAAACGACGCAAAACGGCAGACGCGTTTGTCTTGACATTGCCGCGTGCGAGCGTCGCTCTCGTTATATATGAGACGCTGCAGGACGAGCTGGCGGCGAACGTATAGTTTTTACGGGTGGATGGGTGGAGTCATAGCCTCCTCTATACTCGTAAAACCTGGCAGTTCGACGACGGAGCCATAGAGTGCCCGGTCGCAGACTTGGAGTGAGAGGATCTCGTAGACAGAGCATCAAAGAGCCATTTCTCGGGGAACCTGGGCGTCAGCCCACAGCTTTTGCAGCGGCGACGGCCCGAACCACACTTGTCTGCTCGGGAGAAGTGTGTTTCGGCGTCTCGCCGCAGTGGGGCGCCAGTCACGTGGCTCTCCTCTCATCCGTTGTCTGCCACTCCACCTTTTCCCTTTCGGCGGCCGCTTCTCGTGGCAATCTGCCAGGCTTTGCCAGTATAAGGGAGGCTGTGGTGGAGTCTTTATCGCAGTTCTATTGGTTCTATCTTTCCAACAAAAACGGAAAGCCAAATCAGATCGATTGACTCAAAAAAAATTTACCACTTACAGATACCACCTTCGCCTACTGGACTGTCGAACCTCTTCTGAGCGTGCGCAATACGGCGCGCAAGTTCGTCTGCTTCTTTTGCAGGTGTTGTGGTGACGTCAGAACGCCAAGCTCTGATTGGCTCTGATTGGAAGGATGGTTGGTCGACCTGAAAGCAAGCTGCCTTGAAGTCTACCCACTATCCTTGATTCAGAACCTATCGCAGGTCGGCGTTCTGACGTCACCACAACCCCTGCAAAAAAAGCAGACGAACCTGCGCTCAGCATAGCTCTTTTCTGCTGAATATCAAACGCCGCGCATGCGTACACAGCCCGCGGTGACTCGACCTTTTTCGCCTGATTGAATAACGCTGAGTAGTGCCACTAAATAAGCTACGCTTCAGAGTAACGACACTTGGCCATATTGTGTCTTAAAATCATGGTTGCCAGTTATCTGAAGCTTTATCTGAAATCACAGGAAACGCTTTTCCGCCCTCCACAAATGTTTAAACAGTTCGTGACAGAGCAAAGCAATATTGCGTGACCTTCCTAAAACCAAATCTAATGCTGAGGAAGTCACACTTTTGAATCATGACGATCGGCAGTTACGTCTGCCCTGCATACGAGCCAAAATGGCGGCGCCCACAACAATGCCGGGGAACGGAGTACCGATACTCTAAGCGCAGCTCATTTAGTGGCTCTAACGCTGAGGAGGAATGGAACTGTGGGAGGACGTGGGACCGTCTATAGCAGTATGTAGCCCCTTCGGGGCAGAGTAACGCAATCTAGAACGCCATCTCTTGGCGACTAGCGGCGAACGCCCGGAGGTTCCAACTCCGTTCAGAAATGCATGGCGAACGTGAGAAAGTTGTTGTTTCTTGAATATTGTGGGGATGTACGGAAGGACAGTAGTTCTTGACATAATAATGGAACGTTTTAGAATAATTTGCGCTACGTTGTGTGCCACGTAAGGACGTACTTTTTTTTTTAAATTCCCTGAGCGGCTTTATGCAGCAGACGACGCGTCAACGTCACGGCGACGTCACAGCGTTCACGTGACCCGCTCCGGCCAACCCAAGAAGCCCATCTCCGCCGCGTACAAAAATCGTCTGCTTTAAAAGCCATTGCCTTGGAAATTGCCTTCTCAACATTTTCACACGCATCCGATATTATGAAAACTTTGATAAAGTGTTTAGTGCTTTATCAACTACTCGACAGAGTAGTTTCAAAAAGTGCGAACTCGGCGTCTATCTTTTAATCAGCCGTGTTGCGTCAATCTCCATGTGTTCTCTCATAGGGCAGACCGCCTCCAGAAGCCGTGAGTACCCTGTGTATCCCGCCGAGCTGCTCTGTCGCCATGTTGTCGGCAAAACACGCGGATCAAAGGATTGCGCTACTCTGCTCCGTAGGAGCTATATAGTGCTCTAGGACCGTCAACGTAATTCTTCGACAAATAATAATTAAAAAAAAAACAGATTGATGAATTTCTAGATTGACGACGCCGTAGTAGCGGTATTTTCAACTCTAATGGCGTACCTGCTTGACGGCAGGCACGTAGCCAGGGGGGGGCGGCATGGGGCCCCCCCCCCCTCGAAATCTTCCATTTTGCTGGGACCTCCTCTCCCCCTCCCCCTCTTACAGCACTTTGACATTGGTGCCCCCCCCCCCCCCCCCCCCCGAAACGAAATCCTGGCTACGTGCCTGCTTGACGGGGTGGGGTGTACACGATGATTTGAGTCAGTGGTTACCGCTTCGGAACTTAAATAGTAAGTAGGAGCCATTCGTTTTGCTCCATTCTTGAACCAAAACGGTTTGATCAATGACAGTGTAGTAAACTAGCAATGAAAAAATGTGTTGATAGGTTGTTTTTACCTACCGCTATTTTAGGCTTAACATCTCACCTGTTGCCACAATTGGCAACTTACCGTGTACAAGGAAGTTTAGGTGGAACGGGACAGTGAAATGGTGGGAGGAATGGAACAGCGTCTCAGACCTCCCTTTATAATTATTGTTGCTCTGACTGGTCAACACTACGGTAAACCTGTAATAAAGATGAATCAGCTCATTTTAGTTTATATATTATATTGCATTAAGGCCTCCAAATATTTTCTTTTGTGTAAAATGTTACCGCACTTTTAATCCCCGGTCCAAAGTCACAAACAATTGGAGGAAAAAAGACGACTGCAGTAGGTCTTTATGACTGATGAAACTCCCTCCGCCTATAATATTCACTAGCACAATTTTAGCGCGATCCTGCATGTCTCCCATCCCTCCCTAGGGTGGAATGGGACATAAATTTGTTCTTGCAAATTATTTTCCTTTTTTACATTTCTAGAAGAATTAGGACAAAGTGCTGTTCAGCTGATGTGAAGGGTCTTTCACGCTACATTTAGGACCATTAAATTTGTTCCTTTCTGCCCATTACACTACACAAACAAAATTATTGTTTGAAAACTGTCCCATTCCTCTCCACTCTCCCTATATAAAATTTTCCAGCGGTTTTTACCTATACTAACTGTCATATAAAAAAAAATTGCGTATTAGTTTTGCCTTGCTCAAAGTAGTTATTACAAGATTTGGTTGTCGAAGGTATAAACGATGCTTTTGGTGTTTGAGACGTGTACGTCTCGATAAAGTAAGAGAAATTTAAGATGCACCTAAGTGTATTATAAAGAGACCATGAAATGAATATTGGGCTGGGATGAATTGAGATTTCGCTAGTCGTATATTGTTTAGTGCGTTAAAAAGACGAAAACAAATAGTGCACGAAGATACAAATACAAAAGCCTGCTCTTCGGTACGAAAATTTGAAAATATAGTGGACTATTCTTTTACCTCCTTTCCTTCGAAAACTCTCCGCCGGTTCACGGTGGTGAATCTGCGGTGCCCAGGCGTGTCAGCCGACCACGTCAGCCGACTTTGAACACGAGCAACGCGTCTCTCTTACGTCTGCGCTCGTCAACAATCGATCCGTCGACGAATATTTGGATTCGTGTTCCTGGCCAAGGAGTGCCGTGACTTCGCTTATCATTAGATGCGAACGACAAAAGTTTCATGGTTTACCTAAAAAAAAAAAAAAAAAACCACGGCGGAAGCTTTTTGCATTCGCTGACCAAGCACGTCACGACCACGTGATTTCTCATTTCGCTTATGACTTGAGGATTAAGGCTAGGGAGGAAGAAGTTTAAGAAAGCAATTTCATGGTCGGTTCAATTGAACACATAGAGAAATATTTAAATTATCATCATTAGTGAAGTTCTACAAGGAGCCGGACATTTTCTTACTGCGGTTCTTTAGGCGAAGACGAGTAGGCGAAAGAAACGCCGTTCTGGGCTGCGGACGCATGCGAGGCGCATGACGTTCTGTTGAAGAAAGCAACTCGGCGTGTTCAGAACCCCGATAAAGATGGCAGCGCGCAGAATTCAATTATCGGAATGGTTTATGCACCGACGTGCGTCCCTGACGCACGTCAGTGCTGCGATGGCGCTGCCTGTCGGTACGGCGCATGTGTGGACTTATTTTTTATGCAAATCCGGTTTCTGCGCGTGCGCAGTTCCCAGACACACCTGGTGCGGGCAGACGCTGCAGGCTTGTTTCTAAACAGCGTGTTGGTCTGTAGACCTCTTTCGATAGTCTCACCTCCGCTGCGGATACGTCAACAGACAAACTGCAACGGCAAACTCACGACAACCTTTCTGCGTTCGGTTAAATTAGAAGGCAATAACTCACCACGAGAAAAAAGGTGATAAACGCAGTAACGTAGCGTAATTTTCTTTTCGCGCTGTCTGTATGGCTTGACGGCGACTGTAACACCGACTCGATTCTGTTACGTCACGCCGCGGTGGTGGCGCGTCGGTCGCACTTCCGGTTTGGGGTTGTGGGCGGAAGTCACCATGCGGAACGGACATTCCTGTGTTTTTTCGGAAGAAACCTGACAAAAACCTGCCTTTCGTCAGAACGCCGCGACTGCATGCGGCTGTGTCAAAAGAGCCGGGAAAGGTTTGAACCTCCGTTTTCGTGTGTTTTCTGTTTGCTCGGTTCGTCCGAAAACGTGGATATGTGCCATGAAAAAGGAAAACCAGACGCCGTCGCACTACGATTGCTTGTGCGGGAAGTACTTGGGTTGAATTCACGGATACTTGTGGTCGTCAAATTTCTTTGTTTTCTTCCAGCATGAACGTGGAAATACCGTCAAGTTGTCCGGACCACCCGCGGACCGCGTTCAGTTCGTCTTCACGTTCATACGTCCGTCTAATAGTTAAAACTGTCGTCTGCTCTCTCAAACTCGTTCCAACTGTCGTCGGCTCGTTCAAACGACAGCGGCCAGTAGACCAAACGTTGCGATAAGAGGTGCAGGCCTCAAAAGCCTTTTTAGTTCGAATGTTGTTTGGGGTAAGTATAGGTCGGTGTAAACAGTAGATACAAGGAGTTGTTGATAATTGTTACCAGTAGTCATCACCGACTCGTTATGCCTGATTCACTTGGTCGGATTCTGCTTGCGATTTTTAGTATCGACGTCGAGCACCGCAGCTACCGTCCACGCTTTTGCAGCCCGATCGACGTCGCAACTGAAAATAGCCAGCATAATCTTATCATGTAAATCAAGCTTCAGCGTTCATTCGGGCGGCGCGTTTACGTGTAGTGAATTGCAGCAGGCCACATTATTAACACGAAGTTTTACGGTGTAAGGGGACCCGCCAATTTCGATCAGGCCGCTAAAGTTGCTAAAAAGACGTAGGATCGAAATTCGCAACGCCAAAAAGAGCACGGGGGCTCACACCGACGCCGACAACTTCACATTCAAATGGTTTGTTGATGCGGGACGCGGTGCTTCTTGCCCACACCCCATCGCGCATGCTCCACACCGGTGGCGTGCCACTAGGGGCGCTCCTGTTTGTCTGTATATACAACTTTAAGTTAAATGAATGTTAGGGAAAAAAATAATCTCTGGCTAGGTGGCGCAAGTTGCCGCCCGATTCTAAAGGGCTCGGCTTCATCCATCTATCCATTCAAACATGAGCTTGTGCTCATGTTTTTAAGTCATGTTGTTAAGTACTCCGTTTCACGGTAAGTAGGTCGGACTTACCGTGAAACTGAGAATAATTTAATTTCTTCGCCAGCTTGTGTACTGACTTGCACCTTTCGCGGTGCCGGTTGTTCTTCCAGTGTAAAGGTGGTTTCGACTTTCTAACAATCGGCAAGTGAGTTACGAAAGGGGTCTACAGACACGCAGCATTCAATTATTCAAATCACGTCAAACAGTACAGAGCGTTGGGGTCCAAAAAGCGTTGGGGGTCCCTATTTTAAACCTTTCTCTATAACCCGGAGAAACTCCAAGAAGTCAAATTATAATGCTTGCAGTGCCAGGCTTGGCTTGACAGCGAACACGGTTACATTAGCCAATCGCTTCGCTGTATGTGGTTGCGTCATAATAAAGGGAATAAAGGGCCCTTAATGTGACACGGGAGGAACTTGGCGACTTGGAATTGTTGCTGCGTGATCGTCGGACGGCTCAATCCAGCGGCTCCGCGGTTGAGCGAGCACGGACGGTGGCCCAGCGTTATTGGGTCCATTATGACAAAGGGCCGATCGAGCGGGGGACCTTTCCTTCCAGAGGGTGGTCACGTTCATTGATGGTGTCACCCATCGACCCTCATAAGATGTCCTCTTTGTCTCCCCTGTCTTCTCTGTCGTTCCCTCTATCTATTATATTTATATATTTGGACGCTTAACAGTCTTGTTGATATCCATGTCAATCTGGACGTCTTAATTCATCTTCGTAAAAATGGTGTCACGTACTTTTTTTGTTAAGGCGACAGCCGGTAATGATGATGTTTCGCTGCGTATCCTGTGTGTGAACGTACGTCGTCGCCCGCTAATAAAATTAGCGGGAAAAATCTTTCCGCCAAATTTAGCGGGAAATTTACGTGGAGTCTGACGCCACGGTGTCACGTGCCGTGGTCACATGACATCACAATTTTCTGTCTAAACGTAGCGGATACTGTTCGCTCCAAACTTGGCGAGAAAACGTGTCCGCTAAATTTAGCGGGAATTTAGTGTCACGTGATGTCGTGGTGTCAAGTGACCTCAGTGTCACATGAACTTAGTTCACAGAGTTACATGACGTCACAGTGTCCGTGATGTCGAGGCGTCATCGGGATTCCTCAGCGTCACATGAACATCACCCGCCAAACTTAGCGGAACATAAGTTGGCTATATTTAAACACGGCAACCTTGTGCATGGAGCAGCTTGCAGCGTCTTGGCTGTAGCCGCAGTCCCTTCGAAAGACACAGCAGGACACCAGAGTTTTTTTTTTTTTTTTTTTCTTCAATTCACAGCTATTGCGTTAAAATAAACCACCAGTCGCGATTAAAGTTCATCGATACTTCCTTTTACACCTGAACCACGAACAGCACGAAGGCCAACACAGACACATGGTACGTGAGCGTGACTGCGTAGCCGACACACTATACCGCGGAGCTGGTGGGGCACGCAAGACAGCTTCTCTAGCTCAACCCGTGACGTTTCTATACACCCAAAAGAAAAAAAAAAGGTCACCTACTCGAGCAATACAACGTACGAAACATGCGACGCATAGGTAGTCCATGTAACGTTTATTTGAGCTTAAGGTCATACAAACAGCAGACCCAAGCGACCCAGTGACGATACGTGAATCCGCCACCAACGCTATATTCCAATCTAGTCAAGCAAGCAGCTCGTTCGTAATCACCTACTAGACCAATCACGTAAAGATAAAAAAAGGCAAGATCACAGCGCATTCAGTGTACGTGATTGCTTTAGTCCAGGGCTTTCCAAACGTTTCGGTTGCGGGACCGGATTGGGGATAAGTCGAAGTCTGGAGGGCCCGAAAATAAACAAGTAAATGTAAATGAGGAAATACTCTATCTATAATCATGAACAGGCATCTAAATACAAGAATGCATACTACGGTGAGAATATTAACAAAAATTGTAAAGTCGATGCTTTAATTTACTCAATATGTTACTAAAAATGTCATTACAAATTAATTGTGACCCAGAAAACTTACCGGGCACACATCAATGTGGAAGTTTGGCTTATTCACACGGGGCGGAAGGCTAATAACAACGATGGACCCGATGATGACAAAATGGAACCGTTATGACGCAAGACTCTAAGCAGGATATACGAGAAAACGCAAAGAAATCTCAACGCAGTTACACGGACGCGAGACAGGGGACTATGAATGAGAATGCTAGTGCACGATGAACGATAAATATTATGGCTAGAAAACCAGCCTTTCAACAGAGGTTTCACTCGTTCTTTCAGATATCTTCGTTTGCGTTCTTGATGCTAATTTCAAAGCCAATTTTGTTTTTTAGCGCGCTTTTTTTTTTTTTTTGCTTTTGCAGCAGTGGGTTGCGCCGCGACTCAGTGAAACCGGAGTATTATGAGCATACTCGGAGTGATTTCGGCGTTTGGATCAGTCACAAAGAAACCACGCGAAGCTTGTTTAGTGAGGCTAAATGCACCCTTGTTATTCGTGAATCCAGCGATGTGCCTTTAATGCCCGTTCGTCTTTTTCGCATTTCCGCTGCCCATTTCGACAGGCCGGGAGCGCACCGTTTTCGAAAGTCGCGCTTTTGCCACCGGGAGACGTGGCTTTTTCATAAATTGCGAATTTGAACCTTTGTGATTGTGTGAGTGGGTTAGCAGTTCACTTCACACCATTCCTTAAGACTAGGTGAGTGCTTGCAACACGTGTATAACCACACCTCCAGCGTGATTGTTGGACCTTGGAACTTTTAAAAATGGTCCATTTTGACAAGGAGTTTTGGTTTGTGTCAGAGCAGAAGACTACAGATCATGTATTGGCACGTTGACTGACGCATTAAAATGTGTTGATTCATACGCCACCATACAATAACTACGCACCTCGCTTTGATGTACAGGGTATTTCTGATCGCTAGTTGGGCCTGAATATATTCGTATAAATAAACTAATAAACGAAGTTAATTTAGACGTTTTCTACAAATGCGCCTTTGTGTGACGGATTTATCACACCCGATGTCCACGATGTAAGTTTCAGGGAAAAACAATTGAACCTAAAAACTTGTGTGTGTGTGTGTGTGTGTGTGTGTGTGTGTGTGTGTGCGCGTGCGTGCGTGCGTGTGTGCGTGCGTGCGTGTGTGTGTGCGTGCGTGTGTGTGTGTGTGTGTGTGTGTGCGTGCGTGCGTGCGTGTGTGCGTGCGTGCGTGCGTGCGTGCGTGCGTGTGTGTGTGTGTGTGCGTGTGTGCGTGTGTGTGTGTGTGTGTGCGCGTGCGTGTGTGCGTGTGTGTGTGTGCGCGTGCGTGCGTGCGTGCGTGCGTGCGTGCGTGCGTGTGTGTGTGTGTGTGTGTGTGTGTGTGTGTGTGTGTGTGTGTGTGTGTGTGTGTGTGTGTGTGTGTGTGTGTGTGTGTGTGTGTGTGTGTGTGTGTGTGTGTGTGTGTGTGTGTGTGTGTTTTCTTCTATGCACAAAAAGCAAAAGGGTAAAAACCGTCTGGTGGACGCATCCCGCTCACGTATGCTACCACACACGCTCAGATCTGTTCGATCTGCTTTAGGGTGTTTATCTGAAATAAGCTTTCACTCTCTCACGATCAATCTGCATATTACATAGACTAAGACTTTTACAACCAACATGGCTTTAGCGCCAACTATACTGTGCACTTGTGCACTCTCACCTACATTACTGTTCATTGGTTTAGAAAACGATATCAAAAAGCAACCTTAAAAAACTTTTAGTTCTCAAAAAAAAAATTTGGTCCATTGCATGCATGAGCTATAATGATCACACGTTGATTTATTTTAAGGAGTATAATTTATTCATTATCCAACAGCTAATATTTTTCAACTTTGCGAAAGTAATCTTCAATTCTCTCAAAAACAATACGGAGTCCTTTGTTACTCAATTTTCCTTAAGAGACACCAAATACAACTTAAGACGTGTAGAATATGATAGAGGTCAAATACATACTAATTATGGTGAACAAACATTGAAGCAGCAATTAACACAACTTTTAAATATGCATCCACAAATTCCCGATATAGCAACATAATCAATATCTGCACATACATTAAAAAAAAAGGAATAATGAATTATTTTTTGAGCATATGTGAAATATTGTGATTTTTGTTTTGTTCTTATGTTTCATTTGTATATATACTGTGTGTTCCTCGTTAGAGCTGCGCCGCTCTGAAACGTGTATGGGGTACGGGACCTGGGTCAACGTGTTTTTTAATACACCTTTTGTCCCTGCCACCCCAAAATAAAATGGCAAATAAATACAAATACAAACGTTTTTGCTTTATATTATATTCTCTGTAATTAACAGTGTCAACCAGGTGTACTTCCTCATATTTACCTACTTTAATGAGATTTTCGTATAATAAATGCACCGCGAAGAGACACCTTTCTGAAATGCTTCATCGCACTCAGATCACTGGTTTACTTATACAAAAAATATTTTACTAAAACCCCCAAAACTGGGACGAGAAGGGACGGACACACACAAAATCTCAAATGAAACTTAGTGTTTGTCCGTTCCTTCTCGTCCCAGTCTCGGGGTTTTTAGTCCAATGTTTAACCACCACCAGATCGTTTGCGCCCTGACCTTCTGTTCACAAAAAAGTATTTTACGCCCGACAAACCGTCGGAAGCGACCTGTAGACCTCCCTGTTTACGGCTCCCGTCATTTTCAACAAAGCTTAATCTGGCTTCGCAGTAATTGAGCGCACGACACGACATCTAACCCGGAACGGTAACCTCGGCACCGGATCGTTGCCATATGATCCAAATGGCGGATTAGTCTTAGGCCTAGCAGACGGCACGGTTGACAGCGCCAGCTAGCGGTGCGGGGGTGTGACGTCGCAGTAACGCCCTGCCAAAACCCCGCTTGTGCAAACAAAAGCGTTAAAAGGAAACTCCTTTGTCGTCCCCGCTGGTGTTTTATGATGCCCGCAGGCGTTCACGATCGAAATCCGTTCCTTTTCCATCCTCGTAAACAGGCGATTTAGTTCAGGGATCACTCGCTAGGGGGGATTTCTAGCTCTGCGGTTGTCCGTCGACGCGAACGCCACACGTGGCTGGAATACGCAATTGAACTACCCCCCCCCCCCCCCTTTTTTTTTTTTTTTTTTGTTCTTCCCCAAAAGCAGACGACGTGTCCCGTTTTGTCAAGTTCGTCCGAGAGTTTCCTTTGTTTGATTGTTTACGTATTGTTGCGTCCGTGTCATTTGTTTTCGTATTGTCACTTTTTGCAGAGCATGCATCGCGCGTGATTTTGCGGTCCTGCTGACTTCTGCGTTTCGCAGTGACGCTGAGGAAATTGAGGGCCATTTTCAGACCGTTGCACAGACCCTTTGTGATGCTCCAGTTGTTAATATATCTTTGTTTTGTTGTGAGTGCGCGCTCTTTTTGAGCGGATTTCCGGCGCAGTATAAGGATCGGAAGTTGTTCCAGCCGAGGACAACGTGTTTCGCAGACGATCTGGCTATTGGGAGCTCTTCAAGCCACTTTCGTCTTCTGCTGGATAGCAAAATTTGTTTTATCAACGTCGAAAGTTAAACTGCAAAAAGTTTTGTTCTGTTCGTTGAAAATTTGCCTGTCGCTCACTTAGCTTCATCCTAGAAGACCGATTACCCACTTTAAAGTACAGTACTGTGAAATAGAGCCTTCTTATTTCGAACCGAAATGTAATGGGGTAGATTGCTTCCAGATTTCAAATGGCCTTCCAGCATGATTTCAGCCGAATATATAGATTTCAACTCACTTCAGTTAGTAGAATCGAAAGATCATCACTTCAATCGTAATTAGACGAATGTGCACTGGTCCGAACAAAAATTAATATGATATAAAGAAATAGACGCAACTTCCCTTTGCTTTTTTTGCCCCTAATGAGACAATTTTAACCTATTCAGGGAAACAAAGCTATATCTACAAATTTTACGATTATATTTGTTGTTTGTCTCCCGCGCCACCCTGCGGGCCCGGTAGAAAAAAAAGCAGACGACACATTTGTTTCGGTGAAACGCACTATGCAATCCCTTTCTAGTAGTTCGCTCGAACTCCGTGTAGTGGCGCGCTTATCTCTGAATAGTCTCTGAACATACATACAGTGCGACTACAAAATGAAATAAATCTTTCTCACTTGATGTTTGAAGAAAACGGTTATTTCGCAAATGGAAACAGGCGCTGGAACTAGTTCTCTCGACAAGAAAATGTTGCGTAATCGAAATGCAAAGCCGTTTTGTAAAAAGCAAAAAAAAAACAAAAAAAAAAAGTGAATGAGCAGACGAAATCTGATTCCGACGACATTGAAGCCAAAGCCGAAAGTGCTGAAATGGAACCATTCCATAGAAGACGCAAATGCAAGAATATATGTAAACAAAACACGTCGCAGACGATGGAACATTTCTGTACAGGATTTGATATCGGATTTGACTGATTCTTCGAGCCAACGTGACTTCGATTCCGTCAGTTTTTCGTCCTCTATCACAAGAAGCGCTGGCATTACGAAATAGTACGCTCTCATCCTTGAATCATCATAATAAGCTTGCAAAGAAAGACATATTACGCGGGAGCTGCCTCAAACTTAGCTATAAAAACAAAACCAAAAAATATGTATAACTTTTTTTTTTTTTACCTTTTCGCGTATTGAGAGCGTCTAGTCGTATGAAACTGTTTCGAAATTGGCCACCTTATTTTCGTACGCGCGCGCGCACGCGTGTGTGTGTGTGTGTGTGTGTGTGTATCTGCGTTTGGCGCTAGTGTCGTGAGTTTGGGAAATAAACCACTTTCTCTGCAGTTACGCAACTTATTCATGGCAAGACGAGAGAGGGCTTTTGGGACGAACGCGTCGCCCGAAGCTTTGGAATTTTCGATAATTCTCTTTTGACACGCTCTGATTGATCAAAAAAAGAAAAAGGGAGGAGAGAACAGGAGCGTTTCTTTTCGTTGTTCAACTTCACGCATTGCGGAGCACAGTTTAAATTTGTCGCCCCGCTGGGGTCTATTCCCTCGGCGCTTAGATTCACTTTAGGCACCCCCCTCTCTCTCTCTCTCTCTCTCTCTCAGCGGCCATCTTGAATGCGCGGGTTTTGATTTGGATTTCAGTTTACGATGAGGACCGAAAAACGTTTATAACCGCGCTCGCACTGCCAATGTAACTAGAAGGTTCGCGCGTATTCAGGAACTAGATGTAGTAGTCATAATGGTGGAGTGGAATGTAATACATGGCGTTCAAAATTTGCCGCTTGCTTGACAGGTTCCTTGATACAAAATAAATAAATAAATAAACGGGGGTTTTAAATTTACTTTTTGTAATCCGTTTTGATGTCGTAATGTCACATTTAGTCGATAGACCCTTTGCAAAACCGCATCAAGCAGCAGTGTCGGTCGCCATTTTTGGGGGCACGAAGCTTAAGGAGTTGACTCGGATCGTTGTCGCAGTGGTATATTATATGGCGCGCAGCCTTGAAAAGGATTTACTGTTTCCGTATTTTTAACTATAGATATTCTTTAAAAGTGTGTTTAAAAATATATCAATATGTTGTTTCGGCATGTTTGAAAATTAAAATGAGAAAATTTACTGTGCGTAAGGTATCGCATGCTATCTCCTCCCACCGAAAACAGCAAAAATTTTCAAACAAAAAAAAAAAGAAGTAGAAATGATCGGCTTGTTATCATAAAATGACACCGACAAATTAAGAGACTAAAGTTTTTTCTTTCTTTTACCTCGCTCACGTTAGTTAAAAATTCATGTCGTGCTAAACCTTCACGCTAACTATATAAATAAAATTATATCGGCGGTCTAACCAATTAATTTTCGGTTCTTGTACCAAAAACAAAATCAAATTCAATTTTATTCCATTAACATTTTGAAGAACCTAAACATACAAGTAATGCTTTCAAGCAAACAATTATTAACGAACATGCAAAAGGCAGAGTCACAAAAACTACTTTCATAGCATAACTTCTAAAAAAATCAGTTATTAAAAAAGGAAAAGGGAAGAGGGGGGGGGGGGGGATTCAATTACAAAAATGCAGGTCTTTCATTATCTAATGCATGCTGAAAATTGAAGAAAGAAAGAGAATACAACTGTACTTGCGCAAAAACTGCGGTTATATACGCGCCTTAGTTTAATTCTTTAGAAATTGGCAAGGTTTGACCGCAGTTCTGTCTCATACTTCATACACCTTTTCTGTGTTGGGCGCCGCCATCTTCAATTCTGGAACTTCCGGTATGAGTGAAAACATTGCTTTCTTCTCGCCTCGACAGTAGAACGTGTTAACATTTTAATTGCAACCGTCAGTCGTTCTTGTTAAAACCCTTCTATACTTTTTACTTGTTCGGAGTTGTAATCTCTCGCTTTTTTTTTTTTTTTCTCGGAACGCATACCGGATAGGGGGACAACGTGGCTGGGTGCGAGGCTAAACGAAAAAGTTGTATATCAGCGAGGCGCCCATTGCTGGAAAGGAAGGAGAGCTTAGATGAATGTAAATATAAAAAGAATGTACCTACATTTAATTTTACCAACAAAAATCTGAAAAAAAAAGAAAACAACTTCGCGAAGAACTGCAGAATCATGGACTCGAGCTTGCCACTTTGCAGTATGTGCTTCACGTTTACGGCCAGAGCTCACGCGAAGCACTATCGAAGTCTGCACACTGACGGGAATCTAAAGTCGCATCGGTTAGTCCACTACAAATGTATCTAAAATTCGTATAACCCCAAATACCTAAATGCGTTCAATCCGCCATTTCGTGTACGCCCAACTGTTGGGAAAATAACGCGGTCTGGGTAAGAGCGTTACGACTAACGCGTCATTTTTGTTTTTTTCTATTTGGGGACAAGATGGCTTTTATCTCGCGTTCTATTTGGTAAAGGCTTCAGGGGATTTAAGGATTTATAATTAGGGTTTTGTGTTTTCGGCATTTAATTATTAATTTCTTACACCCCTAAAGGCACAGCACGATATTACATAAAAGAGGGGGGGGCGGCAAGGAACATAAAAAAGGAATATGGTACAAAGCATTAACTATGCACTACTACCAATATTGGTCACAAAAATAAAAGAACAAAAAGAACTCCAGATCTAAACGCAACAATGAGAACATAATATAAAAGAAAACATAATTACGATCATAATGAACATTAATAAGCTAACTAGAGGTTGGAAACAATGAGGTTAACGATTCACGAAACAAAGATGGTGTCAGCAACGTCTGCGATAGAATTGCGAAGGTCGTTTCAATTACGGATGCCACGTGGAACCGTTTGAATACCGACAAACCCGAATAAATAACCCCCGAGCAGGATTCGTCCAAAATAAAAAAAAAAAACTGAAAAAATCCGAATGGAAGCCGTCCTTGAATAATAAGGCGAAACCCCAAGATACACGATAAGACGTCGTTAACAACAGCGTTATTAAAAAGTTTTAGTAGGTGGTCCCGATACCTCCGATACCCCCGATAACGATACGATGTATGCTCAGAGGCGGTACTATCGGGTATAGTTATTTGAGTCGTCAGAACGATCTACTAAAACTCTATTTTGTGCTCACCCGAAAAGCGGTTCACGGTGAACATACCGCGGGGCTGCTTCTCCTTTTCAGGAACCACGTCCCTTACGCCCTTTTCTTCTCTTACCGGTACCGGGACGATTTCGAAATATTTGGGTCACGCGCATGTGTTCTCGAGGTTGAGGAATCAAAATCCCCGATAAACGCCGATTTTTGAAGTGCATTAGCATTTATTGCATCGCTGCATGCATCCCTATTTTGTTTGGACGGTCGTGGTTTTACTGGACTGGACTCATGAGGCCACGGAGCGGTTCCCGCCACGCTCTTTCGCTCCTTTCGGTTGCTCGTTATGTCCGCTCTCCCTCTCACGTAAGAGGGAAAGACTTTTTCTTGCACGCTTCCAACGACGCGCCGCGGGAACGAGGAGGAGGGAATCGAGCGGCCGTGGCTGCGGCACAACGTACGCGACAACGTATAACAGAGACGCAGCGACGTCGCCGTTTGCGCCAAACCGCCGACACCCGGGAGGAAATATTGGCTCTTCCAAGACAACAGCGTGCGGACCGTATAGGGGGAGACTTGGGAGAAACTGTGGTGGTTGCATCCGAAACCGCCGACGCCCGGGAGGACAGACTGACCCTCCGACGACAACAGTGTGCCTTTTGATGAATTCCTCGTCATATCCTGCAGATTCCGGCCTCAACCACCGTTCTTTAACCAATTCATCAAAAGGCAGTTAGAAATACAACTTCAAAATGAACACCGGGAAAATAAAAAAAAAGAACAAAGGAAAGAGATAGAAGTAATCCCATATTTCTTCAACAGTGTGCGGACAGCTGCGAAGTAGAAATTCCCACTCTTCGCAAAGTCGGAACCCCTGCGCTAAATGCTGACGCATTTCGTCTTGAATCGGCGTAACGACAGCAACGATTTCGGCATATTTTTTTTTTTACCAACACCGAAACTTGACACTGCAAGACACCAAAACTGTAAAAAAAAAAAAAAATTAATTGATCCCGATTTAAATAAAAAAAAATTAAACACCGAAAACAGAACACCATAATGATAATCACTTACCCTGAACGTTACCCGATGGGTTCCTGCGGGACATATGCAAATTATACTGAGCTTCACTCGATACCGGTACTTTCTCTGATTGATCGTGACGGTGCCGTGTATAGTGTTGTCGATACGCTAATCAAACACAGGAACCAGACGAAGAAGGGAGCCAGAATTTATTTCATTCGTGTTTGTTTCATTTTGTACGGCTAACAATCGACTGGCTAAGGCAAGAGTGGGTGCAGATTGACAAGATTACAGGATTATATTATGCAGTAAGATGTTAAAAAAGCAAACTACAACAGAAACTTGGGATGATTTATTCACGGTAGGACGTTAGAAAGGCATATGTGAGGCAAGGTTTTGTACAACCAAACAGGCGATATGACTATTGGCAATTTCTTCAAGCAAGTTATTTCAGTCATGTATACGTTTTACAAAAACACGAGAGTTTAGAAACATCCGAAGGGTACTGATCAGAATGCCTGTAATGTTTAGTTCCAAATATGCGGAATCTCGAGAATACAAATGCATTGCTTTGTAACACCAAAGCGCGAATTCTTTTTCTTTTTTTTTTTTTTTGCATACTATTATAGTCGGTTACAAGTTAAGAAGGTAGGAGAAGCTCCTCCCACAAGCGTGGTGCGCCGGTTTCAGATCCCTCCGCAATCGAAAGAAGAGTTCACTGGAAACGCTCCTTGTTCCGCTTCAATGGATAGATAATGGCCACAGAGTGGTGCCAACTTGTCTCCGACCCCCACTTTTTAAGAAAGCGACCTTTGTATTCATCGGAGAGGGAACCGAGCCCCTGAAAGCAGCCTTTGTATCAATCGGAGGGGGACGATAATCCCCGAAAGTCGTCTTTGTTTGCATCGGAACGGGAAGACTCTAATCGCCCTCTCGTGGCTTCCACAATGCTAAGTCAAAGTCGAAAGATAAAGCAAATATGTACAGAAAGGCAAGACCCTCCTCGCGCGTTGGCCGCGACGTCACGAAAACGATGGGACGCTATTGGATGCGGAGGTGGCGGAGGGATATATGATTCCCTTTGAGGGGCATTTGCCGCTACCTTCTTGACTTGTAACCTACTATAGTTCGGTGAAAGGGGTACTCCGGCAACTTCTCCATGTTCCCCGAATTGCCTGAAATTTGCTCAACAAACAACAAACAAACAAAAAGGGTGTTTCAGAAAACGTAGGCCAAATCGCTTCTGCGAAAACTACGCATCACTCAAAAAAAAGGTTTATGCCGTGTTGGTTTCTGCCCAAAAGCCCATTTAGAAAAAAGAAATAATAATAATGTTTAGAAAAAAAATAGTTTCTTCAAGTTTTTTTTAGAAAGTAATTTTTTTTGTACATTTCAAGGCGATAGTTTCAATTAGAAACTTACTGGGCATCATTAATAACCCCTATATCATCCTTTTTTAGACAAGTACAAAGCTTGCCGAGCATTTTACCATGTTTTGAAAAACAATTCAATTATGACGCGTACTCTGGTTTCGGATTCTTATCCAAGCGCATCTTGGCGGAAGCTGTCCTGCCCTCCGACGGCCGAAGCGCGGAACCAAGGCCAGCCAAAAAGTCAAAGCTGAATATTGCAATGTCATGCTCTTTCGAATAGCGAGGTGTTCCTTTTCGCCTTGCCACGCGCGCGCGCTACACTTCTTTGTTTTTTACGAGAGAGAGAAGGGAGGTGGGTGGGCGGGCTGGCGAGATTGGCGAATTCTCTTGCGTTGGTTCCACGCTTCGGCCGTCGGAGGGCAGGACAGCCTGCCGCCAAGATGCGCTTGGACAAGAATCTGAAACCAGAGTACGCGTCAGAATTGAAGGGTTTTTCAAAACATGGTGAAATGCTCGGCATGCTTTATACTTCTCTAAAAAGGGTTGATATAGGGGTGACTGATAATACCCAGTAAGCTTATGATTGAAACTATGTCCTTAAACTAAACAAATAAAAAGTTACTTTCTAAAAAACAAAACAAAAAACTTTTTTTCTAAACGTTATTATTTTTTCTAAATAGGCCCCTAGGCAGACACCAACACGGCATCAACCTTTTTTTTCTGTGCGATGCTTAGTTTTCGCAGGATCAATTTGGCCTCCGTTCTCTGAAACACCCTGTATAAATATAAATGGTATTCCACGTAACTCTAGCTAAGGTTTAAAACTATTTTGGTGCACTTTAGGAAGACGAAACCAAACAAATAAGGTTGTTCAGTGTTTGGAGCATGCCAGGCTTTTTTTTTTTGTATTTTGCCCAATTAACTAATTAATTAAGGTTAATTAATTAACTTTTGAAATAATCGATTTACAGCAAAAGTTCCAACCACAAAGTTGTAGAGCCTCCTTAGAAACCCCCAGTCAGTGGTTTCAATCAAGAAACCTCTAACACGGTTTGTTTTTCTGGGCTTCAAAAAAAGAACCCGAATTATGAAAAAAGCACAAAAAAACGAGAATTTGTCATAGCGTTCAGCGAACACTGCTCGGTTCAGCATGCAGGCCTAGTTCATTCAAGCCACGGCTGAGAGCGCTGCAATACAAAGTGCACGTGCACAAAGTCACGGTTTTTTTTATAGTAGAAACGTTTTTTGGTGCACAAATAAAAATAAAAAGTTCTTAAAGTTTCTTGGTAAAGACCACTGAATCGGATGTCTCTGAGTACGTTTTAAAACTTCGTCATTCAACATTTCTTTCTCTAAATTGAATATTTCATAAGTTAATTAGTATTATTTAATTAATTAATTTTACCAAATACAAAATGTATCCTGACTTGCTACAAACAATGAGCAAACTTATTCGTTTGGTTTCGTTTTCCTAAAATGCACCAACATATTTTAAACTTTGACTCTATAGAGTCAAAGTTTAAAATTTAAACACGCTGTATATACGGGTATTCCACGTAACTATAGTTACGTGGAATACCCGTATATACAGCGTGTTTCACGAAAAGTGAACAAATTCGATATTGTGGAAACTACGCGTCGCAGCAACAAAAGGCGTGGGTCGTTTTGGTCCTGGGCCAGGGGCCTATTTATGAAAATTATTAAAGTCCAGAATAATTAGATTGTTAATTATTTTGCGTAATTAACTTTTTTAATATTGTGTTTAGGGGCATGGTTTCAATTAGGAAAATTGATCAGCATCATCGAAAAACACTAAATCAACAAATTGCAGAACAATAGAAGGCACGCAAAGCGTTTTACGGCTTTCTGGAAAACCGCGCGAATTCGACGGGTTTTAAGTTTCGGTTTGCAATCGGAGCGCATCTCGGCCCCGACGGCACCGCGCCCCGTGGAGAAATAGCGCAACCAATCTCTGCTGCGCTGTCCTCGCGCAACGCAGCAGAGGCTGGTTACACTATTTCTCCACCGGGCGCGGTGCCGTCGAGGCCGAGATGAGCTCCGATTGCAAACCGAAATTAAAAACCCGTCGAATTTGTGCGGTTTTTCAGAAAACCGTAAAATGCCTCGCGTGCCTTCTATCGTTCTGTTTTTTTTTTTTTTTGTTGATTTAGTGTTTTTCGATGATGATGAGCAATGTTCGAATTGAAACCATGCCCCTAAAACAATATTAAAAAGTTAATTACGCAAAAATAATTAACAATCTAATTATCCCGGACTTTAATAACTTTCATAAATAGGTAAACATAATGAAAAAAATACAGCCTCAGATAAACAGGAACAAAGAACGGGCAAAGAATACGACAGGACAGCCGTTGTCCTGTCGTATTCTTTACCCGTTCTTCGTCCCTGTTTATCTGAGGCTGTTTTTCAGTCATGTTTAACTATTACCAACTGGCCCAAATCACCACCCTACTTCATAAATAGGCCCCTGGCCCTGAACCGAAATGAAACAAACCTTTTTTTGATGCGACGCGTAGCTTTCGCAATATCGAGTTTGTCCACCTTTCGTGAAACACCCGGAATATGTTACCACGCATGTACAACTGGTATACTGTTTCTGAAGATCACCCACTGACATGTATAGTTTTTCTTGTTTCATTCAGACTTCAGGCGGATATGTAGTCGTCAGGGAGAGGAGTAGGAATTTTATAAACATGTGATAGGATAAACCAAATAATAATAATAATAATAATAATAATAATAATAATAATAATAATAATAATAATAATAATAAACGCAATCGAGCAACAGCGAAGCACTAAACTGGTTCTGTAAAAAAAGAATTAAAGCACGTGACTGAATGACGTCAGAAACAAAAAGGAAAAAGTTGTAAACGTAGCATATCTAACAACTGTTCAAGTCAAACACCGAGAACTCTGAAAAGGTGCCGTTGAAGGAATTCTTGAAAACGGCTCCGGCTATTCGAAGCAGTTCTAAATGCCCGACACGAATCGTTCCAATTTTAGTTCTTAGATAGCCATTTTTCTTTTTGTCTTTGCGTGTTCTTGTTTGATAATTTTGTGTTTACGGTTATCTTTTGTAGGAAATCCCTACCCCTGCCTCATTTATGCATTTTGTGTTTATTTTTTGTACGTGTATGCGTTTGTGTGTGTTCTAGAAGGAGAAGCGGCGTTAGGCGAGAATCGTGTCAACCCCTCGGAAAGAACTCAAGAAATTGCACGAAGAAGTAGACTCAAATGGCCCGGAACAAATTTAATTATCGGGGGAACAGCGCCCAAAGCACGGTGAGCGTGGGCGGGAAACTGCCATCTTGAAACGAAGAGCGTAAAAAATAAAAAATAAAGAACGCGTTAGGCTTAGCGAGTTAAACGGCGGACTATCAGGCTGCGAAAGGCGAAGGAGGGGACTTCGGGGTCCGGTATGCACACCGAGCAGAAGTTTTTTTTTTTTTTTTTCGAGTGGGCGAACTTAGGCAGAAGCCATGGTCTTGCATTTCGGAGCCAAGAGTGGCTTTAATGGAATGGGGAAGAGGGGAGGGGAGGGCGGGGGTGTGGGAACAATTCAGGTGTCGGAAGCCCTTTAACTTCTGGCAGCAAGGGGCGCCACCAGTCGCATTCCCGGCATTCCGCGAGGGGATGACGTCATAACCCGTTAGTCTCCGACCGTTGTCATCAATTACACTTTTTTTATTCTGTTTTACGTCCGGTTTAGCAGGCGTTGTTTGTTACGCTTACCCTGTAACGGACTGGGGGACGGGGGGGGGGGGGGGGGGGGAGGGCGGGATTGGTGTTTTTGTGTCCGTGTTTTCTCGAGCAGCGTTCGACGATTAAAGAACGATAAGAAGCTAGGTGTTTTATTTTTCTTGAGTTGAGTTGTGAGTGGGGTTTCGCTTCGAAACTTTCGGTAACGGTTTAAACGTTAAACGCATGCTCAAAGTTTAACGTTACTTGCACAACGACTTCTGACCGATTCGATTACGTATTCATTGTTTCTGCTATGTGGTTCCTCCGGTGTGTGTTTCTCCTCCCTACTCTTGCTATTTGTTGAAAGATAGGGCGTTCTTTCTGCCCGTCGTTTTTGGTTATATTGTCTTTCTAACAGAACCCGTTTTGCCAGGATGTTTTTTTATGCATCATAATATTCCAACGTCGACAAAAACATAAAAAAGTGGCAGATGATGTTACATAACATAGTTGTTAAATAATCCTTAACCATGCGTCGATTAATATTTCCTCTGATATAAAAAATGAAGAAAGAAAACAGAAACACGTTATAAAGATTTAATATTAACACACCTATGGTACCAACTTGTGAATATTCATTTTCTGCATGTTGTTTCTGAAAAAATATAGCATGCTAAATTGCGTGGTTTATGAGTTTCTTATTACTAGACAACAAAACAGTATGGCATGGGTGGGCAGTCAATGCTCTTGACAGTTAATTTGTGTATGCAATTTTTAAGTTAAATAATGCGCATCATAAGGGAACGACGTGTTTCACCCTTACAAGTCACGAGAATTAAAACAAAAATAAACTAGCCACATAAAATTTAAAACTGATGGAGAATGTACCACAGACAAAATGTAATAATTTTTTTAATCAAAGTTCTTCCTGCCATTTTTGTAAGCTCGCCCTGAAGAAAACTCTTAATTAAAGCGAGATTTTTTTATTTGTAGTTTTATTTCGTTAAATTCGATCGACAGTGTTCTCAACTTTCTCCTGCTTCTGAGGAAGCGAAAAACTAACTCCCGAATGCTTTTGTCTAGAACTTAAACAAAAATAAGTAAGCTCGTATTTACTCAACCGTCATCGTCATTAGGCCCAGCGGCGATTTTCTCCACAGTCTGCTTTGCTTCTAAAGCAAACTATGTAAAAACAAAACCTGCGAATTAAAAAAAAAATTCTAGATAACACTGGATTATTGGGGAAAGCCTACGTTGTTTATTTTCTGAATTAGTCCATTTGACAGCGTAATTGCCGAAGAATTTTTTAATGTTTGTCTTGCTTTTAGTTTGATTGAACTATTTAAACTTTTTATTCAGTTCCTGACGCAACAACAGCCTTCGTTAGTTTCGTATTTGTCTGGGCCCCGGGCACTGAACTGTCGTCTGCCAACTTTGGCAAGAAGTCGTCTGCAACTGAATGTTTATTCGCAATTTAAGGAGGATGTACTATATAATACGTCTCGCATCTCTATGTCTCTTGCCTAGTTTCACTTTCTGGATACGTTACGTTAGTATGCATCTAAAAAAATAAAGGGGAGCAATAATAATATTAATAATATTCAATCAATCAATCAATCAATCAATCAATGTTTATTATAGTGCCCAGGAACAACCTTGCGCTCTTGGTACTGGCACACTGGTTGGAAATGAATACATAAAACACAAATACAGAAGAGCAATGCATTATACAGTATAACTGCATACACAACATGCACTGAGCTGAATGATAACAAAATGCAATTTCCAGGTCTTGTGTAAAATCATGAGAAATTGCAGTAATGTAAAAACAAGTTTGAGAGGCACTCAGAGCGGATAATATACGAAGCAGTAGCACAAGCACCGACCCAACAATGTCTGTGTTCTCCGAAATCCATCTTAAAGTGAACCACAATCATTATTCACCCACCGTACAGGTCTTCAATGGAAATACCAAATGCCCTGTAGCCCGAGTTAAAAATATCGCGTTTCTCAGAGTACTGGTTATAACACTCAGTCAGTCTAATAATTGGGCTTAAATGGCAACTCCGGTCCATAGTTTCGATTTTGGGATTATGGCTGTTTTTAGCGCAGCTAGCGTCCCTGAATTGCAAGGTGTAATTTTTTTCTCGTTATCGTGCGTAGTTTTAAAGATATCGACGCCACAAAGTTCTGTTTGGGGCGCGGCCGACAAAACCGGAACTAGCCGCTCGAGGCCCCGGCAACACTGGAAATCGTGGACGTGACGTCAACATCGTTCTCGTTCAACGAGTACGCAGGCCAAGCGGCACCTACCTCTGTTGCGCTAGCCATCTAAAGATAGAAGGTAAGCTGATTTTGTTTTAATTCTGTATACGTGGTAGTTATCCAGCATATGTAGCAAGAGTTAGTGCGTATACCTAAAAGCTAGCGACTGGGGAACCCGTCAACTCGTTCGGTGCCGCAGACGGCGGCCGGCGCTGTGCGTGCACTATGCCGTACTCGTCGCTTGTATTCCCAAAAGCTAGCGACTGGAAAACGAGTGAACTCGTTCGGTGCCGTACTCAGCGGCTGTGGCCGTGTGTGCTGTCTCCCGTACTCGTCGCTAGGCCTAAATTGTCATCGGGGCTCCGTGAATGGAGCGGCGTTGCTCCTCGCCGCGCTGCCAGTGACGTACAGTACTGGGGGCCCTCTCGCTTTCGCGTTGCGGGTCAGTCCCAGACACGAAGCTTTGAAGCTCTCCGGCGCGGGCCGCGGCGCCCGAACAGACGTGTGCTGGGCTGTACACGTCTGCTTTTTTGTTCTTTTTTCCTCAGGCGCGTAAAATCCAAATTTTCAAGCTACGACACTAATTTACCACATAAGCGCGTCTAGGTGGTGAATCTAATTTGTAAAATAAAAATATAAAATAAAAAAAACTTGCCGCACTAAAAGAAAAAAAAGAAAGTTCATTAGGCAGACAATATCTACTCAAAGCTAACAAAAGTTTTTGTGGGTGATAGAGGAAAACAGAGAACGTTAGCAAGGTGAGAAGAACACTTTCTTGCCCTTCCACATTCCCACCCCCACCCACAACAATTTTTTTTATTAGAATACATAGGATTTTAAAAGTTTTCCTTCGTAACTTTTGACTAAAGCAAGTGTTTTTGTGTTGTTTTTTTTTTTTGTTGTTGTTTTTTTTTTGGGGGGGGGGGCATTTTTAAATATTATATTTACCTCCAGCCTAACTTGGGTAAATTAGTGTTGTAACTTACAAATCCAAACTTTCGCGATTTTTTAAAGTCCTTTATGGTATCCACAAGCGCAATGTTAATTAATACTGCTGCGTAACGGGTTCGAACTATTGGGAGGCGAATGTTTATATCGCATGATCGAGCTTCACGCGCCGGCTCTTCGCTAGTAGTCGTTACAGACCTGTGTACTACGCACGAGATTGCGTAGTAAACAAGCAGTGACACAAAGCAGAACATTCTGTTTTCCTTTTGATTATTAACTTCAGTGATTGCAGCTAGTTAGTGGTTGTACTCTACATGCCCACCTTTCCCCATTGAACCATAGCGCTCTGTGGTGTCAGTTCTTCCTATTGTTCTTGTCTTAAAGGGGCCCTCCAACAGTATTTGAGCGTCTACTTTTTTTTGCGGTTTCTCCACGCTAGTGGTCCCGGAAACCCAGTGGACAACGAAAGAGTTTAAAAATATTAGCGCATCATATTTTAGTTTGACAACTCGGAAACACCTCCTCCGACGGTGGCGCCGCGAGGTGCCGAATGCGCGCGCACAACGGCGCTACCTTTCACTATACGTCACATTCACTGGGTTTCGTGATTGGCGAGAGCCGTTCCAGAAATTTTGAACCGGAATAAAGTATATCACAAGTTAGTTAACCGTCATTATTTCTCTAAAAAGTCGTTTTTATAGAGCTAATAAAGTTGCAAATTAAAGTTCAAAAAGGGCAAAAACAACGCCTCGTCGCTCGTCGCTCGTCGCTCATGCGCGCCTCCCAGCGGCGGAGTACCTCCTACTCGCCGAGGTGGCTCCGGTGGCGGAGTTGCCGGAGACGAGCCTTCCGCGGCTGTCGAAGCGGACTGCGGCGCTTGCGTGGTGTGTCCTCGTACGGCGCGACGCCCAGCTCCGCGCTTCTTTTCAAGAATTCGGCGCTCAAAATCCGATAAGCCCGGTAAATTCATCGATGTTGGCAACCCGATTCCAAAGCTACGATGGTTGCAGCGAGGCCTAATGGCCGACCGGGCCGACGGGCCAGACGGGCTATCAACCAAACTCGCGTCCAATTGGCCAACCGCTTTGCTCCAATCGCTAAACTGTTTCATTTTACGTCATGAAGCGCAATGTTTTGTTTATTTAAAGTTGTTTTCTGCAATATTTAATTTGCTAATAACTCACAAAATATTGCGAATTTCTGTAATATTTTTTTACCTCGGTGTTCCTGCTTTCATGGAGCTCCGTTTCAGCGCGAACTTCAAACCAGTCAAAAAATTGTTGGTGGGCCCCTTTAAAGCGCATCATGTTTTCTCAATTTCCCCATTCAACGGGGAGCGTGAATGCTCCATTGAATGTCCGAGGCTTTCCAAAGTCCACTCGTCGAACTGCGTTCACCCACACCTTCTGACCCGTCGGAAACTTATGAAAAAGCACCTCCGGGTTACGGAGCGGGTTGTTTGAGCAGCCCACAGCGCTACAAGTTGTACTCGGCATTTTCCAAAGAACAGCTGGGCAGTCTTGGGCGCACCAAGTTGCTCGCTAAAACGAGTCTTGGAGTCCTCACAAGCAAATAAACAAAAGGCTATACCGAAGCTACACGGGCTACAGATAATACAACGGCTAAACAAGCCAATCACAGGCCGAAGTAGCGGTGGTAGTGGCTCAAAGAAGCGCACTCCGCGCAACGCCCGGACCGGAGGAAAAAAAAAAAAAAAAAAGAGAACGACACTGACGTCGCGGCCCAATGTTGCTTCAGCGATCGGCAACCCGCTGGCCGCCCGCTAAGGAGCAGCTGCTCGCGGTGGGTCGCATTTTTATTATCGGCATTAGTTGAGAATGCGGCGTCGCCCGGACGTAATTTTTTGGCTGGGGTCGTATTTTGTGCCACTACAACGATACCAGTAATTTATTTCATTTTGAGTTTTGGCCGGAGTTGCCCTTTAAAAGACTAAAAGTTTTGGAAATGTAAAACGATGATTGCTTCCGAGTAGGCACACGTGGAACCCTAAGGCACACTTCAGACAACGAACTTGGTGAATTAATCGAACCATGCAACGCTTTAAACAACAACAATAGGTCCGCCTTCTGCCGACGCCGGTGCAGGCTTAGCAAGTCAACACGCTCTAACGTAGCGTCATAAGTTGAACAATGAACATCCTTCATGAGGTAGCGATGTTTAAAGATGGAAATACTATTTCTGAACTCGTTCGATTTCCAATGAGTTAGTTTTAGAGATTTCGTTGCACACAACTGAGACATATTCTAACTGGGGCGTGAATAACGAGCGGTACAACGTGAGAAACGCAGAAGGATGCTTGAAGTCCTTCGTTAAGCGAGAGTCAACACCCGGCGTGCACAGAGACGAGTTAACGAGCCTTGTTACGTGACTAGAGAATCGCAGGCTAGGATCGAACATAACTCCTAGATATTTCATTGCATATACCCGGGACAGGGGTTCACCATGAATACCATATGCGAAAAATGTATTCTATGCCTTCCGAGTAAATGTCATAACCTTGGTTTTAGCACGGTTTAAGAGAAGATTATTGGATGAGCACCACCTATAGAAAGCACATGCATCTCCCTGAAGCCTAGCGCAATCATTTAAAAACAAATTCTTTGTAAATGTTAATGTCATTAGCGTATTGCAGGAACGAAGAATTAGAAATAGCATCAGACGTCATTTACAAAAATTGTGAAAAGGAGCGGTCCCAGGACGGATCCCTGAGGAACGCCAGAACTTGCCCCGTACAATGAAGAGTTCATATTGTTGACTCGAACGTACGCTTTCCTGCTTGACAAACAGCTTTGATAACAGTCGTATAATGTTCCACAAACCCCGAAAGGCGGAAAGCTTTGAAAAGGTGATCGTATGATTTACAACGTCAAATGCCTTGCTTTGGTCAAAGTAGACTATGTCTAGCTTACTTCTGTTGCAGATTACGTGGGATGCGGTAGGCATAAAACTTACAAGATTTGTAGTCGTTGATCTGCCGGTCATAAACCCATGCTGATTAGGGAGGGTTAAGTTTCGAAATTCGGTAGACAAGAATTGATGAATGACTGTTACAAAAGTTTGGAAAACGAAGAGAGGAGGCAAATCGGTTTATAGTGGAGAACATCACCTTTCTTTCCCGACTTCAGAACAGGAACGACCACGGCAGTCTTCCACATTTCGGGGAATACTCCTGACCTTAATGGATTGTTAAATATTCCACATAGTGTAGGTGTGAGTATATCATGAAAAGTTTTGAGAATTGCAGATGGTATATCATCGTGCCCCGCAAATAGCGTGGCTTTCATTTTTTATAATACCTATAGCTCTACACATTCCTCGTCGACATTAATGTAACTTAGTAGGTCACCGAATTCATTCAAGTGAGGCAATATGGTGGAGGAGCAGACGGTACTGTCTTTGTAGGTTGAACTAAAATGATCTGCAAGTAGCAAGGGCACGCACTCCGCATCTCTTTCCTGGTGATCCAATACTATTGTCGATCCGATATCCTTCCAGGAACGTGATCTAGTAATAATATTAGTAATAGAAATAACAATAATAAATAAATCAGTGTTTATTATAGCGTCCAGAAACAACCAATCGGTCTTAGTGCTGGCACACAAAACAAAAACAAGCAAAAACACGCACATGCAGACTCCCAAGCACACGAGTGCAGAAGGGGAACGTAGTTCACCACTCTGCGACTAAAAATAATAACAAGTACGAAGTCAAATCAACAAGGGAAATCAAAAGCACAAAACACAGACATCACCAGGTGTGAGAGCAAAAAGCAAATAATTGGATATCGTACTGAAAAACCTTCAACTGATCAGCCCTTCTCTTGCAAGAGAAAGTTTCGAATAGTGCTTCCAAACTTGCTCCCACATGAGTTAAAAATATCAATTGTATCAGAGTAGCGGTTATAACACTCAGCCGATCTTTTGATAGAGTTTAAGTGGCTAAAATGTTAAGCTATATAAAAAGATGATTGAAGCCGTGTAAGCACACCTGAAACACTATAAGGCTCCCTCTATAAGGCTCACTACGAAACTTGAAGGAGAGGAATTGATGGATTACCATTTCAAAGTGTTTGGAAAAAACAAAAAGAGGGAAGAGAAATCGGTCTGTAATTAAGAACGTCGCCACTATGTCCAGATATCAGGACCGGAACAACCACTACCACTTTCCAATTGTCAGGGAATATTCCTGGCGTCCAGGAGTTATTAAAACGTGTGCACAGTGTAGGCGTAAATAATTCATGATAACCCTTAACAATTGCAGCGGGTATCCCGTCATGACCTGCAGACAATGTGGGTCTCATTTTTTTAATACATAGTCTATCACATTCCTCATCGACAGCCACAGAACCTAATGGGTCACCAAACCCATCCCAGTGAGGCAATATAGTTAAGGGGAAGTTATTATTAGTATTGTAGACTGACGCTAAAGTGGTCCGCAAACAACTCAAAACATGCCCTTCGCACTGTCGCTAAGCTGATTCAAGACGATTTCGGACTCAATAGTCTCCCCCAGTGGGATTTAGCGTACCTCTATAGAATTTCTTGGGATGTTTACCGACATCCGATTCTACCTAGTCACGGTGGTGATGATGATGATGATGATGATGATGATGATGATGATGATGATGATAAGAGGAAGAAGAAGAAGAATAAGACGAAGAAGAAGAAGAAGAAGAAGAAGTGTATTGCTAACGAAAAAAAAAAACGAATGTGAAGTCAGACCTGCCAAAGGCGCATTGGGCTTGACTGGCACCGGCTTACAATTGGTAAAACAAGCCGTGTGCAAAATGAAACCATGTTCTTATGTTAAGAGTACTGAAGGTATTGTTCAGAAATGCCGGTACATAATAGCCATAGGTCTTGTCGAACACCGAGGTATCCGGCAACGCACTTTACATATAATAATGCAGAAATGTACATATAGAACTTTAAATTTACTACTCCCAAAAATGCCTACAAGCAAGTTTCTAGCACTAGCGAGTTAGGTCTTTTTAGGTAGGCATTTGAGCATGAAAGAATGAGGTATATATTAGTTAGTTAGGTACTTAAGCATGAAAGCCAGTTTTCAAATATATTTTTATGCCCATTTATTTCTCCTGCAACTCACCTTCGAAATTCAACAGGCTCATCGCAGTCTTATTCCTGTGCCCTAAATTCTCATAAAAAGGCACACACACAAAATTCGAACCCCCCTCGAGTGATGTACACATCCAAATAATGGTATGAAAATTTTATGTTTCAGACATGACTAAAGCACCAAAACTCCTTTGTGTCCCAAACGGATGAAGTTGGCAAAATCGACCAATACACGATTATTTATTGTTTTATTTGGCTCGAAGTGCTTCAACCAAAGTGTTCAATATAAAAGCATCACTCTAGTGAACACTACGATCACGTAACCTTGTAAGATACTGGCGAAAATACCGTTTACTCCTATAGTAATTGAGTATATTGCCTTACACAAATGCATCAATGCAAAACTGACCTATAATGGAGCATTTTTTGAGGATGAGGATATAGAATTAGCACTCCTCAGGGTTCGGCGGATGCATTTCCGTCATTCACCTTCCCGGGAATCCCCTTCCAGCGGTCCCGAATCTCGAAGCACATGTTTTCGCAATCGCGGCGCTAACAACACGTGTTCAACGCACAGTTGAAGTTAGCCATTATGTGAAAGATGCGTGTCGATAAGCGATGTGCATCAGCGTAGTTCGCTTGCCTCTTCATCGGAATACTCGTGAACGGTGTCCAAGTATATCTCGATTTTTGGCCTCTCCTGTGGAGGTCTGAAAAGAATGCCGAACTCATGCGAGACATAGAAGCAATCTTCGTCATCGCTGCTACTCGAGCCGCTGCTGCTTGATCAGCTGCTCGATACACTTGACGACGAACTGTCTTTAAGCAGCAGCCAGGGGCGGATCCAGAACTCCGTTTTGAGGGGGGGGGGGGGGGGGGGGCGAAACATTTGTAAGGATACTATTCTCCCATTCTTTCGTGTGAACCGCGGGGTCACCCATGTAAAATTGCCCCCCAAGAAGGGGGGAGTGGGGGAGGTCGACTTCGTTGGGGGGGGGGGGGGGGGGGCGGCCTCCGTCGCCCCCCCCCCCCCCCCCTTGGATCCGCCCCTGGCAGCAGCAGCAGTAAAGCGGGCGGCACTTCGTGAGCGGCCATTACGAATTCTTGTGAGGCGAAATCAGCGAGATGCCTAGCGAGAAAGGAAGTCACGTGTGCGCGCCGAAGGCTGCCAGGCTGGCTTCCGGTCGAATCCGCCAAAATCGGCCAAGCGACTTTTCTCGGTTCCGGATCGAGATCTGGAGTGGGAGCGGATCCAAAACGACGAGTGGAACACCTCTGTCTACATCCCGGTCACCCAGGGAAAAAGGCGCGCTCCAAAACGACCAGTGGAATTGGTCCTTAGAAAGAAAGGTTTCCGGGAGAAATGCTCCCGCTTGAACTGGCCACGTATATGACCTCGGTTCGGCCATTGTCGTGGGGTGCACGCCTGCCTTTTCTGATAAACGTTTAGATGACGTATTTTTTTAAGGTTTTGGAAAGGGCAAAGGGGAACGAACGAACTTGGAAACAATAAAAAGTGGACGAAGAAAGTGTCTTTAAATCCCCCCAAAAAAGTTTTTTTTTTTTTTATGCAGAGTTTTTTTTTTTTATTTGAAATTTTTCAGATAACTCCAAATTCGAAATATTTTTACCGGCGAGTGTTCTTCGAAATTTTATCGGATTTATCCGAAAACGCAGAACCCTATAGATTATACCATAGAACACGTTTTTTTCAAGGGTAACTTGGGAGAAACGTAAGACGCAAACACGCAAGACAGAAAAGCGCTACGACCGCTAAATCACGCTGAAGTGATTGTCACTGACAACGTGAGAACCTGCTGTTTTAGTTCTCCCGCCTCGACCTTCCTACCTTCCGACAGCGCTTCGGTTTCTCGTGCACCTAGAGCGCGCGAAGTCAAAGTCGAAGTGCGGCGGACGGCACGGAGGGCGGCCGGAGGCGCGGGCGTACCCAAGACCAGCACTACCATAGCCTCCTATATACAAACAAAGCCTGGCAGATTGCCCTGAAAAGCGGCCGCCGAAATCGAAAAGGTAGAGCGGCAGACGACTGATGAGAGGAGAGCCACGTGACTGGCGCCCCGCTGCGGCGAGACGCCGGAACACACTTCTCCCGAGAGAACAAGTGTGTTTTGGGTCCTCGCCGCTGCAAAAGCTGTGCGCTGACGTCCAGGTTTCGGAGAAATGGCTCTTTGATGCTGTGTGCTGCCAGGTCCTGGCGCTCCAAATCTGCGATCGGGCACTCTATGGCTCCGTCGTCGAACTGCAAGGCTTTGTGAGTATAGAGGAGGCTCTGGCGCTACAGACCTCATTCTGCCTAGCAGGACGTAAGCCCAGTCGCACCCGCCGCATCAATCGACGTATAGCGTGACGCGGTCAACATGAGCCTGCGTGCCTCACTCTCATTGGCTGGCGAAAACGGTAATGTCATTACAGCGACAACCAATGGCATTCTTGTCAGAAGCTCGCGGTATGAGACACTTCGGAACATAAATGCTTGCACAGAGATGTACACATCGCGACACTGTTAGCGCGAACACGACATCGGCGCATTTTCGCATTTTACTTTTAAATAATATTAGCGAGCACGAAATTTTATCGCTTACTTTATAGAACTAAATGAGCTCTTTCCGTAGAAATAATAACTTGGATGACACCCCTTGGATTTAAAGAGAAAAACTGGAAAAACCGGCGATCGCTTGTTCGCGTTAACAGTGTCGCGCTCTGTACATACACGCCAAATAACGGAGTCTACGCCCACGCATCAAAAATGGTCCCGAAGTAAAAGCAAGTAATTGACGTCACAGAAGCCGTGGAAAGACCTTCGGTCGGATGTCGCAATCCTGGCGGTTGGTCGCAGAAATATAGCAAAAAGCACGAGCGAACACGATTGTCGCTGTCGTCGTGGCGTCCTGGCTATCGAGGCTTCCGTGGACTGCCACTCTGGAAGATAGCGACCTGCACAAGAGGAGGCGTCAGCCACATCGAGCACCGCTGCTAGGACACCGCCAGGATCGCGACCGGCGACAGCGTGACACTTGTATGACGTCACAAGGCAGAAATCGAAGGGCCGCCTTTTTTGGACGCGGTAAACACACCAGTCGGAGACGCCTTCCATGTAGTAAAGTGGTTAGTTGGGCGAGTTGGTAATGATTGAACATGGTTAAAATTGCGCACAGACAGAAAGGAACAGAAAAGAGGGAAGAGAGAAGAGACAAGCGCAAACTCACAACTCGATGTATTGAAGCTTTTAGTATACTCCGCCTAGGCGAGCGTTGCGTCAGCCAACCTTTTGTGGCTTTAACTGACAAGGAAATTGCCTTTCTACAATCGTTTGAGTGTGGTTGATGGTGTGTGTCCTCCGCGTGCTCGGGTGCCCCCGTGCGATTGTGGCCTCGGCTCGAGCTGATACCGCCGGCTGTTCTTTTTTCTTCTTCAATACATCGAGTTGTGAGTTTGCGCTTGTCTCTTCTCTCTTCCCTCTTTTCTGTTCCTTTCTGTCTGTGCGCAATTTTAACCATGTTCACGCCTTCCATGCACCATATGTGTAGTCATAGCCTTTTCTATACTCACAAAGCCTGGCAGTTCGACGACGAAGCCATAGAGTGCCCGGTCGCAGATTCGGAGCTGGAGGATCTGGTAGCACAGAGCATCAAATAGCCATTTTTCGGGGAACCTGGACGTCGGCGGACAGATTTTGCAGCGGCGAAGACCCGAAACACACTTGTTCGCTCGGGAGAAGCGTGTTTCGGCGTCTCGCCGCACTGAGGCGTCAGTCACGTGGCTCTCCTCTCATCCGTTGTCTGCCGCTCCACCTTTTCTATTTCGGCGGCCTTTTCTCGTGACGATCTGCCAGGATTTGTCAGTATATAGACCTTTCCGAAAAGCGCCTTCTGCGCGCTGTCATCTTTGTCTGCTGAGCTGTGGAACGCCTTCTGAGCATGCGCTGTTGGTCTGCTGTGCGGTATATTGGATGCTGCGCATGCGTCCACAGCTCAGTGACTCAGCATTTTCCGCCCGGGCGCTTCGTTCAAGACTGCCGCTGGAAAGGTCTATAGGAGGCTATGGTGTAGCAGACATCGCTCAGCAACTGCGGCGGCGCCTCTTGCAGGCATTCGAGCTTTCGTTTGCGGTCACCTAATTCGCTCCTGTTTCTCCATACGGAGGGACCCCGAATAACGATCTGTTGACGACGCCCCAAGTTGGAGCGTCGGGTGTCGGCAACTGTCCGCGCGGGGCTCCCGTTTCCGAGTCAAGATCCGCGGCTTACGTAAGCAGCAATTACGTCCTCCATCTCCATTTCGTGGCACTCATTTTCGTTTTACGTGTCTCTTTTGTCTGCTGCCCTTTGTGAAGTGGTTACCCTGTCAAGTCCCCTTTTCATCGTTCTAGTCACTGATTTATTTTCATGGGAGGCTCGCCGGTCACAGACGCGATGGACTTGTTTTATGATAAGAGAAAGATTCGATGGCACTTGGAAGAATTCACATTAATAGAAAAATCACGGTGTTTCTTTGGCTGTAAAAAGAAAAAAGGCCGAATATTTATTTTTGTTTATAAACAGCTCAAACTTTCAACGAGTGTGCATAAAAGTGGTGGACCCTATAAAATTTCATGACGTAGGTTTTTCTTTTTCTGTAAGAATTAGACCAAGAAACATGCCAAGGTCGACGTCGGACGTGTTCGCAGAACACCGAATTAGCGCCGAATGTAAATTGTAGCGTTATCTCCCGATAGGTGCAGCAAGCAGACGATTCACTCTGTTGTCTGCTCGCTTCGCTTATCGTGTGGTGGCGCCACAAGTTAATGCGGAGCGCATGTTCGTCTGCTTCTTGCACGGGGGTGCGAGGATTTCAGAACGTCGAGCTGTTATTGGCTGATCGAAAAAGATAGTGGGTAGACCTCAAAGCTTCTAGCATTGAGGTCTACCCACTATCCTTTCAATCAAAGCCAATCAAAGCTCAGCGTCGTTGTGACGTCACCGCAACTCCTGCGCAAGACGCAGACGACTCGCTCTCCGCACAGCGTCCCTAGCTCGGTTGTCTGCGAACGCGTCCGCCGATCCCTTTGGCAAGTATGTTGGTCTCATTTTTTCTACAGGAAGAAAACTACGTCCTAAAATCTCACAAGGTAAACTCCACTAGCTATATGCACATTTGGCCAAAGTTTGACCTTTTTTTATGTTCAGGCGCCGATTTGCCTGATTCGTTTTACAGCGTAAGGTCCAATGCGGCAATCTTATACTTGCAAATTTCCGAACGTGTATAAAATTAAGGACAGAAAGAACTAAACTTTTTTGAATGCACTTAAAAAGAATGCTCATGTAGCCAAAATAACCGTGTTGTTCATGCCGGCTTTAAGTAATGCTTATTCGGTTACCAGGTCATAACTGGGAGCATACACGATTGTGTCTTTGTAACAACCCGTCAAGCAACGGAACGACGAACGTTTCTTGAAAGCTCTCAATGTTTCGTAACCTCTCAGTTCGCTTCCGCTATCATTTTGTTTGTTGACCTTTTTTGTCTTTTTACATTTGTCGTAGAACGGATGTTGACATTGCTGCCGAGCTTCCGACCGTCTTGGGCACCGAGCCCTCCGATCCAGTTGAAAAATGGCCGCCATTTTTCACATCTCGGAAGACGCGAGGTGGCGAATTGGGGACGGAGGGGACAGGGGCAGAATGTCTTTTTACGCCCGAAAAGAACCAAGCATAGTTAATAAACGAAAACCTCGCTCAGACTGCTGCACTGAAAAAAAAAAAAAATCGCTTAGTCTCTTCTGCTACCGTTTACTACAGCATACTTGTCTTGAGAAGGCGAAATAAGCAGGCTTTTTTTATACGGGCGTGTATTGCCAGCCAGTTGTATTCCGCTGACTAAATACACCGATGGATGTGTGGATGCATGGATGAGGCTGAACCCTTTAAATCGGGCTGCGGCTTGCGCCACCTAGCTAGTGTTTTTTTTCCCTTTCTTAACATTTATTTAACATAGAGCTACTTGATGGCATCCACCTTTCCAAAAGGGGGCGCCATCTAGTAGCTGCTGCGCCAATTATTTGAGTCTGCTATTGTTTGAGTGCGTACTCTGAGCAAGTATTGGACGCGAAGGAGGCGTCATTGTTCGGGGTGAACTCGGCTTAGCTCGTGTCGAAAACGAGTGCTGCGTCACCGCTCGGCAAGAACTCGGATCCCAAGTGTACACTTCGTGCCCGTGGATGGATGGATGAATGTTAATGGCTGTACTCTTTGTAACGGGCGGTAGCTTGCGCCACCTAGCTTAAGTCCGTGAAATGACGACCGCCAGTGCTACCTGATTTAGGTTTGGAAAAGTGCCTACTATCTTTCTACAACAAAGATGCAAACGGAATTTCAATGCTGAGTACTTTTTTTGCTTTATACAACTCTGTTAATCAAGTTTATTGTTATTAGTATCAATTTTGAAGAGCCGCGTTGCTCTAAATAAGGATTGATTAATTTCGATGCAGGAATACTGGTAACTTTATAGAAGTTACAATTCTCTCCACGTGTAAAACATCATTCCATTACGCAAGCAGAACGTGGAATGTTAATACGAATATAATAAAAAAAATAACAGTCAGTATTAAGAACCTCCCTGGCTCAAAGCTTGATCAATACCTTGCATGTTTACGAAAATTTGAGATATGGCCACTCCGACTTAAACACGGCAGGTAACTTTCGGCATTACACGTAAGAATCAGGATTACCTTTACTGCTGCTCTTTCTTCCTTTCACGTGGCCCATTTCCAACATGTTAGCTGGACTGTTCTTTGTGCGCAGTAGAACGCCTTTACAACGAACAGCTGCTATATTAAGGAACTTGGATGTCCTGCCCATCAGCAAACTCTGGCGATAAATTTTAGCAACGGGTTTTTCTTTATCGTTTATACTCGGTCGGTTCCTACGGCACGTACCAGTCCAGTATACAGAATGGTGCTTTCTTTGCATACACCTAAGCTAATTTAAAACGAATGCATCTACTTTTTGAAACCAGTAGCCTGTACCGGGAGTTTTTCGCGGGTATAACTGACGTTTAGAACGGCATGCCTGGTAGATACAAAGAGTGATACTTAGCCCATGTGCGTTTTGTGCAACCGTCGTTCGGTATAAGTGGATCACCATGTATTGTATACGACATATGTCTGGCTTCCGTTTTTTACGACCTGAAAGCGGCGCAAATGTGGAACCTGTGAAATGGAAAACAAGCTCAAAGAAGCGATAGCAATTCGACAGTGATAGGATTTGATCAAAGTTTCGAAAGGGATTAAGAAACTGCGGCGACACGGACGATAAAAAAAGAAAGAAATTCAGACAATCCAATGTTACGTGACTGAGCGGAGAAACGAGCCTTACACACACGTATTCATGAATAATCCAAGAGGAACAATAAAACACCATCGACAACCAAAAACAAAAAAGGAAAATTCATTTTTTTTTATTTAAGAAACAAGTTTGTGGAATATAAACTGCCGAAATCCGAACACGGGGTCACGTAATCCTTGCCACATACGCGAAGCGACAAAGCGACCAAAAACAGGGGTACAAAACTTTCGAGAGCCAAGTAAACAAACACTCGATAAGGCTGTTTGTTTCTTTGTGCTGTAAGCACTCGGTTCTTACGACATAATACCGGAAAAGCAAAATAAACTACGCAACTATAGCGAAACACCGTAAGTCTTTATATCCAGGAACGCCGCGAAAAATAAAGGCGGATGGTCGAACACTGCTAGGCCTACTCCGGATCCTTCACCATCGCCTACAGTCTGTCTGCTAACAAAAAAAATACACATAAAATTGAGAAAAAACGCAATCTATCATTGTTAAAGGGAGCTTCGTAAAAAGACAAAGAAATTCCGCCGCTCGTTTTTTGCTTTTTTTTATATTTTTCCTTGAAGAACCTTGTATTTTCACGTCACAGCACTGTTTGCTTCGTGGTTTTATGGGGCTTAGTGAATGCTGGCGTGGTTTAACTGGGTATCGCTGGCGATACAATAAAAACAAACCAAAAAGAAGTTTCGTGGCTACCACCTAGTGCCTGCATCCTAAACTTTAACCAACTATCTCCGGTCGTAAAATTTGTAGTACGTCGTTCCGGTTAAATAGCTTTTTACTTAAAGTAGAAAAGTAAAAATAGAACTACGCTTTGGTTTATATTTTATTGCTTTCGTTGTGACGGGGCAACGTATACCTAATGCACTTGCGTAATGCACTTGCGTTTCGCTTCAGGTTGCTCCTCTTCCGAGGGAGAAGTGGGAATACATATATATTACCGTCAGTTTCGACGGCACGCTATGCTCTATGTGAGGCCGAATTTAATCAACGTGGAGCCACATAGAGTCTCGTTTAAGTTTTTGTTTAAGCTCTCAATCAACGCCTTCTTTCCGAATTTGTAATGTAAAGAAGCAAAAAAAAAAGAAACAACCTCATCATCTTTTTTTTTTTTACGAAAAAAGAATAGGCGGCGGTGATACCTTTAGATAAACGCGCGCCGCGTGCGTGCATAGGTGGTGAGGATTGCGCAAGACGTTCTGATGTATTGATGCGTTAGAAAATGCAGTTTGCGATATGCAAAATGCAGCTCATACCGCTCTAGTGGACTTACAAAACGACTGCCACCACCGGCTGCTTACGTAAGCAGAACGTCGTCAAATGCAAGTATTTTTTTTTTTTAAATACACTTTTAGATGATGAGTGCAAATTATAGCCATCTGGGACGTTTTCAGTGGGACTTCGGCCTGTTCTTGTGGAGTTCCGTCATCTTAAAAACGTTGAACCGTGCGTTCATACAAGAAATCAATCGTGCCTTTACTAATTCTACACCTGCAAGTTAAGATAAATGTATGTTTTACGAGTTGTAACTTTTTTTTCTTTTGTCATTGAGTACCGTTGCAAATAACATATTTTAATAGGCTAACGAAGCGCGTCATGCAAATTAATCTATATCTACACGTGAAACACCCGAGTAGTATCACTGCAGCATATGAATGGCATGCGGAACTATAAACAGGTATCTTTCACTAGTATAAACTGTGACATTAGGTTGGATGGATGGATGGATGGATGTTAATGGCTATACCCTTTGTAACGGGCGGTATCTTGCGCCACCTAGCTTAAGTCCAAAAAGACAAACTGTTGCCCCGATGTGATCCCTTTCATTCTATATTTAATCTAGCAATATTTAATGAGACCCGAAGAACGGCTCTGTAACACGTTCACTATTTGTGCAACTGTCGTCTTAAAGGGTTTTGCAGCTGAATATTTGCAAATAACGTAACAAACAAGAACGTTTTAGTATCATAAAATGTGACAGCGTTATTATTGTCACCTCATTTAATATAGTTTTAGTCTATAGGATTTTAAGATATACATAAAGAGCTGTAACATGTTTACACTATGTGAAACTGTCTTCGTTCAAAGTTATTCAACTGAAAAGATCTCGAATAATGCCCCGAAACATTAAAATAAAATCATAATTATACCCTACAGAGTTTTACTTAAATTCGCAACAAGTTTGCTGCGTTTCCACCCGCGGGGGAGTTTAAAAATTGAAAGGAGGAAATATTACAGGAATTACTATGCTGAGTGACGATACCATGGTCTAATTTAAATGCATACTCTTGAGAGAGAGAGAGAGAGAGTGCATTAAACTTAAAGGGGCTATGCAACAATTTTTTTACTATGCGCAAATACCGCTTAGAACGGATCCCTGACGTTAATGACCTATGAAACACGCGTTCGTTTTTCACCCCACGCAATAGAAGTCCCAGTAAAAAATTAAAGAAAATGAAGCAGCGTTCACCCCCTCAACTCGCAGCCAGAACCATCTGCCACGTGATCTGGAGCCGATTATTTGCCGCCAATGTTGATCATAGCCACGCGCTGGGGTTGGCAAAGCACAGGACACGCGCTGAGTTCCAGAAATTGTTATGGCTCGGCTATTGTCGTCGTTGCAGCGATTGGACACGGGCCACTACCCGAATGCTTCTCGAGCTATCAATTATCACGAGCAAAAATCGAGTGCCCACGCAATGCTCGGGTCCAATCTATGAACCGCATTCAAATATCGTCATATGGGTGTACTGCGATCCCCACGTTACGTCGTCGAATTTTGCAAAGGAGAGATTGAATGAAAATGATTGCTTTTGTCCTTGAAATTACACCGCAACAAAGGAGTTTCTTGGCCAGTGGCATTGCATGCGAGTATCCTTGAGTCCCACTAGTGCCAGTAAGCTCGTGTAAAGTGAAAAACATTCCAAGTGAATATCGTTGCACAGCTCCTTTAATCAAAAATATAAAACATTGCGAATAGCTGAAATAAATATATCAGTCGACTCGATGCCCGGGTTGTGGAATAAACATAAACAAGTTCCCCCTTTATCTTCTCTGAATGTTTGACTAGCAAGTCAACATATTCCGAACTAGATACGATACATCTAAGCGAGCATTCGGGGAATCTTAATACACCATAACTTACAAAAATCTGTCAAATTTCTTTTAGCCGAGGAAATGTTATTGCCCGTTCGTTTGTTTGTGCCACGATATATAGATAATGTTTTGTTTTTAGATTGTTCTCGAATGAACTGCAATTAGCGCATAAAAAAAAAAAAAGTTGTCTTCGGATCAGCAAAGATGCCTCGGCAACAAGAACAACTCGCAATCTTAATTTGCGATGGAAGACACTCAGTATTTGCAAAGTATTTTGGTAACTATACCATATTCTTATCTCCGGTCATGCAGACTATTTAGCTGCCTGTTTTTTAACCCGACCATTAGCAAATAGTCAGCCTACGGTCAGGCCATTACGAATGAAATATGCGATACGGTTTTATTATTATTTTCAAAAATATCTCTGAGTGGGATGTCTTAACTTCAAATTATCCATGTACCTTCCTTTCTTTGTTTTTTGTTGTTTTTTTTTACTCCAACCATATTTATTTTTAGACTAGAACTGGGCCGACCGCCTACTTACCATGGAGAACCTCCGTCTGTATACAACCTGTTTGCAAGCTGTTTTCGAAGTCATTTTTGAAATTTTTTTTCTCATGAATCTTGCTTTTGGGGCTCAATCCACGCCGAATTTGTTGTTCTATTGGAAGATGACGGGCAATTCGGAGAATGACCGCGACGTCAGTAGTGTAACTGCCATTCAATCAAAATTTATTTAAAATACGGTATTTGTTTTAACATAGTCTGCAAAAACGAATTTTGACTGAAAAATGTTTTTTTTTTTTCTTGATAATCTGCATTTGGTGCATAGATCGCACGAGGTGTTTACTTCATAACACGCTTATGTTGAGTTGGGTGGCACACATGTCCTTACAGAGAGGTCAAATTGAAGATTAGACAACCTCAAATTGAGGGAACGAACATACACAGTGGTGTCTATGTGCGTTTTTTTTTTTTCTTTGTGGTTGTCCAATGTTCAAGCTGATACCTCCTGCGGTGTTTACTTTATCCATCTGTCACCCCTGGTAAAAACGAGAGGTCGTTAGTTCCATACAAACAGCACTTCATGCTGACAAAGAAAACAATACAAAGGCAAATTCGTCTTATTTTTAATAGCTTTACAATTTGTCTTTTTGTATAATTTGCATTTTTGTAAAAAAAAGTTATACTGTAATAGCGTGTAGTAAAGATTTTATAACCACGACTAGCTGCTATTTGTGAAAGAAAATAAAATCGATATTGATTTACGTTATCCGCTCGAGCACAGCTACCTTACGCGTTGCGTAAAGCGCATTGCCAACCGAAGGCGGCTGTCCGATCTGACATCCGATTTCGGCAAGAAAACCTGTCCGGAAAGGAGGAAACGTTACGTTTCGTTCCGATGCCTTCCGATTTTTGACGGACGCCTCGCTCGGCCGGCCTTGTCAGATGGGAGTGACGAAACTACCGGAGGCAGCCAATCACACACCTGCGGGAAGAGAGTGAAGAGGGTGAAAGGAAATTCCGACCCGGCGGAACATGGCAGGCAGAGAGGCGCACTACAAAGCCAGTTTCGTTGGGTGACCGCAGCTCGACGTCACTCGTCGACGTCACCCAATCGGCCTCGCGGAACCTGTTCGGCCGTGCTCCTGCAAGGTCCGGCTTGACATGCCCGCCGCACGTGTCTTTTTTTTTTTTTATTTTACCAATGTCGGATGTTGGATCTGACTAGATTTGACAGCCGATTTCGGTGTGCACAGGCCTTTAGTCGTAGGGGCACGGAGGGCAAAGACAACACATGTACAATTTCTAATATTCTTGTTGACTATATAATGCCAAACGTGAAATAGCGTGATCTCGACAATCGCACTGGGCTACTACCACACTGATAAGAGTGACTTAAAAAAAAAAACTCGAAATACTGCATACTATAAAATTCACCTTAAGACAGACCCCTCCCTCATCGTGGAGCGTCAACTTTTGAAGTAGTGTAGCCCGCGGGCTATACAGACAGGAAAAAGCGTATAGTTACAGTACACCGTTTCGCAATCAAGTCCAACCGCGGTCGAAGCTACGACCTGAAGGGAGCCACAAACGAGCGGCGCCGAACGTCCATCGTCAGAGCTATCGACGTCTTTGTGCCTTTCCTATCTTATCTTTTGTACTTATCAAGCACAAAAAAGGTGACTGGCTCAGCCAATCACGCGCAGTGATTGGGTGCATGATTGGCTCCTCGCAGTGATTGGCAGGGACATAAAGACGACGAGTGCAGTGACGTTGCGCTTTTGACGCTGCGTGATTGGCTCGGTCGGATCGTAGCTTTTGGCTGCCGCTGAAGGGCCGACGCGTAAAAGCGTCTATAGCGAGGCGCTAGAATGCATAGCGCTCCCAGTCCGTAGACTGCAGTGTACGCGTATAAAATGACCGTAAAAATGAAAGACGATGCAACGGAACGCGAGCCGCGATAGGCACTTTTCGAATGCAACGTTGGCCGTCGCCGTTGCTCGGACGCGAAGAGCGCGCGTGATTGGGTCCACGCCCGAGCAAGGGTGGACTGGCGTTGGCGCGGACTTTTGGAAAGGGTCTATTGCCATTCATTTGCTTCGGAGAGTTCTGCTAATGCTTGAAAAATCAGTGAGTGCGCAGGCGAGCTGGTGAATATTGATCATGATGTAGATTGATCATGATATGAGACATTCTTTTCCCAGCTTTTAACACAGTCTCGGGTATTCTACATCATGCTAATGCTTCACTGTTTGATGAGAAAAGTGTTTCAGAATTGCCTAGAAGAATAACTTTTTTTTTTCAGTCGTGTTAATGATTTACTGCGTATAGACGTAAATTTAAAAACAAACATTATTAGGAAGTGAGGAGCCTACATAACTAAGACGCCAGTTGTCCAGGATATCGGTGACAAATAATTGGCAGCTTTTTTCGCAGAGAACTCGACAAACGACCATTTCTCTTTTTTTTATACGTCTGGGTATTTTCTTTAGTTTATTTAGTACATTCTAATAATTTAAAAGCACGTTATCGGCCGTTATGACGCGGCGTTAACCAGGTGGCGCCACGCGCGGGCAATATGGCGCGCACGTGCGTAGCTTTTTAGAAAAACGAGAAGCTAACTAAATTCAAATACGCCTAGATGTAAAAATACAAATATCAGCAATGGAAAGTAACTTCGACGTTTGTGGTGGCGGGGTCCCACGAAAATGACTAGTACGCATGCGTGACGAGACAACGTCAGGACGTACAAAACGCGTAGTAAAATAGGCATACAAAACGACGAACCGCATCATCACGTGACCGAGTGAAACAATCAAATGCATAATGATCACTTTCGCAACGACCTTGAATTACTTTACGATACAGTCGAAAAATTGTAATTGTAACAAATAAGCCATTTCGGAACTGTCATCTCAAATCAATCGGTGGCGACCACAGCGCCATCGGGCACCTGGTGGCGTGTCATTAGAGCGACGAGCCGTGCTACTGCTACGACGTGCATTTCGATCTTTGGCGGACATCGAAGAAACGCGCTAGCAAAATAAACAGCACACAAACCGCCCCGAACAAAGTTTTAGAACTGAAACAAACGAGGCGGTCGATATCAGCTATGGTGGACATTTCATCCGGAGGACCGCCCCAACCCTAAGCGAACCGTTGAAAAAAAGTGGTCGATGAAAGCAGAGGATAGTTCGGTGCATCGTTAAAATCGAAGCCTCGCGGGGGATGTGTTTTTGTCTGAAATCAACGCGGAAGATGCACTTGAGATGCGGCGGCCCGCTGTCGCTCTATAAACTTCCGGTTCGACGAACCGCTTTGAACTCTGGATAGATGTCATTGGATATGCAGCATCCGATGGCAGGCACGTAGCCAGGGTTTTGTTTCGGGGGGGGGGGGGGGGGGGGGGGAGGGGCGCTTATGACGAAGGGGAAGGGGGAGAGGAGGTCTCAGCAAATTGAAAGCATGTAAGCTTTTTTTTTTTGGGGGGGGGGGGGCCCAGTGTGCCCCCCCCCCCCCCCCCCTGGCTACGTGCTTGTCCGATGGTATGACTCCCGACCAGCGGAAGATGGTTTGTTAGTACACTGATGCGAAATATTGTTTTTGAAACGTCGTGGAATAGCTTATGGCCCGGGGATGGCGATGTTAGAAAAGACCGACACAAGACCGCGACATCGAAGTACGACATAACCGTGACATGGCCACGCTGGTCACCTGACCACCGTCTGCCAAATTTCGCGGATTTTGTTGACTTGGTACGTCTCCAATTTTGGTGGGCATTGCGACAGTGTAACCGCCGCTGCAGCGCTGTCTCGCTGATGACGCCTGAGTCCCATTGCCTGGGTTAAGCGACCACGTGGCCGTATGTGACACAACCAATGGAGTGCGGTCATCGGAAATGACGGTACGAGTCCTGGTACACAAAGGATTGCATCGAGATTTAAGGTTCAAAATGTACGGTTCACAAGACGATTCCCTTGGGTATTGTTTTCGGTTATTGTCACAAGACTAAACATGCGGACGACTGTTCATGCTGCTCCGTTTGTTTCACGTGATGCGTGAAACGCGTCTCTGACTGGTGTGTCTACCGAGTCTTAAGAAGTGGTATTTTAATTTTCGCCTGATGACGTCACAAAAGTGTCATGTCGTCGCCGGCCTCGATCCTGGCGGCGTCACAGCAACGTTCCTGCACGTGGCAGCCGCCTGTTCTGCTGCAGGTCGCTCTCCATGCATGCTTGACAGTCCACGGAAGCTTCGGCAACCATGGAGTTGGGACGCTGCGCCGACAGCGACACTCGCGGCGCTTGTTTGAGGCTTTGTATGCCGGAACCTCTACCGCCAACCACCAGGATCGCGACATCCAGCAGCGTGGACACTCCGGCTTCTATGACGTCGTTTGTTTCCACTTCGGGGACCACTTTCGACGCCGCGTAGGACGGAATGGGTCGCAAAACCATAGCCTCCTCTATGCTCACAAAGCCTGGCAGTTCGTTGACGGAGCCATAGAGTGCGGGGTCGCAAATTTGGAGAGCGAGGATCTGGTAGCACAGAGCATCAAAGAGCCATTTCTCGGGGAATCTTGACCTCAGCGCACAGTTTTTGCAGCGGCAAGGACCTGAAACACACTCGTTCGCTCGGGAGAAATGTGTTTCAGCGTCTCGCCGCAGCGGGGCGCCAGTCACGTGGCTCTCTCTCATCCGTTGTCTGGAGCTCCACGTTTTTCATTTCGGCGGCCGCTTTTCGTGGCGATCTGCCAGGCTTTGTCAGTATATATGGGAGGCTATGGCAAAACACACTAGCCGGAGACCGGCGTTCCGGGCTCCGTTATAGCAGGAACGCTCACGTGGCAGCACTCGCTTCCAGTCTGCGTCTGCGTTCGGCTTCACTGTGCATGGCCCGGCGGCCCAACACCTCCTCGAGTCACAGACAACTTTGAAAGCGCAGGGTGTTGCCTAGCATGTTCGCTCTTCTTGCTTCGTAATTGGTTATTCAGCGGTTTTGCATCTGCCAATAGCGCAGTTTCATTGGCGTGGCCGAACGTTAATAAGATGGCCGGGATTCGCCACACCCTGCACTTCTTACACACTGTCGGTAACTATATGCTGAGCGCAAGTTCGTCTGCGTCTTGCAAAGGGGCTCCAATGATGTCGAAACGCCGAGCTGTTATTGGCTGATTCAAAAACAAAATGGTGGGCAGGCCTCAAGACATCTAGCATTGAGTTCTTTCTAACAACTATCCTTCCAATCAAAGCCAATCTGAACTCGGCATCGTTCTGACGTCACCGCAGCCCCTGCGCAAAAAGCAGACGACTTGCTCTCCTTATAGATGGCATTGGCTCTGGGACGCCTTCTGGGCATCCGCACTAGCCCTATCCTGTAAAAGGCCAGACGCCACGGCGCGTGCGTCCAAACCACAATGACTTGGCTTTTTTTTTCTTCTTCTTCTTTTTCTTGTGTGTTAAAGCGCCGGTAAAAGTGTGGGACGACCGCTTACGACGGTTCGAATCCAACGGATCGTCCCCCAAAAGCGAGCAAAGACTCCGCAGCCTCCCTTCTCATTCATCCGAGCCGCTACGTTGATTTGCCGACTCAAATGAACTCTGCAGAATGAAGTGCACAAGCGATCGAAGCGCGCAGGTGGCCAGCCGGTCGCTGACGTCATGAGATGAAGAGTGTAGATCGAAGCAGATGATGAATCAGCTTCCCCGACGCATTCCGCCTTTTTTTTTTTCTTTTCTTCGCATTTATGCTTAACTGTGCGATCTACCTCGACGTTGTGAAAGTTAGGCATGTGAGCAAGCCAGCAACATTTATTTGTTTTTATTTTATTTCAGAAATGGGGGTATTCCAGAGTTGCGGAGTCAAGCATCCTGAGTTCAGACCTCTGCCGGCGTTACCATTGAATTGTTGTTAACGTGCGCCACATTGGTTATACCCCGTTCCACTTTAAGTCCGATCGCAGACGACGCTATGCAATCATATAGAGCTGATGAAGCAGCGCCAAAAGTGTCTCGTCATGGCGCTGGTCGTTTTTGGGCATCTGCTATCAGTGATTCAACCGATCGCGTACAAACAATGCTTCGTGACGCGCTTTTGTTTTAGTTTTAGAGCGTGATTGGTTTAGTTTTCAGTCTTATACATTGTCTGCCCAGAATGCAACTTGTGGAAAGTGTTTTGGAAGCATGGGTCGTTAGCAGGTGGCTGAATCGAAGGAACGAAGTCAGTTATGACCGTTAGTGAATCCGCACGTCTTTGCAGGGTGTTTCGCAATACGCAGATCGAATTTTTGTTGCAACAGTTACGCTTAGAGGAGAGAAAAAAAAAAGGATTTAAGCTTTGCACCTAAATATTCGAGAATCGGAAAGGCCTCCTTCCCAACAGAAGACTTGGGAAAGAAAATTCGAGCGATTTTCGCAGTACCCATGGGATCTCGCACGATCCCCACCACTGCCCTGGGTTGATGTGGATGAGCCAGGCATGTACAAGTTACTCAAACAAGTAATTAAGTTAAGTTACTGAGTATCGACCTCAGAAGTAATTTAAGTAGAGTAGAAAGTAATCAAATGGAAAGTAATTGAGTAAATTACTACTGTAGAAAAAGTAGATAATTACCTTTGAAGTTACTTTTATAATTGTTTTTATGGTAACAAGAAAGTACATAGGTTTGATCCGTTTGCGAAATCCTGCTAGCTGAATATAAAGCGGCTTGTGTTTTCACAGAAATACTTTAATAGCTGGTTCAGCTTCTGCGTGCCTAATTCTTTTGTACTTTTTTGTTTGTTTTAGTCAATGATGTACTGCGGATGCATCATTTCTACTTTGAGGTCTAGCACTGACTGAGCTTGATTTTGCAGATAGTGTTTGGTTGTTTACAGTGTTGCGTAAAGTACATTTAAAAAGTACTTGAAGTAAAGCAGAAAGTAAATGAGAGGTCATGTAGTTCAAGTAAAGCAATAAGTACACCGGGTGCAATGTACTTGAAGTATAAAGTATTATAAATTAAATGCACTTTCAAAGTAAATTTCAAGTACTTTTTAACACAATCTTGCATTATGCCCTTTCATCCCCTATACAGTGTTTTTTTTTAACTGGTATGCATTGCTCCAGGAGTAAGCGGAAGTGCATCAGTTCTTTTTTCTTTTCTTTTTTAATGGTGCCAATATTGGATAAAGTTAAGTCGCCGCAGAGTAGTTGATTTACTCTCGCTGACGAACTATTTAACACAATCAACTTATAAGGCACTTATTTGTATCAGTCTTATCGCCGCCATTACTTCACTCTGAAAAATGACCAGATGACGCCCCGAAAGACGGTAGCGCGTTTTCTCATGACGATTAGCCATTTTTTTGTTTTCAAATTTGGACAATGTACTTTGAAGTCGGGAGTTGAACTTTTCTCGCAAAATATCACAAAAAAAATATACTTTAGTAAAGTATAAGTACATGCTCAGAGAATGTACTTCAAGCAAAGTACAAGTTTTCTAAACCTACTTGAAGTAGTTATTTTATGTACCTTTTACTTAAAGTGCTTCTCAACACTGTTTGTTTATTATTTTTCATGTAAAAACGTTGGGGGAGTTACGAGGTTTCTGGAACGACCTTGGAACCTTGGGAGACCTGCATATTCTGAGTTTTGGGAGGAAAGGCAACGCAGAGAAGTCACCTTTGCGTTGCCCTATAGCACGCTATTCTTCAAGTACATCACAAAATACGGGGGCGCCATACGAACTTCCGACCGGGTGCTGCATTGTATTGCCTCCTTTGAGTAAGGATGCAGTTTGTAGACCTCCTGTAGTGGGCGAAGGTTTCTACGGTGGTTAGAAGTGGGGGCAAGCCCTTTATTCCAATGCGTCAAGTGTCTTTGAGCTTCGGAACACAAAGAAACACCATGTCAGACTACCAACTAGCCCAAATGTTAACTTTACTACAGAAACATCAGTCTTCGGCACTAATCCGGCCGTTACTCGACCTCACTTGCGACGTGTCTGTCCGTTCCCCAGGCGTCGTAGCACTGTTGTTGCAGTAAGGGCGATGGTCAAACTTTTACCAGGTTTATATCCCCCCCCCCCCCCGGGCCTACGCCACATGCTTCCCCTCTTTGCAAATATCAGCTGATCTTCCAACATTTTATATCTTTTTGTGCAGGAACAATGTTTGTTGATAAGAAAACCTACCAGTAAAATTCGCAATTATTTTGTAATTTTAATAGAGGTTAGTCTGAAAAGTAATTAAAGCAAACTTCTAATTGCCGAAATAAAAATGTAATTTCAAGTTACTAAACTACTCAAGAAAGTCGTTAAACTACAGTAACTTGAGTAGAGTACGTACAAACCTGGGATGAGCGTCGTACCGGCGTTCGTTCGTGCATGACTACTGCGTGATCCTCGTTAAAGACGGCAGGCTACCAGTCGTGCCGCCCTTGCCAAACTTTCCATTTACAGCGCACACACCAGACGCCCCTTTTGGGGCAGGCCTCCCGCTGTCGAAGCTTCCGCGCCCCAAATTACATACTCAACAAGAAGTCTTCGTTGCGGCTGAGCACTTGCACTTGCTGTTCTACTCTCTACAAAAGACAAGAGTCAAACATCCGATAAAGAGAGGTCAGTGGTGCGTTCTTGCCAATTGGGTAAGCTCGAAGGAGGCAGGCATCAAACGCACAAACATTCATAATGACAACTGCCGGTGTCCCCTTTTGTGTAACCGCTTAGAGGTAGTATTCATTTGCGGCCATAGCTGTGTGCGCGAATGCTGAGCGCGTGCTGATGGCGAGCTTCCACAGTTCTTTTGCAACGTGCATTCCGCACCATCAAGAGTGCCGGTCTTAGCAGCCTGTTGATGTGAGCTCGTTCTGAGCATGCGCTCTAAACAGCACCCACAAATATGGCGTCTAGTGAATACTCCCTATACGGCCGGCACGTGAAACGGAGTTATAAACAAACCTACATACTTCCCCGAACACGCCTTCATGCACGCGCTCAAGCACAGGCGCACAAGCGCTGTAGATAATAGCTTAAATCTCGCACCCCCCCCCCCCCCCCCCCCGGTCCCTCCCCACTTGGATCGATTTTTCTCGCTGCTTGACTTCGAAGTTTTTTCTCTTTTTTGTAGCTTCTTTCTGGCTACTTTGTGCACGCCCGTGTCTTCCTTATCTCTTCGTTAATCTCGTTAAGCTTGTTAAGCCCGGCCTGGAGTAATCTTCTAATTAACGAGCACCTAGGGTGGGCGCCAACCGTCGCTAATATATCGCTTCCGCTGCGGCCATTTACCGAATCCTTCAGTGGTCCTTTTTTGTGTTTTGGTTGTTGCATCGTTCGCTCGTTTTCTTGACTAACGCTTTGAGAGTAAGTACGCTCCGCATAATGTCATCGCCATCATTTATAAGAAAAAAAAAAAAGCGTTGCCGTGGCCTATGATCGAAAGTAAAGCAGGATTTTAACGACGTCTTGCGGTTGTGTTCAATACAAGGGGTAGACTTTCTAATCCCTCTAATGTATTTAAATTAGACAGACTCGAAATATGATGATAGGCTGATATTTGTTTAGGAACCAGAAAGGTATCTCAACTACGCAGACTTTTTTTTATTCGCACACCGTGAACTTCGAAGTCAACATCAGAGGTGGGCGATCTATCGGGATTTTTTTTCTCAATATTTTACGCTAGTTTGCAATTATAGTAATCCAACACGTCAACGAGCGTGTCTCGTCTAGAGTGTCTCTTCATTTTCTTTATGAACACATAGCATTCTTCGTGGTCACATAGAAACGTATAAGTTTATTCATTGCCTGCCTTGTCTACGCAAAGAAGGTTCATGCCAAAGCTTTCAGCTTGAGACCAGACTTCCAGGAGCTTCCATTTACTATCACGAGACATAGGGGCCTAAGAAAAATACGTCGTACGATGGCGGAAAGGCTTACTTATTGGACATAAGCCCAACCGTACTCGAGTTAAAAGTGACGGTTAGGCTTACCTGGTGTTTTCTTTTTAAGTTCTTTGAGTGGACTTTTAAAACTTCTGGGTTTCGCCATATTGTATGACCTTATACGTTAAAATTAATAGTAATTTATTTCGTAAGAGACTACCCTAAGTGTGAAAGGTGTTACTCCTTGAAATGTTTGAGTTAAATATGAAAAACTACATATCCTGTTCCACTAGTTGACAAACTGGCAGTTTTCTGACCAGTGTTTCTAAGTTGTGGTAGCAGAACAAAATAAATACCGTATAAATAAAGCTTGCGTGTCGCAGGAGAATACTTTCTTAGAAACCTTTGATGCAAAAACCTACGTCTGAAAACCTAAATTACGGTTGCTCGATCAGCGAGGTCGCGCTGCAGCACGAGCTTACGTTTTCTTCAAATGTTGCCAAAGACAGCAAGGAAGCTCCTTCAACAACATGCTTGCTATTGAAAATGTTGTGAACCGCTGCAAACCCCTTCCAAAAGAGCCGGCTCGCGACTTGTGGGCCTGAGGTTTCCTCGGTACAAAAGAACTAGGCGTCTGCAAAGATTCTCTTGGCTGCGACTAGCCGTGCAAGAGGACGTAAAGAGGACCGTCTGAAACATATGCCCGTATTACCCCGCGATTCCTTCTCCCGGTCTTCTTCATTTACTTTTTTTTTTTTTCTGACGCTGGTTCTATTTACTTACGTTCAGATTCGTTCGAACTATCTCTTCGAGGTTCGGCTGATATTGATTCAAGTGCCGCGTAAAAATGTATACATCACTTCGGGCAGTATGTGGTTCGGAGAACGACAAGCTGACTCAGCTGCAGAGTCTGCAATGCCGGTTTCAGTTGCAAAAGTGCGAACCCAATGGTAAATATCTTACATGGAGATCTGTCTACAACTACTGGAGTGGGCTGTTAGAAGTGCACTACACAGGACTATACAGTGACCGCACAGCAAGATCTGACAAACATGTAACATGCTGAGTCATGGTGTCTTTGCACTTTCTTCAGTGTGCTGTTTCTTGCGCTAGTTCAGCATCTCGTCTCAGGGCGGGGTCACTGCCGAGAATTCTATGTTGAACATTTTACATCACTCCAGTACGTTTATTGAAGAAGACATTCGGCTCAAAAAACGGCAATATTTTTTTTCAAAAAATTTAATGTTGGGTTTTATGATATTTTATTATTTTTAATCTTTATATTTTATGTACAAAAATATTTAGGAGCGTTTATGATCGCGAAACTAGTTAAATACGCATTTGAAGAATCCCGGCAACCCAGAACGGCACAAAGACTAGCCATCTTCGTTTTCGCGGTTCTTTAAATTGTGACGTCTCCCGCCATCAAATTTCTGTTGAGAAGTAGGCCTAGCCGTCTCTTCTCCATCGCTGCTCTTCTGCAGCTTAATTTCTCACAGGAAGTTATTCACACAAAGTTATTTTTCCCGCCACGAAAGAGCGTCGCTCCAAATCTATGCTAACTTCCGAACGCGTTTCTCTTGATGTAATTTTGGGGCATCTTCACAGTTCGCACAGAGTAACTTTTGTTTTTCATACCGCCCTATCACAATCAAATTGGGAATACGTATGCTTTAGAATATGTAGAATGCATCTATCAATTTTTGTTAGAATGTATCATTTTTATATGTAAGAAAGTTTTAAGAAATCTTTGTAGGCCCTTTGAAAATGGCGTTTTGGGGATTTTTAATTATTTTAAAATGAAATAGGTCTCGCGCACCTTATTTTTCTTGTTCATTGCAGTCGGTGGTTTCAAAAAGAGCACATTAGTTAATTTTACTAGGTTCTTTTAAGTGTGTCACTATTCCTCACGTATGCGCAAGAACATGCCACCTATGCTCTTGCGCATGACATCCAGAACATAAAAACAAGCTATATAAAACAATTACTGGAGGACACTCAAGACTGATTACGTGTAGGAAGGAAAAAAACATTATCGTCCCGCGGGAGAAAGTTTTTCGAGTAATGTTTCTAGACGTATTAAAGTTTAGGACGACGTATAGAACGACGTCAACGACGACGTCCTAGAGATCGACGCCAAGTGCGACTTCTGGACGACCTCTAGGTCGACCTCAAGGACGACGTCTAGGGCGACGCCAAAGAAGACGTTACGAGCGGCGTCTAGGACGATGTCGACGATGACGTCCTAGAGGACAACGTCAAGAACGACGTCTAGGAGGACTTCTAGGACGACCTCTAGGATGATCTTAAGGACGACGTCTAGGACGACGTTGAAAACGGCGCCTAGAGGAGGACACTTGAGGAAGTTGTGCCGCATTTGCGTGGGTGTCCACGGTTTCCTGCGGAAGCCGCCGTAGAAGTAGATGCTGATGCCGATGTCAAGGCCGTAGATGCAGACGCGGTCGCCTCAGAATCTATAGCACGAAGCACAGAACGAGCACAGATAAAGTCCGAAGCGCACCTTCTGCGCGCGTCGCTCCGGCGGGGACATCCCGCTCCCGCGCACTTGAGCGTGAGCGGCGCGTGCTTGATGACGTATTTTTATGGCCATCTTTCGGGCACAACGACGCCGCTTTTTCGCGTAATGGGACGAGTAAGGTCGTCCTAGAGGTCTAGAACGACCTCTAGGGCGACCTCATGGACGACGGGGACAGCGTCGTCTTTGAGCATACGATTGGGTGGCGCGTGCCGCTCAGTCGTATTTTTATGGCCATATACGCCGCTTTTTCGCTCAATGGGACAAGTAAGGCTTTCGCCTTAATAACCTCCGACTGGTAAAAATGTCAAGAACTACCGGTACACTCTGAGAAGTGCCTGCGCGACACAGCGCAGACTTAATTTTAAGGTATAAACAGATGTTCCGCCTCATCATTCGCTGAGCTGATTTGTGTTTTGCGGGTAAGTATACGCGCAGGCATTTCTTGCAGTTCATAAATTGGGAACCTTTTATTTAATTATCGCAAATAATGATAAGAAATAATGTTTTCCCCTGGCGCACGGTACATGTGCCAGGGTTTATACCATCGAACTACGAAATGTGCGGGCATGCACAGGAAGATCTGCTCGACATGAAACATGCTGAGTCACGGTGTCTTCAAACTTTCTTCAGTGAGCTGTTTCTTGCGCTAGTTCAGCATCTCGTTTCAAGGCAGGGTCACTAGCAGGAATTTTATGTTGAACGTCATACAACATTTCTAGAAGTTTATTCAAGGAGGGAAGCGAGTCGGAAAAAGGACAGTGTTTTTCAACAAATTTGATATCGAATTTTATAGTGTTTTATTATCAATGACTATTTTTCTATTATGTATTAAAGTATCAAGGACCGGTTGTGATAGCGAAATTAGTCAAATACTCATTTGAAGAATCCCGGCAACAAGAACGGCACAGATTTATGCCTGCTGTTTTTAACCTACATGATATATACATGTATAAAATATATATATATACATTTGTGTTTCCGTGGGTGTAAACTAGGTTTATCTATACACATATGTTATTTTCGTACCGCCTGGACCAAGTTTTAGGGGCGCTGGAACGCGTCCAGCTGCCAACTGGCAGCTTTTTTTCCAGCCCCCTCGTCACAACTGCACCTGTTGTGCCGACATAAAGCATCTTTCTTCTCTAACTACACCATTCTCAAGGCATCTTGTCATTATGTTAAACTACGTTCCTTTCTCTCTTTTTTTTTTTTTGCTGTTGTTTTTGTAGTTGAAGGCTACAGGCCTACTTAAGGCTTTCTTTAAAAGGCTGACACCCTTTCAAAAAGATCCTGCGACTTTGATGATCTGGAATACGGCTTCCTGAAGCAGAAAGATCAACTTTCACAGTGTATATCTATTCATCCTTTGGGTGCGTGCTTTTTAGACAACTCTGCGCTTTTTAAACCCAACATGGGGTCCTCGCCGAAACAGCAAACGCTAAAAGGGGCCACGCCAGAACCATGGCCGTTAGCGGAAAGACTATAGAGGGCTCCCCCATCGTTTGGCGACATGGTGATGGCCACCCATTAGCTGATTAATAGACCGGAGCAGCCTGCAAGGCAGTGACGTCAACGAGCCAGCGAACCATGTGAAAAAGGCGTTAGCTAATTAATTGGATACGCTTATGTATCGGCACCACATTGTCGCCGGAAAAATAAATCGATGAAGAAGGGGGGAAAAAAAAACAAAGAAGAAAGGAAGGGGCCACATTCTCGTGGGTCCCCCATTTTTTACGCTTCTGTTTGTCTGCTTCCATACATGGTGATCTAAAAGCATCACGATCGCTCCCGTTCTCTCGAGAGGCAATGGATGACCCGAGACCCTAGAGTGGCGAGGCTACGTCGATGAAAGCGGGCGCGGCCATTGTTGTGCCAAACAATGCAGTGGCGGCCATTGTGTGGCAGAAATGTTCCGCGTCTGCCCTAGCAGCGTTGTTTATGTCGGCCGTTGTTTCCGTACCCTTGTTAACGGGGAAAGCGGACGAGTTGGTGGACGTTTACTTGGTTTTCTCTCGCTCAAAAGTATATATCCATGGAGAAATTGATACAGGAGCTTGTTAGGATTTGTTCACATGATGATAATTACACTTCAAATGACATTGATAGTTTCCAAACCACGGCCTGTCTTTAGAATATGAACAGTAATGTTTACATTTAGGTAGAATATATATAGTCGGTACAATACAAAACTTTGGACTATTTTCAGTGATGATGAAGATGACAACGATAGCGGTGAGGAAGAGGTAGGCGAGGACTATTGATGCCACAAATGTTTCTCGAACCTGAGATTTCTCCGGTTTAACGAACTTTCGAACTTTCTGGCAAAACACTTTTTTTTTTTTTTTTTTTTTTTTAGGCAGTGTTGTTTGATTTTGAGGTCAATAATTTTAAAGTTTGGGGAAACTTATTTATACAATAGCTGTTTTTAATTTTTCGATAATTATCAATGCGCGGCTCGCACATCATATTATTATTATTATTATTATTATTATTAGACAGTGTCTGCAGCTTGTCTTTTTTATGATCCATTAGTAGTTTAACCTCGACCTTACTAGTCAAACTTGCGTCGCAACGCTTGTCCAGCTCCGAGTTGAATGCTTGCAAAAGGTCAAACCTGATCGAGGGGTACGTTCCTCTTCCCAAGCGTTACCATCATCATCATCGCCGATCCGCCGGTGTAGAAATCTGCTTGGCAGATGAGCTGCTGATTGGCGTGAACGAAGATTAGTTGCAAACCACTCTACGCGTCTTTTTGCTTATTTTCCCTATTTCTCTCTCGCCGCAAGAACCAGTTGGAAGTATATGTGCACTTTCCGGGCCGAAAATATCGTCCTCGATGTAGATGTAATTTAATTACCGATGCTTTATAAGAACTAGCCTACTTGAGAGCACGCACAGACCACTTACATTTCATAAACACATTCACCACAGAAACGTCTGCGCGTGACACGCCCACTACAGAGTTAACAGAGTGATATATAGTCGGAACGAGAAAAACCACCGGGAAACAAATTTAGGGTCTCGTAACTTCTACACCTGTCTTCCTCCACGGCACAAAGAAGTAAAAAGAAAACGAGACGAAAAACAAAACAATTGACCCGAGATTTTATTATTCCCGACCTTCGCTATCAGCGTCAGCCCAATTGTCATTGCCATTCTCGTAACTTGTCTGCCTTCGTTCCGAGTCGTTCGTCGCCTGCTACGAGGCTCCACTCCGAAACAGGAAAGGGAAAAAAATAAATAAAAACAAATTGGCGCCCTCCTTGTCGGTATTTCTTGGACCTCCGCCACTTTCTATCGGCACCTCGACTCTTTTCACGCCCCTCCACACTTCTCGAGTTGGTTGGTATTCTACGTTTGCTTCCATTCCTCGCGCGCTAGTGAATGCAGTTCGGCGTGTTTTCTGCGCGCAGCTAAGCCTCGCCGTTCCGCCGCGGCACTCAGCTGCAAAAAAAAAAAATAAATAAAAAATACTGTATACACGAAAAAAAGAAAAAAAAGGCGTTGAGATGTTGAACGTTTTTTGTTCTTAGCTGTCACGTTATATTTTCCCGATTCTTTGGGGGTATTTTTCCGTTTGTTTTGTTCTCTTTTTTTTTTTGGGGGGGGGGGGGGGGGGGCGAGGAAGGGACTGACTTGGGTGTCTCACGGGAAATTACCCTCGTCCGCAGTTGGCACGCACTAGACGGCGCTGACGCGGACGTGTGCGAAAGCTCACTACGGCAGTCGCGCCATAGCTGCTCACGCGGGACCCCTGTCATGTATTCTGTTCCCACCATTATGACCGTTGCCTTCCCCTTCCCCTTTTCCCTTCGCAACGTCTTTCTGCGTCTTCCCTTTTGTATTTCTTAACGTTTTGTCTTTATTTTTTGTCATTTGCACGCTTCATTTCGAGCTCGTTCTATTGCCGACGTTTATTAGGTTCTTTCGCTGCGTCCCAGAGAGGCAATAATTTGTTTCGTTCTCCCTTTGACGTGTCTCGTCGTTTATCGATAATTATATTCTTGCGCTACTATTTTCTTTTTACACCATTCGCGGCGTTTATTTATTGATTCATTCGATTATAATTTAATATTGATTTACCGGAGCCATGCTTTCATTTCTTTATGCGTACTTAAAAAAAAAATTGCGATGCCTAATTTATTTATATTATGTGTGGAAGATTTGTTCTATGTTAGCCAGATAGCTACAGAATCTAAACTATCGATTCCAAGGCTCTCTTACACTCCGACGTTGAGCGCAGTGAACGTTGCGTAGCGCAGAACGTGGGCCTTTGGTTGGCCGGCGAGCAGGAACTCGATATCTGCGACCTTTAGGAAGCTCTGTACGTTGCACTGCGCCACGTTTACTGTTTTTTTTTTGTTTGTTTTTTTAGTTTGTACATTGGGTTACACGTACAGCCAGGTGGTCAAAGCATGGGATAAAAATATCGAAGGATAAACTGAATTTCTTAAAAAAAACTGTTTTTTGTTTACCCATTGCGGCATTCGCAGACGACGTCATGACCGGACTTGTTTGGTTAACTCTGCCGCCGACAGATGTCGGAAGCGTCAAGCGCGCCAGTCAGAGGCTTTGCGCTCTAAGAAATGCCTGCGAGTCTACTTACCCGCAAAACACTCGAAGCGCCAATCTCTACGATTTACGAAATCAGCTCAGCGAATGAATAGGCGGAACAACTTTTTAGACCTCTAAATTAAGTCTGCGCTGTGGCATGACGCCTTGCATTGCGTAATGCCACAGCACATACTTCATTTTCAGGTCTAAACGGATGTTCCGCCTCATCAATCGCTGAGCTGATTTCGTTGATCGCAGGGATTGGCTCTTTGAGTGTTTTGCGGGTAAGTAGACGCGCAGGCATTTCTTAGAACGTGGCGCCGGCTAGTGCCGGCGCCGAGCTAAGCAGACGGTATTTGGAAAGTTTTCACTATGACGGCGCGAGTTTCTGTAATGATAAATTTTAATTGTGCGATAATGTCTTTATTTATATATATAAAAAAAGAACTTTACAAGAAAAAGAGGGATTCAATTCTATCATGGCTCCCCATTTTTTCGTATGGAGATGATCGGTCGAGGCGTTGCATTACTGTCGTGTCTCACGTTGCGCCCTCTTTAGGTAGCACACACTATACTAGACAAGCCCAGTCATGACGTCGTTTGCGCATACCGCGGCAAATAGCCCAAAACAGTTTTTTTTTTTAATTTTGACCAAGATAAGGTCATCTGTTGATATTTTCACTCCACGCTTACACCACCTAGCCGCACCTGTGTAGTAAATTGCAGCGTGATGCGTTGAGAATCCGATTTTTGTGGACTGTCTGAAGTGGGTTAGAAGAGCCTATGCATGCTGTACAGTGACTGGAAACTTAACAAAAGCGAGTCCCATTGGGTGTGGAGTGACAATGAAATGCTCAGATACGCGACGCCATAAATTTCTTAAATTGTCAATCACCATATCATTTCAAAATATTTTTTCTTATAATTAAAAGATCCAATTACTTTTTCTATGTTTATTATTAGATAATTTAGCAATAGGCCTCCAGCCCCAATCACGTGGCGCCGCCATGTTTTGGGCGGCCAGCGCCATCTCCCGCGAACGTTTCGAACAGTTAGGAACATCATGAATCTTTACCGCTAGAGGTGTCGGGCAGCACCGAGGTTTGTTGCATACGCCACAGCCATCTTTTGACACTTCTTTGCACACATAAGGGTGGTAGGGGGAAGAGGGAGGGGGGGGGGGGGGGGGTTGGCTAAACGGCCACACCGCGGCACTGCGTGCGTATTCTAAAACTTTGAGCCGTTTAAAATTATTTAGAAGTCATTAAACGTTTGTTTCTGGAAAGTGAAGGAGAACCTCTAGTTTTATCAATTTCCCCGGTACATTTAGGGAAAAACTAGGTGCAAAAGGTTACGTGGTGTCAATTTTCCCGCTTAATTTAGCGGAGAAACTGAATCGGTGCATGCGTATAAGTCACGTGACGTTAGGTAACGTGACATTGATCTGTCCGTTGACTTTGGCGGGAAAATTCACCGTATTTACTCGAGTAATAGCCGCACTGTTTATGAAGAAAGCCTGAGAGCTCGCTTTTCCGCGGAGCCCGCAGATTGCCAATCACCGCGTTAAACAGCATGATTCCAGCTGCTTACACGACAGAGATAACGTCTTCGTGCCAAGGTATCTATATTTGAAGATTGAATTTGTATGGAGAATCGTATTCTTGATCTCGTTATTCGGTATGTTATTTATGCGCAACGCGATGAATGGTGTTTTCTGTGGGAAAGTAAACGCAAAGGCCTTGTTCATGAATAGTGCGGCTATTACTCGAGTAAGACGGTAGTCGGTGTATAAATCACGTGACCTAACAAATTTACTTTCCCCGCTAAATTTAGCGGGAAACTCACGATCGACGGGCGGACGGGCAAATCTTTGGGATTTGGTGGTTCTGTTAAAAAGCATTTCATCATTTTTTTAAAAAAAAACTATAAATACGAGCAAATATTTTTTAACGCGCTTTACTCTAGTTCAGAACGTTTTACTGACTTGGGCGTAGATATCCTAAAACCAGCATCCCCGGCGTCTTGGTTCTTACGAGGAAAAATTCGAGAAAGGCAAGGGCGACTCTGCTCTGCTGTGAAGAACGACTGCGCTGGTATACAACGCCGTTCATCGAGAAGAAGCTTCTTTGGTTTCGGCCTGTGCATGATTGAGGGTCCGCATATTTATCGAGACTCTTGCCTGGGTTCCTCCCGCTCTGAAAAATATTAATAAATAAATAAAGATGCCTGTTTAGCATGAAAGCCAGGGGCTGTACATAATTTGAACCGGAATTTATTCTTTCCCCGAAGAAAAGCAAAAGCCGCACCACCGATGCCTCCTCTCTTAAACTCGCTTCGTTTTTCTTTGTTATGCCGGCTATTCGTTTGCTTTACTTTCGCGTTTGCTTTTTGCTGTTCTTGATGTTGTCTCGCATCCTTGCTTTCCTTTTCTTGGTTTTGTGCGTGTGAAACGAGAAACATTAGAGATAATTTATATGCAGTAGGGAAATAACAATTATAAGACATATACCTTGGCCAGATATACTTTTTTATCTCTTTTTTACGTTAGATCAGTGGTAACCGAACATCCGGTGGTTTACTTGCCTGTGTGCGGCTTTAAATATTTATAGGTTCTCAAAAACGAAATAGTCGGGGCCAACAGAAAACAAAATTACTTACACTTCCGGAAGCCCTAGCTCGCAATGAGCGATCAATTGAGAGACGAAATTAAAAAAAAAAAAAGCTCTTGCTTCAGAAATGCAATGCGGCAAGCAATGATGTTCGAACTCGTTCACTTCATGCAGTCACAACCTTGCGTGACGTTTCCTTGTGACGGTCGCCATATTAAATTTTGGCCGGCCTCGGTAAAAACAAAATGACTAAATTGCGTTATTTGCCAATTGGAAGGCCGTAAAACTCAGAGTATTCCTGCAGTTACACTGTCTCAAAGAATAGAGTACACACAGACAGTGAAGAAAGACCGCCCCTTTCTTGCAGCTAGAGACTATGTTTATTTCGGATATGAAAATTGAGCACGGTCACCCAGTCCCACGACTACTTTCAGTTTTCGCCGGCTATTCATTTAATTAGATATAGTTGTGTTTAGACTCTTTAAATTTTCATCATCCTACCCAACTACGACAGGAACAACCCATGGGCACAGTTACTGGGAAAAGGTATATGGGTCCAAGGCAGGGACCATTAAACGCCTCTGTCGTCTGCTAATCAGAGTGGTTGAAGGGCAAAAAGTACAATTTTGGGCTAAACAATTTAACTTATTTTCTTTTCTTTTTTTTTTTTTCGAGGGAATTTACACGTTTGAGCTCGAGATCAGATCTAATCATTGTGGCTGCAGACCATCATAGAGTTGCGATCACTACGCGTAAGATGGCGCTACTTGTCGAACCACACACTGAGCGCACCTAGCGGCAAAACTACAAAGCTCTGAAAAAAAGAAAAAAAAAAATCCGGACAACTAAACCAATAGCGGTTGCCAATATATAGGTTACTGTTATACATCGGCCCTCTAACCTCCGCGGCCTTTCAATTGCTCATTAAGCCATTCGATCCAGAGCTGACCCATAAATATGTCTAATTTTTCTGTCGTAATGCAACGGCTCTCGCCAGATCTCGTAAGCGAGGCTATACGTATGCGTGGTTGCGCCACGGACACTTCAACCGCGCACTTGTATGACTCGCTGATACGTCATACTCACGCGATATCACGTAGCGATCGAGAGGCGGTAATGGGCGCGTCTGGCTGTGTTTGCCCAGCACTCGCGCGGCTGAAATATCGGCCTGAGTAGACCACGTGATCACACTGTTGTCGACGCCCCTTGTGGCCGGCACTGCTTGCGTTAGGATGGTAGGGCTCAATATGGGGCGAGTTTCCTTGTTGGCGCTGTAGGCCTTCTTCTAGGTAAAGGAGCATTCGATGGGAGGAAAAAGACGAGACGAGAACAGGTAAGGCTATTGTACGGGTATATGCAGTAACTGTGTTACAGCGGAACTGATATACCTTGAAACTGATGCCATAGAATAGAGTTTTATACTGTGTTATCTAATATAGCACTTATGTATGGTGAGCTGATTTCTATGTTTTAGAAAAATACTTGCTTGCAAACATTTTATTGTGCAAAAAAAGACGAAACTAATTTTTTATCTTGAAAACAAATGGCGATGAACTATGTGTTCTTGCATGGTGGAAAAAGTCAGCTGGGATGCTTCGTGGTTTTCCTTTTTCTTTTAAGGAAGTTCCACTTACTCGATATGACTGCAATGCATTCAGAGATTATTTCGGGTGTTGAGTGTATACCTCTGTTATTGTTTTGTCGCTTGTTATGACAGTTGTGAATTCCTCTTTCTCACATAACAATCTAACACATCTATTTGAGACGTCTCAACTAATAAATAAATAGATAATTATAAATGAGCTACAATAATGAGATTTAAGCATTTCATGTAAGCTAAGCAAACGGCAATTCTTCTGACCTTTTTTTTTCATTTGCATCGCCTTTGTTTGGACTTCTGAGTGGAACCCTTGGCCTGAACCAATAGAGAACCGAAACGACAAGAGCCTGCAATAACCGTGCGCGGTCTTACTAATCGTTGGAATAGACGTCTCGCTAAATTACTATAGCGAATGTTGGGAACATAGGTACACACGCTACACGTGTTCGCTTTCCCTATAGAAAAGATTCAAAGCAAATAACCAAAATAGGCGTTTGGTGGAACGCGCGTGCGAAGCGCCATTAGTTCTAAATTTTTCCTTCCGAACAGTTAAGGTTTGTTCACACGATGCATCTTTTAGGCGCGCAACCGTTTCGCAACACTCAAGTTTCGCGAAATGTGCTCGTTCACACGTACCGCTTCACGTGCAACAACGATGACGTCTAGACTCGCGAAAATAGTTTCGCTGTTGACCATAATGTGGCGCTCCGAATCAGATCGCTATTTATCTGGGGACCTGCTTTGCGCATTTTATGCAGTCAATTCACTTTAATATTTTTTTCTCACATACTGCACTACTTGGAGCGATCTCGCATGTGCGCAAAGCCGATTGAGGCGGCAACCTGTACGTGCAGGACATGTGTCGGCGCCGAGCCCGTACGCAGCCAATTCATTGCCAAAGCTCCTATCAATGCACATGGTATTCATAGAAACGCTACGTGCCCAATCTGGTTACTTCTCGGCGCCCATGTCTGCCCCGATTTTACTGTGCACTGTTTCAGAGAGCGCAAATGGTTTCACGTTCGAATGTAAACAAAGCAAACTTGGTTTCAGTTTATACCCCTGTTACACGGGCACACTTAACTGCGGTTAGGCTAAGCCACAGCTAGCGCACAATACTTGCCGACAACATTCTGCGGCTATGCAGTTAAAGCTATGGGCGAACGTGCGCTTGAGCATCTTGAGCACCCATCGAAGCAGTGCACGCGCGCTCTTCACTTCTTCTGAAATAGCTGTCTGAGAGTATAGTGCGGTAACTGTGGTGCCACGTAATAGCAGTTAAAGCGTTAACCACGGTTAAGGGTGCCCGTGTAACAGGGGTATTATCCAGTGGTATCGTCGCGACAACAACGCTATGAGCACTATTCTAATCTCGCCAACTCCCGCTAATTGTCTTCGTCCATCGCTGGATTGTTTTTCCGATATGCTACTCACTTTTCCTTCAGTGGTGCTTGACGTGCTTGCGGAAGCGCCGGCAGTATCCATCGTTCGTGGTTTCGGTTTTTTCGGATTTGGCTCGGCTACAACACCGGCAGTGAAGTGGTCTTCTCAAACAGCTCGCTCCCCCCTCAAAGGCCACGTGAGAGCGTTTCTGAGCGGCCATTGGCGGCACCCTCAGAGTGATTGACAGGACTCGGCAAAGTTTCAGCAAAAGCTCGCTCCAAAAGCGAGGTGTGCGCGCAACTTTTTTTAGATGCGCGCGTTTTTTTCGGACTCGTTCAGACGGCGCAACCATTTCGCGAAACTACATTTCGCGACACTAGATGCGCGAGAAAAATGCATCGTGTGAACAAGCCTTTAGAGCTGAAGACTCCAGCAGGCGCAGCAGCGTGTACCTACATTCCCGTCATTCTTTTTGATGCTTGGATAATTCGGCAAAAGAACTATTAGCATCCAGTTATGAAGATGTGAACGCTGCGCCGATTTACGGGTGTTTCAAGCAAAGAATCGAGCATTTGAAAGGATCAAAAGGGGCCACGTGTACCTATTTAACCAGTACTACCTTTAGAATTCTACGTCGTCATTATACGGAGCTCTAGACCAATTTCGTCACTGAACGCTGGTGATTGACGCTTATAAGGAGTATTCACTGGGCGCCATATTTGTGGGTGATGTCTAGAGCGCATGCTCTGAACGAGCCCACATTAATAGGCTGCTAAGACCGGCAATCTTGAGGGTGCGAAATGCACGTTACAAAAGAACTGTGGAAGCTCGGCATCAGCACGCGCTCAGCAGTCGTGCACACAGCTATGGCCGCCAGTGAATACTTCCTATAGGCACGCTATCTAGTAGCATTTATTTTCTTCGTCTCTTTGCAATGCCCCTTTAAAGGGGCCGTGAAATGATTTGTCAACTTTATCCTCCTTGGCTTTCTTCTTCAAATCAAAAGCGAAATGAGAAATCGCGTGGTCCTGACTTGCTTGGGCAGCGATACGATGACTGCATGCTTCCACCGTGCTTTTTAAGCTCACGTACCATGGAATTTGTCATTCGCAAGCGATGATAAGTGCCCCTCAGGGCACTCATTGGCCACGAACGCGAATCCAAATATTCGTCGACAATTTGATTGTTGACGAGTGCATACGTCCGAGTCAACGCAGTGCTCGGGTCCAATGCGTGAGCCGGGGTCGGCTGCCGTGCTTTGGGTAGTGCGGCTGTATCGCAGTGAAAAAGCGGACAGCTTTCAAAGGAAGGGAGGTATAAAATAGTTCGCTATATTTTCGAATTTTCGTACCAAAAAGCAGGCTTTGAACTTTCTACCCGCTTTCTTTTGGCCCACTGAACGGTACGCGATTAGTAAGATTCCAGTCTGAAATTATTTATCCCAGTCCGAAATTCTCTTCATGACCCCTTTGAGTTCCAGCTCGATCTATTCGACAAGTAAATGAAACCTGCCTAGCACGCCTGTCTGTCTGGTTTGATTAAAGTGTCCTCATTAATGAGCCCTCGATTTCTGCCTGATGACGTCATAGACGTGTCATACTGTTGCCCGCCGCGATACTGGCATGCAGTGTCACAACAGCCCAGGTGGATGCGGGACACCCTGTTTTGCTGCAGCTCGTTCACCAGCTTGACAGGCCACGCAAGCTTCAGCAGTCAGGAGTTGGGATGCCACGACGACGGCAACACTCGATTCCGCTAGTAGTTTTAGAGCGCACTTTTTAGGCGCCCGTTTCCGTGTTTCGCGACGTCGGCGTAACCGCGCTAAATTTAGCGGGAAAATTGATGTCACGTGACCTCAACACCAATTCAATACCTCGCTACGTGACCTCAAGACCAATTCAATTCCCTGCTGAATTTAGAGGGGAATTGAATTGGTGTTGAGGTCACGTGCTGTCAATTTTTCCACTAAATCTAGCAAAGAAACTGAATTTCTTCGTATGTGACGTGACACCAAGTCATGTGACGTCATTTTCTTTGCAAAGTTTAGCGGGGAAACTGAATTGGAGGAGGAGGGGAGAGGAGGGGATGGAGGAAAAGAAGGAGAGGAGGAGGAGAGGGTACGGACGAGGAGGAGGGGCATACCCTCTCCTCCGCACGCTCCCCTCCTCCTCCTCAAGAGCTGCGCTCTAATTCGGCATTACTGGAAGTTGTAAACGTCTTTCATTTTTTGACGGAACTTCCACGACCTACGGCCAGGATCGCGACATCCGACAGCGTGACACTCCGGCTTCTGTGAGGTCATTTGTTGCCACTTAGGGAGCACTTTGAATTTGTCGGCGGTAGAGTACACAGTGAAAACAAAATGAAGAACGCAAGAAACTACCGAAAAAATTCGAACAAAACTGAGTAAACAACAAATTACTAGGAAACAAAATTGACAGGGGGGCCTTAGGAACGGGCTGACGTATGTTGACGCATTGCAGACGATGTTAAGCTCGTAATTCTATGAATGAACAATGCGAGTCCAAAATTTCGAACGACGATTGGTCGGCGCCAACAACCAATCACGTTTGTGCAGGTTCTCTTGACGCGGGTATCGCGGAAGTGCGCGCGGCGTTTCGATCTCGTCACGCGAAACGAGATACTCCGAGACTTTTTACGAGACTAGCGTTGCCTTGACTCTCGGCTTTTCGAAGAAAAAAAATCCAAGTCTCAACAACAAATTTAACAACCAAGAGAAGCGACTCTGAGACCAACGGAAAGTTTTGACGATAAGATGCGCCCCTTTTTTACTGTCTTCCCCAGAACAAGGCAATGCGGGCGACGACGCTATAAAGGCGACAAGAGCCTCCATAAAAGCAAGGGAAGATTCTACCTTTTCTTTTTCTTTGTCTTCTGCAATTGTTTTCTGAGCGCTGTTTGTTGTCTCTACCCTGCTGTGGAACGGGTTGCTTCTGGTAATCTATCTGCTTACGCTGTTGCAAGGAGTTTTGCGGCTTCATGGCGACCATCTTGAATCTTCGTGGCTGTTCCTATGTCTTTGTTTCTTTTGTGTTTGTGTGTGAAAAAAGGAATTAGCTACAATTGGGAACGTGGAAGTTAATATCATTATAAAGTAGTAATCGGCTGAATGCTCGAAATACCAGTATTATCGGTAAAGCGGCTGACTAATTAAAACATATATTTATAGTTGATCAACGCATGATCTTTTTCCAAGCACCTAAGAGTAGCATTTTCTTTTGCTGAAAAACATGCTGTCTTATTTTATATACCAGTGTCCACTGAATATAACACAACGAAGTTATAAGTACAGAACATAGTGTGGAAGACATTCACCATTCCGTACAGTCGCAGTCATGCTTAACTGGGGACAAATGCCAATACACTTTTAACATTTTAAGTCGATAGCATTAAGGAGCTCGTGTCGCAGAAAAGCCGGAGTCGGCGTCGGTGTTGGTGGGATGCGCAAATCCTTATTGGTTAAAAAGTAATTAATGAACCTTAAAGAAATAGTTCGAAGAATTTCAGGCGGAGCGGGGTCGAACCCACGCGCCGGACAGGCTACCGACTAGGCCACGCAGACACGCGCTTGCACGACTTGCGAACGAGCGGGGTTTATATTTAGCTATCGCGTTCCACTCTTAAAGGCGAAGTTTAAGCGCCCTCCTGTAATTGTTTGTATTGGCCTAGATGTTCGGGCATTATTTTACGCTAATGTTAAGTTATATTATGCTGAAGTCCTTTAAGTACACTCAGCAAAACTGAATACAAAGACAAGAAAAAGAAATGTTGGAAGGCCTTCACCATTTCATACTGTCACAGTCATGCTGAACTGGAGCGAATTCTAAGCCTACTGTTTGAACAATTTTGCCGTTTTCTACTCACTCCTGCGAGGCTTTGCACTATCGTCAAGATCCTTATCTTCGCCATATCTCGTCACGTCTTAGCCCCTGACAGCTTAAGAAACAAAGGGCTCGGCTCATTATGTTAATTAGAGCATCTTGCTTCCTGATTTGCTCTTCGACGGTCTGATCGGCGAATGCTGCAATTTCAATGGCTATTCAGCAATACTGAGATGCGCAGGGTTTCCACGCCTTCCGTTTATTGAGCTGTCGGTAGCCACAGTCAATCCCTCCGGTTCCCATAAACATGTCCTACTGTCATCCTGCTTTTCTTCTCTTTCCTCATACGATAATCTTTACGTGTTCCGGCGATGTGTGTTTTATGACTGTACACGTGGGTCTCTTTGCCATTGGCATGAGAAATGGTTCGACAATACAATCAGCGATGTCGTCTGGTGTCCTTGATCGACGACCGTTTGTCTCTTTATTCGCCGATGGCCATGTTTCCATAAAATGTTTACGCCACTGGCGAATACACTAAAGCATGCATCATGCAAATGACACAGTGTTCACTGAAGACACATTGACCCAATTATCGCCGGCCAAGCATCAAGCATATTCGAAGCACGTTTGCATTGAACATACGTACGCTCCGAACATGTCCGCAAACAGTTTCTCGGAAAAGTTGACAGGGCCGTCATCTAAGGTTGAAACACGCTTCAGACAATAGAGCGTTTTAGGGAACTGTGTTTGCACACCCGATACGGTACGATGGGCCCTAGGGTACGAACTGCGGATGTGCGTGTCTTCTGCGGTAGCGCATGCGCAGTTCGTATACGGAGGACCCATATCGTATACCGCATCGGATGTGCAAAAACGGTTCCTTAATGCTCTCTATCGTCTGCAGGCTTCCTTTTGTTTGGGGTATTATTGGCAGTGTGACTGCATGCGGATTGAGGGGACATTGGAGGCTACATATGCGCTTTGTTCTTTAGTTGAACTATGTTCAGACTGGCTCACAGATTTACATTTGAGTGTTACTGACGGCGCCATGGGCTTACATCTGGCGCCATCTGAATGGGTCACGTTGTCTCTATATATAGCTACATAGAATGCAGCTATATATAGTTAGTGGAGCTTTCGCTTTCACAATGCACTCGAGAAGCGAAATTAATCGATAGATGGATGGATGGATGCATGAACGCGTGCACAGCGGCTCTTCTTTTTGAAACGGGCGTTTACTTGCGCCACCTGGCCAATATGGCCTTCGGGTTTAGCCATTCATCAGGTATAGACCTGGAATACTTCCGATCTTCGCATATGTGTACGAATATTTTACGCGTCATTCTTTTTCACCGCGGGCTTTAGATAATTCTAACAATCGTATAAAGCCGGGGTCACACTGCTTATGCATCAGGCAAAAGACAGTCTGCATACATATTCGAAATCGAGTCACCGCGGGATCCGCGTGCTCCCAATGCCGCACGGCAATGGGTTCAAGAAGAAGCTTGGGCACTTGGCAATCGAACCATGGATATCGCGCTGACTCGTATTTGTAGACTGACGTTCGTGTGATAAATGAACAGTGGGACCCCGGCTTAAGCGACCGTTTCTCGTAGATAGCGAATAAATGCCATTTTTCGTGTACTGCAACGGCTCGATTTTATGCTGATCAGGGGAGTTGCACTGCTTCCCTGATTGACGGCGTCGGGCTCGTGAGCCGTCACCAGAGCCGTATATAGAGAGAGTACGGCCATACATTGGGAAGCATAGAAGGGAAATGAGGTGGCGCCATTGGTCGAAAGCGAGCTGGGCGTGTTCAAGGACGTCTTCACAAATTCGAATGTGGCCAGCCAGAAGCCGCGAATAATACCTTTGCGGTGGTCGCGAGAAACAAGATGAACAATTGTGCGTCGGAGTAACTCTCGGTGACTCAAAATATGGTGCACGTGATTTTTCGATCACGGTCATGCAAAATGAAAATCTTGCAGAACGACCCCCGCAATCCGTACGCCAGTCACCGAGGGCCTGGGATCTGCCGTCCGAGCGGCCTGAGCGAAATACAGTTTCGAGCGGCACATTCGATTCTTACATCGTTTTGAATGATCATAATTGAAACATCACGTGCATCATATCTTCAACCATAAAAAAGTTACAACATTTCACTCTTACGCTCTCATTAAAACTGTTTCCCGCTAGCACCGCTAGGGGATTCTTTTCGGCTTCTGGTTGGCCAAGAGCGCATGTCAAGCCCACTTTCTGCGTCTGGTGCACGCCCTGACTCTGCCCGCTCCTCCCGTTGACCAAGCTCTCTCGATATATGGCTCCCACCTGATTTTTTTCGGAGAACGAGGAACATGAAAACCCTGCATGGCGACGGCAACTCCACCAGATCAAAAGAATAGGCAACCGCTTCGGTGGCGCAGGCATGCAAACCATCCGCTTGCTAACTCAGGCAGTCCTCACATCGAAAGCCTGTTACGGGGCCACGTGCTTCGACCTGACCAAGGCACAGCACAAGCATCTGGAAGTCTTGCATCGAGAATGCCTGCGTGCGATTACAGGCCTTCCAAGACACACCAGAGCGGAAGAGCTGTACCGATACTCGGACCTTCCTACTTTGCAAGCCATTATTGAGACCCGCGTAGCCGGCCATTATAGGCGCCGAACCTTGACTAGGGCCGGTTAGTGTCTCCTGGAACTACAGGGTTGGCGGCCATTTGTAGCAGAGAACCCGCCTTTGAGAAGCATACCACCTTGGGAAGACGTTATGGTGAGACAACCGAAACCGCTCACTCGCAAGGAGAGGCCTGAAGACCACCCTGAAGTAAGGGCCGCACTTGCAGCGCGTACGGACCTTGTGGCGCACGCGGTCTTCACAAAGGCCACGTGGTGTGAAGAAACAAAACGGGCCACCCTAGCGTATGCGACCGGTCGGAACTGCTACGCTCAGACTCTCCAATATGACAGGAAGCCCAGCACGAGTCGTCTCGAACTTGATGCCATACATTTAGCGCTCTCTCGCATACAAGAACTTTGCGACCGAGCAGACGTTCTTACTCGTATAACAATCTTTACGGACTGCAGGGAGGCCCTCACACGCCTAGGAAAGACCCCTCGCGAAGGCACGCTCTGCCAGCGGATTAAGAGCCTGTGCTCCGATTTGTTAACGGCTAAAGATATCGAAATACGAGTGGATTGGATCCCGGGACACGCAGGCGGCGTCGGTAACGAAGCCGCCTACACGTGGGCGAGCGAGCACAGGGAAGACCGCTCCAACCTGGGAATCTCAGTCCCGCTCGCATTGCCGGACCCAGACCCCCTCGAACGGAAAGCTGTGGCCCGCCAAGAAGATCGCCGTCGGCTGCGAGAACAGACACCTCACAACCCCGCACCGTTACCCAAGGGACTGCCTAGGGGGGCGCAAGTGCTGGTACACAAAGCCCGCTCCGGCGCTGCGCTCACAGAGGATGTGCTTGCCAGATGGCGAGACTACAAGCCACAGAGGGGCCGCCCACCTGATCAGACGCCGGAGAACAAGGAAGCGTCGGGATCAAAAGCGCCGGTAACTTGCACTACGTGCTCTGCCGACGTTCTTCCCACTATTCAGCACCTCTTATGGGACTGCACCGGCTTACGGGAAAAAAAGAGCCGAGTACCTAAACCCAAGCATCCAAAATCTCCAGGACTGGGTCACCCCAAAAAACGACGCTCACACTAAAGAGACACTACTCTCGTTATGGAAGTTTGCGCGCTCGACTGGCGTCGACCGCAGAATGTGAACTTGTGCTTCCCTAGCCCCCTTCCCCACTGAGGCCATAGCGCCATCCCTTCCATAATAAAGAATATCATCATCATCATATATGGCTCCGGCCGTCACAAGCGAGCACAGCGCCCTCTGTTAGACTCAAACGCAAATGTGCGAACCGGCCTTTAAAAGACTTGCTTTTGACGATCAGAGACGCGGTGCATATGCCCTTCTTATGATGCGACCATATCACGAACAAGCACATTGTACACACCCCAACACCCAGTTTACAGAATCAAGCTCGCGTTTTCCCACGCCGGGTGTGGGAGCTGCACGTGCGTAGAAACCAGATTCGCGTGAGTCGAAGCTTCTGCGCATGCGCAGTGGCGACAGCAGCGCCACCGCTGTGGCGTGACGCGACGATCCTAGGGAGCCAATCAGGCAGCGCCAACGGCGCATCCTCGCTGTGCTCGCGTTGTCTTGGTGGTTTTTCCATCGTCGAATAAAAGCAATCACGCATAAAAAAAAAGAGCTCAGGATCGTTGCGCATTCGTTATGTGTGATTGGGGTATTCGGTGTTAAGAAACGTACAAAGGCGATGACCGCCCGTCACGATGAACTTTGGGCGCCGCTCGATCGGCTCCGTCGTATGGTAGTGTCGGCTATACGAAGCGGAAGTTCGTCTGCTTCTTGCACAGGGGTTGCCATGATGTCGGAACGCAAATCTCTTATGGGCTGATTGAAACACAAAATAGCGGGTAGACCTCGAGGCACCTAGCATTGAGGTCTACCCGCTATCCTTTGAATCAGAGCCAATCAGAGCTGGGCGTCGCTCTGACGTCCCCGGAACTCCTGCGCAAGAAGCAGACGACTTGATCTCTGTATAGTTCAACTTCATTGGGTGCTCCTGAAAGACAAAAGAATATGCGCAATGCCTGTACAAAATCAATTCATTGGGAAAGCATTGCGATCCCCTGTGATTTCTCAAACGATACGGAGCGCAAGTTTCCCTGCTCCTTGCGCGGGGGTCGCGGTGACGTCAGAACGACGCCGAGCTCTGATTGACTTTGATTGGAAGGATAGTGGGTTGACCTCAATGCTATTTGCCTTGAGGTCTACCCACTATTTTTTTTTTTTTTTTTTTATCACCCAATGAGATCTCGGCGTTCTGACATCATCGCAACCCCTGTGCATGAAGCAGACGAACTTGCGCTCCGTATAGTCACTGACAAGGTGAGAACGGCGGGGAGGGACTTTACTTGCACCGTCTCCAGCATGAGGTTTCTGTCTTCGACGATGCTTCTGCGTCTGGTGCATCTCGAGCGCCCGCGGGCGGCCACAAGCACGGCGAAAGGCACTGAGCGCGTGCTGGATTGTATGGACGTTCGAAATACATGTCCTGCCGTTCTCCGTCTGTCAGTGACTATGGTTAAAATGTATATCGAGATAGCTGCAGGTGTTGTGGAAGACCATATACACATATCGCGGACGTCTGTTTAACGGGGTGTTTCGAGTACGTCTGAAATATTTTTTTTCTACAAAGGGAACATGAAGGATGGAAATGAGTACATCAGAATAAACTTATCGACCGCTTCAGTCGTCAGTGTACGAGTGTAAAGCGATAATTGGAAACCTCACTGATTAAAAAATAAACGAGTAATTTAATTTTCCAGATTACAGCAACTGCTCTGCCATATTTTGACGTCGGGAAAGAACTATATGTTCGAAACAGTTAAGTCGAATGTGTAAAAAGTTAATTAGTGGAGATTGGATAATTAATAGCTAGTGATCACTTGACATTCATTTCCCGACGTCCGGCCCTGTCGATAACGAACGTTACGTCGAACAAATTAATTTTTTGTTTCAATTTTTTTCTTTTCTTTTTAATAACGTCAGTCGTGCGTGAAGCACCCTGCATAATGCTGTCCATTCTACGCTGCGGGTGCACAAGTAAAGCTAAAGAATCGTCGGGAATTTTTCACTCGCGCATTTTCAGCATTCGCAACCGCACCGCTTGTCTTTGTTTATTATGAATATTATTATTATTCTATCGTATACCTCCACATTTATAGAAATAAAACATAATTTTTACTAAGGTCTCGCAGCGCGGCATTGCGCCCTCACAATGGAAACGCGCTGACTAAGCGGCGGGGAGGCTTAGCATGCGTATAAATTTGAGAAGCGTCAGCATGAAACTTTTCCCACTGTCCAACGCACTTCAGATGTGGAGAAATGGGTGAAGGAGGTCTTTTTGCGAACTCAGGGGCCGCTGGCAACTCCGTCACGCCACTTCATAGCCACTAAAGCGGGCGATATAAGAAGGGTAGGTAGCTCCTCTTTGAGACGAACTGCAATCCAAAACAATCCTAAGAATCAGCGGTATATGGGAAAGCGGAATCGAGCGCGTGACATTGTAAAAAAACCAAAAGTTCGAGAAAAAATATGTATACATATATAACTGCGGTCGTAGAAAACACTCGATCTGGCTCATCCTCGCGACGATGCACGATGTATGAGTCTTTGTTCCGGTTTGTATTTTTAGATTAATATTTTATTTAAAAGGTTTTTTATCCGGATGTGAGGAGAGAGAGGAGGTCGAGTGGGGAAGTCGAGTGCACACGGGGACGAAAAAGCCTACGCACCATAGCGCCGCACGAATCGCTGACGCCCGCGAAATTCGGTCGGCGGGTCCGAGACACGTGAACCCAACTCCGTGACTTCGCGCCGAAAAACAAAAATGAACGAAAACCGCGAGTAATGGTTGGGATTGTTGCTGTACCTGCTTTTTAATTTATTATTATTTTTTCAGCTTTGTCATCGGTTATGAAAGAAACTTCACATTTTTTTTGGCGGCCCGCAGCGAATGCTATACACAAGCGCGAACGGATTGCATAGGTGATAAGTGCTTCCTGCTACACGTGCCTTCGAGGAGGTTGAGGCTCTTTCTGAGGCTGGAAGATAGTGCTTATAGCCTTCGCTGCGCTCCAAGTTGACGTGAGAAGGAGTTTGGTTGAAGCTGGTGTTGTCAAGCTAGTCGCATTTTGATTTCTTGCTCTAGCTTTGTGCGTCGAGACGAGGTCGTCGTAGCAGATAATGCTTGTTTGTGTTGTTCTTTGGAGTAAAGAAAGGTCGTTAGAAAGAAAGAACATTCGGGAGGGAAAGGAATATCAAGTCGTAAAGGGAAATTCAGGATAGGAAAAACGAACTACGCAGATACGATAAAGGCGGTTAATTATTTGTTTAAAAGAAAAGCTTAGAATACCTTAGATATTCCACTCTGAGAAACTATTTTGCGATGTCCTTGTCCGACAAAGTGAACGAAGGGACAAACTGTTTACCAACACCACAAAAACAGGTTCTTTACGCGATCCGAGCAATGTAAGAAACGTAGCTTACACAACACGAATATACCGTGTCAACTAAAAGTGTTCCTTGCTTGTTTGTTTAGTGTGGGTCCCAGGCATCTTAGAGACGTGCGCCCACAGACATTTACAGAGTGGGCTCTTGGTGCGGCTATTAGCGACGAGAAGTTTTGGTGGCGCCCTCCTGTGGTTCCCCCTTGTGACGTCATTACCTTGCAAACAACAAGTTCGATGGTGTTTGTTATTAGCATGGTGGAAGCTTGAAATCATTGCGCTCTCAAAGGAACACTGCCAACACCGTCAAAATTAAAGTTCTTTCATTCCTCATATTTCCGTCAATGATAAATCCCCTTTCCGACGTCATAGTCAGCGTTCGGCCAATCGTGGAAGGCCGACCACAGCGACGCTTTCGGTCGCGCACGGGGCTAATACGCAAACGCGCTGTTTAAAGACAAGCCCGTCTTTTTTGCACGCACCACGGCATGTGCACAGCCCGTGCGCAGAAACCAGAGCCGCGTCAGGGGAACCTTCTGCGCATGCGCCGTGCAGCAGCAGCGCCACCACAGCAGTGTTACGTCACGAATGTCCGTTTGTCTACTACAAGTTCCTATTGAAACCAAGGCGCCTGCAACGTTTTTAGTTTTCCCGGCACGTTAACATTTACCGTAGATCACCTAAATTATAGACCAGTATATTCGTACATGCGGAATCTTCACCACGTCCAACGCTCTCTCTTGCACCGAGGAAAAAAATAAATAAAAAGTAGTAAGCTTCTTGATGTCAGCAGCGTGGACAAAGTCACCTTTGAATCCTGGGCCGAATCCGAATTGTAAAGCCAGAAGCCGACAGGAAAGCCAGCAGAAACCGAACTCGCGGTGTTCACGCACGGTTGAACGGGGGACGGTGGCCATTGCGGCCGCCAAAAGTGTCGAAGTTGCTCACTGCATCGCAGATTTCCCCGGGGACGAGTTAAGAAGAGCCACTGTCAATGGCGGAGGGAGAGGGTTGAAGATGGGGGGAGAAACAGTTGGAAGGTATAAAGCGCAGATGGGACGCGTGTTTTACATCACCAACTGTCGGCTATAGACCGACACGCTGTTTACAAACAAACCCGCGTTTGCCCACACCAGGTGTGGGCACTGCGCGTGCGCAGAAACCGAATTCGCGTGAAGCGAAGCGTCTGCGCATGCGCAGTGCCATCGACAGCGCCACCGCAGCTGCGTGACGTCAGGGCCGCGTGTCGGTCTATAGCGTCGCATTGCGTATTGCGAACTGCTTGCGGGATGTTTCTTTTTTTGTTACTTTCGTTGATGCTTAGCCGGGATCACACTGCTTATTGGCGACGTGAGCGATCGAAAGAGTCGCTGTGGTCGGCCCACCACAATTGGCCGAATGCTGACTATGACGTCAGCAAAGGATGTTTCATCGACGCAAATAAGAGGAATGTAAGAACTTCAATTTTGACGTTGTTGGCAGTGTTGCTTTGAGAGCGCTATGATTTCAGGCTTTCACCATGCTCATTACAAACACCATTGAACTTGTTGTTCACAAAGTAATGACGTCACGAAAGGTAACCAAACGAGGGCGCCACCGAAACATCTCGCCGCTAATACATCATACAAAAGACAGTCTGCGTACAGATTCGAATGCGAGTCACCACGAGATCCGTGCTTCCAATGCCGCATGGTAACGAGTTCAAGGAGAAAACCTGGCACGCGGCATTCGAACCACGAATATTCCGGTGATTCGTGTTTGCAGAATGTCGTTTGTATGGTGTATGAGCAGTGTGTCCCCTGTTTTAGAAAAATGGAAACAAAAAGGTATGTAGTTCATGTCACAATACTTATGTTTCTTACGCGAAACACAGCAAAACCAAGAACAGCAGATGCTGACGCCCTGATAGACTTTCGTCTTTGTGGCAATCCTTTGTCTGTCCTTAAACCTGTATATCTCACAATGATAAAAAAAAAATTGTAGCTTGCGCAAGAAAATTAATGTTTTGTTAATGAAAAACGAATATTTATTTGCACTTAAAGTTCTGATCGCTAACTAAAGACTTGTCGCTGGAGCTTGTTAACTTCCTCCGGGACGCTGTTATAAGTTCTTGTATTGTATCGTATACTAGTGCCATTACAGTTAGTTGCTATGTCACATCGTAGGCTCCAACTACAGGCAGTTGCGAAGTACACCATGTGTTTGCAGCGGTATCGTATATTGTTAAAAAAAACACTTATCATCCATCTCTGTTTAGAAAATACCGAGAAGAAATTTAAAAAAATAACAACTATAAAGTACTATACAAGGTTTCTATACAACGACTTTGAGTCCCATGCTGGAGAATAATATACGTCATACGTCAGTTTTCTTCCGACAAAACTATGGGCAGCTTCAATAAAGCGCGTCATTATAGGTGGGCTTTGTTTGCTTTCCAGTTGGGAAATGAGCGCCTAGCCTGGATTGTGAGAATTGCAGGCTGGGCTACGGATGTGTAAAAATCAGAATTATTTATAACCAACACCAGCGCGGATGCCATTCGGCAGCGCTGGAAATAGATTGCCAAGAGCCATTTTTTCTAATACTCTAACAACGATTTTTTTTTTTTGTACTTTGCCACGGAAGAAACAGTTCTCAGTTTGTCTACAAGAAATCGTCGAATTCTAGACTGTCTCATTGTACGGAGCCTCCCAACCATAAACGGTAAGTATTAGTTCAAAAAAGCTGAAGCATCTTCTTAATGGCCGGGAAGACGAGACATAAACCTTTCATAGAGCCGACAAACTATCGTAAGTACGAGCAGAAATGTTGCAGGCTGTTATAGTATTGGAGCGAGTCATAATCCTTATTACAGGCATAACATTCGAACATGATGTAAACGGATCAGACATATCCGGATATAGCACATAAACATATGTGCCACAATCAAATATATCTATTAACGAAAGCGAAAGCATAAGCGACTCACATATAGCTACACATATATCTCGACGGGCAACAAGCAAATAGAGCGACAAGCCGACTTCAAACGTAAATGAGACAACCACAGAAAGACAGAAAAGCTAACAGCAGCGTGTAGAAACATGCCATCGGGATGAAAGGCAGGTAAACCGAAACAAAACCACGCCCAACTGCGCATGGATTAACTCGCGTACAAATTAAAAAAGGGGATTAGCGGGAGAATGCAGCGAAATCTCTTCATCCAAAAACACGGCTTCTCCATCGAACCCCTTCGCAATCCCTGCTCGGTCCTGGCCATCCGCCTGAACTGTCTATACTACGCGGTTTTACCCACTAACCGGCGAGATGGTTCCCACAAACAGGAGCGTTCCAGGCGATATTATCCGGTGATGCGCGCCGCGGGGAAAAGTGTCACCCAGGGGAACCCGGGGTCGGGGGATCGCGGGATTTCCAAGTGTCGGGGCTGTAACCCCGAGATAGCAGGAGAGGAGACTGGGGGAGGGGGCTCAGTGCCTAGGGTCGGCGGAGTCCCCATCAAGACGTGGAATGCCTACTGGTGCTAAGGGTACGGGCTCTCCAGCATAAAACCTTTGCATGAACGGCGGGGGAACCTAAGCCTGGCTGCCCTGACCTTTTCTTACGCTCTATCTTTGCGTTGTGTCCCATTTATTTATTTATTTGTTTTTGGTAAGGCAGAGAGTTCGGTGCAGAGTTCAGACGACGGTGTTGTGAAAGCCACGCTGGGCAGTAGCGAAGAAATCGCAACGTCTATAGAGGCTGCCATAACTTTTATCTCGTGGGTCATTTCATTTACGTTGTCCTATTTGCTATAGACTCTCTCGCGGAGAGAGAGAGAGAGAGAGAGAGAGAGTGTGTGTGTGTGTGTGTGTGTGTGTGTGTGTGTGTGTGTGTGTGTGTGTGTGTGTGTGTGTGTGTGTGTGTGTGTGTGTGTGTGTGTGTGTTTGCGCGTAGGTGCGTGCGTGTGTGTGTGAGTGTCTGTTTCGTCTTTCCGGCTTGCATATTGGCATGTCATTAGCCGTTTTGAAATAACATCTTGTGAAATGTTTTATAATGTTTTTTTTTTTTTTTGTCTTCTACACATTGCGGATTCGGGGACCTTAAAGATTCAGTGGAAATGTACTAAATCATTTGGTGGCATCGTGAGATTAAGTATCATGATTGGGATGAAACAATTAACCGAGACAAATATGTATTAAAATGTTGCAATGACTTCTCAAGGTTCCTCGTTAGATATCTGGTGAAAACGCAACTTTTTTTCCTGCATAGTTAAACTTAACCCTCTACATCAATCTGCTTTTCGGGCCGGTAGTTAGTGGTGATGCAATATCTTTAAAAGCCGCACGCCATCTATTGTTTTGTTGTTGTTTTGTCCAGCATCAGATTTGTTGTTCACGGCGGATATGCGCGGCTTTTCAATTCTACCGACGCGTCCTCATGCGTGGATTCCCGGCGGTACGTCCCAATCTCGCTTCCAACAGCTACAGTGGCCTAGAGAGTTGTACTGGGCTCACGGGACGGCTCGGCCTGATGCGTTTCATGTCGACGCGACGGTGCCGCTGTAGGCGTTTCCTCTTGAAACTTTCCAGCGCGCATTGGCTAGACCAGGTCGGTTAGGCGGCTCTTATCAATCGCGGGCAGCGGGCTGGAGAAGTTTCAGGGGGAATCTACTGCAGTGCCTCCGGCATTTTCGACATCAGCCGCTTCAGCGCAATATACGGGGGAGAAAGGGCAGTGAGCCAACTACCCAATAACATTAAAAACGAGCGTGTTGGTAAATATGTATGCGTCTGTTTTCGTCCCGAATTTGGGTTTATTCTTTCCGATTGTTCAACTACCCAACTTCTAGGGCACTGTACAACTGCTTATACATGTTATTCCTGGCACTTCCGGCCACCATGACGCCGGTAGAAGATCCTTTTTGATTCGGGTGTTGTTTGCCTGCCTTTAAAGGGGTCATGAAACGATATCGGGTCGGAGTCTTCATGACTTTGCAAAGGCGTACTGGTCCTAGTCTGGCCCAAATATACTCGCGCAGACTTCCATTGATGCAAAAGCTTCTTTCTCGCGGTGAAATTGCGAGGATAAAAGGGTACTACTTCTTTCAGTCTTGTCTTCGCAACGCTTGATTCCGTAATTGTGGAATCGAAACCATCCGCCTGACCAAGGTCGAGAGCAGCTCATGGATTCCACACGAGAACTGCGTGAGCACACGACTTCGGCTCCCAATAATCAATGCCTCGGCGGACACTCGGGATAGTCGTTCGTGTCCAACCATTGCGGTGATGAGAATAGCCGAACTCTAATACCCCTGTCAGACGGTCACGTTAAACGACATTTAAGCAAAATGACATTAGAGCTCGGCCAATCCGCAGTGTTTAAAACGCCACGCTGCGCGGGCACGCACCACGTGCAGAACCAGGATCACGAGCTCATTCGCCGAGCGGTGAATGACAATCGATCAAAATGACATTTACTTTCCCGTCTGACAGGGGCATTATATGCCTGGAGCTCAGCACTCGTTTTCTACTTTGCCAACCCCAGCGCGTGGCTATGATTAACGTTGGCAGCATAGGATAGGGACAAGGGGGGCTATGTTGCACGTTTTGGACTCCCAGGAGACTAGGGAGAAGGAAGTGACGTCAACAACGCTCTTTGGATGTTGATTGGTGGAGTCGCTGATGAGCGATGCGTGGTGTTGCTAAGATACGTTCATTCACACCTACGTCACTTCCTTCTCCCTAGTCTCCCTGGGAGTCCAAAACGTGCAACATAGCCCCCCTGGCCACGCGGCCGCTTGTTCTGGCTCCGAGTTGAGGGGATAAACAATGTTCATATTTCTCAATTTTTTTTTTTTGTGACCTCCATTGACTAGTAGGGGAAACTAAGGCAAGTTTATTCAGGTTATTAACGTTAGAGAGTGATTCTAAGTAGTATTCAGCGAAGGAAGAAAAATCGTTTCATTGCTTCTTTAAAGGGCAGCACATCCGCGAAGTTTCGCGTGTTTTGTACTTCAAATGATATTTTGTGGTGTTCTATGCGTCCAGTGGCTGCGAAGATGGTGTAGTGTTATGCAATTGACTGCACAGCTTTTATTTTGGCACATCACCGCGAAACAAATGACGCCGTGGACCGCTGCCGTCGAGCGTGGCAGGTCGATCGCTGCTGCGCGCGCTTCGATTTCACGCGAGCATTAGGAATCACAGCATTATTATTTTTTAATTAAGGATGAACTCATCCGACTTTTCAGGAAAGCGAAGAGACAGGAAACAAAGAAATTGAAAGCAAAATTATATTCGCCACTTCCAAGATTCAGACGTCGAAACATATGAATAGATTAACGTTTTATACTCAAGTATGGTGCCACAGGTGCCATACCTGAGGAGATCCGGATCAATTTTCAGGTGCCAGGTTTTCGTAACGCATGTCAACTTGGTACTGCATAGGATATTTAACAATAAAAAAAATTATTATTATTATTATTATTATCATATATCATTCTTCAAGCCAAATGCTTTCGCTCACTTACGTTAAATTTCGGGTGCTTGTGCGTTTGCGAGCAGATAGTTTATGTGACAGTGTTGAACAAACACCGTCCGTCGGACCCACAAACTAACTAAAAAAAAGTAAATTTTGGGAGTTTGTGTTACGTGCCAGCGGTGGACTGAGGATTGAGATCTTTTGACGTGGAACTGGACATGGGGATCCGTAAGCCGGCATTTTGCCTAAGATTTTCTAAAAACCACACTATTTTTTTTTTTTTTTTGCAGCAGGGTGTTTTACGTTAGATTATGCAATGATATTTCGGGTCATATTTCTTTTATATTTATCTAAAAATACATGTAAAAGCCATGTTCTTGAGAATAAGCTATACGCGAACGCCGTAGCTAATTTTCTTCCGGAGATTTAAAATTTTGAATCTTGAGGCGTGGAGATTGCTAAGGTTTTACTACCGTACTTTGCACAGCCGTCAGTTTCACACCGAAGCATGCACCTAGTAATAATTGTTTCCTCGTGTTTTTATAAAAGGTTTACGACATGTACACAAAATATCAAAAATTACAAAAAAAAATGATTATATGCAAAAACGATTACAATACACGTCAAGAAACAGGTTTCTAGAGAAACGTTCTCGAATTATTTAGCAACGAACGACTTCAAAAAAAAAACAAAAAACGACGCAAAATATATCAGAATTAACAACTTTAAATACATTTTGCGAATATATATATAAAAGTATGCTTAACCATTATTGCAGTTTTGTTATAAATGCACCAAATTCATTTCTCTATATGTGGCAAAATTAAACGTCAATATCTAAAAACTTTTCTTTTTTTTTTCGTAATTATTTTTAGCCGTTTACAGTGACTTGAACTAACTTGTGATGGCAAAACGTTGAGTAATATATGACCTTCTTAAAAGAAAAATGACAACAAACCTTCACTCAAATTGAGCGAGCTTAGTTGTCTTCGTTATAGGGGCTATGCAGCACGACGTCGGCTTCAAAGATACATTTTCTCGTACAGCGGTGCTGCTCTATCGTAAGGTGTAAAAGGTTATGGTGTCTCTGGTTCAGCTTTATATTTGTGTTTCCTTGCTTTGTTTCTTGACCCCCCCCCCCCCCCCCGCCCAAAAAAAAAAATCCTTTAAAAAACAAAAAAACGTCCAAATTGAGTGTCTTTTACGGCTCCGTAAAAGGCTGCTTTTGTCTGATGTCTCTATAATATGTGTGGATTCAATGATTTTCAATTATTTCCACCAAGATTGCAATTGAAATGTTACCTCTAAATTTATTATAAAGTTGGTCACTAAAAGTGATTATAAATCTATTTATATCCAGCTCTCATTTATTTTCCTAAATTTGTCTTTTGGCAAAAACCAATATTACGTCAACGTTTTTTTTTTTTTTTTTTTTTTTGGGGGGGGGGGGGGTTTGTGCGATTCGTATTTTTTCATAGGAACGATTTGGCCGGCTTTTTGTGAAACACCCTATTTGTATAGCTGAGTGCATCTCTCAGAAACATGACTTTCATATTGCATATATTTTGCAGAAAAATGCAAAAAAAAAATGACTTGGACCTATTAACTGACATGGAAACACCCAACAACAAAACTCTTGTGGTCATTAAGTTCAATCTGTATTCCATTGGGTTAGTAAGGCTAAGCTGGTTTGCTTGCCGTCACACGATGTTAGCACCAAGATACCGACTCTCCAGATGCTACTCCCCTCGCCTTGTTTTCGCGGTGATAGACCGTCCTCGTTTGAGAGCTTTGGACTTCACGCTAATGTGCTGTAAGCAGTGAAGTCCGCCGACAGTCCTCCATGAGCTAATGGCCCGTGGAAGGAAATGGAGGGGGGGGGGGGGGGAGGGAGAGGGAACTTAAGTAAACACAAATATGAAACTAAGCTAGCAGACATGTACAAGTTACTCAAAAAAGTAATTAAGTTAAGTTACTGAGTATTGGCCTCAAAAGTAATTTGAGTAGAGTAGAAATTACTCAAATGGAAAGTAATTGAAAAATATTACTAATTAGCGTAAAAAGTAGCGAATTACTTTTGAAGTTACTTTTGAAGTTACTTCTATATATTCTTTCATGGTAAAAAGAAAGTACATGGGTTTTGATAGGTTAGCGAAATTGCGCTAGCCAAATGTAAATCGGCTTGTTTTTTCACAGAAATGCTTTAGTAGCTGGCTCTGCTTCTGCGTGCCTAATTGTTTTGTACTTCCTTGTTTGTTTGGTCAGTGATGTACTGCAAATGTGTCATTTCTATTTTGAGGTTTAGCACTGCCTGAGCTTGAGTTTTCAGACAGTGCGTGCTTGTTTACAGTGTTGCGTAAAGTACATCTTAAAAGTACTTGAAGTAAAGTACAAAGTAAATAGGACGTTATGTACTTCAAGTAAGTCAGTAAGTACACCGGGTGCAATGTACTTGAAGTAACGTACTATAAATACAATATAAATACAAAATACAACACAATCTTTTATGATGACCTTTCATTCTCCATACAGGCACTTATTTGTGCCGGTCTTATAGCCGTCAATACATCATTCCGAGAAATGACCATATGACGTCTCGAAAGAGCCCGTTTTCACACGACGATACGCCATTTTTTTTTGTTTTCACATTCGGGGAATGTACATTGAAGTCTGAAGTTTTACTTTCCTCGGAAGGTACAAGTACATGCTCAGAGAATGTACTTCAAGTAAAGTACAAGTTTTCTAAACAGTGGTACTTTAAATACCATGTACTTAGAGTACTTCCCAACACAGCTTGTTTATTATTTTTTATATAAAAACGTTGGGGGAATTATTAAGGTTTCTCGAGCGATCTTCGAATCTTCGAAGATCTGCATATTCTGAGTTTTGGGAGGAAAGGCAATGCAAAAAAGTCCCCTTTGCGTTGACCTTTAGAACGCGATTCTTCGAGTACAGCACAAACTACGGGAGCACCAGATGAGCTTCAGAGCAAGTGCTGCATTTTGTTGCCTCCTTTGAGTGAGGACGCAGTGCGTGCACCTCCTGTAGTGGGCGAGAGTTTCTACGCTGGGGAGAAGCGGAACCCAGCCCTTTCTTCAAGTGCGTCAAGTCTCCTTGAGATTTGGGACACAAAGAAACGCCAGTCTTCGGCGCTAATCCGGTAGTTACTCGGCCTCTCTTGCGTCGTGTCTCTTCGCTCCCCGCGCCTCGCAGCAGTGGTGTTGCAATGGGGGGGGGGGGGGGGGGGGGGAAGGGTCTTGTGAAAATTTTTGGGGCGTTTCGGACTCTCTAAATTATTTTCTCCCGCCCCCCCCCCCCCCCCTTCCTACGCCACATGCTTCTCCCTCTTTGCAGATATCAGCGGATCTTCCAACATCTTATCTCTTTCGTGCAGGAATGTTTGTTGGTAGGCAAAACAACCCCGAAAATTCGAAAGTAATTTGTAATTTGAGTAGAAGTTACTCAGAAAAAGTAATTAAAGTAAACTACTAATTACCGAAATAAAAATGTAATTGAAAGTTACTAAACAACTCAGAAAAGTAGTTAAACTACAGTAACTTGAGTAGAGTAGTTGAACTACGTACAAGTCTGGGCTAGGGACAGCATGTCTTTCTATGCCCTATGACGCCACTACAGCCTTTGTGGGTTGTAAAAAATGTCTCCTTGGAATCGACCCTCGCGCGTCAAAGCCCATATAACGAAAACAAGCTAGCTCAAAGTCAGTGAAAGTTTATTGTCGTTTTTCTCTCATATGTTACTCAATCTTTTGCCATCACAAGTCAATTCAAGTCAGTGTACACGGATAAGGAAAGTATAAAAACAAAAGAGGCGTATTCTTGGTTTTTTAGCGTTGACGTGCAATTTTGTTAGATTTAGAGAAATGAGCAGCGTTTCTGCAATAATGACAGCACTGCAATAATGACAGTAGATATCAGGTTGTTTTGGTCCTGGACCGTCGGGGACAAGGAGATGATCGTGGAAGATGTGGTCCGGATGCTGGTTGGAGTTGAAGAAGACTTCTTCTTGTTGTGGCCGACGGCGGAGAGTTAACGGACTTGGTGGCGAAGTTGTAATGAATACAACAAACAAAACTAAGTTTTACTGCTGCGTAAAACAATTACACGAAGACCGTACAAATATTAACAAGTGTAACAAGCAGTTGCAAAAACATAAGCCTCGGCGTCGAGTGTCCTCGCGCGCACGGTGAGGATGGCGGCTAAGCCGCGGAGCAGGAGCTGTTGCGCGCGACAGAAGTAACGCGGCGAACTGTGGGAGAGAACTGCTGGGGCCACTCGGGCCCGTTCAAACTCAACAATTCTTCGTCTGGTCGGGGGTTAGGATGGTGCGTCAAAACCTGTCCCATCCAATCAGTGTCTTATTAGAATCCCATTGGGTACGGGCCCCGACGCACTCTCCACCAATCGGACGGGCAAAGCCACCCTAGTCAGGAGGCCAAAAGGTCAGCTTCCAAGGACAAGTTCCACGGCTAGAGCCCAAACATTGAGACACGAGCTCTGGTTTGTTTATGGTCGGAAAAAATCAACCGATTCCGATGATTCCAGCGGGAATCGCCAGGACGTGCCCCACGGGAAAAACCGTCCCTCGAAGGGTGAGCATTAGGTACGTTAATACCAATAGATAAGTGGAGAACTTGCCAGACACAACACACGTGGGTCTCGCGAACACAAGCGCAGCAAAAGATGACACCAGATTCTGAGATTACGGGGACCACCCCTGGGGGAGGGGGGGTTCACCCGATGCTGCGTCTGCGTCTGTGCGTAAACTTCTGTCGCGCTCGGGACCCCCGCAGCCAGCACCCCACAACCATGGAACTTGAACCGCGGTCTCCGCCGGTGTGGCCTGCGCCCGGGACTCGCATCCACGGCACTTCGTTTGGTTTACGAAACGGCCTGCCCGTTGACATGTGCACTTAGGAGTTATGCTGGCTGTGTGGCTTTCTGTGTCTGGATGCAACGGCCCTCGGGTTAGGGGGGAGACTTGCGGCCAATGACCCGCTGTAGGAAAGACACAAACTCGCCGTTGCTGGAAAAACTATAGGTTCAACACGTACCTGAACGTATAAACCAATTCTTTAAGCAGAACGCCATCTCGGCGGCGCGCAAAAATGCGAACACCTCTACAATGGCCACTCATGTCTTACATATTCGTAAAATACATTTAAATACGATAATTTTGGTATGCCTTCCGTCGTTTTATATGAAGTCGTTCCTTGGTAAATAGTTTGTGAATGTCTCTAAAACCTGTTTATTTGACGTGATTCGCAAATATTTTTGCATAGAAATATTTTATGGTATTTTTTTTTTCATTTTTCGAGTACATGTCGTAAATATTTCATAAAATAAGTAGAAAAAATAATTATTAGGTGCATGTTTTCGTGTGAAAATGACGGCTGTGAAAAGTATCATAGCGAAACCTTGACAATCTCCACTTCTCGAGCTTCGAAATTTCATTTCTCCGGAAGAAAATTAAGATACGGCGTTTGCATGTGGCTGAATTCTCCTCCCGATTTACATAAATAAAAAAAATATGACCCGGACCGTCGATCATTGCAGGATCTGACATGGAAACACCCAGCATGCAATAAAGCGTCTCTTGATGACACGTTTTAATCATTACATAAAACATGGTGTGAAAACATTGGTAACGCCCTCTCTATTTTATTACTCGCCCGCATCGCCATGCACGACGACGTGTGTCTGCACGGTACGTCCCACGGGAGTTCCACGGGATCGGCAGAGTTAGGCGCGAAACTTGTTTTCTTACCTTTTCGCCAGGGTTCTGAAGTCTGAATACACCCTATTCACGTCCGCGTCTGAGACGTCTCCACGTGTATATTACTAACGAGATTGTCGCGGTAGGCCGACGTTGTCACCATCACCGTATCTCCACTCTTCGTTGAAAACGCACTGTTTGCTTGTTTACCGAACACGAGTAGCACAATCCTTCGCACCCTTCTTCAACCCCGTCCGACAACCGTAGAGTAGTTTCGCTTCGGCCAAGTTGAACACTCACGGCTGCCAGAGCTCTAGCGGTGACGGGTCGCACGACGCGCAGTTAACGAAACAAAGCGGTCTGGTGCACGCACCCGCACTCCCGTTCACGTAATAACTACAAAGGCAACTGCTGATTTGCACCCAACTTCGTCAAGCGACTCCCGTGTAAATGGCCTTATTTCCTGCGGGCTGTCAGATAAAGCCACAGAACGTTCGGCACGGAGGTCAAATAAAACGAGCAACTGCGCTTATTCTTGACGTCGTGTGATCTATATAGGCATACACTCGTCGATCCATGGTGCATCATGTTCTTGACCTACCTTGTTCTAAATTTCCGACAAGGAAATCTTGGAAGACACGCCGCTCATTCTCACTCGTTGAAACATATATAGTACGCAAAATACGGGACCACCGGAGGAATACTGTAGGGTACAGGAAGCTCCGACATTTGCTTGTTTACGTTTACCTAGGAACACCATATGTAGAGAGCGTACGGAGACTTTCCAAGTTCCAACTAGGGGTTACGTGGTTTTGGGGGCCGCGTTTGCAAGACCAGCTGCGAGGGGGTGCCGAAAGCGTTGATGGTCTTCAAACGTTTCCGCTTTTCCACCTGCTTTCCATCTCGCCCCGCGAAAAGGCAGCGTATGCGCCCTTGCGACCAATTTCGGCAAGAGGCATCCACCATTAAATAGCAAACGCTCCCCATGGTCTGAGATGGACGCCATCTTCAACCTATAGCATGGCGTGGCCAGACGGACATAAACGAACCATGAAAAAAGGGCCACTTTAATTAAAGAGCCGGAGTATAAAAGGGGGCGTGTGAGCTTTATTTTAGCACGGTTTTATTAGGCATATTTTATGAGGACATCGCCATGAAGAATCGTCACGGGGAATCGCCACGAAGGACTGTGACGACGCGTAACGTCATGAGGCCATGTGACTCTGTGACGCCGCGTCACACCATGACGTCGTCTGACATCCCAGTCATGTAACCTCATGACGTCACGTGACGTCTTTCACGCACCCAGCACAGCTCATTCAGAAAAGGAATCCTGTGCTCCCCGGTCTTTATCTCGCATAATCAAGCTAGCGTAATTTTTTTCGTCTTTTCTTTCAGCTCGGTTGGCAACAACAGCGAATCGCACTCATAAAGCGACTGCTCGTTAAGTGACTTTCTTGTGCGTCTCCATTCGTGAAACAAGCACCGTGAAGTTCGGGTGTACGTCGTTGGGGTGCTGAGCGGCTTATTCAGGTTCTTGTTACGTCATCAGGGTCGCACGCTGTTCCGATTTTATCTCCTTCATTGTTGAAAAAAAGTGTCTCACGGCAAGCTGTGTTATTTTATACTTTTTTTATTTCTAACCTGGGAATGCTTTTTAAGAGGTCGTGAGCCACACTTGGAACCTCGGAGTGCAGCGGAAACAAAGGCAGCTAGTTTCAATCCTACCCACTAATCGTTCGAACCATGAGGTCGGCGTTCTGATGTTCCTGCCCGCTCTTGTCTTCTCCTCTCTCTCGGTTTCTCGGTGAATAGGCTCTCAAACTGCTTATGTGCTTGTTGTGCCTGGGGCGCCCCCATGCGGGATGTTTTACCACTCCGGCCGGCACTTTGTTGGGCAAAATTATAGTGCCGCAATCTCTACGTTTACGAGGAGTGTGTTCGATCCATTTGTGACAGAGGTGGTAGAAGTTTACCGAAGCCGACAACATTTCATGCGGGCTCAATTAATCACGTCAGACATGTCAAACAACGTTCCGTCGCTGGCAGACGATCTACCGCTGTCACTATAGCGATTAGCCTAAAAGCATTCGCGATAGAACGTTTTCCATTGTGTAGAGCTTCGTGAACGCGTCGTCCTGGTTTCATTCAGGCGCGAAGTGTGCCTAAGTGCTCCGACGAGCAAACGTGGCAGCAACGTCAGAAGATCTAAAACGCCATTATTTTACCGTTTGGGTAGAGAAGGCGATGTTAGATATTTTAATATGTTGTCACCGAGAAACCTTTGGGGACGTTTTGTATTTATTTGTTTAGAAATTATAGGATAGTACAAGCAAGTTTCATAAAGTTGTTTGTGTAATTGTATGTGTGATTGATGAAGAGTATATCTTTGTTATATCAGCAGTATTAACAAATTATATATCTGGATTTTTGCGATGTTTGCGTGCTTTCAAAGGACCGAGGTTATTTGCCTAGAAACCACTCGCAGAATTTAATATTCATCTCATAACAGTGATGTAGCGACTTTACTAGGCCTGTGCAAATCGTTATTCAAATGCCTGACGGCTACTCGGGTGCTATAATCGAGTCTATGGAAACATCCAGCGCGGACAAAGAGCTTTCCTTGTAGATCGCTTTCGAAAAGACGTGATCTGAATATACTGCACGTTTTCAGAGCAGCCAAGATTTTGGAACTGTGGGTCTAATATTGTATGTGATTACTTTGCTAAGAAATATTCAGCTTTTGTACGACTGTAGCAATAATGGTTGTAATATGTGTTAAATATTTATCGAGAATCGCACGAAAGTTGGTACATGCAAAAAATCGTACAACGCCAAATACAAAAATAAAACGTATGTATTACTTTCAATTGCAAATATTGTTAAACTCCTATTCGCAATTTCCGTACTGAAAATACTTTCGTGTGGTTCGCTTTTAAAGAGAAATGTGGAACTATGTTTTCAAGTTCCGAGTTTGGTTTATGTTGGTTTGTTACTTAAGTTCTTATATCTATATGTATGTTCCAACCTGAATGTTTTCTTTCGTATCTATCATTCCGCGAAATCTTCAGAATTTTTTATTGTGTGTGTGTGTGTGTGTGGGGGGGGGGGGGGGGGGGTGGACAGCAGCGTTAATGCAAAGTAATAGAGCAACCTCATTCGCAAAACTGCTTTCTTTGAGTTTCCTCTTTCCTTAGTATTTGTTCATTCAAACTAATCTACCCATCTAGCGTAGTGTCTAAATTGACAATAGAATATACCTCTTAATTTTTCAAACCTAGGTATCAAATCAATAAATTGAAGTTATCTAATGAACTCGGTTACTTTATCCTAAAGTCTTATCTAATCTAAATTCATCATAGAGCTATTAACTTATAAAACCTACATATCAAACTTTCCTACTCTTCCAGTCTAAAAATATCTGTCTATCTAGACGATTATGTATGTGAAAGAATGGGGAACATCCTTTTTTTTTAAATGAAAAGGTGAAGCTAGTTGGCGCATTGGCGAAAATAAAAGCTCCATGGATTTAAGTTCAGTTTATAGTAGCGCTATGTTTGTCTCCCCTTTCTTGTTCCGTTCCATTGCGCTTTTATTTTTGTATCGTACTTGTTCTATATTTTCCCAAGCAGTGCTCACTATGGAAGCACAAATGGGCCCAACGTTATGTGCGGCTCGTTCTCAAACGAAACAACTTGACAGTGGAGAGTAAAACGATCACTCTTGCAGTCGTAATTTACGTTTTCCTTCACAACCGACTTATTTTGTTTCTCGCAGATGTCCCGATTGCTGACCCTGCTAGCGGCCACGGCGGCCCTCTTCAAGCCAGCTTTCTCAGCCCAGCCGTGCCCATTCAACCCCCTCTGCGTCTGCAGCCACGAGGTCGTTAGAGATGTCGTCTGCGTCTCGGTGCCCTTCTCCACCTTCCCGGGCAACCTGGGCGACTGCGAGAATGGACAGGTCACCCTGGCCCGGTCCGGGCTTGAAGTCCTTCAGAACGACTCCCTAGCAGGCACGCGGCTGTCCACGTTACGACTGATGCACAACTCGCTGAGCAGAATCTTTCCCTGCGCCTTCTGCGGAGTCGAAGACAACCTCGTGTCCCTCGACCTCAGTCACAACGTCCTGAGGGCACCGCCACTTCATCAACTCAAGAGGTTACGTCATCTCCAATGGCTCAACCTTCAGTCCAACCGCATCGAAGACCTGAAGCGTGGCGAGTGGGAAGACCTCTCCAAGACGGTGTCTCTTCGGAGCCTATTCCTCGGCGACAACCGGATAAGAGTGGTGCGCGATGGCATCTTTGCCAACTTCACCGACCTCATGACCCTGGAGTTGGACAAGAACCTCATTAGCGACCTCACCGGGTCCCCGTTTCCACCCAGTCTCACCCGGCTCAATCTGGCCAACAACTTGCTCGACCAGGTGCCTCACCTCGCGTTCCGAGAGCTGAGGTCGTTGACGTCACTCTTCTTGGGCGGTAACTTGCTGAAGACGCTTCCAGCAACGTGGTTCCTTCCGGTCCGCCAGCTGGACACGCTGGACCTGAGCCGCAACTTGATGGAAAGGCTTCCGGACAAGCTGTTCAACGGTTCCGTCCTACTGAGGGACTTGCATCTAGAATTTAACTTTCTGACAGAACTTCCGGAAGGCCTGTTCCGCAGTGTGTCCGTGGAGCGGCTGTCGCTCGCCAATAATAGACTGTCTTCCATCGCGGAGCACGCCTTCGGTGGACTCGAGTCCGTCCTGGTGGTGCTCGACCTCAGCTTTAACCTGTTCCGTCGTTTTCCGTCGGCGGTGAAGGCGCTGACATCGCTTTCCATGTTCTACCTCCGTGGCAACTCCCTCAGCAGCCTCGAGCCGGCGGACATCTCCAGTTTTCGGCGCGCCATCGAAGTTCTCGATCTTTCCGGGAATAAGTTTGTGCGCGTTCCTCAAAGTGCCTTAAGGACTACCGAACGTCTCTCGAGACTCAGCTTGCAAGACAATCGAATACAGGTCCTCTATCCGAACGACTTCAAGTCGTGGGGCCACAACCTCACGACCTTAAGCCTCGCGAACAACGGCATCCGCAGCCTCTCCGAAGAAACTTTCGTCCACCTCACACAACTACGGGAGCTAAAACTTTCGTTCAATAACATCTACTTCGTAGACTATTACGTGTTCCTCCCGCTCCGATCTAGCTTGGAAGTCCTCGAGTTGAGCTCGACGCTAGGACAGCGGTTTTTTCCGCTCGAACTTATTCGACACATGAAAAAGGTTCGGTGGCTACAACTGGATCACAACCAAATGTTGAACCTCACCGACTCCTACCTTCAAGGATTACCCTCCCTCATTCACTTCGATCTGGAGGGAAACAGGATAGGACACATAACTCCCGGTTTTTTCAAAGACAAGATACACCAGAAGCTGAACAGGATCGTTCTGGCTCACAACGAGCTGGTTGCCGTGGAGACCGCAACCTTCAGGAAACTCTCGAGGCTTGCCAATGTTGTCCTACTCGGAAACAGGATCCGGACGCTAAGAACTAGGTCATTTGAAGACTTGCCGAGACTTCACACCGTTGTCCTGTCGAGGAACAGGATAGAGATCATCGAAAGTGAAGCATTCTATAACGTGCCGAGGCTTTCAAATCTCCTCTTGCAGAACAACAACTTGACAGTGTTTAACTTGGATTGCTTAAATAACTCCGGTGTCAGCAATCTGTTCATGAACCTTTCACAAAACGCTATTACAACTCTTCGCGCGCCGGTTCCAAACTGGGATCTGAATGACACAATGACGAAATACGGTGTCCACACTTTAGACCTGAGTCACAACCAGCTGAGTGAAGTGGATGAACACTTCTTGGCCAGCATGGGGCAATCGCTATTGAATCTACACGTGTCCCACAACAGGCTAACGGAAGTTGACCAACTTCTGACTGACCTGAGCGTACTACAAACTTTCCACGCAAGCCACAACTTCATCACGAACATCAGCTTGGGAGCCTTCCAGTCTACAACGGCTCTCCAGGTTTGAAAGTCACTATTTCAGGTTGCGCTTAAAACAGGTTCCCTTTCACACCTCTGCTCAGAATTGACCTTGTGCGCGTATGTGCTTGCTCATCTAGATTTTTGTGTGTTTGTGGGTGTATGCTAAACTGACAGACACCCTCTCAGCTAAAAGAACGACTATTGGGAACGCATGTTTTTGCTTGCAAATAAGGTATCATTTTAACTTATAGAAGCTGTTTCAAGAAATATTTAAGCAGCGTTAGCATTACTCCGTTTGCAATCGAGTTCTATATCACTGCTGAACACTACACAAATCCAGACACCAACTAACTGGTTGATCCTTAACTGAATGAGTTGTACGAGTAGCAAGCATACGTGCAAGTACAGGGTGTCACAAAAGAAAATTTACACGGTCTTTTTTACCGCAAAAATAAACTAAGCATCGCCGAACGCTCATTCTTTGCCCAAAGGTAGAGCTAGAGGTCACAACCAGATGCCAAAGTTTCAGCCCGATCCGATAACTTAATCAAAAGTTATAAGTGATTTTCTGAAAATTTCAATGGGAAAATGGAAGCCCATTTTTGCCCGTTTTCGCTTTCTGGTGCCATAGAGCCCCATGTGTTCGAAAACTCCATCGGCCGTCATTTTCCCATTGAAGTTTTCAGACAATCACTTACAACTATTGATTGAGGTATCGGATCGGGCTGAAACTTTGGCATCTGGTTGGGACCTCTAGCGCTACCTTTGGGCGGAGAATGACCATTCGGCGATGCCTAGTTTATTTTTGCGGTAAAAAAGGCCGTGTAAATTTTCTTTTGTGACACCCTGTACATACACGACGGCAGGACCAATCTGCGGCTCTGTAGGGAATACCCGAATGCTTGATCGATACAGTATTCTCATGGCCTTGAATTATATATTTATATTTAATCCTGGTACTGGGTGGTTTCTTAAGCTCGCCCACGAACAATCGAATAGCCTGCCATTTTCATTACTTTGGTCTCTCGAAACCCTGAGTCATAATATTGCTTTCCACGCACAGTTTAAGACTCTCATTCTCTGGAAGATTTGTTTTTACAACTTGCAAGAGCGCTCGTATACGAGTGTTTGAGGTATCGATTGGCTTTTCAAGTTGTTAGAAATTGAGCTGTTCATACCATAAAAGAGTATTAAACATTGATAGTTGCGTCGGAACAGCGGGGGGCATCGCCTCTTAAGGCCGAACCACATTGGGCGTATTTGCGACGTATTTACGGGCGTTTCGGCGGACGTGAGCGCTTCCTCGACGCCTCGGTGTCGGCGTAAATACGCGCGTATTCGGCGATCCAATCCGAGACAGATCTCGGCGCTTCGGTGTATTTCGGCGTGGCGTATACGGAAGCGTACGGCGCGGGGCCGGCCAATCAGCTCCCGAGCTGACAGCCAGAAGTTGCTCGAGGATCGGCTTGCCTAGCTATGCGGCCGGCTGGCTGGCCCGAAATGGGAGCTCTCTTGGCGCGTTCGACGGTTTATTGGCTAACTGCACAAAATCGATATATCTCTTTGGAACGAGCGGTGAACGACTGAGACAGAAGAAAATACCCTTTATGTTGCTGGCGAAGTGAAAAAATTGCAAAAAGGAAGGATTTTGAGCAAAGATCGCGGCCGTCCTCCTGGCGGCACTTGTTGGCAACTTGGCGATTGCAAGGAACATTTATGAAACAGGCGTTAGCAAATGAGGCTTTCGTGGTTGATTAACATTTAGTTATTTTTGTCCCCTTGCGGAACGCAATAATAGAGCACCTGATCTACATTTTCCCTCCTTTCATGAAAAGCGCAAGTCGGGTTACACTGCGCCAAACGCCGAGGAGACGTCGACGAAAAGCGCCGTATGTGGTTTGGCGACCTTCCCCTCTTCCATTGTGGGAAAAAGTGTCCACCAAATGCCGTGATCACGCCCGCTGAAACGCGCGTAAATTCGTCGAGAATGTGGGTCGGCCTTTCGGCATGTCAGGCGTTTCTAGTTAACAAGCCGGTGGTAGGGGAGTGAAACCCAACTCCCCATTCTCATCTCCCAAACACTTCCGACGCCCCTGAGCATGGGCTCCAAACCATTCAATAGACTGTGTTTGTTTGTTTTTTTTTCATACCGTTACGAGCATTGCTTATATATATTTGAATTTATTTACCTACTCCCTTATGTCTCGCACCTATCGCAGGTCATCAGCCTCAACCACAACGAAATCGACCAGATCGACGCCTACGCTTTCGGTAACCTGACCAGGCTCCGAATTCTGGACCTGAGTCATAACTTCGTGTCTCTCCTGCCCTCCGATGCCTTTGAAAGCACGGCCCTGGAACGCGTCAACCTGTCCTTCAACAACATCACTCGATGTCCATCCGCGGCCTTGATGCCTGTCAAGGGATCTCTGCGTCTGCTGGACCTAACGGGAAACAAGATCACTAGCGTCGCATCCGGGGACTTCGAACCTTTCCACTCCCTGATAGCCCTGAACTTGTCCAGAAATCCGTTAGTCATCATTTCGGACGATGGCTTCAGGGGACTTGGTCAGCTTATGCACCTGGACCTTTCTCAGAGCCCCATCTTCAGCATCAACAAGGTGTCTCTGCAGACGCTGAAGACCCTGGAAAACCTCAAGTTGAAGAACTGTAGCCTCAGTAAGCTGCCTCCGCTGCCTCTTAAGAGGCTGGTGTCCTTGGACGTTTCGGACAACTTCTTCTTCAACCTGTCCACCGAGTCGTTTTTCCACCTGAGGAACCTGCGACACCTGGACTTGTCCGGTAACCTCCTGGAAGGCGTGCCTCATCATCTCTGGGAGTTTGTCCCGATGGTGCAGTCGTTGGGCTTGTCCCGGAATCCAGTTGGGTTTCTGACAACGGACAGTTTTGCGGGAGTACGTCTACTGCGAGAGCTGGATATTAGACATCTTCAGCTCAAGTTCTTGGACCCCAGGTCCCTTCAGGGACTTCGGTGAGGTGTACTTTTAGCAATTGGTGTCGCTATCTTTCCGCGAGCTTAGTCATTTTGGAAGGAAAGCGTATGCCCTTTCATTCCGAGCAGTGGAAATGTGATCTTAAAAAAAAAAACTTGTGTGTCGCGAAGAGATATTAAGCTGTAGTGTAATATTTAAGGGTTTGTTCAGAATGGTAACAGGTTCTACTCCCGGCCATTGTATTTCTTCAGAATTCATTCGGTGTGTCTCTATTACAAAGCGACAAATATTTCTTTGGCTTAATTTGTCATACAGAAGAGATAACTTCATTGATACGTTATCGATTTATACGTTTTCCCAGCTGTTATGTTCACAACCGCCGGTCCTGTTGAAATTCCATAGAGACATGTGCATCAATCACCTGTTTGCTGGATTTGTTTTCCCAGCTCTTACATACAAACACTTCTACACGGCGTGGCCGACGCAACGTGTTGGACCAAGGCCGCCCTTTTACTTTAGTTTCGCTTCTTTGGACTTCAACTAAGCTTGAAAGGGCTTCTCAGGTTTTCGTAATCACCAGTTCACCTTGCAGTGTCTTCACACCTTACACGCGCGCTTGCTTATGTTTTGGTCGGTTTGTTTTGCGCTAGTTTCATATCGTACCGCGTTCAAAATGGGCAATTGACTTTTCTGGAAAATACCACAATCCCTCTCTGTGACCCCAGAATGCACCGCGTGGCACAGAGAATTGTGAGCCACTGCCGATGTACGCTTGGGCCGACTCGTACTCTTCGTGCATCCTGAAAGCGGCGCCATCTCTTCTTTCTTGCCACTGTGAACTTAGAACAGAAACAAAACAGAACACACAACCAAGCCGATACGTGCCTCGTTATGTTACCTTTTTTTTTCTTTCTGCCTTTTGAAGTTTGCAAAATTATAAATCGACATGAACCTATTCTTTTTTGTAGCGTTAGCTACACTGGCCGAGGTTGAGCAGTTTCGCGTGGCCCTCATAATGAGCCGTGCTCATTATGCGACCCGTGCTCATTATCCGGAGCGCGTGGAGGCGGCGGCGGAGCTCCGCATATTGAGCACGGCTCGCATAATGAGCACGGCTCATTATGAGAGCCATGCGAAGCCGCCGCCGCGCGCTCCGCCGCCGCGCGCTTCTCCGCCGCGCGCTCCGCCGCCGCGCGCTTCTCCGCCGCGCGCTCCGCCGCCGCGCGCTCCGCCGCCGCCGCGCTCCGCCGCCGCCGCGCCCCGCCGCCGCCGCGCCCCGCCGCCGCCGCGCCCGCCTCGCCGGTCTGGGCATTCCAGAGGAGTGACGTCATAGCCGCGGCAGACGCACTGGCGCCGCCGCGTGCCCAGCTGTGTGCCTCCGTTGCGCAGTAGCCAAGTCTGACGCTGCACCGGAGCCGCTTGATAGCGCCTCTCATTTTGTGCGCATAAGCTCACGCTACGTATATCCTGGCATAGCCGAGCTAAGCCACCGCACACTTTTTCATGGGTACTGAAGTACGCGCCACGTACATTTAATTCCCGTCGTTCGTCGATAAAACGGTGGGGCACTGCATTTTTCAGAAACGGGTTGCTGTGGACTGCGCAAGTTGCGCACGCGGTGCGATGATGATGATGGTGTAAACTTTTATTTACATGCCAACGAGCGCGTGCTCGAACAACACCGTCTGGAAGCAGACGGAACGCCGGAGAGGAGGCGAGTCGCTCCTCGCCTCGTCTCGGCTCCTCTCCGTCTTCCTTCCTGCTAAGTGAAAGAGTAAAGGGCTTTACGGGAAGAGACTGTTCTGCTTTCCTTAAAGGGACACTGACGGGGTATTTATGCTCGCCGAGGTTTTTATTTGAACATAACCTATAAGAGCCCAACTACCCAGAACACAATTTGCGGCTCGAAATTCGTTTTCTTTCCGCCCGAAAACAGCCCATCGAGAATTGGCAGGCTTCGGTCGCGCTCACTCTAGTTTCCACGGTCACGTGGCGTTCACACTATATGTGCAAAATATATTCAAAGTCGTGTGTTGTCTAAGACACATATTCAATATTAAAAATCTAAAAGAATATGAACACCAGTTTTTGAATAAAATCTAAAAGAATATGAACACCAGTTAAAAGTCACAGGAAGTACAGAGCGTGACACTGTTAGCGCGAACAAGCGATCGCCGGTTTTTTCATTTTTTCTATTTGAAACCAAAGGATGTCATCCAAGTTATTATTGCTACGGAAAGAGTTCATTTAGTTCTATAATGTAAGCGATAAAATTTCGTGCTCGCTAATACTATTTAGAAGTAAAATGCGAAAATGCGCCGATGTCGTGTTCGCGCTAACAGTGTCGCGATGTGTACATGTACACGTCATTCTCAATATGGCGACGTATTGCGGGCTGGACGACGTGATGGCGGCGCACAACGGACCAACGTTGCGACGGTCGTGGGGCCGCCGCTACTTCGGAATGCCGTTCGTGGTACCGGGACAATCGGATCCTCAACCGCATAACATCGAGCGGAAGAGATATAAGTGCGAAACAATCGCACGACAAACGGTTCACGCAAGTTCGTCGTTGTCGTCGTCGTCGTCTGCTTCAGAAGCCGTAGAAGTGGAGAAAATAAACACGCGGTTGGATGTAGCCACGTGACTTCCGGCCATGAGCTTCCGTGCTCGTGTTTTGGTTCTGTGTAGTCGAGATTTTTGGACTTTATTAAAGATATACGTGAGTCTGCACCGGAGCAAGCGGCACACACGTACATCTTGGCGCAGCCGGCTGCCGGCATCGCGCTCGTTGGATCCACCACAGTCACCGACGGGCTGGAAACGGCAGTGCGCCTCTTTCGGACGCCCGCACCACTCTAGCACGCGCTCCTGTCGCCTTCCGTCGTGCTTTCACTCCGCGTGCACGCTCCAAACTCCCGAGACGCCCGAGCAGTATCAAAGACTGGAAGCTCGCGCTGGAGCGGGGTATCTGAAACTCGACCTTTCCTGTCGTTCTCGTATCCTGTCAACGGCGGACCCTTCTCGAAATTGCGAAATTATGCATAGATTATGCGCAGCCGCCATTATAGTTGGTCTGATCACTTCCGGCGTGAAACCCGTGATTGGTTCCGAGTTCGCGCTGAGCACTCACTCGTGTAGAAAGCGTTTCGATCCGAGTAGACTCCGAATGCTGACAAAGCGCTCGTGTCCAATCCGTGTTCACAGTCCACGACCAACTAATTGCGGGCACACATTATATGTGCATCATTTCAAAAGTTTTGAGGAAAAAAAGCGCCAGCCTTGCTTTCTAAACAGGATTTTGTTTTCTTTTTTTTTTTTTGCTCTAGAGATTTGTTGTTGTTTTTTTGTTTTTTTTGTGGAAAAGCCGCGAAAGCTATTTTATAGCGATATGTGCGGGTAATTTATACGGCCAGGGGGACGTAGTATAGGAGGATCATTTTCGCGATAAGGCGAATAATTAACTGAAATTTGTTCATTAATTTTAATTGGTTGAAACAAACATATGGTTAGAAACTTGCTGAGCGTCATCGAAGACCACTAAATCAGTAATTTTTAAAAAGACTCCGAGCGCGTGGAAAGCGCATTAGTGCGCCAAACTCGTTCAACAGGCACAAGACTGGCGGCAAGAAAACGCGGATAATAAGAGGCGGAAAAAACCGCGCGGTCGCTTTATCCCAACTGCAAGCTTGATCTTACGGCACGAGTGGTAACTTTGGCGTTCCACCGTGCCTCCCAAGTGCTCCAAGTTTTTTTTTTGTGTTTTTTTTTTATAAAGTTGACTGATATAGTTGCTTTTGATGACGCTCAGCAAGTTTCTAATCGGAGCCATTAGTTTATTTTCACTCGTTTAAAATTTAATGAACATATTTTAGTTAATTATTCGACTTATCGGGACGATTAGCCCCTGTATTATGTCCCCCCCTAACCGTATAGCTTACCTCGTGTTTTAATGCGAAAGCATTAACTGTCTCATGAAGCGAGCTGACGTCATCAGTTTGAAGCGCGAAACCGGCACCCAGTTTCCTTCGGTTCCATTGGCTGGCGCGCGTCGACAGGGCTCCCATTGGCCGCTGCGCTCGTCAGTTTCCACGACCGCTCACCCCATGGCGCTGCGTGTCCATCAGCGCGGCGTTAACACGGAGCGTCCAAAGTCACCAGGGGAGGCGGACGCGCGCTGACCGGCGACGAAGAGTACGCAGCAGACGAAAAAGGGAGCGGACGAGCGGCTTGCATGCTTTCGCATTCACAACTCCTAAGGAATGCTTAGGTGTACCTCGATCTTTTTCTTTGTTTTTTTTCTGTAAATATTTTTAAAGGTTAAAAAAAACTGTTTCATCGGTCACAGGCTAAGAGTTCGAGGGGAAACTTATGCCCCCCTTTCCACTTTAGCAAAGCTATCGCTTTAGAAGGCGTCGCGTCCTCTCCGACGTTAGCTCTGCAAAAGTGGAAAAAGGTGGGAGGACCTTCCCCCGAACTCTTTACCTCTCAACGATTAGGCGGAGCGCCGTCCGCTTCTTGCACAGAGGATACGATGATGTCAGAAGGTCAAGCTCTTATGGGGGGATTGAAAAAAAAAATAGTGGGTAGACCTCGAGGCATCTAGCGTTGAGATCTACCCACTAGCCTTCTAATCAAAGCCAATAAAAACTCGTCGTCGTTCTGACGTCACCGTAACCCCTGCGCAAGAAGCAGACGACTTGCTCTCCGCACTGGCGACGTGCGCGACGAAAAGTGTCGCTGCGATCGACTTTCTACGATTGGCCCAAAAACTCACTAACTCGTCTTAGGTAAAATTCCTTCTGCTCTCATCGACGGAAACAAAAGCGGAGTCAGAGTCCCAACCCTGGCGGTGTTGATTTAGGAACGTGATGACAAGGCTTCCGCCACCTTTCTCACGCACCATCGAACTTGTCGCCCGCTATACTCACAATCTTGGTCGTGACGTCAGGGATAGAAACCCCAAGATGGCGCCACCAAAACATATTGTCGGTAATTGGACGAACGCGACTACCGGGCGTTGTTACCTTACTCTTAACCGTGTTTCAGGTCCCTGACCATCCTCAAGACGACCACCTACTCGGGAGTGCGGTCGTTCCGGCTCCAGGAGCTGGTGTCTCAGCTGGACTCGCTCCGCCGGGTCCTGATCGAGGTCGAGGAGCCCGTCCTGTCCCACCAGCTCCAGTGGGCCTTCGGCGCCAAGGTGTCCGAGCTCACGCTCACCGGGCGCAAGCTCAGGGTCATCTTCCCGGACGCACTCTTGGGACTGCACAGCACTCACGAGCTAGTGCTTCGGTTGACCGGCACCAGCATCCGGCGGCTGCCGGCCGGGTTGCTCCGGTACCTGGCGGACGTGAGGTACCTCACGCTGGACCTCAGGGGCAACCTCCTGACTTCCATGGGTCCCGAGGTACTGAGGCCAGCCGGGGACGACGGCTCGGCTCTCTGGAAGGGCACGCAGCATCTGGCTGGTGAGTGCCTGCTGCAACGTCTTTAAATCGTCATATTTTATGTAAAAAGAAAAGAAAACACTAAGTGACCATTAGGATCGCGAAATTAGTCGAATATGCATTTGAAGATCTCCCGACAACCCAAAACGACATAAATTTTAACTTTTTTTTTTTTGTGCGTGGTTTTTCAAATTGTGATGTCGGCCGCTATCACATTTACGTTGACAAGTAGATCTATAGCCATCTCCTCTACATTGTAGTCTTCTGTAGCTTCAATTCCTCACTGGAAGGTTTTAACAAAATATTCTTTTTCCCACCACGAAAGATTGAGTATCGCTGCGCATCTATGACAATATTCAAACGCGTGTTTTACTTTGTGTAATTTTGAAGCGTCTTCGCAGTTTGCGCACGAGAATTTTTGTTTTTAATCTTGTCCCGTCAGAACACAATTCGGCATGCATATATTTTAGAATGTGTAAAATGAGACTATGAGAGCTGGGTTAGGAGGTATATTTTTTTTATGTTTATGCTAGTTTTAAGAAAGTTTCGTTAGCAAATTGGAAATGGCGTTTTTGTGAAGTCTAGTTATCTTAAAATAAAATAAGTCACACATACATTTTTTTGTTCATTGCATTCACTAGTTTAAAAGGAGGTGCTGCCATGCCCCACGTGTCCATAAGAACATGTTTTTTTTTTCTCTGCGTGTGCATTGCATCCAGAATATAAGAAACAAACTATATCAAATCTACCGCCAGCTTTATAAAAAAAAAAGATATGAAGCGAAGTAAACCGCGAAAATTCAATTTAGTTATTGTAAATAATTTTTAAAAGAAGTTTTCTCATAGCGCATGTCTCTTTAATTCTCCACATAAAGTGGGAAATTAGCAATGTTCCGCGAAGAGCCGGACTTTTAAAAGCATGCCACATTTTTAAACTGAACACTCCAATCCAAAAAAATGTTGACTGTTCGTCCGTGCGTTCCTCCGCGCATTCCCCGCTAAATTTAGCGGGGAAACTGAATTGGTGCTTAGGTTACGTGCTCTGATGTCGTGTGATCCATACACCAATTAAGTTCATTGCCGACTTTGGCGGGGAATACACCGATTCACTTTGCCCGCTAAATTTAGCGGGAATTCGATGTCACTTGACCTGATGTCACGCACCAATTTAGTTTCCCCGCTAAACTTAACGGTAAAGGTGACGTCACGTGACTTGATGTCACTTGACATCAAAATTTGGCGGGGAAACTGCCGTCACATGACGGATGCACCCAGTTTCCCTGTTCAGTGTACCGGAGAAATTGATTAAAAATGAAGGTCCTCCACCACTCCCCGAAACGATAGTTTAAAGGTATACTGAACCGAAATTTCGAGATCACAAACAAGGCTAGAGCGATAGGTGGGACGCTGCAAAACCTAAAAACATCACTCATAAAGCGATATCTCTAACGGACGGCCGTATTTTTCGAAAAGGAATGCGCGATTGAACACGGCCGACCAGGTCGACGAGACATGTGACGTCACGTTTCTCAGTCCCGCTCCTCTTCGCTTCGTCCCCTCGAGCTCATGAACCGAAGCGAGGGGGAGAGGGGCCGAGGCCGCTTCCCCTCATTCTTAAATTTTCCAGGAGGACAATGATGTCAGAGTCCTCGCTTGATCGCGCTCTTTTTTTTTTTCAAAAATACAGCCATCCGTTTGAGACATCGATGTATAAGTGATGTTTTGTAGTTCATATCGTCCCATTCAACGCTTCTTCGACCTCATTCTGCGAAATTCAAATTTCGGTTGAGTGTCCCTTTAATGTCTTCTAATCGATTTTAAACGATCGCACATTAAAAACTGCATATCATGCATTACATAACTTTGGAGATAAGGTCGCTGGTAATTCGTGCTACTATAAACCTTTGCCAGTGAGACCCCGGCTTAATCTTGAACTGCGCGCCGAGGTGACACGGACTTATATACTCTCCAACCAGGACGTTCGCAGCTTGCTTTATAATGTTTCCAAGCGTCTCTTGCTGAAGTGCACGCCATTGGACGCCGAGAGAGACTCAAAAATTATCTTTTAAAACATACAGGTGTTGTCGTTAACTGCGAGAGAGCACAAGCAATCAAATAAAATACCCAAATTACATTAGTGACAAATTGAAAAATTTGAAAAAAAAAATATTTAAAGTTTTGAAGCGCATATCAGATTGCCCCAGAAGCTCCTTCACGCCTGCTCTTTGCTGAGGGACACTGCAGTGTTCCTCCGTAATAGCAAATAGTCCACTACCAAGGTGCGCGTTGCGCTGGCATGTTTGGGGGGGGGGGGGGGGGGGGGAGTGAATACAGCTCACCCGCCAAAAAAACGAGACAGGCTGCAAACACAAATAACACACCATTACTCGAGCAAGCCCGGCAATTTATTGCAGGGCCCAGCCCTGTGCGCCATTGGCCGCGTGAATGTCTTTCTCTTCCACATGCCCGCACGTCCCAGAATTCGTCATGGCTGCTGGATTTCCTCGGAGCCGTTTATTGAGAGAGTTTGGCCATACATTGGTTTGAATAGGCGAGCATCTCGGGCCAACCACAGGCCGCGAAACAGCCCCTAGCGGTGGTCGCGTGCTCTAAATTTGTGCCACGACTATACTTCGTTTCACCTTATGTGCGAGCGAAGGCAAAACTGGAAGCGCGAGCACGGAAGCTCCGTGCGTTCAGGCTTTGCTCGAGCGCGCGAGCTGGGGAGAAATGCAAAAAGCGCTGGTCTCGCGCTTCTAGCTTTGGCTTCGCTCGCAGGTAAAGTGAAACGAAGTATAATTTGAGCCGTGCCGAGCGGAACTCCGCGTCTCAAGACGCTCGCGCACCCCACCCTTTGCACTGCTTTCTTTCAGCCAGTCTCAGGACGCTGTTCTAGCAGTGCAGACAAAGGCATGGGCACGAGCGCGTGGCTTTGGAAAGTGCCTCCTATGCACGAGATCTCGTACAAACAATAGCGTTTCGCTGAGCTAGGCTCACGCGCCTGTGCCTTTGTCTTCACTGTCGACATTTGTGAGATGGAGTAGAGGTCTCCTGATTGGTCGACGCTGTGTCACAAATTTAGTTTACGCTCTAAGCGTGGGGGGAATATTCGGCGCTGGCGGCGGCCTTTGCTCCGCCTATTGTCCAAACTCTCCTAATATACGGCTCTGGATTTCCTGGGTTGTCCACATTCGCGCACCTTCAATGACCTCGCCCGTAGCACACCCCAACATTGCGGAAACGCTACGCGGCGCCAGCATCGCTGAAAATGACAGCACACAAGAGCCTTTCTTGCAAGCGTGTATAGGAAGGAGGACAAAATTCTCATTCCGTGATTTTGATGCTTTTCCGTTTTATGATTTTAAGCTGGGCTGTGTGCAGAATATCACGGAATTCCGTCAAAATAATGGGGAGCTTATGTAGACCGTTTTAATGCGAAATCATTGACTGTCTCACTGAGCGAAGCCGGTGAAGCCGGCGAAAACGGCAACTAAATTTCCATTGTCTGGGCGTTGCCGGTGGCAACGACACGGCACCCAAATCCCCATTGGCTGCGGAAAATGTCTCAGGGAGGCTCCTGCAAGCAAAGTAAATTAATGTATTTGAAAAGAAACTTTCGTACATTTCGGTCTGGGTGGGAATCGAACCCGGGCCTCCGTGGTGCGTGACCAGCACGCTTCCCCGAGGCACGGCGGCCCGGCGGTTCCGGCTGGTATACAGCTGTGACTAGTGCGTTCTGTAGATTTTTTTTTTTTTTGTAATGAGGTTATTTGACACTGGGCGTGGTTTGTGCCTATTGAACAGTGCAAGCAGGGTAAAAGGACAACATGAACTTTCACTTTTGTCCTTTTCGTTTTGATGTTGTTTTTAGTTGTTATTAAATTTTTATTGTGCAACCAAAACAGCTGAATCGAATCTAAAAACGAACTGATTGGTTTGCTCTTGTTACTGCTGTATTATTATTATTATTATTATTGCTGTGTTGTCACTATATATATATATATATATATATATATATGAATCATAATGTTTTAGTAATCATTCTAGCATATTGAGGCGTGCAAATATTCGAACCTTTGATCAATTCTTAAATAGTGTTTGCTATTCGATTCGATTCGCAGTACACATTCATTGCTTAAGATATTCGAGTTTGTTTGTTTTTTTAATCAATTGCGAGTAATAATGTTTTAGAAGTTATCAAATTCTTTGCATCAAGCTTCACTGCTTTGCACCATCGCTCTGGCGTCAAGCTTCACCGCCTTGCATGGGTGCGAGCCCGTCAGCTTCTCTGGTTAGCACCGGCGTGCAAGGAGGAACGGCTGACGTGTCAGAGCATCGCGGTTGGCTCAATGGTCTCGGAAATATTGCTCACCATTGTTTTTTCATCCTCCTTTGGTTGTCGTGTGTTTCACTCTTGATTTTAGAGGACGGTGCTGGCCATGAAAACCTGAAACAATATTCAAATGAAGTGGGCACTGCTTTGCTTGTCATGTTACATTATGTTTTACACCACTACCAGGACGTTCATGTTGTCTTAATACAGGTATGCAAAGAGGTTTAATCCACGATTTCTCAAAGTATCTAAGTTTGATTCGCATTAAATGTAAAGTACTCGTCTTTGAATATAGTCGTTTGATTTGCAATCGAACTTTAGTATTCCTATTCGATCTGCAAAACATATATATATATATATTATTGACACACTTCTACGTGATGTTAAATGTGCTATCGTTTGTCTTTTTTTTTTTTTATTGATATGGCCTGATACCTATAATAATGTCCCCAAAGGACATTGTAGTACTCATTGTCACCAACCAACTTGTCCAAATTCCTACTTTAACAACAGTGAAGCATGCTTCGGGCCACAAGGTGCGAAATTCGTGAATTCCGTACCAATATTTGGAACATTTGTCATGCCACAATTTTAGCTCTTAAAAAGATGCAAAACAGCGCTAAACCATGACGAAGGACACAAGGGAGAGAACACACACAAGGCGGTGACTCAAGAAAGGGCTCGATGTAAAAAAGAGGAAATGCTACAAATGCAATTTTAGTGCTGTTTTGGCGTTCTTTATAACATGTACTATCGATTAGACCAAGTTAATGCCATGCTCTTTGTTCTACTTGTTCAGGGGGAATTCGTCTCGAGGACAATCCGTGGGTCTGCGACTGCCGCCTCCTCTGGCTGAGTCAGTGGCTTCGACGTTGGCTGCGGGAGACCCTCCGAGTCCAGATGCTAAATTTCGATGCCGCCATCTACGTCCACAACCTGGCCAGGCAGAGCGAGTGCGCCTACCCTGGAAGCTCCCTCCGCATACCCATCATCGACCTGCAAGAGGAAGACCTGCGGTGCACGTCCGCAGCCATGGCAATTTCATCCACGGTTACATTGGTCACTATGGCAACGCTGTCTTCTGTGGTCTTCAGGACTATGAGCTCCAGGAGCCTCTAAGAGACAAGGGCTCCTGGTACGCTCAATGAAGTGTAAGCAGACGATAACTGTTGCATGGGCAGTCTTCTACAATGCCTGGTGGCCTAAGGCTCCGGCTATAAGCAGACGACAACCGTTGCACAGGCCATCTTCTGCAACGTTTGGTGTTCTAAGGCCCCTGGTGTAAGCAGACGATAACTGTTGCATTACTGCAATGCCCATGGCGTCCTATCTGTTTGTCAGCGATCGTGGCGGCATGTACAACTTTAATTGGTTTTAAGGATTTCTGAAAGTACCTGAAACACGTTACAGCAGTACATATCTGATGGTGCTGTTTGCACATCATCACCGGTGACCATCGTAACCCGGTCGAATTTCTTCTCTATGCTCAATGCCTTGGTGACGCTTTTGTCGGTGGGTTTGAGACTTGAAAAGTTAACAGGGACCTGTAGCTTGGGACGTGTTAATGGTCTTCATTACATTTTGGATGCGGGAAAATGATACATGGGTGGTTATAGTGTCATTCTTGTTTTTGCAGACTAGATGCTTCTAGAACTTACAAGCCACACATAAGATATCACTCCGTTAATGGCACATGTTTTTCTCTGGCAACCAAGAAAATGTGTATACGAAGTACATAAATACTACAAAGAGCACACCAAGACATAACTTATAGTCATGGCGATGAATTTAAAGAAGTGGTGATAGCTGTACGGGTTTATATAATGATCGGAATTTATGTTTATTCTCAAGGATACTTTCTTTAGTTTGCCTTCAATCGTAACACTTTTTGTATCTTTTCAAAGGAGTCAAGGAAGAACTCCTTCATTTTCTTTTTTCTTTTTTGTCTGCCAGATTCGGCAGACAAAAAAAAAGGAAATGAAGGAGTTCTCCTTCATTTTTATAACTCACTAGAGAGTGAGTTATAAAAAAAAAACAAAAAAAAACATTGGGTGTTTTTTTATGTTCTTCTAAAAACTCCAAAATGCAGGTCTTGAGTCTTTTCGAGGCAAAAAGCAATACATGGCTTAAGTATATTGCTCTTGTATTTTTATTAAACAAAATATATACATGCACCATATATTTAGTATGCTTCAAATATACTATCAATATATCAAGAATATGTTTTATATAGTTTTAATGGACTTATAACTTTGTTTTTTGTGAAGTGCTGCATGAATCAACTAAATCTGACCACTGAGCTGCGCGTATTTAAAGTATATTTAAACGTGCTATCGTTAAACTGAAAACATACTTTAAGTATACCTTCCAAATTTTCAATAAGAATTTAAAACTTTTTCAGTTTGTAGTGTACGGATTTTTATCAAAGGAAGAGAACCTTCATCGCTGTAACCTTGCCCCACAAACAAAAAATAATTCTCTCAGGACGACGCTTAGTTCATGGTCACAACAGAAACAGAGTTAAGAATACGCAGTGCAGATAATATTGGGGTTAACTGACGACAAGAAAACGACATCGGCACTATTCTAACTTTGTTTTGCGCAACATGTGCAAATAAGAGTAGTCCCCTTAGACAGTCAATACGATGACATAGCTGAGAAACAGTCATAGGAAATGACAAAACATTTCCGATGTTGTGCAGAAGCCTAGTGAAGACTGTGCAGACCTTAGCAAAATAAACGCTTGCAGGAACGGGCAAACACTAGCGGGCACGCCAAAAGGTGGAGCCATCTATTAGAAAGCGTGTAAAACAAACATGGTGAAATGTTAATATACAGCAGTTTAGTTTTTAAATACCAGCAAAGCAAGAAATGATGATTTATGACCGCAAAAACAATTAGATATGCCGAATCGTGAGCAATCTGTAACACTCATTATTCCATTCACTGCCCACATACTGCTGCCCCACTGTCAAACGAAAGAAACATAAGTGGTACTTTACAAGCGTGTTGGCATATGATAGCAGTATTTCTTGTTATCATCCTTCGAATGAAAACAGCTGTTCATATTCTAGTGAAACCACCCAAGAGACTGCTCGGACCGAGAGCCAGAAAAAAACTCTGCCAGTGACGATGAAACAGATGAACAAAGATGGCACTCAACAAGGTTAAAATATAACAAGAGAGACAATAAATGACGTCGTGGAGGCTAAGCTTCAATGTTCATAATGTTCCGATGGAATGCTGTACATACCTATTTTCAGCTAACACGATTCATTGAGGGTACATGGTACAAGGTAGGGGATGTTTCCATCCCCGCACGTGTAGTGATAGCATTTTCGAAAGGTGACGATTAATCAGTCGATGTTCACAAGAGGTGTGAATGATTGTTTTTCTGTGCTTACTTCGGTGAGTTTGTGCTGGCATGTCTGCGCCACGACCCAACTGCAGTGAACTTCAGACCCCTCCATGGCATGCGAGAGGCAGACAACGGATGTGGTGGCCTTTCCATCTGAATTGGATGCTAGTTTGCGCCATCTGTCGACTGTGGACACAGTGAACAATGTACGACTTCCATCGCAGTCACTAGACGTTTCGGTGAATGATTAAAGCAAGCTTAATGTCAACATTATCTTTTCTTTCTTTTTCTACCTAGAAGCCATCGAAAAAGGTTGACCGACCCATACTGGTCATCTTGAAACTGAAAAACGTGATTTGTGTGTCCCTTTGTTTCTTTGATTTGTAAAAACTAAATAAGAATATCAAGACATTATTTAGCTATCAAAGTTTTTAAATATTTATTGATGCATGGTGAATACTTGAGACCAATATCAAAAACAAAATAATTAGCACTTTTTATGTCACTGAGCCCTGAAACGATCGAGGTTGAGACTTACATTTCACCCATAGCATCAAACCTCCCTGGTACTAGATAAAACGCATTTCATTTTAATAACATTTTCTACAAAATGTATTTACTCTTGTTGCAAAGCTGTCTGCTTTATAAAAAACCCATTCAAGAAAATATCTAACCTGTCCCAAAACACCAGCCAGCTACAAATTTGGGTATTCAGGAAGAGCGATTGTCAAAATTGGCAGCTAAGTTGAACTAAAATTCTTCGGAATTCCTAATTGTGTCTAATACCTTAGCTTACACAGATGCTCCCAAAAGACTGTTAATGAAAAACAATTGCCAGACCATCTCTGCATTAGATACAAGTGTGTTGAGAACTAAGAGTTTCACATCTTCGAAGCAATACTAAAACGGTGAAGGTGGTTCCATTGACAGATTGGAAAAATTCCGCCGGACGACGTCACAAACGTGTCACGATGTCGCCGGCTGCGACCCTGGCGGTGTCGTATCAGGAGGGGTGGATGTGGCAGATGCCCGTTCTGTTGCAGATCACTCTCCAACAGGACAGTCCACGGAAGCTTCGACAGCCAAGAGAATTGCCAGGACTGCGACGTCCGACAGCAGGACACTCCGGCTTTTGCAACGTCATTTGCTGCCTAATATACTTCGTTTCAGCTTAGGTCCGAGCGCGGCCGATGTTATGAGCCGAAGGGCCAATGAAACAGCGAAAGAGGCACAACGTGATGACGTGCTCTCTGCAGTTGATAGGACGAGCCGGTATTCACCGTCTCTCTGTGCGTGCTGCCTCGCGCCAGCTCGTGACTTCTCCGCCGACCGCCTGTCACGTGCCCTCTGCCTCGTCTTTCACCCTTGGCTCCCACACTCTCCCCCCCTCAAGGCCCGGACTTCGGGGGACTTCATGGGCCTCAGGGAGCCACTGGGCTTCATGGGCGGCCGCTGTTGCTGTTGCCGGAGTGGCCACGTTGCAGCGTCCGAAAGCGGCGTAGGTGGTGGTGGCTAGCGAAGCCGGCAGACAATGCCGACCTGTCTGTCGCTCGCTGTCCCACTCACCGCGATGCAGCAGGGGGCCCGCTCTAAGCTGGTTCGGCCGACGCGGACGGACCTGCCCCGTTCCGCTTAGAGGTCGCAGCGGGCTTAGAACTGCCCGCCTGAACCGTTCGTCAGGCCGAACAACTGTCAGCCACCCTGAGCACTTGGGAAAACGAATGGGACCGTCTTCCCTCCCGGTGGGCTTCCTGGATTACGCCGTCTATGGCCGTCTTTCCAGGAAGCTATTCTGCGCAAAACAAAGTGTTAAAACAACACACAACGAACAAGTACTCTGCCGCAGACTGTGGCAGTGGCCATAGCATCCACCGCCAAATTGCTTGCCGACGGGTTCGTGTACCATGCGGCTAACTCAGCAAGTCCGCATTCCGGAGCTCGCTCCTGGGTCGCCAAGAACAGGGGATTTCTTTTGTCCTACCGCAACCTCATGTTAATCGTCTTCCCCATCGCGACTTCGGTAGCATCCTTTTAAGTCAGCGATGTGAACCGGGCAAGCCTCCTCGTTTGTATCTCGCCGAGTAAGCCTGGAAGTAAGACACGACGCTCGCGTCTTTGTACCTCGGGTGCCCTTTTCACCTCGGAGCAAGCGATGTGACAAAACCACTAGCTGCATTGCTCAAAGCGTGAGTTTCCTTCAGAACAGGTAACGATGGTGTAAACTTATTCCATCTTTTGCGCAAGCGAAGGGATCCAAGCCTGTGGCGGGATTGCCATACACCATGCCCGCGTTCCACAACGGCTACATATACCGTGTGCTACTCGATGTAAGCGTCAGCGTCCCGTTCCGTCCACGTGTATACGAGCTCTAGGAACTGCTCGGTCCTCGGAGGGGGCGGCAGCTCAGCGAGCAAACCCGCTTGAACCGTTGCCTTGAGCCGTTCACGCCTCAAGGCAAGCTGGACCCCTACAAGCCACCTAAATCTCTACCACCTCATCCCCGGCCAGGTCGTGACGCGACATAACCTATTAAAAGTCTTGCTGTCACTGCCACGACCGGCCAGAGTGAAGCCGAAAAAGTATCCTATAAAACATTTCGTAGCTTCCTTCCTTGGAACGACCCACCTCAAGGGAGAGTCGTCCCTCTACCATTGGTCGGTTGTTGGAGTGACGCGAAGCAACTAGCCGTCTTGGCCCAGCGGTTACAAATCATACTGCTCCTTAACTCGCCTGCCAGCTTTCCCGGTGTCAACTGCAATTTACGCCAGTTTACCCAACACCCGCTGACAATCTCGTCCGCCAGTGTTCCTGGTGTCGACTGCCATTCCCGCAATCTTTCCGACACCCACTGACAAAACCCCATCTGCACCCCGGGCCTCGACAAGCGCTTACTTGCTTACCGCATCACCCCAAGCCTAAATCCAAAATATTCAATAAGTCCTGGCTGTTTTCCCTCCTGCCAGTCGCTATCCTGCCTTCCAGCGAACATGCCGTGCCTCTCCTCTGCCTCCGAAGACTACTTTCTTACATCTTAACCGCGCTTTTCGGCTTCCCCCGGTTGCATCACTTCCTGGCAACCACTATTTTGGGGTACCCGTGAAAGCGCGTCCGCAACCTCGTCCTTCGAGCCCTTGAAGTACTCGATTCGAGGAGACACCTGCTGAGCTCTGCTGTGACACAAGTCGCCAAAATTCCAACATGCTTTGTCTCAACGGGCATCGTTAGCGTTAGTACTGAACAACCCGCTCAACGAATCCGTGGGACTCCCTGGGGACGACTAGAAGCAGAGGCAAACCGAACGGGCCCCACGTTGGGCGCCATTTTAATGTGGGTTTCTTTACGGAGTCCTTCTACCAATAATCGCCGCCCGATCGGTATGCGCTCCGCTCGTCACCCAGGGAGTGACTTAACAACGAGAATACAGCGAATGAGTTTACTGTACCTCTCGGTTGCCTGTCGTCGAGAGCCGGTAGTCCGGGCCCGCCGACCCTTGTTGTCGCCCGTCGATCAGAGCTCACAGTCGAAGTCCGTGTCCAGGCCTGCGGATCGCCTTTCCCACGCCAGCGCTGCGTAGGCTGGCTGTCCCGGGCCATCACTGCCCGAGTCTCGCTGCGGAACCACCCCGGGATCGTCATAGCCTAGACCAGATGGCCAGGGCTTGCCGTTTCCACCGGTCTTGCTCCAGACCTCGCTGGTGGACCGCTCCGGGGTTCATCATGGGCCAGGCCAGGCAGCCCGGCGCGATGTTCCAGTCCAGCTCCAGCCTCGCTCTGCTCGCACTGCCTCGCGCCAGCTCGTGACTTCTCCGCCGACCGCCTGTCACGTGCCCTCTGCCTCGTCTTTCACCCTTGGCTCCCACAAACACCAGCCAGCTACAAATTTGGGGATTCAGGAAGAGCGATTGTCAAAATTGGCAGCTAAGTTGAACTAAAATTCTTCGGAATTCCTAATTGTGTCTAATACCTTAGCTTACACAGATGCTCCCAAAAGACTGTTAATGAAAAACAATTGCCAGACCATCTCTGCATTAGATACAAGTGTGTTGAGAACTAAGAGTTTCACATCTTCGAAGCAATACTAAAACGGTGAAGGTGGTTCCATTGACAGATTGGAAAAATTCCGCCAGACGACGTCACAAACGTGTCACGATGTCGCCGGCTGCGACCCTGGCGGTGTCGTATCAGGAGGGGTGGATGTGGCAGATGCCCGTTCTGTTGCAGATCACTCTCCAACAGGACAGTCCACGGAAGCTTCGACAGCCAAGAGAATTGCCAGGACTGCGACGTCCGACAGCAGGACACTCCGGCTTTTGCAACGTCATTTGCTGCCTATTATACTTCGTTTCAGCTTAGGTCCGAGCGCGGCCGATGTTATGAGCCGAAGGGCCAATGAAACAGCGAAAGAGGCACAACGTGATGACGTGCTCTCTGCAGTTGATAGGACGAGCCGGTATTCACCGTCTCTCTGTGCGTGCTCCTCCGCCGGCTCGTCCTATCAAGCGCAGAGAGCACGCCATGACGTTGCGCTTTTTGCGCTGGTGGATTGGCCCTTCGGCTCATAACATAGGCCACGCTCGTCGCCGAACACACCAGTCATAGTTTCGTTTCAGTTATACTTGGTTTCAGCTTAGGTCCGAGCGTGGCCGTTGTTGCGAGCTGAAGGTCCAATCAGACAGCGCAAAACGCGCAACGTCATGGCGTTCTTCGCTCTTGATAGGACGAGCCGGTGGAGGAGCACGCACAGAAAGACGGCAAACACCGCTGGTCCTATCAACTGCGGAGAGCACGCCATGACGGTGCGACTTTTACGCCATAAAATTGGACCTTCGGCTCATAACGTCGGCCACGCTCGGACCTAAGGTGAAACAATATAGCCCCTTAGTTCCGACGCCAGAAATACTATAGCGCCAGAAAGACTAGACAGACCAAGAGCTCCGGAACGGTTTTATTTGGAACGGTTTTATTTGCAAGGCAAGAAAAAATGAAAGACGTTTAGGAATCTCTCATGCGAAACTAGAGCGCAGCTCTTGAGGAGGAGGCGGAGAATGTACGGAGAGGAGGGTATGCCCTCTTGCTCTTCCTCTCCTCCTGCCGCTGAATTTGTTCATGAGTGATGGGACAGGAACTCGTGGCGTCATCTTCCCCGCTAAATTTAGCGGGGAAACTGAATTTGTGTTGAGGTCACGTGATGTCAATTGAATTCCCTCGCTATAAGCGGGGAAACGTCTCATAATGCAAAGCGCGCGGTCACGCCGACACCGCTCAACTTGAAAACGGACGCCTAAGAGCTGAACCCTGAAACATAAAAGCTAACATTCTACTTTTGCGACGCGGCATATTGAGGACGAAAGTATTTACAGGACACGCAAACAAATGCGAGCAGTGAGAGCCATTCATGACGGTCGTGCTCGGTCATTGGTGTATTTACAACCTCTCAATAAAATGCTATAGGTGACGACTATTACACGATTGCAAGACTAAGACAAGCTCCAACAAAAAGAATCTGTGCTGATGAGAGGGAGAATACAAATTCGCAGTTTATAAAATTCTTTTGAAAAAAAAAAAGACATTTAAAAATAATACGGTACACCCAAACCCGTTTTACTATAGTCAGAAAAGCGCACAATGGAAGTTCCTGCGCGGCAATCAGCAATATACAGGGTGTCCCTAAAGATTTACAGGGCATTTATCACCGGAACAATAAACGATGCGTCTCCAAACTCGTGCTTTAACCGAATGTAGCGCTATCGGTCCGATTCAGATACCGAAATTTCAGCACTAACCATTATCTTGTTGGACAGTTACGCGATTTTCTGACATTTTTAATGGGGAAAATGGATGCCAGCGGAGCCTCTCGAATACACAGAGTTCTGCCGTGCCATTTACCGAAAACGGGCGAAAATGTGTCCCGTTTTTCCCGTTGAACTTTTTAGAAAATATTACAACTTTTGATTGAGGGAACAGTTAGTGCTGAAACTTCGGCATCTAGTTGGGACCGCTAGCGCTAGGAACGACACGTCTGGATGAACTGTGCGTATTGATGATAATGAACCATATGCAACCATATGCACAAGCAAGAGTACATTTCAGAAACAGTTTTGAGATTACATACAGAGCTATCAATGCTATCCCACCTCACGATGGACCGCGGCGAATGCTACAAGCCAACCCAGCACAGTGAACACTCACACGGAATTGGATTGGCTGCGATTGCTCCTAGCATCCCGTGGTCCATCGTAAGGTGAAACAAAGTATAGAGGTAAACAAATGTGATATGCAATCATGCATATCACAGTTTAGTAAGATAAAAAAGATAAAAAGATCTCAAAAGATAGAAAGAAATTGAAAAAGAAAGACAGCTAAAGATGCAGACGTAATCTTAGGCAGCTAATGTTTACATCGTGATGCCCCTGTTTTTGAGCATGAGGTCAAACTGGCGGTTCGACCGCACCTGTCCCAGAATGACGCGGTTTCTCTGCCGCCTTGATTCGGATGCCGCCGCCGCCTTGACGGCAGAACCCGCAAGCCAAGCTGTGGCCGAGTTGCTCTTGAGAGTTGTCCTTTCTGTCGCGGCCAGGCTTCTGGTGTCTTTCGGTGCGAGCTTCGACTTTGGCTTCAGCTTTGGGATCCGAGACGGAGCCTGGAGCCCTCTCCGAAGGCTGGCTTTCGGAATCCGGGACTTGGCGGACGGTGTCTTGGTCTTCTGCGACGCGTACTCCTTGGTCGACTTTGTCTTGTCAAACGCGGCTTGGTGGATCTGGGCGAATTTCAGCGTCTGGCCGTGACGCCGCGGTCGTGAGGAAGACGGCGTCGGCGAGATCGAAACTCCGCCTGCTTTCGGCCGAGCAGGCTTCGGCATGGCTGCTGTGGAGTAGGCGGCTTCGGGGACTGTTCGCTCGGCCTCAAAGAGCGATCGGTCATTCTCTGAAATTGAAAGAAAATGCAGTCATGGCTCGTTAGGACTACATTCGTTTTCTCCTCAAAAACCGTAATGAAAAAAGGTTAGGCTCCTTCCTAGATCTGTCGCTATTCGCAACTCCAACGCCCTATAGATGGCGGGGCGGTAGTTCCAGAGGGGCATAGAGTTTCTATGCGCCTGCTCGCTAATGTTCGTTAATGTGCTCAACTGAATTTATTTGACTTCAAATACTAATCGGGTAGGGCAGGAGCGTATGACAGGTGACTGAGATGGTGACGTATTGAGTTAGGAAAAACGAGCACGTTTGTTTTTTTTAAGGAGTTGAGAAAACCTCACAGAACTTGTGAGGTCTTGTGGATATGTGAAGGGCGATCAATATTTTTGATCTCCGTTCGCATCTGGAACAATATTTTCGCGGGTGTTGAAAATATTCTGGTGTTTGTGCTGTGCCTGACCACGAGTGCTTTAAAACGTGAGACGCGCAAGGTGATCATCAAGCCCTGGCCTCTGTCGGAGGCTAACAGCTCATTGCACATTGTCGCTGTCTTAATTCAATCATTCAATCAATCAACTAACTACATGCCGCGTACAAACTTCTCGCCTTCCAAGCTCTCCAGCGGCAAAACTAGAATATTCGCAGAAGTATGTATATTGGTGCCATAGAGCGCGTCTCCCACTTGTGTGTTTAGCGTCCTACTCCGCCCATACATCAAAAGTGGTCCCGAAGTCGCAACAAATGACGTCACAGAAGCCCAGAGTGTCAAGCTGTCGGATGTCGCAATCCTGGCGGTTGGTCATAGAAATGCTCTAGAACGGCACAAGCGAACGCAAGTGTCGCTGTCGCCACAGCGTCAACTCCTTAATGCCGAAGCTTCCGTGGACTGGTACATTAGAGAGCAACCTGCAGTAGAACAGGCGTCTGCACGATACACCACCGCTGCTGGGACTCCGCCAGGATTGCGATGGGCAACAGCATGACGCTTCTATGACGTCATCAGACGGAAATCGAGGGACCACTTTTTTGGGGGCGCGGCAAACGCACCAATCGGAGACGCGCTCCATGCACTTTATATTAGTCAGGACTTATTATCCATTTTAGGTTCTCTTGGTTTAAGTATGCCGCAGGTTTTCTAGTTCCCTGCTAAACAAACGCGTCTTTCTCGTGTGTGTTGTGTCGTCGGTACCATTTGTGAGGTTATACTTTTGTTGACCCCGTAGGATCCTCGCGAAATTTGGCAATCAAAAGGTTTCATAACGAATCAAGCAAGTGGTGTGCAACAAGCATGCACAAGCGAGACAGAGGAAACCGGGACTCTTCGTTGTTTCCGCACACCCGTTGCTGAAAGAGCTCACCGACGTAAGCGAGCAAGGGTAGGATTGAATCCAGGAGTCCTTGATTCTGCGGCGCGAGCTTTCGAGGGAACCGAGGCATAGATCTTGCGCGAGGAAGAACATGGGGGATGAGAGTGCGATGCCACTGTATACTTTTTGCGTCCCAGGATGCACAACACACCTAAGCTCCGCATTCCTTGCTACTGACTACGCGGGTTCTTCGAGGCTGGCTCGATCAAATTGGGTGGGTAATATTTGCGTCAGCTGAAGCGTTCTTTGCATGATGAGGATGAAGCAGATAAGAGTGGTGCTGCGCCACACAGAATTCGGGAGACCCTGCCCTGGGGCTCTGATCTGGACATTTGGCGAAAAAGTCGGCGGCCGCGACTGGCAGGCGTCACGCTTGACCTTCGCACCGGCCAATCACTGTGGTCAAATTCCTCGCAGATCTTTCCGCCAAGCGTCAAGATTAGAACCCCCCCGAGAAGCGGGGGGGGGGGAGGGGGGGGGGGTGCTGAAAGATTTATTGTTGAGTAGAGTGAAGGGGTATGCTTGTACTGTAATCTGGTGAACAGACACCACGTTCGGATGACATAGCTGTTTTAAGCTTGGTCATACAAATTTCACGAAATTTGCTATGTGTTCGTAGCAACGGGGGAGGGGGCGTAGCACTGAAAACAGTGCCGATCTTGACATCGTCGCACAGAACAGCAGATGCTGAGAATAGCCCACACTAGTTTGCTTGCACCGACATTTGATAATAAATCACAATGGCATATATTAATTTCTGCCGGTGGCGACAGCCGGGAAAGGACAGCGGGCAGCGAAAGCGCACTTCCGACATTTTTCTATTTCCCGGTAATATGACGGCCCAATGACCCAATTTGTTTTCTAGTATATTCGATCATTAACAATGCATACAGTCTTCAAATTAACGAGTGAGCACGACTTAGCCTTTAAACAAGAACTCGCCTCCAGAAAAATCATGCGAATAACAGTACCTGTTTCGTGTAGTGCGTGTAGCGCCGACTGCCTGATGAACTTGATGACGCGGGCCTTTTTCGAGTTCCCTTTGCAGGTGAAGCCGAGCTCCCTTGCCAGGTCTAGCAAGTAAGCGTACTTGCGGGATTCGAGTCCGTCGACTTCGTCGGGCTGAATCGAAGCCACGGGCTCGTAGACTTCGTCAGGCTTGTCGGTCGAAGCCATAGGCTCGTGAAATGCGAGAGACGGCTCGGCAGAGGAAAAAGGAAAAGACGACGGTACGACGCTTCGGTGGCTTCGGTAATGTCAGTGCTCGCTCAGGCACCCTTGCTTGTCTACCCACCGGGGCACTTGTGATGGCACATGGCATGTCACACCGATTTTTAAACCTATCAAAACGCGTGGCGCGGGCGCCGATTGGCTGCTCTGTATGCGCGGTGAAAACCCGACACGGGTTGATTTTTAATGGGAATATTGTTTGTGTAGTAATCGACACAATCTTGTAGCCCTCTAATTAAATAAAAATTGGTTTAAATTTTCTCGTATTGTTCGAATACCGTGAACGATGTTGCCGGAAGTTTTAAACGCAAGCTGCTGGACGTCGGCGCCTCCGGCGCCGCCCCTCGGAAAGCCCGAAGTTGCCGGCGTCATAAAACTTTTCACAGTTATTATTATGATTTTTATTCTGTTAGGTTGTGCGTTGATCGCATTTAAATTCTGTTCGTGTGCTTTTCTAAACAAAAAAGAAAACGTAAACAATTTTTTTTTTAGGCGTAGGAGTTAGGTTTACGTTGCTCTTCGCATATTCCACCACATGCGTTACTAAAACTACGGTTCCTGTCCTATCGGGTCCTATCCTGCTCACACATCAAAAGTGGACCCGGATTGGCAACAAATGACGTCACAGAAGCCGAAGTGTCATGCTATCGGATGTCGCGATATTGGCGGTTGGCACTAGAAGCAGCGGCAAAAAAGCTCGAGCGAACGCGAGTGTCGCTGTCGTCCCGGTGTTCCAACTCCTTGCTGCCGAAACTTCCATGCACTGTCCATCTGAAGAGCGACCCGCAGCAGAACGGGCGTCTGACACCGCCGCTGCTGTAACACCGAGCCGCCTCGGTGGCTCCGAGGCGAGAGCGCCGCTCTACGGATCCCCATGTGGCGGGTTCGAATCCCAGCCGAGGTGCCCGCAATCTTACGGAGGCTTATTGCGAAGAAGGCGCCGTGTAATCGAGCTTTCGGTTGCACGCCAAAAGATCCCCAGGTGGTCGAAATTAATCCTCAGTCCTCCGCTGGGGCGTGCCAGATGCCCATCGTTGGTTTGGCACGGAAACCTCCAAATTTGACTTTTGACTTGGCTGTTACACCGCCAGGATCGCGGCGACAGCATGACACTTTTATGACATCATCAAACATAAATTGAGGGAACACTTTGTTGTTGTTTTTTTGACGAGGTGAAGACATTATAGCATCCTCGATCATCCGCACCGGTGCGCACCGGTGCATGGAGGTGCGCCCCGTCGTCTTCGATCAAGTGCACCGGTGCGCACCGGACGTCCTCGATCAACGGGGCGCACCCTCCCGGTGCAGCTTTTCGTTGCCCCAACGCGCACCGAGAAAATCGACGGTGCGCCGGGGTGCAGTCCCATCAGGCATTGCGGCCAGGAGCGGGAATCGAGGAGATGGCGGGAATAGCAGACGCGCAGTCTGTCGAGGTGGCGACCTTGCGAAAACGAACACGCCTCGCATCTGCGCTCGATGAATTCCTCAGCTTTTCTGAGAGCGAGACGACGAGCTTCTTATCATCACCGCGGTTACCGGCGATTGCTGCGGTGGCAAGGAGCGCCCGAAAGGTATGAACTTCGTGGAAAGCGTTGCGAGGTGTTTCGATGACACCGAGGTACGGCCATTATGTGGTGGTTCTCTTTCTCGAACCAACAATGATGGGCAGCATATACCTGTGAAATTGTCACCCACTTCGTGACGCCATCGACAATCACGTCCACGATGTTCATTCGTGTGGGACCGCCAAATCCGCGAGTAAAAAAACAGGAGAAATTGACAGCACCCTATTGAAAAAGGCCAATATGAACTCGGCTTATTGGAAATATTGTATTCCAATGAAGTTGATGGAAACCAATGAAAACTTATTGTTATCCGATTAACCCAATACGCACGATGGGAATTCTTATCGGAGCACAATATCCCAATATAATGTGTGGTTATTGCTATACAACAGGATATTGGAGCACAATTTGCGGTTATTGGTATACAACACGATATTGGAGCACAATACCCCGATGTAATGCGCGGTTATTGGAAAAGAATACGCAATCACGTGCATATTGGTGACGGACACGGACATACTGTACGGCCACACGATATATAAATATCGGTTGTCGACCACGGGCCCAAAGGAGAATACAATATGACATCGCGTGCATATATCTCAGAACGAATTCCAAGTTACCAACATGAATTACGTCGGCATATACCGCGGATCAAGAGGAAACGTCACACAATGTTGAGCGTTCGTGAAGCATCATGTTGATATCGGTATGCCTATATATACGACATCGCGTGAACGAAAACGTAAAACAGCACGAGTTACCATACGGCAATACGCGAGAGAAAGATATTGGGTGGGGATACACACGGAACACAAACGTTCTGCGTTGCGAACACATTAACATTGATCGACAGTGCAAGTATGTACAGCTGTTGGTACGACACACAGTACACACAGCCTCGCGCACTTGAAATGTTAGACAACCACCAAACCATTCAGAATAACTAGCTGGAACACCCGCGACTTACCTTTCAATGAGAAAGCCCAATAACGATGTGCTTATTGGAGTGATCGTTTTCCAACAAATGTTTATTGTAGTTGTTGTAATGCAACAAAAGTTGATCGCCGAACGATAAACCCAACGTACCGCGATACAATTTGATGTTGCAACACAACATCGCAATACAAGAAACTATCGGTGTTGGGACCCAAATCGAACGCGACACGCGACAATGTCAGTTCGGACGATAAAATAATGAGGGTGAATAGGTCTGACAGGACGCGTGCATGTAGTTCTTAGGCGCATTTATCGATATTTACCCACCTTTCTGGTAATCCTACGTCGTACACAAAATCCACGAGAACATGCGAGCACATTTCACCCACCACTCTTCGTCGCCTGTTTCGCGAAATTCACACACTGCATAAAAAAAGGACGTGAAAAATACGTGCATTGCCATCATCAAACGATACGTCACAGTCTCGTCTTTTTAGATGAGTTTCCACGATTCCATCGTCAACCTGCGCGCGCGCCAGTTCGCGTTCCGGATATGCAGTTCCTCCGTTTGAAGGGCGCGAGCCTGCGCTGTAGCCGAGGCCAAGCCTGGCCAAGCCGCCAAGCCGGCGAGAGAGCCAGAGCACTGTAGCCAGAAAGAGCCGCCAAGCCGCCGAGAGAGCCGCCATTGACAGTGTTGCCAATTTAGCGGTTTTCCCGCTAAACTTAGCGGTTTTTGTTTCTGTTTAGCGGGATAAATTATTGTTTTGCGGGTGGCGGGATTTTTAGCCGGTTTTATGTAATCTTGGCGGATTTTAGAGATGTATAAGTTTTATATCGATTTACTGTCGACTATGCACCTTTTCTATTCATAATAATAAGGATAATAAGCCACAGTCGTCTTCGCTTACTCTCAGTAATGTTCTGGTTTGTGAGAGTAACGCCTGTGACGTCATCAAAACATTAAGGCGTCGAATATCGGAACATGCCTCCCTGTTTTGTGCGCGCACGTTTGAGCAGCATGAATGTTCCAATTTTCCTTTGACGTTTTTGTCACTGTTTCGCGAAATGGGCGCGGTGAAGTACGCTCAAAAGCTTAGAAACGACTGGCTATAAGACCCCAAACTTAAAGACTGGCTACTGCAGGTTCCTGGTGGTAGCAAACGAGCCAGGTGCCGCTATTTCAAAAGGGAACTATCTGCGAAGAATGTGGATTTGGTCGCACACGCTGCTACGAAGAAGCATGTTTCGGCCGCTGCACTTTTCTCCTCTGGTAGCAGACGACTCTACGAACGGGTCTGACTAGTCACGCACTGCTGAAGGGTCCCTTGCCATGTTCGTATGCGCTCACTCTGCAATTTTGGCTTCGGATCACCTGGGTGAACTGTGGCGTGGCGTGACAGATTTCTAGTCAAAACAAAAGGAAAGCTTCCTTTCAGATGGCATTGATATGATCTATACTGTTATTATACCTTTGTCAAGAATTAAAGCAAAAAAAAATGTTTAAAAAGTCGTTTTGCGCTGTGTTTTGGATTTAGCGGTTTTTTTAGCGGTTTTCGAGATTCCGACTGTGGGTTTTAAAGTTTTGAGTTGGCAACACTGGCCGCCAAGCCGAGCCACCGAGCATCAGAGCATGCAACTGCGCAGCGGAGCGAAACCGCCACACTTTCAATCGCTTCGAAAGGTACGTATGCACGACTTTATTACTTGCAGCATTGAGTGCTTTGGTGTACACGGATCCAACTAAACACCGAAGGACAGAAAGGAGACATGAAGTTTTGAAATCGCAGCTTTTCTGAACGCGTGTCCCCTGTTGAAAGCCTCTAGCTGTGCCGCTATGCTCTGTTGCAGGCGTCGTTTCAACTGCGTGTACTCCAATGTAACGTCAGTCAGTGTTCACTCGGCTATAATAGATTTGCTATCTTGTTATCTCATGTGCGAAATAGAAACCAGCGCCGCGTCTCTTTCGGATACTCAGCCTCCAGCCCCCTTCCTTCCGGCGTGCCTTCCGGCGTGCTTTCTGCCGCGACCGTTTGACGCAGTGGATACGCGGGCTCGTTCGAAGAGGCGTTGTTTGAAGCTGACGAGTCGCCGAAGTGTTACCGGAGCTTCTCTTTAGGAAAGTCACGATCGACGCTCGGCTCTGAGCTCGTACTTTTTTCCTCCCGTTTAGTCCACGACTGCCGACCACCGATTTGTGGTGCCGACTGGCGCCGAACGAAGTTGAGAAACGCTAGCGAGTGAGTCAGATTTTTGTGACGCCGCCCAACTGCGCAAAGCAAATTGTGCAAAAAACAAACAAAAAAAAAACGTTTTTTATCTTTTCATTGACCATGTTTCACCTCAATCAACGCAATGTGAATCGCGGCTGTACGTCGGTCGACTCATCACTGTGCCTAGATTGTAGATGACTACAACGAGCCTTTCTTGTGTGATCTTATTCTGATATCGTTATATCTTGCTTTTTCATCTTGGCTGCACACTTCTAGACGACCTTTTCTACATATTGCACTCCTAGTCGACATGTCGCTGGTGCTTGAGACTCATTGGAAGTCAGTGTTTGCTCACTCCTTGGTGCACATATTTCATGTTCAACATTAGGTATCTGAAGGACGCACCATGAAACCCTGGATTTTGTTCAGAGGTACCTCAACATACTGTATTAGAGTGCTGTTTTGTGTGTGGTAGTTTCGTACAAAACCAAATTCCACTTTGTTGGTAATATGCCCTATAACTGCTCACTATAATTAAAGTTGCAAAGAAGCATTGGCCACGAGAGGTGACTCGGCCAGCGTGGCCGAAAAATTCCTCGCATAATTTTCTCCAGGGGTCATTTTGGATGTTGACAAATTTTCTTGTGAATAATGAGTGTTATTCACATGTTTTTCGTCTACTTTGCGTACAGGTACTTCAGTTACATAAACCCCAGCAAAGGGAGCAAGACAGTCTCATGGGGTCACACCAAGGATAACGGCATTCCTGCTCAAGTCCCGACTCTTGTCACCGAACTTCACTGAACATAATGGTACATTCCCTTTATTTATTTATTTATTTATTTATTTATTTAAGTACCCTCAAGGCCCTGGGGCATTACAGAGGAGAGTGGTACAAGACAAATTTGGAACACAAGAAAATACAAACACTAAAAAGCCAAGAAATAAAAATGTAAAAAAAAAAAATGTGTAAAAATTTAAGAAATTTATAGAACAAGGCAAACAACAAAAATATATTAGCATAAATAAGTAGTCAACGCACTTTTAAACAAGTCAAAAGACGGTATGTTTACGAATTGCGCGGGAAAGGCGATTCCACTCTGAATATGTCCTTGGAATAAAAGAGTTATAATAGGCTGAGGTAACGCAATGAGGAATTCCGACTTTGCATTGATGATCTACGCGTGGCGAGATGAAAACAGGATTTAACATTAGTTTGTTTTTTAGTGAAGTATTGGAATGATAAATTTTATAAAAAAGACAAACTTTTCCCTCTGAAATGTGTTTTTCTGTTGTTGTTTGTTTGTTTTTGTAAAAAGGTTAGTACGACGTTTAAACACCCAAACTTTCCTAAATGGTTTCGGTACCAAACAATGGGTGTCTTAGGCCCGCTTCAAACGGGGCAACTTCTCCAGCAATTTCGGGGTTGCTGGTGGGTTGTTCCCTAGCTTTTCCTAGATCGACACGAACTGCTGAGATTGGGTCCGGCTCGAAGCGGACGAGCAACTCCCTCAACTCGGAGACGTTTGAAACGGCAGCAGCCAATCAGGAATGTGATATTTTCACACGACACCCCTGTGGTGGTGATGATGACAACTGAAAACTTAGTTCTGGTTTGAAATGGATCGTTTTTGGAAATAAACTGTTTCAAAACGATGAGTTAGTATTCTCAGCACAATTTAAAGATATAAAAACATGTTTTTTTTCGATATAACTGTGCATCTAAATAGTGCAAGAAAAATAAAATTTCATGATGATGATGGCAAGTCGTAGCAATTCAGTTCCTGCGTGTGAACGCGGGTGGCCCGTGTTGCTGGTGTTGCGACATCAAGTTGCAGGGTGAAATTGCCCCGTCTGAAGCGGGCCAAGAAGGCCCGCTTCAGACGGGGCAATTTTACCAAGCAACGAGGCCCCCTTCAGACGGGGCAATTTCACCCAGCAACTTGACGTCGCAACACCAGCAACACGGGCCGCCCGCGTTCACACGCAGAAACCGAATTGCTACGACTTGCCATCATCATAATGAAATTTTATTTTTCTTGCACTATTTAGATGCACAGTTATATAAAAAAACATGTTTTTATATCTTTAAATTGTGCTGAGAATACTAACTCATCTTTTTGAAACAGTTTATTTCCAAAAACGATCTATTTCAAACCAGAGCCAAGTCTTTAGCTGTCATCACAACCACGGGGGTGTCACGTGAAAATATTGTGTCCCTGATTGCCTGCTGCCGCTTCACACTTCTAGTTGTTCAAGTTGCTCGTCCGTTTCGAGTCAAACCTGATCTCAGTCATTCGTGCTGATCTGGGAAAACCTAGGGAACAACCCGCCAGCAACCTCAAAATTGCTGGAAAAGTTGCCCCATCTGACGCAGGCCTTAGGGAACTGAAATCAAGGGCAGTGGAGCTCTAGGTTCAAGCCCATGTGGAGACATCTTTTTTTATTTTTTGTTTTTTTTAGTACAAGTATCTATATATATATATATACTTATTTCTTAGAGTTTTAACGTATAGATGCATAATTTACACACTAATTCACATTCAGAAGTGCTTTTATTCACACTCTGTGGCTCCCTAGTGCTTGTAATAGCTTCTTGGTGAGCTATTGCTAGCTCTGCAAAGGGAGGGGCATCTTCCCACCCTTTGCAGGCTGTAAAGCTGTGGCTTGCGCAGGTCTAGCAGGTCGCACCTCGCTCACTGGCTCATCACGAAGCACAAGTGCTGCATGAGTCGGACCACACCGTAAGGCCATATAGGGTCGAGTCGCAGCACTTGGGACCATTCGTCACTGCACTCAGGTATGGTATGGTGGCATGGTCGGGGCATGAAGCAGGGGTACAACTTGGAAATGCTGATCTTCATCACATTTGAAACACATTTTTTATTACTTTTGTGTCGAGTTGTCAGCATTTTAAGGGTGAGGAAACAAGCAGCAGCGAGAGCAAAAGAAGAAAAAATTGAAAGCCGCTCTTACTGAGAATTTATTACGAGCACTATACTCTGTTTCACCTGATGTTGTACCGCAGCGGAGGCTAGAAGCGTTAGCTCATAGCGTTGGTAGCTGCCCTTAATGCACGAGAGCTTGTGCCGCCGAGATCTGACCCAGAGCAAGGAGCTCGTGCTCGTGGCCTTTTCTGCGGTACATCATAAGGTGAAACAGAGTATAGGAAGCCGCGGAGTATAATTAAAATGCTTCTAAAGTTGAATTAGCGTATAAATTATGTGCTAGGGCCTCAAAAATCGAAAGAAAAAAAATTTAAATATAATAATAGGTGTAAAAATCTACACCAGGAGGACTTAAACCAGAACTACACAGCCTGTGAGTTTGAAATTTGACACCTTAAACCACTCAGCCACCACCCAATTTTATTTCCAGGTCGTTTATCGAGGTATATGAATTTCGTTTGCAGCTGTCGGCTGCAAGAGAGATTGCCTTATTTTCATTTACTTTACTATTCCCACCAAATATTACAAGTGACCGAGAATAGAACCTCATTTGTCGGCCTAGCCTGCCTTGCTGGGCTCATATTTTGTTTCATCACCCGTTTAGGATTCTGTTGTCGCTCATCAAAAGAAAAGAAAAAAAAAACTGTGACTAAGTGTGACTTGTTCTGGTGTGCAGGTACCCTTGGCAGTCAACTCTGCTGAATAAGGCAAAATAGATATTATACTTTTTTTTAGCAAATATGCATTGTTTTCAGGGGAGGATGCAGGAATTTTCTGAGGGGGGGGGGGTCACGTGTTGGTCAGCGTACCATATGTTTAGGAGCCCCCTCCCCCTCTCCCTCGTTTCACACCCTAAATTTTACACATGCAGAAATCAAGAGGGGGGTCAGGACATCCGGACCCCCCCTCTAAGTCCGCCCCTGATTGTTTTAGCAAAATGAGCTACATTATTTGACTAGGGTGAAACAGAATGAGCCTCTCCACCTGGGTCTGTTTTCATCTCTCGCAGACACCATTTCCTGCTTTTTGTGGTTGTATCAGACTTTGTGTCTCTGTCCAGGCCAAAGCATCTGTGTTAGACTAAGACTGGGTTCTTTCGGATATCTGCAGCAATTCTCGGCATCAATTGGCTGCCAATCAGGAACACGAGTTTGTTCTCGGCCACTAAGAGCAAGTATTTTCAAGGTTAGCTATTGCCCGCCTATATGAATTTTGTGTTGCATTCCCCTTGGATTCCATTTCCTATGTGTAGTGGTCTTCCATTAGTATTTCGTTGTCTCTCTTCTGCAAAAACACCCAAGTTTGACTAAGCCCGGGTTCTTTTTTATACATGCAGGTCTTGGAGGCAAGCCAATCAAGGCCAGAAGTTTGCTCTTTGCCGCTCATGGCAAGTGTTTTCAAGGTGAGTGATTGATGCCTATCTGAGTTGTGTGTTTCATTCCTCACAGACGCTCTATTTCCTGTCTTTATAGTGGTCTTGGTTCAGGCTTTTGTGTCTCTGTCCGGTCAAAGCATCTGTATTAGCTAAGACTGGGTTCTTTCGGATATCTGCAGCTACTCTCCGGCAGCAGATGGCTGCCAATCAGGAACACGAGTTTGTTCTCGGCCACTAAGAGCAAGTATTTTCAAGGTTAGCTATTGCCCGCCTATATGAATTTTGTGTTCCATTCCCCTTGGATTCCATTTCTTATGTGTAGTGGTCTTCCATTAGTATTTCGTTGTCTCTCTTCTGCAAAAACACCCAAGTTTGACTAAGCCCGGGTTCTTTTTATACATGCAGGTCGTTGGAGGCAAGCCAATCAAGGCCAGAAGTTTGCTCTTTTGCCGCTCATGGCAAGTGTTTTCAAGGTGATGATTGATGCCTATCTGAGTTGTGTGTTTCATTCCTCACAGACGCTCTATTCCTGTCTTATAGTGGTCTTGGGTCAGGCTTTTGTGTCTCTGTCCGGTCAAAGCATCTGTATTAGAGTAAGACTGGGTTCTTTCGGATATCTGCAGCTATTCTCGGCAGCAGATGGCTGCCAATAAGGAAGACGAGTTTGTTCTCGGCACTAAGAGCAAGTATTTTCAAGGTTAGCTATTGCCTGCCTATATGAATTTTCTGTTCCATTCCCCTTGGATTCCATTTCCTATGTGTAGTGGTCTTCCATTAGTATTTCGTTGTCTCTCTCTGCAAAACACCCAAGTTTGACTAAGCCCGGGTTCTTTTTTATACATGCAGGTGTTGGAGGCAAGCAATCAAGGCCAGAAGTTGCTCTTTGCCGCTCATGGCAAGTG